>OW240917.1:150337833-150522161 GCA_933207985.1 Pelobates cultripes | reverse complement strand
CATACAGCCGAACACGCTTACAAACGGCTTTAATACAGCCATTTTCATTTACTCATACAGACTGCTGTTGATTTATATGTTAAATCCCTCTCTTGTTCGCTTAGCCGAACGCGGGAGGGATAAACGGGTATTCCCTATATGTTATTTATATACACCCCAGTATGAAACTATACATGACTATTTCCTTTTTATATTTAAAGTTTATACACTGTTTTTCCCCCTGTATATATCATAGTCCTGTGGCACCATTTCCCGACCCACCGTTACATTTAATTATGAACTAATTCCCAGCACTCTGCGGTTTCCACACAAGGGTTACCCTCTTAAAGGAACAGTTGGCCGTTTAACCCCCCCCCCTTTTTTTTTTATATCACTGGGTCACTCAAACATCAGTATCAGGTATTTTATCTTTCTCATTATGATTACGTTCTCTTTAAGGCTTCACTTGCCTTCGTTTCATTCATAAATTCACATCCCTGGGTACCCAGTGACTTGTCTCTTACTAAGGACCAACGTTCAGGTCCCTCAGCTTACTCATGTGTACATTACAGTACCTCTGGTACACCCCTACCCATACGTTCTACATTTTTACACTTGGTACGCCTCAGGTCCACCAGCTTCCCTTTTCCCTTAGGTTCTGGATAGAGCCTGTTTTCCTGCAAAAGTTAAGTTATAGCCATATTGAACTCTACCTGTGTGAGGGCTTCCCAAGTCACGGCCACACGTTTTGACTCTTTACGTTCACCGAGAGGCCTACTCCCCACCACCACGTGCATGTGGCCAAAAAAAAATCCCCCTCGGGCCAAATCGTAGGTAGACCCTCTCTCCGCCACTTGGCACTAGCAGAGCCTCACCTGTCTCTTGGTCTAGGTAAACTTTTCGCTTTGGCACTAGCTAGCAGGTCAGTTCTCTGGAGGTCTCGCCTTCACCTCCTCTTCACCCTACTTATTCAAATCATTATTCTCTTTCAGATGTCTCAAAAACTGATCACCAATCTACCATCGGGCAACATAGCCAGCGCGCCAATCAGGCCTGGGTCTCCGGAGAAATCCCTCACCCCTTTTACCCACAGGTCCTGGAGATACTGGACCATTCCAAAAATCTCAGTGGAGCTCAGAAGCCAGGGGTGTTCCCTTTCCTGCCACGGCCAGAAAGGCCAAACTATATAGGCTCACGACCACTCAAGCAAACGTTCCCAGGCCAGGCGGTAGTTCACAAATCCTGCCAGCTCACACTTCGTATCCCACACGAGACACCCTTGCTGCTCTATTCGCCAACCTCCAAACAATCAATCACAGACTAGCGAAACTGGAATCCGCTCTAGCCACACCTGGTGCCTCGTTGGGCTCGACAAACCTTCACCTGACGGTCTCAGCGAAACCCACTTCATACGTTTCCCCGGCTCACCCTGTCCCCGACTTCATCAGAAAGGGCATTTCCAAGGGTAATGATGTTATCTCCATTGCCCTACTGCTGACCTCCCAAACTACGCTCACCAGCACGACAGTCACTTCCACGGCTCACCCCCCCCCCCACCACCTCCCCCAGCCCACACACTAGTGAGGGTGCCAGTCGGAGTGACACGCCGGACAGTCACATTACATTTCTGGGCAAGTCTCGGGTGTGCAGTGACTTCAACGCCGGGGTATGTAATCTCACGACATGCGGGGCACTGCACATCTGCTCCATATGCTTCAGAACCCACACCTAGTCCATTTGCCCAGCCCTTCTGTCACCTAAGAAACGCCTGACCGAAGTCAACCTTGACATACTGGAATACTATCTCCAGTCACATCCAGCTAGGCACCTGGTAGATTATCTGGTCACGGGTTTTTAACAGGGGTTTCACACGGGCCTTATCGCCATCTCCACAGGTACACTTGAATGCCCTAACCTTTTATCCGCTTCCACTGACCCACTCACGGTGGACCACCTTCTGTCTACAAAAATCACAGCCGGCTTTATGATCAGCCCGTTTCTGTCTTCACCTTTCTCATCTTGGCGTACCAATCCCATCGGTATGGCCATTCACACATACTCCAACAAAAAACATTTAATTATTGATCTCTCCGCACCTCACTCCTCCACTCCTAGTATCAACTCCCTCATTCCCGCCACGGAGTTCTCACTGCAATACGCTAAAATTGATGATGCCATGGAGCCCATCTTATTAGCTGGTAGTGGAGCTTGGTTGAGCAAAACAGATATAACAAACGCCTTCAAACTACTACCTATTCACCTCTCACTATGGCACTTACATGGTGTTAAATGGAGAAACAGGTATTTTTTCGCCACCCGGCTCACTTTTGGCTCTAGGAGCAGCCCCAGGTTATTCGATATCTTCGCAGAAACCCTCTGCTGGCTGCTCCTAAATATACTCAGGTGCCTCTCTGTCATCCACTACCTAGACAATTTTCTATTGATAGAACCATTTTCACAACACCCTCACTCCATACACTCCACCACAGTTTTTTTTCACGACACTCGGGGTCCCCTTGTCACCTAGCAATAAAGCTCGGTCCCTCCACCAAGCTAGTTTTCTTGGGCATAGTACTCGACACCACTACCTTCCAAGCCAGTTTACCACTAGACAAGCTGGTGGTAAACTGCAAGCCGTTTGTCCCCACCCATCTATATTAACTCTCACTTTTGTGGGCCCTCTTTTTAGAGGCCTACTCGTACGTTGGTATCGGCACACCTCAACCAACTTTTGATTTCCCTTCTACATTTTATTACGTATTAGCTAAATTCCGAGCACATATATATATATATATATATATATATATATATATATATATATATATATATATATATATATATATATATATATATATATATATATATAGTATTTCTCTAGAGCAGTGAATAATGTACTTGAAGTGGTACTTTTCTATTCCCCACGTATTTTGTATTGTACATGATTGAGTCACTTTAACTGGCCTTGGTAATGGCTTATTTAGGTGTAGAGTGAGTAAATGGGAGGACTGTGCATTTAAGTCCTTAAGGGATAGTATAGATAATTTTTTTTTTTTTTTATTTTTTTTTTTTAAAACCACAATTCTACTTGGTACACATGTATAAGACTAACATGCATTTTATAAAACTCTAAAACAATTTTATTTTTCCCTACTGAATGATTTGAAAATGTTATCTTGTGGTTATCCGAGCGCCTGGTAGATTAAAAATGGTTTGGAAGCTGCAAAGCTCACACGCTGTATCCAGTCCATTAAAACAAGGAGAAATAGAAGAGATACTTTGATAAGTGTTCTGCCTCTGGTAACCTTCATAGCTATTATCGAGAGGATGATACTATATCTATTTCATTGGCTGAGGCTTTTTTTTTTTTCCATGCTTAGCAAAATCAATACGTTCAGGCTCTGGATGACAGAAGCATCACTTTAGAATGAGCATGTCTGACAGACATTGTCATTGGCTGACTTTTGTTTGCTATTGTGGTTTGAACCTTTCATTTTTCTAGGCTTACTCAAATGTTTTTGAGGGATTTCCCTAGGTAGAACTTCAAACTAGAGGTCAAGTGTACAAATACTTCCAGGTAGACAATGTCGACTTCATTTTTCCGGATTGCTGCTTTAGTCAGCACCTTGAGACCAACTGCTTTGTTATCTTTGGCATGTGAATATCATCTCGTCGAAGTCAAATTCAATTGGGTTTCTTTTTTAGACTTTGAATTAAATTTAGTTCATGATTATTCAATGTTTAGTAAATATACCCCATTGCATTCAGTTTCATTTATAGTTACCAATGACTGGTAACTATAAAAAAATGTATATACTAATACAATTCTAGATAAATTTAGTTATTCATATACTAGAATTGTTTTATTTAAACACCTATCAATAAAGACATTTTGCACTAAAGCAGTTGCCAAACTGACATCAGGGTAGTGCTTGCAATGTAGTAGAATGTTCAGCCTGGCATTCCTGCCAAATAACTTTTTTTCTGTTTCAGCTTCCATAACACCCATTGTACAGCACTATGGAATCCTATGGTGCTATATAAATAATAAAATAATAATAATCACCAAAATATATATACACACTATGTGCACTAAAAGGTTATACAGTGTGGTGTTACCTTGTAAGGGTTAAAATCTTGTTAGCCATTGTGTCCTGCCCCACATTGTATTTCTCTTCTTGTACTGGTTACTGGGCACCAATACCACATTGATGTACATGATAGAGAACAAGGGGTCTGTAAATGTATATTCAATCTAACTGCCTTCTAAATTATTTACAACTAATATATCTGGCATGGCTGCTTTAATGCCTTCAGATCATTAGATCAGTAGCCCGTGTTCAGAAGGAGAGACATTATCTCTTCTTGGGAAGTGAAAATGTTGCAGCTCTTTAGTGCGTTGTGTGTGTGTGTAATGTATTTACATTTTGTGGGGGAAATTGTAATATATTTTTTCTTCAACCCTTTATTAGTCAAAATTAATATGTATACACACACTCTCTCTATAACTAAACCTATGTAGTGCAATGATGTGCAGAAATGCAGAAAACAAAGTGTGCTCTCCTAGATGCACTTAATAACCAATAGTGTTATATAAAGTTTGAGAATGAAACTCTCTGGTAGTCGTCAAGAGCTCCTCACGTCTAACAGTGTCCAAGGGTAAACTGTGTCTAAGCCAAAGGTGATAATTGATAAGCACGCTTGCCAAATCTATCCAGCACTTGTTTTACAGTAAATTAGATTGCAAAAAGTGGACAGCAACTTTCCCGAAATTACTCCTAGAAAGAACTGTTCTTGTCGTAAACCTTTAAATTACTCAGCGTCATAATCACCAAGCACATTTTATTCAAAAAGCAGCTTTTTCAGTAAATAAACTCCTATTCGTAACAATTCACATTAGGTTGCTATGTTTAGTTTCTGTAGATAAGAAATGGGTAGATTCGTCTTCCCCATTAAAGCTGTTCTGTAAACCACTAAAATGTTGTGTTGTTAGTCCACCTAATATTTGTTTTCATTAAAAAAAAAATCTGCACATCAAGCAGCTGGCCTAAAAATCAATTTTAAGCATAGCAAGTCAAGAAACATATCTTCACCACAATCCTAGAATGTAAGCAAGTGTTTTTAGACAAAATCTCTTATTTCTTTGGACTCCTATAGCAAGTGCATACCCATTTAATACCCTGTGTTTACTTGTGATCTATGAAGCAAAGAGTATGTTTACATCCCTTTCCACATTTTAGTTTCCTTTTTGTTTTTTTGTTGTGTATTGAAAAATAGCTAGGGGAATGCAATAAGGTGAACATTTCTCAGATGTTTCCAAAATTGTTTGGGACCATACTAATGAACCCCATAAAAGTCAAAATGGTGATAATCCCCTTTTCTCAGCGGTCCAAATAACAAAGGTTTATAGTGAAGGGTTATTAAGTCACTTACCCAAATATAGGTATTTCTATGGAAGGGACACTGGCCCTAAACCCTGAAATATATTTGCAATGGTACTTTCTTTGTTATTATGGGCTATTCAGTGTAGATTGATTTGAAAGACTGCAATATGAAAAAATGAAGGGGTATGAATATAATGTGTGTGTACATGGATATATGATATATAGGTGTGTGTGCGTGTATGAAACTTTTTGGCATTTTATAGATTCAATCTTTAGCTTTAGAAAGACAAGCCAATACAGGTGCTATTGAGTGCTTGTGGAAAGAAACTATTGAGCACAGTGATTTGTATTTATATGCTTTTTATTTTTAGTAATACATCTTTAACAATACTACACTGCTCAATTTCCATTTTGTCATGTTTTAAGGTCAACTATAGCCTTAATGTTCCACAAAGAGACAGAGATTGATAATAAGTAAAGAACGGGCCTCTAATGTGATTTATATCTATGGATTTTATGTCAGATATGAGAAGTTGCTGTTCAAATTGTAAAGACTGATCCATTAGACCATTAGAGAGCACTTTAAAACATTTACTACTTCCTTGGGTGGACATTTTTGAATTGTCTTGTCAAAGAACTTGAAAATATATACAAATATGTTTATGCTCGTTTAGTATATGTAAAGAACAAAAACCAGAAAGCACACTTTAAAAACTTAGTAAACCTTGGTAAATGGTAAGAGAATGTGCCTAAAACTTAGTTATTCCTTTCCTATCTCACCATTTAAAGAAGCCTGTGTTGCAATGTGTTTTAGAATAAGTAGTCGAGGGGTGGGGGGCAGAGACTTGCATCATCAGTGTTCATAGTGGGATGGGGAATACATAAATGCAGATTGGAATACATGACTTGTAAACGGATTACGCACTGTAAACTGGCTTTGATATTAAAATAAATGATCACCATTTTCATTCAACAAGACTGAATTTGATCACTCCTGGACTATATTTTAAAAAGCAAAGAAAGCACTGACCTATTTAGAACAGAACTTTACCTGGGCAAATGTGAAAGCCAAACCACCTTATTTCAAGTAACCAATTTCCTTTTAGTTAGGGTTTGTAAACTAACCTAAACATCATGGCTACTGCATAGCTATAGGCTAAAGGAACACCAGTAAGTAATGAATATATAATAGTTTATAAACAATCTTGCTTATTTGAATCTAATTTTTTGTTGAAACATTGAGGGTCCAAATCTTTTATGGATCTACACAAGGGTGAGTCCCAACACTGTTCATTTGGACAGAGAGTCCAGGCACACCAAGTAATATCCAAAAAAAAGGCAGTCTTTATTAGGGAACTAGTACAGCAGCAGTCTGCTGACATCATCAGAAGTGGTAGCCTGATCCAATCACAGTGCTTCCCCATAGGATTGGCTGAAACTGACAAAGAGGCAGATCAGGGGCAGAGCCAGCATGATTCAAACACAGTCCTGGCCAATCAGCATCTCCTCATGAGATGAATTGAATCAATGAATCTCTATGAGGAAAATTCAGTGTCTGAATGCAGAGGGAGAAGACACTGAATGTTTGGATATATTTTAGGCAGCCATGACCCAGGAAGGATCTCTAAAAGCCATCTGAGTGGCCAGTGAAGTTATCACTAGGATGTAATGTAAACACTGCATTTTCTCTGAAAAGACCGTGTGTACAGCAAAAAGCCTGAAGGTAATGATTCTACTCACCAGAGCAAATTCAATAAGCTGTAGTTGTTCTGGTGACTATAGTGTCCCTTTAATAAACACTTCATGTAGGAGCCAAAACGTTGCTGTACTCTGTTCCCTTATAAAGATTGCGTTTTTGGAATACTACTTGGTGTGCCTAGGCTCTTTCTCCTATTTTGTTGCAACATTATCCATTAGACATATAAAAACTCCTTTAACTGCTATGAACGAATCAAATGCCTGTCAATCTATGGGTGAACTAACCAGTTTGTTCAGGCTTGCCTAACGAGTCGATTTGTTTGTCCATAGATTGATATGTATTTGATTTGTTCAGCAAAGCTGAATATCTACATATAGAGTCCAAACTCGGCACTCTTACTTAACACAATAAATTATCAGCAAAATAGTACCTGGGTGCAATATCATGTTATATATAAAAACAGGTAGCAATCCCAGGTATTTTTCGTGGATTTATTTGGTAATTCACATCGTAAATTGATGAAAGTTTCTGCCACTTCTGGCCTTTATCAGTCTTGAAGATGCAAAAACGATGATAATCTATTACTGTAGTAGTGATTACTCTAAATGCTCATTATGCTTTTTTTCTTCATATTTTGCTTCAATATGTAGTATATTGTAATATTATGTCTATCATGTCTGATATATTTTGCTAACATTTTACTGACTTTTGTGACATTTGTTTCAAAGAAAAACAATTAATGTTAATTTGTGTGTTTCTCTCCCCCCCTCTCACCCCCATTTTCTTTAGTCCTTATGTGCCCAGTATTCAGCAGACAAACGGGAAGATGAAAAGATGTGTGATCATTTAATAAGGGCAGCCAAGTACAGAGATCATGTGACTGCAACCCAGTTAGTACAAAAGATTGTTAATATTCTCACTGATAAGCATGGAGCTTGGGGGAGTTCAGCAGTAAGGTAAGAAACACATGCTGATGTAGTCTCTGAACTTTTAGTTAATATTTGACATATCATTTGTGTTTTTTGTTTGTTTTTACGTTTTTACATCTCTGATCACTTAAGTTTAACTCCAATTTACCTTATTTATATAATCTTCACAAGCAGGGCCGGACTGGGAAAAAAATTAGGCCCGGGCGTTTTTCAATCAGAGCGGCCCCCTAAGAAGGGGGCGGGGCCAGAGAGTGTGTGTTTTGTCGTCACTAATGACAAGCACGCCCCCTCCCAAAGTGAGCATGTTGGTTCAATGCCCAGAGCCCTGCTGAAGAGCTCTGGCATTAGAAAAAGGCCCTGAATTTGTTCTGCCCAGCGCAAGCAAATTTAATAACATGCTTGCGCTGTGTTTGCTTTTAAATTGTCTCTGGTGTCTCCACAAGTGGGATACCAGAGGACAAAAGGGCCAAGAAAGTTCATGGTGCATATGTTTGGAGCCTGCTTGTGTGATTGCGTGTGTGTACAGTGTGGTGTGGTATTGTGTAAATAGGTCAATTTCATTTGTGTTTGTGGTGTAATATGTGTGGCAAGGGGCTGTAGAGAGTGTGTGTATAGGGAGCATAGTTTTATAGGGGATGCAGCGAGTGTGTGCATACGGGCTGAAGTGTGTGTGTATAGGTGACATAGTGTGTGTAGGGGTTGCAGAGAGGGTGTGTTTAGAGAATGTTGTATGTGTTTGCTGACAAGGAATGTAGTGTGTGTGTGTGTGTAGGAGATCTACTGTGTAAAGGACCCAGTGTGTGTGTGTGTGTGTGTGTGTGTAGAGGATTAAGAGTGCATATAGGGCAAGGGATCTAGTGTGTATCTGGAGCATAATGTGTGTAGTGGTGCAGTGTGAGGGGTGCTGTAGTGTGTGTGTGTGTATATATATATGTATATGTGTGTGTGTGTATATATATATGTATATGTGTGTGTGTGTGTATATATATATATTTGGACTTATTGTATGTGTAAGGGGCACAGTGTGTGTATGTAAGAGGGGTGCTGTGTGTGAGGGTGTTTTTATCTGCTGTCACATTCTAGGTTTCTAATTGTCTTTGTCTGTTAACTCACTGAGGGTTATTTTATATATATATATATATATATATATATATATATATATATTTATATGTGTGTGTGGGAGTGTGGTGTGTGTGGGAGTGTGCTGTGTGTGTGTGTCTGGTTGCGCTGTGTGTTTCTGGATGCTGTGTGTGTGTGTGTGAGTGAATGTATTTGTATTTTTAATTTAAATTTATTAATAAAAAAAAAAGTTATGTCCCCCCCCCCCTTCTTACCTTTAGCCTGGGAGGGGGGGAGCCGTGTTGCCATGAGGAGGGGGGGGGGGGGCATGCTGTCATGCTTCCCTGGTGGTCCAGTGGTGGGCGGCAACGCTCAGAATCCCGCGAGAGGACCCGGCGGAGCTGCTGGTTAGAGCTCCGCCGGTCCTCTCTCCTGCCGGGCATTTGCCCGGTATGCCCGATGGCCAGTCCGGGCCTGTTCACAAGTAAAAAGATATATATGCACTGTTTATTTTTCAAAGAGAAGTTCTATAATGGTTCTTAGTTGTATTTTTCTTTCCTTAAAAGAAAGCTATGTGTTTTGTAGATTGTGGTAGGATAATGAAAGCATATAACGAGGAGCCCAAAACCACCAAACCTGAAACATTGCTAGAATGCATCAAATAGGAATTACTCATAGGTCATCCAGCAGGATTGCCTAATTAAAGACCCTACTTGGTTGATTTAAATCTCTGTAAGAAAAATTGTTAATGTCTGTGGGTTGTAAGTTTGACCTAATATGAATAATTCTGAGCCAACACGTTGGTACAAATATCTGATGCATATTTTATATTTATATATATATATAATATATATATATATATATATATATAATATATATATATATATATAATATATGATTTTCTGTGGGAAAAGCAAGTCTTATGGCTTAACTGGCGTGCAGATTTTTGTTTAACATTATATTAAATATATATAAATATACATCTCATACAAAATCCAGCGCACTCGCTCATTTACTAAACAGCGATTTCAAGTCTCACAGAATGTAATAGTTTTATTTAAAAAACACCTCACCTAGTCAAAAAATGGGTTTAGTCACAGTATATGATCATATATTGCATAAGCCTGCCACAACATCAATGTACCCCATTCTTGACAGATCCTTCTCTAGCAGCCTAATGCCTGCCCTTATGCGATCAATCCACTTACTTCCTCCTAGGATACTCTACATGTCAAGGCTAAATAGGTTCCTGGAATGAAGCACCTGTGACAGGGAGGGGTGCAAAACAGAGGAGTTGGACTGGACTCCCAAATATATAAATGAAATCAAGATTGCTGCACTTACCTTAACATGCATACATTTTAGGGTGCTGCTGGGGCCAATCTATACAACATACAAAATCCAGCACATTCACTAAATGGCAACCTGCCAAGAATGGGGTACATAGGCATTGTGGCAGGCTTATGCAATGTATCATCATATACTGTAACTAAATCACCCATTATTTTTTGCCTAGGTGAGGTGTTTTTCAATAAAACAATTACATTCTGTGACACTTGAAATTGCTGTTTAGTAAATGAGCTAGTGCACTGGATTTTGTATGTTGTATAAATTGGCCCCAGCAGCACCCTATGATGTATGCATGTTCAGGTGATGCACGATCTCCAATGCTGTTCTGTATAGGCCTCAATCCACTTAGCCAGATCCTCAAGAAGAGTGGATACAGATATAGGTTCAAGAGTGGAGCTAGCATCAGCCACCTACTCTACAAGGACAACCTCAAGCTGTATGCCAAGAATGAGCGTGATATTGACTCACTGATCCACCTAAATAGGATATACAGCAAGGACATCGGGATGTTGTTCGGACTAGAGAAGTGCGGGCGGATGATGGCAAAAAGAGGGAAGATGATCAGGACAGAAGGAGTTGAAGTTCCAGAAGGCCAAATAGAAGATGTAGAGAACAGCTCTACCTGAGGGTACCACAAATGCATAGCAACCGTGAGGAAGAGCCAAGTACCTCCAAAGAGTCAGACAGGTCCTGAAGTCCCAGCTCAATGCCAAGAACAAGATCCAAACCATCAACACATATGCCCCTACTGGTCATCAGGTACCCAGCTGGAATAATACCCTGGCCAAGAGAAGAACTGGTCACCATGGATGTCAAGACCCAGAAACTGCTCACTATGAATGGAGGATTCCACCCAAAATCCAGTACCCAGAGTCTGTACACTAGCCGGAAGGAAAGAGGTTGGGGCCTGATGAGTGTCAAAGCCACAGTCTTGGATAAAACACAGAACATCCATAAGTACATCACGAAGATGGCTCCAAAAGATGAACTGCTAAGCGAATGCCTGAGCCTGAGACAAGAACAGATAGAGGATGCAAAAAAGAGATTCCTTGGCAAGCCAAACCTCTCCATGGGGTGTACCGCTGGCAGATAGTGGATGTGGCTCACATGACAAAATCATACCAGTTGTTGGAAAAGGCAGGACAGAAAGACAACACTGAGGCACTAATCCTAGCAGCACGGGAACAGGCACTCCACACCAGATCAATAGAAGCTGGAGTCTACCACACCAGGCAAGACCCAAGGTGCAGACTGTGCAAAGAGGCCTCTAAGACAGTCCAGCACCTAGTAACCAGATGCAAGATGTTAACAGGAACAGCATATATGGATTATCTACCGAAACATCTGCACAGAATATGGATTGGAAATACCAAAAGGAGACTGACAGGGCTTAGATCCTGTGGGACTTCAAGATCCAGACAGACAAGCAAGTGCTGGCCAACCAACCCGAAATTGTGGTGGTAGACAAGGAACAGAATAGGAATATGAGTAGGTAGAGAAATACCAAGGACTGAAAGAAGGGCTAGAAAGGATGTGGAAAGTGAAGACAGTAGTGGTCCCAGTTGTGATAGGAGCACTCGGGACTGTAACTCCCAAATTGAGGGAGTGGCTTCAACAGATTCCAGATGGGACATCTGAGATTGTTGTCCAGAAGAGTGCAGTTCTAGGAACCGCTAAGATATTGCGCAGAATCCTCAAACTCCCAGGCCTCTAGTAGAGGACCCGAGAATGAGGAATAAACATATTCCACCCAGGAGGGGTGAGAAAATAAAAAAAAATATGTATCTAAAAAGAATGAACATATATACCTGTGTGTTTGTCAGACATGTCCAAACTGCAGCTCGCGAGCTGCATGCGAGCATCACTTTAGACTGTTGAATAAATGCAGCTTGCAAAACTTTTCAGTGTAGTCGCTACCATAAGGCCTGCCCACCTACGGTTGCTCCGGACCGGAGGTGCAGGATCTGGCTGAATGGAAGGTGGGCAGAGCATAGTGCTCCTCTGCTGCCCTACACAAAATGTAGTGTGTGTGTGTGTGGACCGGGGTAGAGGATTGTTTCCCTTTATCCGGTCTGACAAGAAGTGGGTGCACTGAGAGCGTCTAACTGCTTCTACTCAGACTGAGTGGAGAAAAACTAGCACCTCTACTGCAGTCCATGGTCTGGCCGTGCTACACAAGGGAGGTAATCTGGCACATGGGGAGAGAGGGAGAAAGAAATGTGGGGGTCAGAGGGGGAGCTGGGTAATCAGACATGGAGGGTTCTATTGAATATTTAAAAATTCACTGACATAAAGCTTTTGCCACCCCTGGCATACGTGTATGTATTTATGTATATATTTAGTGTTAAAGTAGAGATTGTAGCCATATTAGTCCAGTTTTGTTACAGATGTAAAATAATGAGATTCGTTTTTTTTTTGAACTAACAGAATTTAATGACAAGTTTTTGGGAGATACTCCTTTTCTGAGGTCTTAAGTATTTCTGAGCAAAGACGACCCATAGAATTCAAAGTTTATTTATAATAAATGTATTTATTTAATTTGTCTTAACATTTTAAGCTTCCCATAAAAAATAAATACAGGAATTATAAAAGCAATGAGATAAGATATAAGGGTAAATATTTTACAATCCATTTTTTTTTTATTTATTTAAACAAAATTATAACAATTTTGTGCAATATACTCTGATATATCAACCAAAGATGCGAGACAACACTATTCCGTATTTGTTTGATTTGAATGCCTTTGTTTTAATCTACATCTATTGGTTTGTCTTAGTTTGTATTAGCCATGTCACCCTATTCTATTATTAGTTGTTAAGAACATGTTAGTGTCTTATGCTTGAATAAAAATGTACAATGCATGTCTATAAGACAAAAGTGAATTTAAAGTAAAAAGAGTTTACCGTATATACTCGTGTATAAGTCGATCTCATGTATAAGTCGAGTGCAGTTTTGTGACCAACAATTGTGAAATATGCTATGCCTCGTGGATAAGTCGAGGGTAAAACGTGGGGCTATGAAATTCTGTGATTTTTATAATTATATACACACACACTTATACAAACACACACTCTGCATTATATATATACACACACACACACACTCATGCAAACACACACTCATGCAAACACACACTCATGCAAACACACACTCATGCAAACACACACTCATGCAAACACACACTCATGCAAACACACACTCATGCAAACACACACTCTGCATTATATACACACTCTGCATTATATACACACTCTGCATTATATACACACACTCTGTGTATATAATGCAGAGTGTTTGTCTGTGTAGTGTGTGTGAACTGGGTGGGGGGAGGGCATTTTTATTATTTAAAAAAAAAATATTTTAATATTATTATTTTTTTATTATTTTAATTTTTTTTGTCCCCCCTCCCTGCTTGTTAACTGGTCAGGGAGGGGGGCTATCTTAATCCCTGGTGGTCCAGTGGCATGGGCTGCGAAGTGGGGGGGCCGGCAGGAAGCATTTATTTACCTTTCCTGCAGCTCCTGTCAGCTCCCTTCTCCTCCGTTCCGGTCAGCTCCACTGTAAGTCTCGCGATCTGGTTGCCGCGGGATCGTTGCCATGGCTCTGACGGACGCGGCTCTCTAAGTTGCCATAATACAGACAGTGACTCGAGTATAAGTCAAGTGGGGGTTTTTAAGCACAAAAAATGTGCTGAAAAACTAGACTTATACTCGAGTATATACTGTAAATAGAAAGCGTTTGTTTCTCTAGCATCTGGAAGTTGCACGATCCCTCATCCTTCTCTCATTTTTGGAAGCTTTGCCTTCTCTCAATATGTGAACCATGCATCCCAACCAGACAGTGAGATCACAAAATACTTAATTGTTGCTACCTCCTGTCATCGTGTGCCCTCGTTGTCGTGACGTATACACATACCGTGGTAACTATTGTTCAGTGTGTTGAGCATTCTGCCCTGTAAAGAGGATACCATGTGTTCTGCAGTTTTAATCCGCTATTTCTACCTCCCCTTGCTGGGTTGAAATCTGCCACAATGTAGGAAGGCCAACTAATTCTCCCTGGGCTACACTTTGCGACTGGGGAGAGAAGCCAGCTACCTCTACCTCCTGTTGATGGCTGCTGCTCAACCTCCGCTCCCTTGGTGGTGGTCTTCTGCTGGGGTGGGAGGCAGACTAGCTCTGCTTCCTTGGTTGTGATCTGCTGCAGTGGAGGAAAGCCAACAGCCTCCAATCCCTTGTTTGTGACCTACTGTGGGGAAGGGGGGTTGACTACCCCCACTCCCTGGGGCCCTCTGTTTATGATAACCAACCTCTTGATCCAGATCTAGTGGTCTTGCTTCCCTTTCTGGAAAGCCATCACCTCAGACATAGTTCTCAGGATGGTCTCCACCAAAGGAGTGCCATAAAAGGCCAGGTACTTCCGCACTATGCCAACAAACTCTGAACCAGAGTTGGAGGATGCCATGCTTGCCTGGTCCAACTCTGTGGTCACCTCCTTCCAGATCAGTTGCACCACCTCTGCTGGTGGGGCTGCTCCAAAGGAAGCCAATTCCTCAGTCACTAGTCTCTGGAATTCCTCCCCAGACAAGCACACTGCTCTATTCCTCTCACTGGGTTCCAGAATATGTGCAGAGATGTCCCATGTGGTTTTTTTCCACCCTGGACCAGGATCCTCCCAACCAATTGATGGCACTGTACAGGTTCCACAGCCAAATCTACCTAGTTGGTTGAGAGCATCAACAGGACAGGAGAGGGCACAAAATACTTAACAATAAACAAACAATTACAATATACACACCTTGCACCTATAATGGGCTCAGGATGACCAAAACATAAGAATAATTTGGGGACCTACATAAAGTGTCAGTCTTCTGCTCCCAGTCCCAGGTCTCAGATTGCTCAGTCAGCCAAGAAAGCAACTTTTCCTGAATCTCTGATTGTTCCCACTACTAAAAAGCCCCAGGGTCCAAACCTGTGCCGAAATTGGTGGGAGATGAATTTTCTCTGGAATTGTGGGATGGCTTAGGGTCTTCTGAGCATCACCCATTAGTTTTTTTGGCTTGAAGGATGCTATGCATCAGCATGCCATGTCCCTTGGAGCTTCTTCAGTAGTTAGGGGATGTAGAGCTCTATGAGCTGTTTCAAACTCCCAGTGTTGTGGGGCCTCATCCAGAATTTGGGTAAATATCTTGATTAGGACATCGTTTATGCACTAACCCCTGTTTTGAATATTGCATCTTTGACTGTGGTTGTCAAGATTTTCCATCTGTCTCTGCATTGCCAATAGCCTTGCTCCCTGTTTAGATGTCACCAGTTCAGCAGCTGTATGTTGATGGGCATGGTTGTGTACTGTGGTACTCATTGTGGATGTTATGTTGGTCTGCTTTTAAAGCGGTTAAGTCCTCTTTTGTGGCTACTGTAGCTGGACGCCTTTGGATGTCAGTACTGATTTGGGGTAGTGTGGCTCTGCTTTGAACTGTGCTTGCCCATTTATCTTTCCATATAGATCAATCTCATTACCAGTTCCTGACTTATTTATATTTGGAAAACATGATAGATAGCATTTATGCATTTTTTGTAAATGTAAATGCTTTGGGGGAAATGTACTAATAGAGTGCTTGAGGGCAAGACTTTTACAAATGACTTTCACAATGTAACTGTCTCGGGTGTGTTACAATTAATGGGTTAAGGTTACGAATATATAGATGCATTATACTACCCTTTTATTACAACATGGTTATTCACAAATTGCTCTGCCATTGTACACTTTTTAAAGGACTTTATTGCTTTGCTATATGGTGCTGATTCAGTGTGTTTAATACTGCATAAAGATTACCTTGTTTGTACTCTACCTATTGAAATGTGTGTACAGTGTTTTAGATTTATCTTATCTATATACATTTTTACCTTAGTTTTATTGTTGCTTAAAAAAAAAAAAATTACAGGTTTTTGCATAGGTTATCTGAAAACTCCCCCATTTAGGTATTTATCACATGTCACTTTTTCATCATCTGCATCCAGGTCACGAATATCAAATTACTATGATGCCAACAAAAAGTTTTGTTATAGAAGTTTGTAGTATATTTTAGGAATTTTTTTTAAATACATTGTATTGCGAGTTTACCCTTAACTATTTCACATCAAGAGAACTTGGCAATATATTTGCCAACGGTTAACTGTTGTATCTGGAAGATTCTAGTTAAAAGAAGTTTGTGGTCTTCTTATAGTAGTAGTTGCATTTAAGTGCGGCATTCAGAAATCTATTCTGTGTGTTTATAGTCATGGGAAAAAGAAAGTATAACCTCTTTGAACATGTGGATTTACATGTCAGGACATAACAATCACCTGTTCCTTAGCAGATATTAAAATTAGGTCAAAACAACCTCGCATGAACAACATATGACATGACTGTGTCATGATTTAACAAAAATTAAGCCAAATGGAGAAGCCATGTGTGAAAAATATACCCTTACTGCTTTTTTATTTAATAAGATGGTAAGTAGCAGACAGATGCTGCTAATCAAATGCTCTGAATTGATCATCACCTAGTGTGACCACTTCTATAAAAGCTGAAGTTTTAGCAGTTTGGTTCTGAGCATATAGGTATGCGCTAACACAATGCCAAGGAGAAATGATTTTAGAGAAGCAATTATTTTTGCCTATCAAATTGTCCATTTTCAAACATGTCCATCATTCTACAGTGAGAAAGATTATTCAGAAGTGAAAAATATTCAAGATAGTTGCCCATCTTCCCAGGAGTGGACATCCCAACAAATTCATCCCAATGTCAGACCGTGCAGTGCTCAGATATTGCGGAAAAAAAATAAAAAAAAATAAAAAAATATATATATATATTTATATATTTATATATATTTACATTTCAGACTCTACAGGCCTCAGCATGTTAAATGTTAAAGTTCATGACTGTTCAATTTGAAAAAGACTTCCCATGTATGGTTTGTTTGGAGGGATTGCCAGGAGAAAGCCTTTTCTCTCTAAAAAGAACATGGCAGCACAGCTTAGGTTTGCAAAGTTGCATCTGATCAAACTGCAAGACTTCTGGAGCAATGTACTTTGAACAGACAAGACCAATGTGGAGATGTTTGGCCATAGTGCACAGCGCCATCCTTTGAGAAAATCAAACACAAAACATATCCGCACAAACACCTCATACAGCTGTCTAACTGTTGTGATTGAGGGGTGATTATTTGGGCTTGTTTTGCAGCCATAGGACCTGGGAACCTTGCAGTCATTGTCGACCATGAAACTCCTCTGTAATATGTTTTAGACAGCTAAAGCTTGGTCGAAATTGGCTCATGCAACAGGGCAATGATCCCAAGCACACCAGCAAATCTACAACAAAATGGCTGGAAAAAAAATCCTGGTATTGCAATGACCCTATCAAACTCCAGACCTTAATCCAATTAATATGCTGCAGTGAGAACTTAAGAGAACTGTGCATAAACAAATGCCAACAAACCTCAATGAACGGAAGCAACGTTGTGAAGAAGAGTGGGCAAAAATACCCCCACAGCAATGTGAGAAACTTGTATACATAGAGAAAACGATAACTTCAAGTTATTGCTCCTAAAGGTTCTACAAAGTATTGAATCACAAGGTGTACTTGGTTTTTCACACACGGCTTCTCCGTTTTAACTAAAAAATTTTTTTAATTATGACACTGTGTAATAGGTCATGTGTTGTTGAGGTTGTATTTACCGACTTACCTAAGAAACAGGTGAATATGTCCTTATATGTAAAACCATAGAATTCAAAGAGGGTTACTTTCTTTTATTGGGTTATATCTACTAAATAGTTTTTGTTTTTTTGTATTTGAGCTTTGGAGTGTTATTTTTATGTTAATGGAAGGTGGGAAGTACCCTAAAATTCACTGCTCTCAATCCGGGAGCATTGTAAATGCAACCACTAACAAACCGTTAAAGAAAAAAATATATACTTTTTAAACTTACCGTATTCCAGTGCCAAAGTCCCTTGGCGCTAGCTCACTCTCTGTCTCCTCTGACGTCCTTGTGAGTGCCATGCTATTAGGCCTTTATCATAGGATAGCGTTGAAACCATTGTAAATTGCTGTGGAAATTGACAAACTGTATAATTATAAAAAAAAGTGTGAGGACATCATAGAATGTGATGGCAGATAAGAACAGTTTGTCCCTTCCAGCCTGCCCAATTTTCTAAGTACTTTCATTCGTCCCTGGACTTATCATATATCTAGGGTAGCCTTATGCCCATCCAACGCATGCGTAAACTCCCTCACTGTGTTAACCTCTACCACTTCAACTGGAAGGCTATTCCATGCATCCACTACCCTCTTAGTAAAGTAATACTTCCTGATATTATTTTTAAACCTTTGTCCCTCTAATTTAAGACTGTCCTCTTGTTGTGGTAGTTTTTCTTCTTTAAAATATAGTCTCCTCCTTTACTGTGTTGATTCCCTTTATGTATTTAAATGTTTCTATCTTATCCCCACTGTCTAGTCTTTCCTCCAAGCTATACATGTTAACATCCAGCGTTGTTCAAATTTGTGAAGCAGCAGGAAGCGCCTCAAGTGTGTAACATTGCCATTCTCTAAAACAGCAATGTTGTTAGCTGCAGAGTCAAGGGGACTAGAACACTTCAATTAGATGAAGTGGTCTGTTTTGATATGATTGCATTACTTTCCACTTAAAATATACTCTACTAAGTTTGGATCACCAGCCATCCTTCTCTCTAGTACTCTGCAAGCTAGTTGATACTAACTTTGTCTGCCTGAGTGTAATATTTTTATAAAATGGGCTTCCTCTCTTTAACCCCTTAAGGACCAAACTTCAGGAATAAAAGGGAATCATGACATGTCATGTGTCATTAAGGGGTTAAAGGAACACTATAGGATTAGGAACACAAACATCCAGTGTTTTCATCCACTTTGAAAATTTATTTTAATTTGAGCAGATTTTTTTTTTTTAAATGTCTAGTCACAGCTGTATTTGATTGCTTTGTTTTATTGTGACCATTTGGACTGGTTGCTGCATTAAGAAACTATTATGTAGACTTTATAAGTGTGTGTGTGGTTATACTAATACGAAGTGCAGTCTCTCATATATTAATTTTTTTTTTTTTCCTTATCTCATTATACAGAATAGTCCTTGGTTTACTGAATTATGGCAAACTTTATTACATTTGTTTAACATGGGGTATGTTGGGCGGCTTTTCAAAGTGTATAGTAAAAAATGTTAATATAGTACTGTGCAAGGATGTTTATACTAAGCAATGATTTTGAGTCAGTGAGTGATGACACTTTAACCCTTTGGCAAGCAGATCCATGTATGGTCTATATTTTGTGTAGTATCAATAGAAGAGGCATGTCTACAGTGCTTTCTGCACCTCACGGTACTAAATGATTTCAAGGTGGGTTTTCTTGTCTGGGTTTTTCTTTTTTACATTTTTTGTTTTGTTTTTATTGTTATGCTTTTTATTTTGTCCTGCCTCTTTTAACCCCACCAATTAGTGCAATAGTTAATATTTTTCCAATTCTTTATTGAATTGTTTTTAAAATATATATATATATATATATATATATATATATATATATATATTCTATTGCTTTATTCCGGTTTGTCCTTTTGGAATCCATATCATTTGTATTGTTGCCATGATTCGAGAGCCTTAATACTTCCCCATTAATGTCATTTATTTTGTTTCAGTATTGATGGCTTTCCTAATGCCGTCCGATCAGTAGGTTGCAGTGCTGGCAGCTGGCCTGAGATCAGCAGTGGTTTTAATAAATCACAATCAGACCCATGCCATTACATCAATATTTTTAGTCAATTATAGAGAAGGTCAGGTGCTGCACCGAACAGTGAAGCTTCTGGATGTGGCATTTTTAAAACATCTGGTCCTGCAATGAAGGGGGAAAAAAAATCTCCAAGTTGGAAAGAGAGGAATTCAATTTTGCCTATTTGAGGCAGATCAAATGAAATCTACATCATTATGGGTAACTCTCTGATGATTACAGCTGTCCTGGCCAGGGACTAGTTATTAAACCTTAATACTGTTACTCTGAAAGCAACCCCCGAGTTCCAATTCAATAAAAATGAAAATATTATTTTCTCTGAAACAGATGGGATTTGTTGTTCCCTCACAGCAGGCATCTAATATCTTTTGACACCTAGTGACCTGTCTGAATGCAATTTGTGTCTTAATATCAAGCTTTACACAAGCTGCTGACTTTGGAGAAAAACAAAAACAAACTATTTTTTACTTGTTTTTATTTTTATATTTGACATATTTTTCCCTATTGTTTGCTACACACAAAAGGTATTTAGTTCACATGGGTTTATATGAATGTTTGTCCTTTCATGTCACTGCGAATATCTTTAAAAAAAAAAAAAAATTCTCCCTCCCCCCATGTTTTCCTTGTGCTTCGAGATTTCTCATTGAATGCATAGTAATAGGTTGGTACCTGTTCATATATTAATGTCACTAGCACCTGACTTGAGGCTCAGGTGATAAGAAAGAGCTTGGTGAGGAATGCAAAAGAAGCAAGAAGAAAAGTCTGCAAATGAACAGAGTGGCAGAAATATTTGTTTCTTTTCTTTTTTCTTTTCCCCCCTGTGTGCTCCGAGCAGGCATTGTGTTTATTTGGGTCAGGAGACAAATCATCTCTCATGTAGATGACACCTGGTAAAGTGGCTGAATGTAAGAAGGATGAGGAGAGATGATGGAGAACACGAATGGAAGCCCCAGAGGACAGGCTACCCTTTTCTCATCGTGTCCTTCATTGCATTCTAATAGGCTGACTAATGTACCATAGAAATATGCTCTGGGTCTTCATAGGATAGAAGAAAAGAAAAAAAAATAGCTGCATTCCTCATTTTGAGGGGGTAATGCATAAGTAAAACTGCAGATATAATTAATTGCAGACATGGCAATGAGATGTTTTTTTATATCAAACTGGCTGAATGTCTTATGCTAGGATGTTGAATCTGAGTTAGGCTGCAGCGGTTGTTAAGAAATGGTTTCAGATTGCTTGCAGTAGGTTTTAATGGCTGCCCTCAAGCTAGAGGCATCTTTCCCAATGAAACATTCATCTTTTTCTTTTATTTATTTATTTATTTATTGTCAAAAGCCTTGCCGGTAAAACCTCTGTGATGCTGTCTACAATTTTTCTTCAGTAAATCAAATCTTCTTCCTTTCAGAAAAGATGAATGCTAGATGGAACGGGTGTTATAAAAGGAAAAAAAGGGAGAGAGAAAAATCAATGCCGGGAAAATTGAAACAGTATGCCTTGGTATTGATTGGCCTTGTGAAATCGAAACTAACAGCTTTGTAACTGTTCCAGTGGACAGTTAGCTGACCTGTAATGGACAAACTATCAATATTAGCATGGCTATTTTATCTTGTAGTATGTCATTTCAGAACAGAGGGTTCAGCTAGAAGAGGGAGCGTTGAGTGAAGTTGTAATGCAGTATATAATGTTTCCTGATTATGTACAGGTTTGTTTCCTTGAGACTATGATAGTAATGCACAATGTTTACCTATAATAATATCGCGCTCATCTGCGGCATCTATGATTACTGCATAGCTTTATCCTGGTCCACCTGACCAAAGCAAATATAATTCTAAAATAAATTTAATTTGGTTTCCCCACAATCTTGAGGTTAAAGCTGTAATTACCAATGTTGACCTTCACATCTGACCTCTAACCCCTTCTGAACCGCAATTCCTGCAGAAGGGAAGGGGTTACACAATCCTCTTTTCTTTTGATGCTTATTACTTTTGTGATGAGGTTTCACTTAGCTTTTTTTTTTTTTTTTGTTTTGTTTTTTTTTAGTGAATGAACTGGTACCTTGTAGAATTACAATCCTATTAGACTGCAGTGCACTGAAATGTGAAATGCAATCAAAGCAAATGTATGCGGACCATAAAAAAAAACACACATTGCCAGGGATTTTTCTCTGTTCCCCAGCCCCTGAATGCTTTTCTTTCACCATTTCCCCACCCTGCTGTTATTGTACTTGACATCAGTGTAAAGTAACATTCATTGCTCTCTCCGGAGCTCTGATGATGCTTGAAAAAATTTTTTATTGCTAATGTTGGCCCTGATAATATTGTGAAATGGCTTAATAAAACTAACAATTCTCCCAATTCTACCTCTAGTGAAGATCCTGCACACCACACAACAACAAATTTATAAAAAGGGAAGACTCTTTGAAGAATATGGGATTATGGTCAGAATCATTAATGGAGTATTCAAAGCTATATAAGTAAACTAGGCATTATTATTACATTCTACAGTGCTGTCCACGGGTAGAATTGGTAGAAGTAAAAAGACAAAGGTACAAAACATCTGAGACAATACAATATTTGACAAATACAGGAGGAGTTGAGGGTGCTATTCCTGTGAGAATTTATAATCTTGATTGTAAGGCATTAATCTAGGTATTACATGTAGTCCTGAAAAATAAATCATAACATTACAGAATATTTACCAATGAGAACACAGAAGATTTAAATATCTAAGTGAAATAATCTTTCAATGACTCATGAGTACTCCAATGCGAACTCACCTTTGTGTGTCTGTGTGTGTATATATATGTGTGTGTGTGTGTATGTATATATATATTTTCAGAGATTCTGACGTTTTTGGAAATGGAAATTAAAAAAAAAAAAAATATATAGCCTAATTCTCAATGATTAGGATATAAAAAAGTCAAATATCCACTTGTATGAAATACATCACTTGCCATCTGCTTAGTGCTTTTAAATATTGATGGTCCTGCATTTGCAAAACACCTCTCCTTCCACATTTAGGGAATTGATATCCAGGTAATTAAAATAATGGGGGTACTTTTCCATGTGTCCCATTGCAGATCCCAACAGCATTACTGATCTTGGTTCTGCCGTATTAAATTTCTGGAATAAGACCTATCTTATGATGCTGTTACTAAACCCTCTACCTCCCCATTTGTTCCATGTGATAAGAACTGCCCTCTCAAGTTTAATGGTTTGTTCCATTCAGTGGCAATGGAGGGGTTAGGGGCTGACCAGGGCTAGAGCCCTAAGTTGGGCCCTGAAAAGATAAAGTTTAAATCTGGCAGCATTTCATAGTTAGCACAGAGTCCAGAAATAACACCTCCAATTATGTAATTTGTGGCACTGCCACTTTAATATACCGTATTTGGAGTTAATTATACAGCGCAGAGTGATATCGTTATGTTTGCACGGTTTTAATGCATTTGGTAGAAGGTTAATGCAGCATGACTTGGGGTTAATACAGCAGGTCAAGATTATAAATGTAGGTTCATGTAAAACGCTGAAATCAGCCAAAGATGTGTAATTTAAAAACCTTCGAGTTTAGGGTTAGACCTAAAGCTCGCTTTAGGAGAAGCTTAATGGGACACTATAGTCACTAAAATAACTTTAGCTTAATGAAGCAGTTTTGCTGTATAGGTCATGCCCATGTAATCTCACTTCTCAATTCTATGCCATTTAGGAGTTAAATCACTTTGTTTATTCAGCCCTAGTCCCACTTCCCTACCTATGACTTACACAGGCTTCCTAAACACTTCCTGTAAAAGTAATCTAATGTTTATACTTGTAAATTGTAAAATATGTTTAATTTAGAATTTATCTCCTGCTCTGTTAATCTTTCTAGACCCTGTAGGAATATCATGCGCGTGTGCGATTAAAGTTCAATTTACAGAGCAGAAGAGTGAGGGCATATGACTGAAATAAACCTTTTTTTTTTTTTTTGGTGTGTTGTCTGTGGGCACTCATTAAGCTATAGTTAAGTTTTATTTCTCACACATAAATTGATCTATGCTGGTATGTTGCATTCAAAATTTAAATGGAGACTGCGAGTACCAAAGTAACTTTAGCTTAAAAAGTGGTTATGATGTATAGATCTCACCACTAAATTTTTTTGCCATTTAGTAGGTAAATCAGTTTTGTTTGTTTATGCAGCACTAGCCACACCTTCCCGGGTTGTCCCTTTAATAAATAATTTAAAAAGAAAACTGATTATAATCAGGCCTAAACCATAAGGCTATGAGATGAATATATATATATATTTTTTTTAAATGTTTTTATTTATTTTATTTTTTATGAACAAGATGAACTGTATAGAACTATGATAAAAGTTATCTTGTACAGTTGTTGTGGTCATCATCTCCCTTGATGTGCAGCTATCATGAGAGATATAGTTTACAACATAGGAATGGCCTATTTTTTATTTATTTTTTTAATCTATCAATGCTAAAGCCTGGAGATGGATATAGATATATTCTTTTATTCTGTCTAGGTACTTAATTGTGAATTCATATAATTAATCTTGCAATTCTGCTCTGCTTTTGAGGGTATCACATTAGTGCACTTCCAATTACTGGTGGCTTGTCTATAGGCGCCGTTGTCCTAATTAAAATAAAATAAAGTCAGAGTTGCCAGAGTTTCGCTGGGGGAGTGGATTACATTGAAAATTATTATAAATGGTAAACTTAGACCATAGTACTATAATTTCCGTTCCCCTTTTTCCACCACAGGCACTCATTAAGGCACTCATTAAGGCACTCATTAATAATATTTGCTGGAAAGCTGATAAGCTGTTGTGAGCAGCTGGGCATGTGTTGCATTGAGGTTGTTTGTCAAAAATGTCCAGTCTGGATGCCCATGTCCATGTCCGTCTGGATGCCAGCCAGCGTTTTATAGGCAGTCCTGAATGCACCAGAACAGTATGGACTGCCTATAAAACGCTGGCTGGCATCCAGACGGACTGATACGTCTGAAGAAGCCCAAACCCGGGCGAAACGCGTAAAGTAAGGGACTGGAAGCTTACTTTTAATACATAGGTTTTATTTTTTAGATTGATAAAGTTACTGCTTTTCTCCAGCTCCCTTTTTGGTTCTCTACTTGTTCCTGGTGCTACTGGAAACCTGCTTATTATCCCTTGGTGGGGATTATACCACCACAAGTTTTCACCACCAGAGCAAGTTATTGCTCTGGAAATCGTAAGTAGGTTACCTGCTTCGTACTATATTACCAGATACACTGTACATACTGTACCATTGGATTTTGTTTTTTCCTTATATACATGGCTGCTGAGAATTGGACATCCAACACAGCCACTACCCATATATCCTAAGACGAGGATTATACTGTCCAGGCGATATACAGCAGAGCTCTCAGTAGCTCTTTAAAGTGTGAGTTAGTCTTTTAACTGGCTTTTTGCACCGATGTTTCAATATTTGTGATATATTGCACTATTACCTTTCTGTTTTTTATCTCCTTTGAGGGCTATATACACCGCCATAATATTGGATAACCTGTATGTATATACTATAATTACATTCACTTTGACCATCTTTGTGGCGCGGTTTACCACTTTGTTTTTCTTGCACTAATGTCACATTATGGATGTCTGGCAGTTTATCTTAATGCGCCTTGGAAACCAAGCTTCTTTATACAATTAAGTATTTTGTACCTAGATATTAGTAGCATCCTTAATTCTGCATTTAAATTTGATCTCCATCCAATGTTTTTTGGGGGTTTTTTCCCTCTGATTTTTCTACCCATCCCCATCTGCAAACATAAGAAGATCAACTTAGCGTGTTATTCACATTGTCGGTCCATTTGTTTTACTTTCTGTCAACGTGAGGAGCTAATCTATTTTTAATGTGATTATATAGTTTGTCAGTAGCAATACACTGGTATTTATTTAAATGCTGGTAAATTTCCAGTGCAAAAACTGCTTTTGAATACCCTAGCACAGAGCTCTAATTTATTGTCCTGTTCTACATAGATCATCAGTGATATAAATTTACATGACTTTTTTAACCCATTTGTGCTGCAGGATCTCTTCTTTACAGAACAAGCGTTGCAAGGAGATTTAATCCTTACACTAAACAGAGAAACCACACCACTGTGTTGCCAAAAGAAAATTAATGTGTTTTGTACCAGACAGGATTTAAAAGAATTTAGTTAGAAAATCATTTACGATAACATTTACCTTTCAGAGTATAAACACCAGAGTTGTTGAGATTAAAAAGAATACCAACAAGATGTCAAGTGTACAGCAAGTTGGATATATAACTGATAAAGCTTTCCATATGGCATTTTGCTTTTCAGAGATACATCAAAACATCCTCACTCTGGACCCTATTTAGATAGAGGATGGGGACTGGTATAAACCTTCTAAATGTTCGAAACGCTTTCTCAGTCACTTTTTCATTTTGTCAGGCTGATATATTTATAGTCTGCATTTTATTTTCCAGCATGTAGTTTAGAATCAAGAAAGAAAAAGGAAAAAATATATATTATATTTTTATTTGTTTATTTTTTGTTTGCGTGATTTTTCAGCCGAGGGAGTCTACAGCTAATTCTCGCAGCAAGCTATTTTAGTAGACTGAGCCTAGTATGAAGGAAAATTCAGAACCAGGACGATTCGTGGTGATTGTGAATAAAAACCTTCATAAATGTTAGCAGTGTGAGAAATATATTGCATTTATATACTTTGTCAGGTGAATTAATTTTATTCTATCTAAAAAGGAAACAAAACCACTAAAAATAAATAACTTTCTTATATTTTATTTTTATGAAACCTGTGAAGTCAACATTAACTTAATATGAAAAGTTAACTTTATTAGGCTAAGTGTATGCATTTAATGTTAATAACAATAGTTGGATAGATTCTATGAAATATGCAAAATATTTTTTAAATTTTATTCTTTTTTATTTATATAGAGTTAACATCCAGAGCTCTTTACAATATTATAAAGGGGAAAATTGAAAAGTTCAAAATGTCACAGGAACATAGGTTGATTAGGACTCTGCTCAAAGGCTTACAATCTATACATTTTATGAGATATAGGTATGTCCATTCAGAAGCCTGTATATATAGACTTCCAAGATAATGGTTTTATTTTGCTTGCCTTCCCGCAGAAAGTATTGCACATCTCTAACTATTGAATGGATGTAGACTGGAACCTGGGGAAGGTTGCCAGATGCCCAGCGTATTCTTATATATATCGACTTTGCAAGGGTGGTACATGAAAAGTGCTACCCTGCATCATTCAGAATGAAATACAATAAAGAGACCTAGTTAGCTGATGAGTCTTCCTTCTAAAGTATGCAAAATGAAAATAAATCCTCTCGCCACAAAAACAAACTTTTCGTCCAGAAACTTTGGTGTATGTGACCACTCTAAATTTGAGAGGTTTTGCAAATTGGTGCATTCTATTAATTTGTATGTGAACCAATACCATCATAAGAGTTGGCCGTTATGCGTGTTTATGAGCTTGAATGTGCAAAGAACTCTGCATAGGTTCTAGAACATGATAGAGCATCTTAAATTGCAAAAATCATTGTCATGATGACAGTATAGAAAAATTATGCATTCTATAGTATAATGCATAAATAAGGACGAGGGAGATTCACTGACTAATTTGAGAATAAGGCAGTTTTTCAAATTTGACTTTGAACAGAAGAAACTGGGATGAGCCCAACTTCAGAAACTCTGCCTTTGGCCACTCTCAAAACCCTTAATCTATTCAAACTGCAGCCTTTTAACTCCGCAATAGTCCTTTTTACTGGCTTTATGTCTTATTGTTGCCTCCAATGCTCCTTCTTATCTCCATTTCTCCATCTCAATTTCCCTTTCAACTTTCTCTATGCTGGCAGAGGAGTTAACAAGATAGATCATGATTTTTCTGTCGGAGCTCCTCTCCTGCTCTGTGATTGTCAGGAGAAAGCTGAAGTAAAATGGCTTACTTGCACAGTCACTTCTGCATAGGAATGCAACTTTAACAACACCCCCTCCCCTCATACATACATATTTGTTTCTCACACCACCTGCCATTAATTTTATTAGCGGTTTTCTTTGGCAAAGTGCTAAATCTGGAACACTGGCAGGAACATTCCATCAATTTCCATGGCATTTTATCCACTTTTTTAACTTTTTCCTTTCTATTGGTATAAAAACTACCCAAAGTGTTCAAAATACTTAGTGCTTTCATCTGACAAATACATTTGCTCTTTCATCCACATTTGAGTTGAATTTTCACATAACTGAGTTTTTCCAGTACGTCTTGAATATGAAGTCGATATATTGTGTAGTTACAGACAATCTGCAGAAGCACGCTGTGTAAAGGGGAGGAAAAATCATGATGGTTGATGCCCTTTTCTAAAGCACCACATTTCGTAGTGAGGTCAAAGTTAGGCCTTTGATCACTATCTTGGTAAATAAAACTATTTTTTTTCCCACTGCATTCAATTGTTTTCAAGAATACAATATATGCGTAGTATCGATCTTCAGGGTCTGGTAGTTAGTCAAAGGCTATCTCCTCTGGCTAACCCTTTAGCGCAATGTCATCCTTCTCCTCGTGATAGATTGTTACAATCTGAGCCAGTGTAATTACACACTAGCCAAGTGGGTCATTTATTTCTGCACCTTCAGAGTTTACCAAAAATCTCCTTTATCTTTAGAAGCCAGCTCTGCACCTTGCTGTTAAAGTAACATAATGATAACATAAAACATTACTGCTTAGAACTTGGATGAAAAAGGAGCATAGCTTCAACTTTTACATTATAAAAGTCACCATAGTAAACCTTTCACACTTTATCATCCTGTTTTAATTGCTTTTAATCCTATAGCTCTTGATCTTTTGAAGTTGTGCTTTTGATTGTAGATAGGACATCCTTCCTTTAAAAGGACTTGCCTGCTGATCAGCTAGGCATTTGCGAAGATATAGGCATGTCCCTGCATGCAAAAATCTCCATCTTGTTGGTTTCTCATAATACCAGGTACTTTGTAACCGAAAGGAAAAAAAATCCCACAAAAATCCCACAATTTTTGACATGATACACTTCAAGGCAAACCGGTTGTTTTCCCGGCACTAAATCTCCCTGTAGTGCCATCCCCCTTGGTGCAGAAGGGATTAAATACCCCTTCTGTCACCTGATTCAGGCTACGCCTCTGCTATTTCCTACATGGCACTTATGGGGTTTTAGGTGACACTCGATGTCCTCATGCATAGCATGAGGACGTTCAATGTCAGGCGACTAAAAGTCACCTAACCATCCGGAAGTCCCTCTACTAGCTGTCTGGTAGACAGCCACTGGAGATATACTTAACCCTGGAAGGTAAATATTGCAGTTTATTAAAACCTGCAATATTACCATTGCAGGGTTAAGGGACCTGAGACACCCAGACCACTTCCATGAGCTGAAGTGGTCTGGGCACCTATTGTGTCCCTTAAACAAATAACCTTCAGGCTGGACTGGTGAACAATATATTGATCTTGGTAATTAAAGGCATAGCATTCTAATAGGAGGGGGCAGGGACAGAGATGGGGCATGTTACATTATCACCAATGACTTGCACACCCCCTCAAAGTGGACATGTTGGTTTTATGTCCCTCCCTGGAAAATGTCCTGCTTGTTTTACAGCACACAAGTGAATTTGATTAAATACTTGAACAGTGTTGATTGGTGAATTGCCTCTGGTGTCTCCGTAAGTTAAGTCCCAGAGGACAAAAGGGGGCTTGGGCCAGGAAAGGATGTTATGCATGTGTGGGGTGGCTGCCTGTGGAGGTGTTTGGTTTTCAAGGCTGTATAGAGGCAGCTGTTTGTGGTATAGTATGTATGATCTGTTTGTGGTGTATTGTATGTTGATAGAAGCGTCTGAGATAATGTGTACCTACAGGGCTGTTGTGTCAATGTACAAGGCTTGGTTTGTTTGTGTGTGTATGTAGGGGGTTTGTGCAGAGGAGATATATATAATTTTTTCAGGGGGAGTAAAAAAATAAATATATTATACATTTAAATAAATTATTAAAGTATATTAGTATTTTTCACCTAAGGGAGGGTATGCATCCTGGTTGTCCAGTGGGCTGAATTCACTCTCCACCTGGAGCAGACCATATTTCTTCCGAGTCCTGCATCACTAAAAGCATTGTCATGGAAGCCCACAGCAATGCTCTGTGACAGAGCTTGTGGGAGCAAAGCAACACCAGCCCTTGATGGAAATACGTTCCGTATTGTGGCCTATCGGGCGTTTGCCTGATGGCAAGTCCAGGCTTAGTACCGTCATTTAAATAGATAAAATGTGAATTTCACAATACATTTAAGGGGAAACTATAGGCACCCAGACCCCTTAAGCTCATTGAAGTGGTATTGGTTCCTGTCACACTTGGTCCTGCAATGTTATACAGACTGCAACTAGAGGCACTTTCGGGAGTTTTCCAGAAATTAGGCCACCTGACACTGGACGTCCTCATGTCTTTGCAAACCCATCCTCTATAGATTTCTGGATTTTCTATGACTGCTTCCTGTATTGATCCTTACATACTTTATCATGACCATTATAATAACAACTTTACAAGTAACAAACACCAATAGATGCAAATATAAAAAAAAAAAAAAAAAAAAATTAAATGTAGTTACTCATCAGTAGGGAACTTAACTAATTGTTTATAATGGACTTTCCTGGGTAAAGTATATAAAAATGTGCCATTCTTGCCCGTTAAGCCAGCCAAGACTTTTCCACCATAGAGAGACAAGGAAATGGCAAACTTTAATAGAATGCTGCTTTAACTGTAGGACAATAATAGCAAAAGGAAACTTTGTATATACGAAGGCACGTTCAATAGAGAGATCACCTTTTCATCTCAAGAACCATACAGATAACATCAGATAAGAGCGCAAAACAAAACTGTTTTAGAAAGTAGATTTTCTAAAAAGTATATATTAAAAAAATTATTAAAGATAAAATACATCAAGAAAATACAGGGAAATGTGTATCCAAGTAGATAAGAAATGCATTGTTTTGATATACAAATAATTCTCGATTGAGATTCCACCCCTCAAAATATCAGTGTGTGTGTATATGTATATATGTATATATATTTGTGTTCGGGGCAAATAGCCGTATATGGAGTAAGGTTTCAGCATAAGCGTAGGATAGTATAAAGGGAGCAAGTCGGTTGTGGTGTGCCGAGACAGACGATACAGTAGGCCTGTAAATAAAGAGGGCCCACCAAGGAGTAAGTAAAGTAAATGGAAAGAAAAGAGAAAGTGTTGAAATGAGGAGTGGGTGGGAGGGTCATTCTGATGCTGACCTCAAGCGATATGAGTCAGGTAAGGGGTGTCCCTTATATAGGGGAGTGAATTAATTTAAGCCCCTCCCACAAATACAGGCCAAACTGCCTTAAAACTTGTGTTTGGGGCAAATAGCCGTATATGGAGTAAGGTTCCAGCGTAAACGTAGGATAGTATAAAGGGAGCAAGTCGGTTGTGGTGTGCCGAGACCGACGATACGGTAGGCCTGTAAATAAAGAGGGCAAAAAGAATAATCAAAGATTTAATACAGTCAACAATATATACAAATTAACCAGACATTTCCTTAAATGCCTTTTTTTCACTTTACAAGCTTGTGTAGAAATCATTTGGAGTTGCTCCTATTCATTTATTGGAGCATGGAGTTTGAGCTGCTCTTTGAATCACATCTAGCACAGTGCACAGGGATAGTAAAGTTTGTTGCTCAAGTTCACTAACTATGGCTTAACCTTCAAGGATTGAGGTAAAGATCCTTGAACTTTTACATTTTTGCAAAGAGATCAATTTTTTTTTTTGTATTTTTTTTTTTTTTAATACCAGCTTTATTTTTTTACAACACCTATATATGGAAAATTCAGTGTCTTCACTTTGACAGTGACATGCTTATTGGCTAGCTTTTTGATCCAACTCAATTAATGTAATGCTTCAGTCACTGCACTGTGAAATCTAAGGAAACTCTATAATCCCTATACTGGTAATGAAATAAAAAGGTGTTTACATTAGTGGCATGTAAAATCAGGCCGTGTCAGGAGGGATTTCTGGAAATGAATGTAGTTTATGTAGTACATGTCTTCTACTGTATTACTAAGTAAACATTCGTATTAACCTTTAATTCATGAAAGGCAATCCCAGACTAATGTCTCTCTTAGCTGCATATATCAAAGCAATGGTTTTGATATGATAAATTATTCTGCTTTGCATAATGACCTTGTAGAGTTTTGTCAAGCACAGCCCATATTATTCACTAAACTGGAAGAAATAACATCCCCAGATAACTCTTGTAGTGTACTTTTTACAGGACTGTAAGCTATTAGGAATGTGATGGTGCTTTAGCAGTTATGCTCAGGAAATTGTTAGTGTCTTAAACGGGTTATCCTGGATGGAGTTGACATTTTTTTTTATTGCATATACAAGTAGTATATATGGATAGTTTAAATATATAAATATGCAAGAGCAATTAAAAAAAATATAATAAACTTACCTATTTGAGATTCTTGATTTTACTCCAACTACCCAGGATTTGCCTCACAGCACATTTCAGGATGTGTTTTAGCCAATCTTGTACTTCACTTGCTATAGCAGTGTTGAGGTTATCCCATGAATCCCTCTATAAAGCAGTACTTTTTGTTTGTATAGGAGGGGTTTGGGGTTTATGGTTTAGTTGTTGGCTTTGTATTGTAGTCAGCATCCCGTACAAGTCTTATTGGACCAGAAAGGAAAGCTTTACATGGTGCAAATCTATAAATGTTTTTTTAGTTTTTTTTAATAAAGCTAAAGCACACTTTTTAACCGCCTAAACACAAAGGCCCTTTAAAAATGCGATCAGTTTGTGATTTAACCAAAACTTATAGGGCACTTTTGACGTGTTAATTCTTCCACAATTTCACCCTTTTCTGTGCACATGTAAATACTGATCAGTCACAAGTTTAAAAACATCTGCCTAATATCGTGTAGGTTCCCTTTGTGCTGCCAAAACCGCTCTGATGCATTGAGGCATGAAATTCACAAGGCCTCTGAACTTGTCCTGTGGTATCTGGCATCAGGACATTACCAGCAGATCCTTGAGTCCAAAGAGTTTGGGCCTCCATGGATCAGATTTTTTGTTCCAGCACATATAACAGATGATTTGTTGGCGCTATATAAATAACAATAATAAATCAGATTGCGATCTGGGGAACTTAAAGGCCTCAAATCATTCCTGAACAATTTCTGCAGTGTGGCAGGGTAAACTGTCCAAAGTGCAAAATTACGAAACTAGAAGAGGGGTGCAGAATAGAATCAGGATCTTATTAGTGGACCTCACAACACCACTCTATAAAAGCAAAACATACACTTATACAAGATATAAGACAGAGTAAACTCCATGGTACATGAGTGAACAGGAAAATACCACCTGATAGTATAGGTGAAATCTGGTCCCAGGTCTAAAAAAACCCCACAAGAATAAAATATAGTGTGATACAGTAGCAAAGGGGGATGGAGAGGGGGGGGAGGAGGAGACGAAGTGAGAGCACTCACAAGACGAAGAGAGTAGCAGGCTCATCTCCCATCAAAGGGATGAAGTTCCTTCAGCGTGTACTGTAGAATATGGTTGTAGATATTGAAAAAAGGAGCCAATAGTGTAATGCCATTAAAAACAAGACTTAATGTAGTAAAAATGCACTAACAAGAGGGCAATTGCTTTAGGCATATCTTCCCTTGGACTGGAACTGGAAACGGGTAGGAGTGAGTAGGAACAAAAGCCGATAGACAAGTATAATTACATATATAAAATAAGTCCCAAGAAATCAACATCCACTATCCTGCTGATATAGGCCTTTGCTATCAGGGAATACCATTGCCATGAAGGAGTTAGTGGTCCGAAACAAGCTTAATATAGGTTGTACAGGTCAAAATTACATCCACATGAATGCCAGGACCGAAGGTTTCCCAGCAGTACTTTACCCAGAGCATAACACTGCCTTTGCTAGTCTGCCTTCTTCCCTTACAGTTTTTCAGCAATTTAAACCACTGTTGCTCTTTTGTGTGCCTTCTCCCCACACAGTGGCGTACATACCAGGGTCGCAGGGGTCGCGGCTGCGACCGGGCCCGGCCCACCAGGGGGCCCGGCCGCCCCTGCGACCCGGTATGTAGCCACAGGGCCAGCCTCTTCCTCTGGGGGGCCCAGGAGCCGTCCACCTCAGGCCCCCCGAGGCTGGCCCTGCTGACCCCAGCGGGCAGGTGGCCGGTTGGGCAGGCGGGCGCGCGAGGGAGCACTCAGTACTTACTCTACAGCTCCCTCGCGCACCGCACTGATACCGGAGCCGGAAGATGACGTCATCTTCCGGCGCCGGCATCCCTACGTGGCGCTCGAGGGAGCACACAGGGGAAAGTGCTATCTCGCGCGCCGGCCGGCCAGGCAGCCCGCCCACCCAGTGACAAGGAGCCCCAGCAGCACCACTGGACCCCAGGGAATCCCCCCGGCACTCCAAAAGGTAAGGAGGCTGGGGGGATTAAATTTGGAAAAAAAAATGTGTGTGTGTTAGTGTGTGTTAGTGAATGTGTGTGTGTTAGTGTGTGTTAGTGAATGTGTGTTAGTTTATGTGTGTGTGTTAGTGTGTGTTTATGTGTGTGTGTGTTAGTGTGTGTTAGTTTATATGTTAGTGTATGTGTGTGTTAGTGTGTGTTAGTGTGTGTGTGTGTTAGTGTGTGTTAGTGTATGTGTGTGTTAGTGTGTGTGTCAATGAATGTGTGTCTGCTAGTGAGTGTGTTACTGTGTGTGTCTGTTACGGAGTGTGTTTGATGTTTGTTAGTGAGTGTGTGTTATGTTTTGTAAGTGAGTGTGTATGTATGTCTGTCGCTGAGTGTGTCTCTGTCAGTAAATATGTGTGTCTGTTAGCTAGTGTGTATGCGTCTGTTCGGGAGAGTGTGTGTGTGTGTCTTCAGCATTTACCTTTCTCCAGCGTCGGACTCCCCAGTGTCCGCCACTCAGCTCCGAAATGCACATGCGCGGCAAGAGGCACGCGCGCATTTAAACCGCCCATAGGAAAGCATTACTCAATGCTTTCCTATGGACGTTCAGTGTCTTCTTACTGTGATTTTCACAGTGAGAATCGCGGAAGCTCCTCTAGCAGCTGTCAATGAGACAGCCACCAGAGGCTGGATTAACCCTCAGTGAAACATAGCCGTTTCTCTGAAACTGCTATGTTTTCAGCTGCAGGGTTAAAACTAGAGGGACCTGGCATCCAGACTACTTCATTGAGCTGATGTGATCTGGGTGTCTGTAGCGGTCCTTTAAGTGTGTGTGCATATCGCGGGGTCGCAGCCCTGCGACCAGGTGCCCGCCACCATGTGTTGCGACCCGACCCGTGCGAGTAAGCGGCGGGGGGCACGGATCAATTTTTGCACCGGGGCCCCATGGGTCATGTGTACGCCACTGTCCCCACATGCAACAATGAGCCTTGGACACCAATGACACTGACACCAGTTCACCGGCTGTCCTTCCTGGCACCATGTTCGGTTTTTGGTAGGTACTAACCACTGCATACCAGGAGAATACCACCTGCTGTTTTAGAGATGCTCTGACAGTCATCACTATTTTTGGCCCTTTGTCAAAGTCCCTCACATCTTTTCACTTGTCCATTTTTGCTGACTGCTCAAGAAATTCAAGAACCGACTGTGCCATTGTAACGATATATATTAACAAAATGATAAAAAATAAAGATTTGGCTTTCTTTTGACACCCTTTATGTATATATAATTTGTATACATAATGCATTAGAAAAACTAGAGGTCGTGCCAGCTTACAATGTAAAGTATGAAAGATGAAATAAGTATCAAGCTCTTTGCTACTGGTAAAGGTTGATACAAAGTAACTATTCTTGTGATCAAGCTGTGAGAGGAAGCAGCTCAAGTTTTGAAATTGATAAGTGAGGAGGGAGATTTCCTACTAAGCCTCCCTTAATAAAGCTGAAGTAATGAAAAAAGTATAAGCGTGCTAAACCTACTGTGCCTGTGAGGGCTCCCCATAAATAAGGCAAAGTCTGAACCCCCCAATCTTAGGACACAAAGCATATTGAGTAATCACTAAATAAAAGTCTCTGTGCTGGAATCACAAGGACTAGAATCTCAGTACGTGTTCATTCCACCATAGGGGTTATTAAAGATTAGAATCCGGTAAAGATATGTAGGACACCTATGAGCTCTTCATGCACGTTTCACCAGTGTGGCTCATCAGAGGGAATTCAAATCAGCCTATACCAGTAGCAAAGAGCTTGATACTTTATCTTTAATACTTTACATTATATAATCGGTTCTCACAAGGGCAATCAATTTAGTATGTTTCATGTTTTTATACCTATCTTCTGGCTAATCTTCACTTAGATTTAGATGTTACTAATACAAATAAATTTAATTTCTACAGAACAAGTGCAACTGAAGAAAAATAACTTTAAAATAGTTACAAATTAATCCTGCTTGTTAAAATGCCCAATATGTCTAGGAATTCAGTACATTTTTGGGGAAGTTATAAATCAAAATATTGCAAGGAGTGCCCTTTTTTTTTTTCTTGTTATGCTTTGTTACCCTTTCCAAATTTGGCATGGTTCATAAAAACTTTAATAGTCACAGAATCCAAAACTGAAATTCATAAGCTTTTTGTTGCAGAAAGTGCTTCCTCCCAGCTAAGCAAGTGTTTTGATACATTTCATGTAACCATTCATCATCAGCTGCCGTAAAATCAGCTGGTTTATTTACATTTTTCCGCTTTCACGTTTTATTCCTGTGCATTCTGCTGATACGCCACTTCAGAACACTAGGCACTGTGCACCCCATGCACCCACCCAGGATAGTGTCCAAGTACAATGATACCCTACATGTATACCTTTGCCAGTAGTTTAAGGGACTATATGGTCCTATAGTAGACATGCTATGTAAACAAAATTCTGTTTCAATGTCCAATTTACCCACAATCCCTCAGTAAAAAAAATTCCAAAGAAAGACCAACAGCAAACACTATGGGCAAAGGAGAACGGAATGGCTGTGCCCAGATATTGAGACCTTACACAAGAAAGAAAAAATTAGGAGGGTAAAAAAACAAAAACTTAGATTCGCTTTATTGCCATGAGTGGTAGTTACAGATGATGTCTCCACAGACCAGATCACAATAGAAACCAGTTCATTACTGCTTTTCTCAGTAACTTACAGCTTTTTACTGTGCAGGAAAGAGAAATTGTACTTTGACATTTGATAATGCTGTGCCCCCATAATGCCAAAGAGAAAGCACGGGTGGTACATAATTTATTTAGTTTTTACAAAATAATGTGGGATTTCAAAATTATGATACTATGGTGTAACTCATTTTTAAAATGCATTAAGATGGTGCGAATGTCACATTTCTGGTTATAGTGCATGGACAGTCACTGTGCCTTTTAATTTCATGTTAAACAATTTTTAAACCGTTTAATGCTGAATGACCATGCACAGCATATCCCCTAATGGAGGTTATGGCTAAAGCAAATATTAAATGTTTCCTTCTAGTCGTGCCAATTCATACCAGCAATGGGCACACTGCCACCCAGTACTGATCAGGTTAATGCTTACTCAGTAGCCCAAGCAGCATTGATAAGACTGGGTTGCTGTGGTCTTTTTTCTCTCTTTTTAAAAATGCTCAATAGAAGGACGATACCAAGAGACCATACCAATGAGATGAAGCAATTACAGTGTCTGTAGTGTCCCTTAAGAACCAAGGACCTATCGGGTACGTCTGACAAAAAATGGTCCTGAAGGACTGCGGATGTACCTGATACATCCGAGTGTAATTAGAGTGCTGGAAGCGATCATGATCGCTTCCAGCAGCTTTATGGTATTGCAGCGATGCCTCGATGTTGAGGCATTGCTGCAATACCCCCCTCACTGCCGGTGGCCCCCAGAGAACACCGGGTGATAGGGATGTTGTCAGTCTTTCAATAAGTCTTAAGATTATTTTACATGTAAATGCTAGAGAAAACAATTGTCTTTTTTCTCTTCCTTTTCTGTCATTCGGTAAATTTTTAAAACTGTGTGCTCATTACTGTGCATTAGTTTATGTATAATTTAATTCTAAGTGTATTTTGAAATAATATATTTCTCAAAATACAGTTAGAATAAATTACATTAAAAAAAATTAGTTTTTAATATATACACACAATATGTATAGTAATTATATATTATACGTGTGTAAATTTACTGTGTATTTTTATTATATATATATATATATATATATATATATATATATATATACACTTAGTATGATTATATATATATTTTTTAGTTTATTTATATATCTATGTATATCACCTTAACGACCGTGGACGTACTACGTACTAAATCTATATACACACACACAACACACGATCCAGCGCACTCAATATATATATTTATACCTATTAACACTATAGAGCCAGGAAAACAAGTTTGTTTTCCTGGCACTATAGTGGTCCTTTAAAGGTAAGGAAATTGAAAAAAACTGTCGGGTCACTAAGGGGTTAAATCTAGTTTAGGCACCCAGCTCAAGTAGGTATCTGTACATAAAGCGACATCAATTTGTTGGTAACTTTTTTTTTTTTTTTGCATAATGAACTGTATAACATTTCTCTTTAAATTATCTCTTAAAGGGTTAATGGTAGCTCAGGACAATTTAGCAAAAACACTTGAATTGCCCCCTCTACTCCATCAACATATAATGACCCACTATCTTTGCTGTATGGTTATCCCATACATCAAGAAGTCTATGCAAAACATCCAAATTGTGACATTTTTATCATCAGAACATGACCATGTTTTAGTCCATTTCTTTCTGCAAAAAAGCAACACTGTAGTGCAATAGAGAGAAATCTAGGTCATATATTCAGGGATGGGTGAAGTGCATCTTCTGCTGTTAGAAAGCTAGTAGCTAAATATAGATACAGGGGCCACAGTTTGCCGACCTTTGTTATATCTGCATGCAGACTGTAGCCAACTCTAAATATACACCATTTTAACATAGTAAACTGTTCTAAATTAAATTTTTATTGCTTCAAAGCTTTTTGTTCTTGTTTTAAAAGTGATTCAAGTTACTAAATCCTTACAGTAGCTTTCTTAAAAAGATCTAATTTCATATTGCATGAGTACCGTAGGAATGTTGGTCGTAAAAAGCATTGTTAAATTTGGCTTTTCCGCTATTACTTTAAAATGTAACATTTGTATTAAGACATTACAGGGATGTCAGTCTTTGAATAAGTCTTTTTTTAAATTATTTTACATACTTGTAAATGCTAGAGAAAACTATTGTCTTTATATTCTCTTCCTTTTTTTGTCATTCGTTTCATTTTGTAAACTGTGTGCTCATTACTGTGCATTAGTTTTCTCAAATCATTATAATCTGCATTTTATTCCTCTGCATGTACTAATGTTCATATTAAAAGGGCATTCCATTGTTTGTATTCACTAAAGTCCCTGATTTCCAGTAGTCTTCGAGAACAGACAATCTCATCAAATAGGAGGCTGCAATACATATGTCTAGCCATGAGACAATATTTACAACAGGGCTGAAAATTTGTATTTGCCACTAGTCATTGGTGAGTGGAAATATATCCCAGGCGAGCAGACAATCAGTCCTGGTGAGTGTGCCATGGACACTCCGGCTTGCAGTGTTCAGTAACATTTGCAGCTTGGCTAGTGGCATAGGACTTTGAAATCTTAAGCTTTGGTTTACATGACTTGGTTATTGCCAGTAATCCTGCCCAACTGTAAACTGTAGGCTGGTAGTGGATGCAAAGTGTGTGGCAAAGCATGCTATGTGTCAATGCCCTCAGCAGATTGTCTTCTCATTGACTCATATTGTACAAATTTATATATGGACTTAGTTCATGTAGGACGTTGTGATAAGGACAGCCGCTAGACAGCTTAGTGGACCATACGACTTCAATAGGACCATGGATAGTCACTGCTTAGTGGTGCTGCTGAGGTTTGAAGTGGGCATTGTAGTAAAGAGACCACATGGTAAAGACTCTGAAATTCGTCAATCAGATGACTGTTGTGATTGGTTTTATATTCATTTGTTTAGCTTTCCTACCTGGTTGCTGAGTTATGTGAAATGGTTTTCTTAAATATTTGGGTGCCATGATTTGTAATCCCTTCCCTAACATTTAGTTTCTAGTTTGGGTACAAATGAGAAATTATTGACCTGTCCTTCATAGCTTTGTTTAGTATAAATTTTTAAAAGAAATGCTGGTCTGTTGAGTGTTGTTTTCTTTTTGTTCTTTTTGAATCATTTGTGAGAATTATTTTTGTACTGCTGGAAATCTACCAAAACATTAAAAATGTTATGACTTTTAGCAAAAACGTAAAATAAGGTTCTTAAAGAGAGTAAGTACAGGACTTTATCACAGAGACGTGATGTGTCTCACTTTTAGCAAGACCACGTCTTTTGAAAACAAATGTACACGTGAACATAATCTTTCCATTTGTCTAAATTCACTTCGTGCTCCCACTGCATAATACCAGCAAAGTATCATTTTGGAGATCTCTTGAGAAAACCGAATGGGAAAAAAAAAAACTAGAGATGGGATATGCAGGCGAATGAGAGCCAGAAATCATTTTCTAACAGTCTGTGCACTTCACCCAGAATATTATAAATGACTGTTTCTCCATAAGGAAGTGACTAGCTTTGCAATGATGTATGAAATAATATGCATTTTGCATGTCCTGTTTGGAATGATAAAGGTCATATAGTATCATTTACATAATCTTCCAGTGAGAAAATGAAGTGTTTGCGGCATTTTCTGGAGAACATATACATTATCCCAGGTTTGAACCGCTCATTATTCATGAAAGTTAATTTTACAGTGGGTGTGAATGATCTCTTATGACTGCTATTTTGATCATTCTATAAAATAATATGTAGCAAAGGCTGCACAAATAGCCGGGAAAACCTCAAAGAGTGATACATTTGCATGACTCTTCGTGTATCCGATTGGATCTTGATTGATGGCAAACATTTGTCTTTGTCAAAAACGGAGGAGTATGCAGGCATTGAAATAAGAATGCTATCAAAGTTTCTACAAAGCTTGAAAAATTCTATTAGGATGACATTTTGGCATTGTCTGTGTAAGCACTATAAAAGAAAGGAAAATAAGTTCTCTTTGAAACCAAGAATTGAAATAACATTAAAATGTGTTTATTAAAGTTAACGGCCATGTTTTTGGAGAGATTTTTTTTTTTATGCTGTTGTCCGAATCTTGCAAATTCTCCAAAACAAAAATATTTTCAGTCTCCGATTTAAGTAGTTTTAATTTTATTACATAACCTTCATGTACCATACTAGTTAAACTAGATGGTAGGTAGCTGAAATATTTGCTCCACCTCTTTCTAAATCACATTGTTCTTTGTTTTGCAAATTTAAATAGTGCCTGTTCTCACACCTTTTTTGTTTCTTTCCAATAATATATGTATTATGCATATTACAAAAAGGCTATATAGAAAGAGAAATTAATTTTCTTCACTAATTTTAAATGCATATTCATTTTTATATGTTGATACATGGCCCTTTGAGTGCTTGCTTTGAGGAAATATTTGATATAGTTTAGCAATCTGCACAGGGACGATTAGCGTAGTGCCACCATCCTAGGTTGTTTTAATATATATTGATATTAATATTTTTAAAATGTTGTGCATCATCTATGTATCATACAATATGCGAACAAAATTCAACATCTATTTCTACAATTTTGTAATGTGTACTGCCAATTCATTTTGTACCCAATCAATGCATACCATTGTTTAAGCTTTCTGGGTTTTAGTTTAAATTTCTTAATACTAACCTTACTTATCGAACAATACCAAATGACCTTTAGCAGGAATATTGTGGCATAAAGTAGGATGAATATGCTCCGACGCGAACTAGACTTGGTAGTGATGATTATCCTAATAGAATCTGTCTCCTACTTTTAACTCAACATATTCTTCTTAACTCTACTAGTTTAAATTAAACCATTGTTATTGTGCAATACATTTGGCATATTCATGATGTCTACTTCAAAGTCAAGATGATACAAACCATTTATGTTAAATGCTATACATTATATACAATGATTTTGTAAAATTAGAAGTGCCCTTATGATTTCATGCAGGTTTATCAGACTAATGAAGACACTTTAGTACAGAAAAGGTAGGCACACAATCAAATGCCATAAGAAAATCTGAGCAAAGACAAAGCCACAAAAAGGAAAGGGTGCTCACTCTAAAGCCTTATTTCCCAAGGCCCCAAACAATCTACAAATAATGAATGAGGAGCACGCACATATAAATAAAATGCACTTTATTAATAGCAGGTATCCTAAGATGCAGGCCAATAAATCTTAGCATTCATACAACTATACACGTTCAAAAAATATACACAATGTACCACAGTCACAAATATGCATAAACAACTAAAAAATACAGTAGTGCCATTCCATATACAGAATCTTATAGATACCTGAAAAAGAACTGCCCAACCATTAATACATACCAGAAAAGTACCAGAAATAGTGAAGAGGGAGAAAAATAAAATAAAGCCCTCAACATTTTGGCAAAATTGCCTTTATCAAGGGACAAAGTGCATTTTTACCTGTAATTTTCCTCTTGAATTTTTTGCCCCTTGTTTGTGTCTTACACACCCTGTTACTGTATGCTATCACCCATTTTCCTCTTTATGTGTGCCTTACTTTCCTCCAGCCCTTTTTGTGTCTCTTACTTTCCTCAGGCCTTTTGTGTCTCTTACTTCTCCCCAGCCCCTTTGTGTCTTTTTCTCCTTACTCCACTTTTTTTCCCACAGCCCCTTTGTGTCTTTTTCCCACAGCCCCTTTGTGTCTTTTTCCCACAGCCCCTTTGTGTCTTTTTCCCACAGCCCCTTTGTGTCTTTTTCCCACAGCCCCTTTGTCTTTTTTTCTCACAGCCCCTTTGTGTCTTTTTCCCACAGCCCCTTTGTGTCTTTTTCCCACAGCCCCTTTGTGCCTTTTTCCCACAGCCCCTTTGTGTCTTTTTCCCCATAGCCCCTTTGTGTCTTTTCTTCTCACAGCCCCTTTGTGTCTTTTTCCCCACAGCCCCTTTGTGTCTTTTTATCCCCTAGCCCCTTTGTGTCTTTTTATCCCCAGTCCTTTGTGTCTTTTTATCCCCTAGCCCTTTGTGTCTTTTTATCCCCTAGCCCCTGTGTGTCTTTCTCCCCTTGCCCCTGTGTGTCTTTCTCCCTTGCCCCTGTGTGTTTCTTGCCCCTGTGTGTCTTTCTCCCCTTGCCCCTGTGTGTCTTTTCCCCTGTGTGTCTCCTTGCCCCTGTGTGTCTTTCTCCTTGCCCGTGTGTGTCTTTCTCCCCTTGCCCGTGTGTCTTTCTCCCTTTGCCCTGTGCCTTTTTTTCCCCTAGCCCCCTGTGCCTTTTTCTCCTGCGGTGCCTTTTTCTCCCTAGCCCCGCGTGTCTTTTTTCTCCCCTAGCCCCCGTGTCTTTTTCTCCCTCTAGCCCCCCTCGTGGTGTCTTCTCCCTAGCCCCGTGTCTTTTTTCTCCCCAAGCCCCTGTCTTCTCCCCCAGCCCCTGTGTGTCTTTCTCCCCCAGCCCCCTGTGTGTCTTTCTCCCCCCAGCCCCTGTGTGTCTTTCTCCCCCAGCCCCTGTGTGTGTCCTCCCCCAGCCCCTGTGTGTCTTTCTCCCCCCAGCCCCTTTGTGTGTGTCTTTCTCCCCCAGCTCCCCACAGGCCCTTTGTGAGCTCTTCCCCCGTCCTTTCTGATACACCCATTTTATGGATTGGTCATGCAGACTACTGTAGAGGATCTTCTGTATTCTCTACCCAGTCTGACAGGAAGCTGTTCATTCTGAGTGAGCAGCTTCCTGACAGACTTGGTAGAGAATACAGAATATCCTCTCTTGCAGCCTGACATGATTGACAGGAGGGTAGGACTATAAATTTCCTTCCTTCAAGTCATCCCAAAAATTGCAACCACCTGGCCGGTGTTCCCTAAGACGACCTCATGGTTGTGCAGGCAAATTACCCTATGAGCTAATCACTGGACCTGGTAAACTTTGTTTAGTGAAAAGTGCTTCTGTCTTTCACTGAGCTTTACTGGAGACTTCTGGTGCTAGTGCTTAACATTTCTGTTAATTTATTTAACATTATGAATATTATGAATGGTTTACATCCTTTTCCTTCCTCTTTTTATCTCTAAAATGTGAGTACATTTTGAGATATATGAAACCAAATAACCTGTACTGTCCAAAATTGTGAATACCCATTCTAGAAGCTAGTCATGGATTGGAGAACATTGAGACCTGGAGGGCAATTGCCCACTCCGTGTCTTAGCTTTATTTACAGATTGTCCTTATGGCACCATGTCTAAGCTGATTGGATGCTTTCTGGTTTGTTTGGGTTCCTTCTTTTTGACTTTTAGGGCTGTCAGCTATGGCACTGATTCTGATCTTTTAGGGCATTTGGTAGCTAAATTTCTGGACTAATGTTCTCCTTACTTTATAGTGGTCAATTTTATATCATCGCAGTCTTTAAATAGCTAATCTTTTTACTACAAAGTGCTGCTGTTTCCCACTTACTAATGGTGAAATTAATCTGATCAGAAGGGTAGTGTTACTAGCAAATTCACCTTGTATTAACAAGTTCCTTTTCTTCAGGGTTAATTTACTGTAACATATTGCTTATTGGTTGTTGTAATGTGTTTTCCTATTTAACCTTGTACTTTTCCTTACACTTGTGCTTTATAAGCAAAACAATGTCAGGAAAATTGAAACAACCCTTTTTACAATGATCAGATTTATTTTTTGCACAGTTGTACATGATTGTTTATTCAAACCGCATCAGATTGATTTTGAAGACCTGTGCTCCCTTTATATTTTATTTTTGTATACTACAAACGCAGGATTGCACCCAGACATACTATACTTGATCTTTATTTTGAAAGGGTGCAGTGCCAAGTTTGGGTTAAATTATATGTATGTGTATATATGTGTGTATGTGTGTATGTGTGTATATATATATATATATATATATATATATATATATATATATATGTATATGTATATATGTATGTATATATGTGTATGTATATGTATATGTATATGTATGTATATGTATATATGTATGTGTATATGTATATATGTATATATATATGTATATGTAATATTTAAAAAGGCAAGCTTTCAAGAGTTTTCCTCCCTTCCTCAGGTCTGAAGCAATATTGATCAATCAGAAGGCCCCGTGTCACAATGCAACGCAATAAATAAGCATCTTACCCACAGCAGTGAATTTGGGAAGAGGGGAGTGGGTTGGGGCTTCATAGTTTTTCTATGTCCAACACATGCTCACAATCTTATTGATCAATAATATTGTACATTTAAAAGTATTGCCTCTAAAACAATTTTTTAGATAAATGATTATCTGGCAGTAGTGACTGCTAATCTAATTGACACATTATTTGCACGACAAAGCTTTGGTGGTTATGTTGCTTAGTGTTCTTTGTGATGTAGGGCTTTATTGATGTTTCATTTGCTTTAATTAAAAGGTTCTGGTTCTTTTCCATCAAAAGTATTTGAAAAAAAATAATTTAAAATAAAAATACATACATTATATATATATAATATCCTACTCAAGCTGAAATGTAAATGTTTGAATTTTTGTGTGTACCTTTTTGTTTTTGGACATATTTGCCTTAGTACCCCATAGCACGTTAGGTCTTCTATTGAAATAGACAAACAATAATGCAAGCATAATTTATCATTGAAAAACTGCAAAGTAGTGCGTACATGCAGCGTTTTTCATGTTCCCAATATCACCCAAGTGACATTTCCATAAAGTCTTTGACGTGAAACCATACATTTCTTGCAGCTATTCAAATAGCTTGTCATTTTTTCACCAGTTTAAGTTGGAAAACTCAAATGCATTATAAAGCTGAAGATTAACACACTTTAGCAGCTTGCATTAGCTTTCCATTGTCATATGTTGTGTCTCCAACTTAAATAAGCTTTGCAGGAGATTCCAGTCTAGGGAACTAATTACTTGTGCCGATTGCCATTCTGATGAATCGACCCTCATTGTATCATTCCCCGTAGACCGAAAGCTGGCTGTGATTCACGACTGCAGCCTGCATGATATTTGATAATATTTTTAACAGATAAACGTAAGGAGGCAGAATGATGAAGTGACCGTGCAGTCTATTCAGACTATCATAGAAACACACGTAGCCAGCTGTGCTTGCCCCTTATTTCTAATCACTAATGGGAAAATGTGTTATTAATCGAGCCATACTCTTCATTGTAATCGCTCTACGGAGCTTTTATCATGTAAGCTTTTACCTCACATTTTAATTTTCTTACACGTATATTTTGCCTCCAAATTTTCCCTTGAAATATTTTTCTTTATGATCTTCAAGATTAAGGATACCATACTCAACATGTTATTCCAGACATATTTTCATAATGTAAAAGGAACACTGTGATAATACAAATAGTTCTGTATACATCTCCTGATGTCTTAATCTACACGTTGTTTTAATCAAGCTACTAATGTACAGATGTGCAGCAATTAATATATTGACGCACAGAGTGCACTTTGTAGTTTTTGCTTTAGTGAATCATTTGGGTAAGAAGCTTATATTTTAAAAAGGGAAAAATATGTACTGCAGTATCCTTCCAGGTTTATCACAGAATTGATACTTTACTAGTGCTGTACATTGCAAAGCATGCTGGGTAAAGCTCCCGTGTTGAGCTTCGGCCAGACCCAGAAAGGGAATGGTATGTCCTTATCAATTACTCTACATCAAGCATGTCAAACTTAAAGGCTAACATGGGCCAAATAAACAAGGTTTAAGTTTATGTGGACCGCAAAAAAACAAAAACTTCAGTTTTCATAGAAACTTAGAAAAGTACAGTATAAAAAAAGTTACCTGACACTGGTCTTCCTCATGCTCATACGTAAACAAAAGAGCAAATTTATTTTAAGGAGATGCGCATTTGCATGTAACAATTGTTTTGTCCAACTGCCTTGGCATATTAAGAAAAGTTTGGTAATAGGACTGAAATGGTGAATGTATGCTTTTGCACAGCTGTAAAAAAAAAGTTATTTTGTTGATTTTGAAGTCCTATAAGTGTGTCCTTCACTTTGGCTGAGATCATCAAACTTGATGATCTCAGCCAATCCAACCACGATTTAATACACTGACCCTCCTCCCCACCCTAATACACTGCTCTCTCCCACCATTCTAATACACTGCTTCTCTCTCCTCCCACTACTTCTACACTGCTCTCCCACCACTAATACATGCTCTCCTCCCACCACTCTAATACACTGCCTCTTCCCCACCACTCTAATACACTGCTCTTCCACCACGCTTAATACACTGCTCTTCCACCCCTCTAATACACTGCTCTCCTCCCCCCACTCTAATACACTGCTCTCCTCCCACCACTCTAATACACTGCTCTCCTCCCACCACTCTAATACACTGTTCTCCTCCCACCACTCGAATACACTGTTCTCCTCCCACCACTCTAAAACACTCTCTTCCCACCACTCTAAAACACTCTCCTCCCACCACTCTAAAACACTCTCCTCCCACCACTCTAAAACACTCTCCTCCCACCACTCTAATACACTCTCCTCCCACCACTCTAATGCACTGTCTCCTCCCACCACTCTAATGCACAGTCTCCTCCCACAACTCTAATGCACTGCCCACTCTTTTACCACTCTAATGCACTGACCCCTTTTTCCACAATTGAACACACCACCCCCCTCCCTCTCCCAAATTAATACACTGCCCTGCAATTTAACACATTGCCTTCCCTCCCAGCACTCCAACACACTGCCTACCCCTTCCACCATTGTAATGCACTGCTCCCTTCCTGCACCAAATTAATACACTGCCCTCTTCCTCCCTCAAATTAATACACTGCCCCCTTCCTCCCTCAAATTAATACACTGGCCCCCTCCCTCCCTCAAATTAATACACTGCCCCCTCCCTCTGCCAAACTAATACACTGCCCCTCCCTCTGCCAAATTAATACTGCCCCCTCCCTCTGCCAAATAATACACTGCCCCCCCCCTCTGCCAAATGAAAACACTGCCCCCTCCCTCTGCCAAATGAATACACTGCCCCCTCCCTCTGCCAAATGAATACACTGCCCCCTCCCTCTGCCAAATGAATACACTGCCCCCTCCCTCTGCCAAATGAAAACACTGCCCCCTCCCTCTGCCAAATGAAAACACTGCCCCCTCCCTCTGCCAAATGAATACACTGCCCCCTTCCCTCCCTCAAATGAATACACTACACAGGAATATCCCCAAGCCCCTCTTATCCTACCTTAGGGATGAGCCGCCCGTCCCCTCTTATCCTACCTTAGGGATGAGCCGCCCGTCCCCTCTTATCCTACCTTAGGGATGAGCCGCCCGTCCCCTCTTATCCTACCTTAGGGATGAGCCGCCCGTCCTCCAGTTCCAGCTCTGCTCTTTTCTGCAAGCAGGCCCTGCAGACAGTCACTCTGCCCTCTTGTGACCATGGGAGGAAAGACAAGAATCAGAAAGGAAATATCTTTTCTGTCTTGCGGCTGATCGCAGCCACAGCACAAGGTGGCCCCAGGGCAGGAGGGCCGCAAAGATACTCAGTGTGAGCCTCATGTGGCCCGAATCAAAGTCACACACCATGTGCACTTAATCATTTTAGTTGCCATCTGTAAGTGGTAAAACTTCCCTTTTACCATGTATTATTCGGCCAAAGTCCACAGACCCTTAACTTTCATATGTATACTCATAATATTGTCCATTTATCACATTTTGTGATGTTTGACTTATGGAACTAAAATGGGACATTGCCCTGGTATTATTACATAGTATCTTTAGACAATCATACATTTGAAGCATCTGTATGAATTACAATTCGTAAGAGCATATTTGAACAACCTTTAAGTGATAGCTCTGGTTATTGCTGCTTTCCTTAGGATGTACCATGTTAACATAATCAAGGCTGTCTTTGTATTTCTTGGTTAATATCTTTTTTTTTTTACAAATCTCTAGCCATTTCCTTCAAATGTCACCACTGTGGAGCACTACCTGAAAGGAACTAGGTCGATTATGTACTATAACCAACCAAAAAAAGTAAATAGAAAAATAAATAAAATACACTATTTCTTCACAATATTGGAAGACCATTTTCTTCCTTGTACAATGAAAGCCTAAGAGTCATGCTGTATGACAGGGGTAGGCAACCTCCATCACTTTTAATGTCGTGGACTACATCTACCCTGATGCTTTGCCAATATTTTCATTATACGAACATTATTGGAGATGTATTTTATAACATCTAGAGATCTGATTGTAGCCTTCCCCTGAGATAAGACAAAATCCATCTCAATTGGAGGAAGAAATACCCATAATTCAATAATTCCGCCCACACTTTTTTCTCTAGCCCTCCTTTGTTTTTGCTTTCCAAGAGGTAGGTAAAGCTTTAACTGAAGGAGGAAGATATTTTTTTTTATATATATATATTTTACAAGCTGTATATTTTATATATTCAATGAACACTATAGGGTCAGGAACACAAAGATGTATTCCTGACGCTATAGTGTTAAAACCACCATTTAGCCCCCCCTGGGCCCCTCATGCCTCCCTAAACATAGTAAAATCTTACTTGTATTCAAACCTGAAGCTGCTGGCTCTTCCCTGTCTGCCTCAGACCAGCAAGCAGTGTGCTGACATCATCAGAAGTGGTAGCCTATTCCAATCACAGTGCTACTCCATATGATTGGCTGAGACTGACAAGGAGGCAGATCAGGGACAGAGCTAGTAAAATTCAAACACAGCCCTGGCCAATCAGCATCTCCTCATAGAGATTAATTGAATAAATGAATCTCTATGAGAAAAGTTCAGTGTCTGCATGCAGTGGGAGGAGATACTGAATGTTTGGATGCATTTTAGGTAGCAGTGACCCAGGAAGCATCTCTAACAGTCATCTGTGGAGTGGCCAGTAAGGTTATCACTAGGCTGTAATGTAAACACTGCATTTTATTCTGAAAAGACAGGGTTTACAGCAAAGAGCCTGAAGGTATGATTCTACTCACCAGAACAAATTCAATAAGCTGTAGTTGTTCTGGTGACTATAGTGTCCCTTTAAAGTTCTCATGTGAAGAGCACCTGGTTGACTTTCTAAATTCTAAATAGGGTTGACTGATGAGTGCATACAAGTTTCATGAGGTTAATATTGATTTTTGCAATGTCTGCAAATGGGTACAATCATACAGTTTTGTTTCTGAACTAAAACTCCCTTGATTCTCAACCTATCAATTTAATTCATAGAATCATGGGAGTTGTAGTTCAGCAACATCTGGAGGGCCGGAGTTTGGGGAAGCCTGCTTTAAAGCATCTGTATGAAATACAAAAATTGAAAGCACATAAGAACAACTTTGCAAGCTAAGGGTGTGTTCTGTCGAACACCTGGTTCCTTTCCTAAATTCTTTGGGGTTGACCAATGGGTGCATTGGGTTGGCTACGTTTCCCTTCTTGGTAAACTGGGGCAAATTGTGAAGTCCTCTAATTTCCTTGGTTGTCCAATGATGCCTCCTCATGACAGGTTGATGCTCAATGTAGATGGATAGTCCAAGGGGTCTATGTCCTCTGTCAAAAGTGCTTGAGGGCACATAAAGTAAGTGACCGTTTCTATGTCAGAGTGCTTACCTGGCACCCTATCCTCCCTATATCACTATATGTCGTGACCCCAGAGGTATACAGTTTCTGCAGCAGTGCCTGAGTTATTCCTGCCCATCAGTTTGACTGGTGTGAGCAGTGGCAGAACTACTGTGGTCGCAGCTTTGACCAGGCCCATCACTCCAGGGTGCCCAGCTGCCCTGACGACCCTTGCTGATGCATTTTTTCTGTGCCAGTGGCGGAACTACAGGGGCACTGAAGTAGTGAGTGTAACTGGGCCCCGTGTTTTCCGCCTGGCTGGGACACTTTCAGACCCCCATGTAGCGGGCAACTGTGCGCAGTGAAGTCCGGGGGCGAGGGAGCTGTCATCTCCCTGCTTTTCTTGCTTTGTTCCCTCACACACCCTGTGGTGAAGCCCCAAAACAGTTCCAGGTGGTTGTATGCTTTCACCGATCTTCATTTAGGCGTTTTTACCATTAAAATTTGAATGCAACGGTTTGTGTAATATGTGGTTGTGTGCCTTGTGTTCGTTTGTTTCGTTCATTCGAATGCCGCTCTGTATAGGTGAAGGGGAACGAACATACGAGAGGATAGAAGTTCAGCAGTGTTCACGCACTCGAGTGTCCGATTATAGTTCCATGCGCTCAACGACCAAACACAGCTGTCTGTTCGTGAACAAAGATGGCCGCCGCCATGTGTTCGGTCATACGAACGACAGCCACCCATCCGACCATTTAGAATATTGCTGTTTCTCAGTGTGAATATAGTCAATTGGAGGCACACGATTCCCCTGGGTGGTCTTAATGTTCGGTAGTTGGTTCAACTGATTAACAGTGTGTCTTTAGTCTGTTCAGGAACCCCAAATAGTCGAACTACATCAGTCTTGCATACAAATAAGTGGCTAGTTTTGCCACTCTTTCTTCAAAAGGATAAAAATACTTTGCTTCAGCACTCTTTAAGTGACACTGCTTCCTTTCATTCTTGTGGCACAGCCGAGGCTTTGTGGAGGCAGGGATTTTCTCTTTGAAGAAAGCGGATCAGACCTTATGACGTCTACGTGAAGATCTTAAAAATTATGGGCCTGAGTTTAAGGGCAGTGGAATGTTTGCAGTTCTACAAGAACACTTTGACTTAATATGTTTTGAACCCATAGCTCATGAGTGTTGCCTTTGTATGGCTCTGTTCCTTCCCTTCCCATTAATCTCTTTAAGACTCAGGCCTTTCTCGACTGCTTTTCCAATGTTCAAATTAAGTTATTTCTTCTGTTTTGCTTCTTAAACAGTCTGGAAGCCCTGATCCGGTTCAGGATCCAGTATAGGAGAAATTAATTCATTTCTTTGTACATTGGCAATGCAATCTAAAAAGGCCTAAGCATTTAGAGTGTGCCCTGATGGCTCATGGTTACCCCATACCTGGATAGTATTCTGTTACAGAGGGCTTCTTATTGTGTGGTTCTGCATACCCATCTGCTAGGCTCCTTCTTGGTTGAGCTTTTTCTTCAAATGTCACCACTGTTTGTTTGTTTTCCCTTACCTGAAATTACTAGATTAATGATGAATTATGACCTACCATCCAGTGGGGGAAAAAAGAGGGTGGCGCGGGGGGGAGAAACACACTTATTCTGATGGCACATTGATATGTGAAGACCATTTTCTTCCTTCAATAGTAAAAGATCAAGAGACATGACATATGAGATAAAGTCCCTCCGAACTGGAAGAGATGGTAAATACCCATTTATGTCATGGCTGCCGCATACCTGGATAGTATCCTGGTACAAAGGTCCTCTTATGATTTGCTGGTTCAGCATACCCTCCTGCTAATCTCACTCTTGTTCAAGCAGGGGTGGTGTATAAACCTATCCAGGATCGTGTCTATACTTGGCATGCAGATTCAGTTTCTGTGGTCGATTTTCGGAAAATTAAGCTTTTCCTTTCGGAGGTTCAGCTGGAGAAGATTTATTCTATTTCCACTCTTGTTTAGGTTTTGCCTATGCCTGTAGCACTAGTTTGCATGGTGTTTTTGGACCTAATTTGCTCGGGTATGATTCAGCTTGTGCCCTCTTCCGTTCTTTTCTCCACCTTTGCGATGGGAATTCTGAATATTTTGAAGCTGCTAAGTTTGGATACACCAGCACAAGCCCCCTTTAAATAATGGATTTTTCATCTGTTGGGGGCCTTTGAATGTTCTTTCAGGAGACCCTTGGGGTCAGTTGTTACAACAAATGCTAGAGTGAACAGTTGGGGAACTATTTTGGAGTTGCATAGTGCTCTCAGGGTATTTGGTTTGTCTCAGTTGATTTCCCAATTAGTGTTTTTGAGCTCAGCACAATTTACCTAGCTTACTTGGCTTGACTGTACAAACAAGTGTTCTAAAACTAGAGATAATCTAGTGTAGTGAGGTGTTGCATAATGGGTGTTTCTACTTCCTCTTGTTAGAAAGGATATTACCACTCATGGGCTCTCACTATGTGCAAAGCACAAACCAAATGGTCAGGTAGGACACATTGCTTTCATCACATTTTTGGTACTGATAGTATTACTATTCTTTGGGGTTATCTCTATTATTCTAAAAATAAAATAGACCATTGAAACGATGTCTGGTTCTTTGGTTTAGTTAACCAAACAAAAATAGAAAAGCAATGTATTTATTTTTCTGCGTTCAAAACCCCAGAGGCTAAAGGTTATGAATGTTTTAAAAGATGATTTTAATTAAATTCCTCCACATCTAAACAGGGTAATATTTTACTATCACACACACAACGCACAAGCGAGATTTTCATTAGTTAACACTTTTGCGGCACATGGCACCCTGCATGATTTACTGACCTAGTAAGGGAAAGGCACAAATTAAGAATAAAATTGCTGAAAGTGGGCAGACTTTGATTAATATAGGTAATGTTATCCCATATTTATAATAGACTTTTTTTCTATTCTGTTCTTTAAATGCCTTCTCTGAATGGTGCCGTACTGAGGCTTGAAATGACTGAGCACATGCCATCAGTTCGTATGAAGTTGATCACACTGTCAGCAGTCGTTTTACTGTGATCTATTTAGTGTTCCCATCACCTTCTCTGCAAGATGAGAACTGGAATTCCTCAACAGCAATAAGGATATACTTGTGTCAAGGGCATACAGAGAAAATGATTTGCAGAAAAATTTAAATTAGACAGAAAACCATTGTGTAAGGCCACAGAGACATGGGAGAATAATTCAGGCAATTGTGACAACATAGAAATATTAGAAGTTTCTTTTTTACTTTCCAAACCATTGTAACCATTCACATCACAGAAACCCTCCTATCTATCAACGTCCAAAACTGTTCAGCTAATTTTCTCTTATGTCCTTTATTTTTATTAATATGAGATGCCCAACTGTAAATGTCATCTCATCAAAGGCATTAATCTCATGAAGAGCTGCTGAGAACAGCAAGAGATCAGATACTTTGTTAATCGAAACCAGAAACAGCCCAAGAAAAAAGGCTTACATATTGTGTTGGAATAATAGCACTCTGTTTCCTTTTTTATTTTCAACATTATCGGTACAACTGTATTTCTTCATAAATGGTTTTTACCATTTTAAAATGTACCTCACACAAAATGGTGTGCTTCGTGCATGTTGTTCCCATTCTGCTTATCCCACACTCCTATGCAGTCAAGCATTTACAGTCATAAAAGATCAGAGTAGCATTTCATTTAAGACTGATTTCTAAATAAGAGCTAAGATCTAGTGTATGTCTGAATGTTATTAAATGCCTGTTTCATACATTTATTGCTGCAAGAGCAATGTTGTACAGTATTCTAGCATTAGTTCATCTGGAATCGGCAGTTATACCAAAAGAAATATAATAATACAGTGCGTTTTCTGGGTTCTGTTCACAATTTCAGTCCTAGGTTATTTTTGTTTTTTTTTACTGGGACCTTTGCTTATCTTATTCCTATTTGTCCTTGTAATTTTGATAATGTTTACCTTAAAACTCAGGTTGTCCTTAAGTAGTAAATAATATAAATGTTTCTATATCTTTTACATGCATAATTTAATGTCTCATCATTTCATTTTATACCCAATGATAAATATAGACTAACTTATCTTTTAACCACCCCACTCTGGCTCTCCAGAAAACTTGATTTGAGTACTAAAGTGGCTCATTTTAGTTGCATGGCAGACAAATGTTTGCTTGGTGGTTTTTATTTTTTTATTTTTTCATGAAGGTAAAACCATATGATGTGTAAAAATGTTTGATTTAGGCTTAATTGATCAATAAAGAATCCTTGGGGGATTAACTTTTTTTGTCATTTTAAAGAAGTGATTGTTTTAACCATACGAGATGTAGAAAAAGCTGAGCAAACAAGGAAAGTTCTCTGCAAAAAAAAAAATCCTTGCTTCCATGCTGTTTAGTAATGGCTAACATGTGTGCTCCCTGTGTTTTGCTACAGCCGTCCTCGTGAGTTCTGGCGCCTGGACTACTGGGAAGATGATTTGAGGCGCCGAAGACGTTTTGTACGGAACCCCCAAGGTTCGACACATCCTGAAGCGACACTCAAAGCAGCCATAGAACACGGTCAGTATGGCCTCTCCTCTAGAAAGAGAGTGGCAATAAAAATTCTCATGGTTTCCACAGAGATATTTCTGACTTTTGTTTGTTGGGGTCAGCATGCAGTTATTGCATAGGTAAAACTATCAGACAGGCCAAAGCTGTATATGGCTTAACATCTCAATGCCTACCTGAAGAGTTTATTTTATTTTTTTACAAGAACAGTGGACTATTCTCCTGTCCTTAGGGAAAGGAATCCCCTTTTTAATTTTCATTTTAGCATTTGTGCTGTATCAAATCAATTATATAAAGGCTTTGATTACATATCACACCTATTTAATATAATACATAAAAGGATGAATAAAATGTTGGTATGGGCGCATATATATGTCAAGTTGTAGGAAACTGTTCTAGGGGCTGTGGTTCTTGGTTTTTAGAGGGGAGCTGTTCACCAGGCAACAATGGAACTTTTTACCTTTAGGGTAGCTGCTCTTATAAAGGCCAGGATGTGACTCCATGCACTACCTCTCCTACACAAAGAGGATTATGCACACCAACTGAATCTCTCCAGGATGCTTGTCATACAAATGAAAACCAAGTTTGAATAATTTAGAAGTAAACAAGACTGAAAAAGTACATCGGCCTAAATCTTGGGACAGTCATTGCTGTAGTGGTTATGATGCCAGGAGTTTTTTCAAATGTTTTTCAGTGTTTTTCAAATGGTTTTAATTTATATGGCCCCCTGGGACACCTAAAGTCTGAACTGCTTCCCTGACATATCTAAAGAATAGATGCATATTCCCCATTCAATATATCCATTTTGCCATGCTGTCTCTCCATCAGTGCATCTCATTCTCTTCTAGCAAGTATAAGAAACACCCTCCGGGGTGACGGACGGACTGAAAAAATAATCCAGAGTACAAACACTGACAACAAAGTGATAAATCTGTCCAATTTCCCTCTTTCTTCTACACATATATCCCTTCTAAATAAAGGGGGCTCTCTTTTGTGCCTTCCACCTGGAGCTAACAAGTTTACTGGCTCAAAGATACCAACCTTTTTGGCCGTAAACTTGCTCTAAGCGCATTGCAAAAAAAGAGAGAAACATTAATGGCAAAAGAGCTAGGAATCTCATCAGATGATTATCCACATCTAAAAACTTTAATAACATTACTTGAGGATCAGGAGAGGAACCCACCCCTGACTGATCTCAAAAGTCTAAGCTGGTATACACCCAACTTCAAGGATATAGTAAACGTGGATTTATTTGTACAAATGACCACTGAGAAAATAGAACAACTTAACCTCACTGAAATACCTGTGATTAATAATCTATTTTATGCTGATAACCAGGCCCTAAAATAATTAAGTTCTGAAACCCTAATCATCAAACCTTCAGACAAGGGGGGGAACATTGTCCTTTTGGAAAAAGATAAGTACATTGATATGTATGATCCATATTAATGACACATCCTGTTACCAAAAACTTCAAGGGGACCCTACTGCTAAATACCTACAGGAACTTAAACAACTACTTACCAAAGCTGGAGACAATGAGATAACCCAAGACGAATTTAAATTCTTATTACCTAATAGTACTCCAACAGTGGCTACTTTTTATTATCTGCCTAAGATACATAAGCATGCCACTAATCCACCAGGCAGACCGATCGTCTCTGGGAACAATTCTCTTACTGAACAACCCAGCAAATATTTAGAAAAAATACTTCACCCCTTGGTAGTAGAACTCCCCTCATTCATTCAGGACACGAAACACACGCTATTAATGCTGGAAAATCTTGTGGTACCCCCCTATACCCTTATTGTCGCCTTATACAACAACATCCCTCATGACATAGGCTTAATATCTACTTCCTATTTTTTGGAAAAGTCCCAAAAAGGCACTTTAACACAGAGAACATTTCTTATGGAAATTTTGGAATATATTCTCACCCACAATTTTTTCATGTTTAATGGCACATATTACCTGCAGACAAGGGGCACAGCGATGGGAACAGCCTGTGCCCCCAGTTATGCTAATCTTTACCTAGGTTGGTGGGAAGCCACCATCCTGGAAGAAACCCTACAATCAGGCTCTAATCAATTTATCCTCAGTTGGCATCGCTATATTGACTATGTCCTAGTGTTCTGGACGGGCTCCATCCCCACTTTTGAGGAGATGGTTGAAAAACTTAATAGGAACAATGTAGGCTTAACACTCACTCATGTAATCAGTGAGAATCAACTGGAGTTTCTCAACCTCACAATTCGTTTAACAGCAGCGAGATTGAAACAGAACTATATCGTAAACCAACTTCATGCAACAATTTGTTGCATTGGAACAGCCATGACCCTCATAAACTGAAAGCGGGTATTCCCTTTGGACAGTACCTTGGAGCTAAAAGGAACTGTTCCAATGACGAAAGCTTCCTAAAGGAAGCCAAGGCACTTAGAACATGTTTTAAAGAGCAAGGATACCCTAACAGGATCCTAAAAAAGCATTTCGACGTGTTTCACTAATGGACAGAGCCACCTGCCTCAGAAACCAAAGAAGTCCCTCCACTAAAAACACTATAAGATGCATTGGTACCTACGACCAGTACTGGGATCCCATTCGTAAGATCTTTTCAGATAATTGGCTCATACTTACTCACGATAAGGATGTGTCAACTAGCCTTCCACGATTCCCCAACATAACACCAACAAGAGCCAAGAATTTGCGTGACCTACTAGTCCACAGTCACCTAGAACCCCAACAACCACCTCTAACCTGTTTACAGACATCTAAGGGGCTGTATAGGTGTGGCCATTGCAAGGCCTGCAGGCATATCATGCCATCTAAAATCATACTATGTACAAACACAAAAACTGTACACACAATAAAAGTATTTGTGAATTGCAGCACTACTATGGTCATCTGTTATAGCCTGTAGCTGCAAACTCCAATATGTGGGTAAGCCCTATCAAGAGTTCTGGAGGCGAGTTCTGCAACATGTCAATTCTGTAACAAATCTTAATATCTCCACACCGGTAGCAAATCATGTGAGAAACTTCCATGACACCAATCCCTCAAATTTCACCTTTCAAATTTTAGAACGTATCTATCTCAATTCAAGAAAAGGTAATTTCAATCTGATCTTAGTAAACCAAGAATCAAGATGGATACATCAATTTAACACTGGCATCCTATGGACTCAATGTGGAGTTTAATTTCACTCCTTTCATTCACAACTAACTTAGTCTCTTTATCTTATTTTTTTTTAGATACTTAGGATCACCATAACTCCATTATTGGACCCCCTCTCAGGGTTCAATAAATGCATTAATTGTGGTACATGAGTCCTGCACTGGTGGTTATGCGTATAAACACAACACTACAACAGGGTAAATTCAGATCCTGTGATAATCACAGTATACTACCATCCCAGCCATCACAGAATATCTCTGGCTATGATCGGCATCAGAGTACTCATTATTTACCAAGTTTGAGTACCAGAGTATGTAGTCAATACAGTTCAACATTAATTTATCAATCTTCAATCCCCTTAATAGAAGCATAATTTCCACAATATTTAAACCTACAGCCACCTTAGACTATTATATATCCCGAGCACTGTGTAGGAGTCCTGCACCGGTGGCTGCCTGTGGATTTTGATGAGGATCTGCCAACCTTGATACTACCCTGTGTCGGACCCCCCTTCTCTCTGGGTTCAATAAATAAAACTAATCAATTGTTATGCATGAGTCCTGCACCGGTGGCTATGCATTTAAATACCATATTATAACAGGATTGACTTAGTGTCTGTCATAAACACGGTACACTGTTACTTGCTCATAGGTGTCCATTTTTGCCAGCATAGAAATCCCTTACTATGACTGGCACAACAGCATACATTGATAAACCATGCATGAATCCCTGACTGGGGGACATGTGTCAAGTCACTACAACTTCAATAATGCTAACATCGTTTTTTGCAAACATCACATCATCTGATGTGTTAAAAATCATTTTAAAATTTAATCCTTACCATGTGGTTATATTTACTGATTTCCATTATCATGATTTTTACTATCATTATTTTTATAAGATCATGTAACAATCACTACACAATCCAATATTACTCTTGGAAATATCATTATTAACCATTTCTTGTGTATGAACTATTGTCTAAGTTACAACCGTTCTTTTTATCATGATTCCTGTAATTTTGTCACAATATATAATATATACATTATTTTCTGCTTAGTACCTACAGGGTTAATACAGGCAGTGAAGGAAGACACTCCTCCCCTCATCCTATTGGATACCAGTACTCTAACCCTAACAAATAACGTACAAGCTCTACATATTTAAACCAGATACCTACCTGCTTTCAGTTCCCCTCTGATGAGCAACCTGGGTGAAACACTAGTGTCAGGGGCTCAGGACACCCAGTCATCTGCTTGATCAGCACTGCCGACACTGTCAGCTATCTCACTGAAAACGGGCATCCTGTGACTGAATTATTTAGTCAATTTTTTATATGAATTCTTTTTCATTCATGATCTTGGGGGGGATTAGTGACAGAGCAGGCATTTAATAAGGGGTGCCCACGTAGGCACGTTAGACCAAACCGCTGCATTTAGCTATAGGAACGTGCTACACTCCTTCCTGTCACTATCACTGAATGCCACTAACCCTCCTCCTACAGCACCTCTCTTTTTTGTTAATCATTTACCTTGTAACTTGGGGGTACTAGATGTTACACATGTAATATATCCTGCCTATTAGTGGCAACTCTATGGATTTTGTTGGACTCTCTGCAGGAGAGTCCAGCTTACTAAGAAGGCAACCGCCTTCCTGCACAGCATATATTTGTGTAAATAGATGCTTTTTTTCATCACTTAGTCCTCCTTATTTTGATACTATTATCTCATTTTGCTGGTTTAGCAGCTAGATGAGTTTTTTTGGTGCTGGTTCAGCAAGAGGCGACGTGTACTTTGTTTTTAACCCCTTCTTCTTGTGTTATCATTCATTTTAGACAATACCCATTACAAGTTATGTTTTATATATTTCTCTCCTATTGTGACAATAATCATCTAGACTGTAATACTATCTCATTAGGAGACACCTACTGGTAGTTTTTTCTTCTTCCCCCCCCCCCTTTTTTTTTTTCCCACCCTCTGGGGTAGCAACACTGTGATAGGGAGCAAGAGAACTGCCTAGGGAAGGGTTCTCTCTCTCCCCCTGTTACTCTATCCTTGGCACTAAACTCTGTGTACCACCAGCACACAGGTCTAATGCTGAGGATTTGATTGGAATGGGCCAAAACAATTAAGGGCTGTATTTAAAAACGGATACATTTCCAAGCATTTCTGTGAGCATGATATTTTAATAAACTTTAATCCTCTTTAAGACAATGTTGTGTACCATGACTGGTACACTGTTAAACTAATGTATAACTACCTTTTTCTATTAAAAAATATGAAGAAAAAGAAAAATGTTTTCAAAACCACATATATATATATATATATATATATATATATATATATATATATATATATATATATATATATATATATATTGGTTATACATTAGTTTAACAGTGTACCAGCCAGTTTGTCACTGTTGCTTCCGTTTCCTTAAATACCTGCCGCCTTAGAAGGCATCTGATTGTCACATACCATAGTATACATGCATACTTCTATATTTGCCATGTGTGTCAATACAATTATTCTTGAATTTAAATGTAAAATCTGTTTATAATGTTTTCATGCCATAACTCTTCTTCTGGCTTTGCCAGAATCAACTAATATGGTTACCAAGAGTTACCTCGTTTCTCTTAAATATGCTAAAAGCTTATGAGGGCAAGATAGTATCTAGACAGATACAAATATGTATTCTGTATCATATGCTGCATTTCTTTTGAAATGTTATGATGAGGTACAATGACTTAAAGAGTGTATGTGATGTGTGTGACAAAGAAAACATAAATTGTGACTTCAGTATCCTTTTCGCTTCTCCATAGTTTTGCCTCAAACTGCAATACCTGTTCTTGCTGCATAATAGTTACAAAGTTTGAAACTTGATCCTAACCATAGGACTCACTCCCAGCATTAACTATTAAACACTAAAGTATCCTGTGCAGTAAAAAGTTCTGCTTTTTAATTAATTTCTTAATTTTAAAAAATATATATTTTTTTTTTTAAAGTAAAGCTTTAAATCCTTTCATTCATAGTTTCATCAAGGTCTTTATAAAGTATGTGTGAATATATACGAAACGCACTGATTGCTAACTGTGGTACTGCGTTTCCACACTTGTAAATAAGTTAACATGCCATTGCTTGTCTGCTTTTGAATTTTATATACATATTTTATTTATTTTTAAATAGAGTAATGATTTTAAAGGGTTAGTCCAAGCAGAATGACCAAAGTGATCTGAAATGGTATAGGTACCTGGAGTCTGTGTGTACAGTGTATCACTGTGAACGACTTACCTGCCAGATATGTAACTCCACCTCTGACAGCATCATACGCTCAAAACTAGATTTCTGGGCTGGCTGTTGTCAATTTTGTACAACTTTCATTGCACTGAATGTTAGTCATTGACTGGGAGTGGTCATATGGCGCCAATAAATGACAACCGCTGCAGCTTCCAGTTTCTGCAGCAGAAGTCAAAAGTGCGTTACTGGACAACCAGGGAGCAGCCATATAATAGGCAAACCATTGCTAAACAGTTTGTACTATTAGCGGATAAACGGACTATGGCATTCATGGCATCATAACGATTACAGCAGGCTATTGTGGTTATTATGCTTGAAGTAACCAGTTAATGAAGATTCAGCAGCACTTTTTACAGCACAGGCAACTTAATTGTTTAATCATAGTTATCGGTTTGTGACTAGACTAATCTTCCTGCTGGTGGTGACTGCATTCCCAATATAGCTAGTCTTCTCTTCCTCAAGAAATATATTTAATATGAGATAACATAAACACGGAGTATTGTGACACTATGTAAAACCACTTAATGTGTATGCTTTCATTTTAGCAATATTTACATATTGTTAAATATACAGAACAATTGTATGTGTAAATTGGATAATGTTAGTGTACTAACAAGTGTTAGCAGAAAGAATGCATTGAGATTTATCCAGTTTATATCTAGTTTTCATGTATGTCCTGGAAAGTACTTACAATAAGATATTGCACATTCAAATATAGAATATATACAAGACAGCAAAACATTGATTGCAGCTGCTTCTTAATTTACAGTAGTGAGACAGATGGATGATTTAAAGGATTCCTGAAGGTTATTCCACAATTAGATTACTGTAGGGAGAACACAACTCATTCCTCTTACTGGGATGGAAAATTGTTATTAATTGGGCAAGAAAAATCATGCGAGAGTGCTTGTATTCGACCATTGTCTAGTTTTACTCTTCTGACATGGAATAAACTCTCCTTTCATAAAGAAAGTATGAAAACAAGTAGGGGAGTTGAGAGTGGCCTTCTGAAAATAATATAATTTTATAAAAGTCAAAGCAAATTGGTGGTATTTAGTTGTTGTAGACTGACTAAAAATAAGGGCTATCAAAGAAAAAGTGGATAACTCACATTGGACCAGCGCATTTTTTTTTTCAGGTTCCTACAAATCTTGCTAAGAAACAAAGAGGAAACAAAAGAATGAAAACACTCCTATATATTTAATACATTTCACAGGAGAAAATTTCTTGTGCTCGTTTACAGTATGATGTAGGCAGCTTGAACAACCCAAACCAGAGTCTCTTCTTTCTGGTCATAGATGAATACTATTAGAAAAAAGGAGGAGGAAAGCAGCGACTTCAGATAAGCGAATAGGTCAAAGAAAGGAGGATGAAGTGAAACATTTAGTGTAGTAGTGAAGTTTCGGGAGAATTAAATAAAAAGTAATGCACTTAGTTTTCTGGAGCTGATATGTGCCCGGGTGGTATAATCCTACCTGTGGGTATACTTGGTGTCTTGATCCATTGGGGGAACTTCGGATCGTATAGTATATTATAGATATACATACATGTGAGAAAACAAAAAATGGCTATTTGAACTTGAGTGTCTTCTGCACATGCAAACAAAAGCGAGAAATCACCAGAGAATGATTAGTAAACCACAAGCCAGATCTTCGGCTAGTACTTTAATAGGTTGTCTGTTCTGGGTGGGTAAATTTTGGCAAGAGGGGCCTTTAACTATTGAACTTTCATTCAGCAAGAACACATTTTGCAGTGAAATAGGACAGTAATGTTTTGGCAATAAAGGAGACTTGCCCCCTGTAGCAGAGCTCCCTGTACCCCTAGCTGGGTACCTCCGCCAAGGACTGCTTCCTAGCTGGAACAGGGGACAAATCTCATCACTCTTGCCCTTAGTTGCCATGGCTTGACTGGAGGTCCTGAAACCACTTCCTCCTGGAGCCGAATGGGGAATTAGCTCAAGACACCCCCAGGCACTGGACGACACTCAGTCCTGGGAGCTCGAGTCCTTACAAGGAATTTCCCCGTTGAATCCCTGCTGGAACAACAGACACAGGAAAAAAAAATTATTCCCCTCCAATAACAGGACAACACACAGTTTTGGAGTGCAAGCTGGAATAGATTTTAATGGAGCCACACTTGGCCTTATATGACAATCCTCATGCAAGGGGTACGCCCATATGGACCTTGTTGGGCACACGGACACAAACTTGCAAACCAATAATAACACATTTTCAATGTAAGGCACTCCCACACACAGTACACAATCCCTCCCCTCTGCTTGGGAGATAATTGGATCAGTAACTGTACTAATTCTAATCCAATTATCTCCAAGCACACAAAAAAAAACCACAATACTTTTCTATAAAGTACCCCAAAACACATGATATCCCCCAAATGTCACATCCCCTGATCTGGGTGACCAACATATCCAAAAATCACCCAGATCAGTTCAAGGGTTAAAAAATTCTATGGAAGTAGTTTTTTACCGACCGCAGACATGGTCCCATGCCCAAAACAGTTCCAGAGAATCAGGGCTTGCGGTCGGTCTAGTTCGGTAGTTTGAAAATGAACAAGCTACCGAACAGAGTCCATAGTCTTTCCATGGGGCTTGTTCCCCTCATCCAGACGACCGATCTCACCGAACAGTGCACTTCTAAGTTGAATAGAATTGAACGCAGGCGATGGTCCAGCGGTGTTCGGGAGTTTCTGTATCAGATTTTGGTTCCAAGAGATTCATGCCCAAACACCACTGCCTGCGTTCATGTGAACAAGATGGCCGCCACCTCGTGGTTATCTATAGGAATTGCTGCCACCCAGACGAGCAATTAGAACACTGCGGTGAGAAACATTCCAAGTTGTTAATAGGTGTTAACAAGCTCCAGGGTGGTCTCTGGTTTGTGCGGTTGTTCGGTAAACAAATGGGAGGTACGGACATCCAAACAAATAAAATGCCTGGGCGTTTTGGGGGGGAATATCGGACGATTTTACCAGGTTTATACCTTAGTTTAGCAATGCTCTCGCAGGAGCTCTTTGCATGTGCGTACTGCTTTGATTGGTAGCTAGCTCCGCCCACCTCAGCTAATGCAACTTTTTTTTCTGCACTGAAAGTCAGTCTTCAGCTGAGAGTGATAATCTGACGCTCTTAGCCAATGTATATTGACCTCTACTGCTTCCAGCTTCTGCAGCTCTGCAGGTGAAAGGGCCATGTCAGTGGACCACCTAGGAGCATTGGAGCCCAGGAGTGACCCAGGTAAGGCGAAAAACAATGGCTTAAATGGTTTGCACCATTACTGGGGAACTGGATACTCCTGGCATCATTACCACTGCAGCAGGCAAATTTGTAACAGATCAAGTTGTGTGGTGTACTGTAGCATTCCAAAATACATTTTTAAGACTTTTTTTCTCCAAGAATGTTTTAAATTGTATATGAAGTCTTGGGGTGTTTGCTAGGCTTTAGCCAATTATAACTTATTGACATATGTTAATATTTAAAATATTAACCTTTTACTTTTAAAATGTAAAACCTTATTTTATAATTGTATAGTACAAAGTTTGTAATTACAGATAAATTGTGTGCTGTAATATGGTGAAGTTTACAGGCAGAAAATGTACTATGATTATGTCTTAAGGACACACCGTAAATGCCTCCTGGGACAGTGTTTGTTTACAGGATTAGAAGTAGACTTCACTTTAGATTACATTTCTTCAAGCTATTTAAATCTTACCGGAAGAATCTCATAGAACATGCTCAGCAATCATTATAATTGCTTGAGGAGAATAATTATCTAGCTGTGTGAATATGTGGGTTCCACAGTTTTGCTGCAGACATGCCAGTGATTAATCAGGACATATGGATACCATTATCTTTGCTTGTGACTTTCTCTATATGTACCTTACACTTTCCTTAGTTTCACTCCTCCTTTAGAAGTTACAGAACAGCAGTGTGTTGGTAACTTACACCTTTAACCCCACTCTTTAAAGGGATTGTTCACTTTTTTTTTTTTTTAAATTGGTATTTCTGTGAAGATTTTCGGATACCATACTGTCATTTTCACTTACATACCAAGTTCTCCATGAAAATGTTTACAATATTGTTACAAGAACAAAAAGCAAATTAGAGAGAACATAAATGAAAAGGTCATTATATAGTGAATATGTTTGAAAAAAATACTATAAGTTATTGATGTGCAATGTGGTATGCAACTTGCAAAGCCTTAAGAGGATTGCGCAGTGATGAAGTGGCAAGTATAAAATCTTTAAAATACTCTGATATTGGCACAATATACAGGAGCTAATATCCCATAGATAGTTTACCTTCCCTCCCCTCTGCCTCCTCCCTAATTACAGTTTCGAACATGTTCCCAAATGACTTTTACCCTACTTCTGGCAGTCATCCATTGTCATCTGTTTTTCTTATGTGTGATTAGTTTGGGCTCTTTTTCTGTTACCTTGGCTACTGTTGGGCAGCAATCGCTTGTCCAGTTTTTTTGCAATGAGCACTTGAGATGCTAAAAACATATGGGTTACTAGTGTCCTTTTGGCAAAAGAAGTGTTTCTTAGGAACCTAATGAAAATGAAGATTATTGGTGAAATATTGCAAACCTATTCTTTCTAGAAAGGTCCTGTATTCTGACATGACCACCAAATTTATATGGGGGTCCAAATGTGTTTACTCCATCTCAAACATATTGAAGTGTTTTTAAAAATATGGGCAATCCTACCAGGCGTTAAATACCACCTAAATAGGAACTTAAATTGTGCTTCCAGGTTTGTAGCAGTGCATTGCTCTAAGAGCCTTCATACATTTATTCCACTGGTCTGAGTGTAACTTTAAGCTTAGCTCAACATCCCATTTTATTTATTTCTTTAAAGATAGGCTTAGAATTTGTCTGTTTGTATTATTGTGGCATAACCTGTTGAGAAGGCTTTCCATTTGTTCAGTGAGGAGATGCTGATTTTCCTCTAAGTCATTAAAGAGAGTGGGTGAGAATGGATAAGACTCTGTAATTGTAAGTATATAAAAAGAGGAGAGTGGGTGTACCAGCGCTGATATTTCAAAAATACTCTAACAGTCTGTGTGAGAAATATTCAATAAAAAGCTGTTATAACATCTAAAAATCTTAAAAAATTAGAACTTGAAAAACATAGGGTAGATGTAGCCTATATTTGAATGTATATAGTGATGGAAATAAAAAAGGCAGTACCTCAGTGTCTTTTTTTAAAAACAAATCTTCCCAGTTTTTAGTTTCTAAAAAACATAAGGAACAAACAAAACGGATATAGTGTATACTGTATAATGAAATTAAATAATAGAATCAAAGGGATAAATTCCCACTCACAATTTAAGGAGCTAAAGTTTAATAGCTCAATCTTAGCGCTCTTGGGTTCAGTAAAGGCGACCCTCACCCTTCTTGAGTATCAGTGCTTCTGGTGTTCTATTAGGATGAAAGAGAACGAATATGGTGCAGTACCGTTGATCTTAAGTGAAGATAGTTAACCAAGATGGGGTACTTACAAACTTAGAGCCATCCAAGTCGGCTCTGGTCTGTGCGCTTGTGTGGTTTAGGACCACACACCTTTTTTAGAAAAAATATAGCAGGGATAATGCCAATAACGTGAAAAAAATATACAATATTTATTATAACAGTATAAAAAAAAAATATATATATATATATTTTAAATTAAATTGGCATATAAAATCCAAAGTCTTAGTCTTATTCCAGGGACGCGTTTTGCCTATACAGGCTTCCTCAGCTGGATATAGTGATCTAAAAACTGGGAAGATTTGTTTTAAAAAAAAGACACTCTGAGGTACTGCCTTTTTTATTTCCATCACTATATACATTCAAATATAGCGCTACATCTACCCTATGTTTTTCAAATTGTAAGTATATACTCGAGTATTGGTCGAGTTTTTCAGCACATTTTCTGTGCTGAAAACCCCCCACTCGACTTATACTCGAGTCACTGTCTGTATTATGACAACTTACATTGCCATAATACAGACCAGGACCGGGCTCATTATAAGCCGGACAATCCTTTTGGGGGCTGGCAGGAAACGTTTACTTACCTTTCCTGCAGCTCCTGTCAGCTCCCAGTGTAAGTCTTGTGAGACCCGCGGCCGTCAGAGCGTTGCCACAGATTACCGCAGCAACGCTCCACGCAGACCGCGAGACTTACACTGGGAGCTGACAGGGGAGCTGCAGGAAAGGTAAGTAAACGCTTCCTGCAGGCTCCCCATCCCCCCCCCTACACAGCCCATGCCACTGGACCACCAGGGATTAAGATAGCCCCCTTCCCTGACCAAGTAACAAGCAGGGAGGGGGGACTAAAAAATAAATAATAAAATAATAAATATATAAAATATACAATATATAAAATATAAATTAAAAAATTAAAAATGCCCTCCCCCCACCCAGTTCACACACACTACAGGATCTTCAATAAAACTCTTCTTTATTTGCAAGATTAAAACATGAGATCGACGTTTCAGTACCTATACAGGACTTTCATCAGGATCAAAAGAAAGTCCTGTATAGGGACTGAAACGTTGATCTCATGTTTTAACTTTGCAAATAATGAGGAGTTTTATTGAAGATTGTTAGTGATGCCATTTCTACTACTATCTGGATAACCAAAGTCCCAGGCTGAGCACCCGGCAAGTATACAACCATATAGCCTGTGTTCAAGGATTTTTCCTGGTGTGTGTATGTATATATGTATGTGTATTCTATCAAATGTCCAACTGTTTTAAAACAATAATTGCTTCTCAATTTCATTTTTTATTTTTTTAGGATAGGAGGGAATGAGTGGGTGGTCACAATACTCTAATTTGTCTTCTCTGATTTCCATTAAAATAAAGAATTGACTGTGATCTGTAAGATTGTCTAAAGATAAACAAGCTTGTGCATATGTAACATTACAGAAGTGCATACTCATTACTTTTTCATAGTATGCAATGTCCTCATCACACGTGAAATTGAGCAAATAGCTTTATTTACAAAAGGGAATGGTTACTTGCAGTAATGTTTACCATTTCCTTATTTTTTCAATAAAGTGTCTGTGATATTATATTGTAACTGAAACAAAACAAGTGACCATATATAAAATAAAATAGGAATTTTAAAATGCCCTGGCACATGAGCAAACTAACTTGGCTTTTTCCTTTAAGTATTTATTTACAAATAAGTTGACTAAACAGCTCTTTTACTTAAACACATTACCCACTGCTTTTTGGACAGTATTAAAATGTGAATGTCCTTTTTTTTTTTTCCAGTGGATTTGTACAGAGTAAATTGAATGTCATGGTGCAACTCCAACTGTGAAATTTAGTTGCATGGTGTACACTAAGTCACTCAATTTTGACAAGACCCTCTCTCCCTTAGAGGATGAATTCTATATCTTCCTTATTGTCATCACATATTCTGTGATATATAGTTATACTGTAGAAAGTTATATACCTGCACACGTACCTCCATTGGTATTAAATCTTCCTGCTGAGAATCTATATCAGAGAGTGTGATGCACTATCTGTTTGTAAAATAAAATATTGCTGCACAGCTTCTGTGTAGTTTTTCATTATTTGACTCAGATAGTTTTCAGTGTAGCAGAGCATCCCTGAAAATAAAATATAAAATGTCTGCTTTAAATCACATTGAGATGCATACAAATGTATATCCACCTGGATTATGTGTGTGTATTTAAAGATAATAAATATACTGTGAATTTAATATAAACGTATTTCCACAAAGAGCAAAAAACAATATTGGGGGAGACATCTTAGTATCTTAAACTGCTGCTAAATTTTAAGGGATAATTTTATTTGTTTCACCCATCTACAGTTTCACATAAAAAAAAAAAAAAAAATCATGTATAAAATCACTTTTGGATTCTTGTTTCTAAATTTCCCATGCTTTGTGGGCCGGGGGAGGGTGCCAAACAAATTGCGTGATGATGTACAGTAGAATAGACTTGGCAGACTTGCTGTAAAGTAGAAAAGATTTATATAATTTTAAGTAGTGACATTGTATTTCTTTGGGCTTTCTGATCCTGATTATTAGATTTTAAATAAAAATCCATAGGATAAAATAGGCTTTGTCACCCTATGGACCTGGAGTCCTTTAGAAATTATGGCTTTTTATTTACATAGACCCTACATGTGGGGTGCATCCTGCTGACATCTCTTTCCCAGGTAATCAACTCACATGCACCTGGCCACCCACCTTATCCAAAAGAAAACATTATACATGAGACCAGATAACCCTTTTCTATTGCTCCATGGTCCAGTTTTGATGCTCGCATCCCTATTGAATGCGCTTCAGGTAGTAGGCAGGAGTCGTCATGGCATTCTGATCAGTCTGTGGCTACACCAGGTTACAAAGCACTATGTGTACTGACACCAGACAGGCTGGCCTTCACTCCCCACATGCATCAATGAGCCTTAGGCACCCATGACCTTGATAGCGGTTCATCGTTATCCTTCCATGCACTACTTTTGCTAGGTACTAACTGCTGCATATCGGGAACTAAAAACAAGACTTACGGTTCTGGAGATGCTCTGACCCAGTTGCCTAACCATCACAATTTTGCCCTTGTCAAAGTCACTCGCCACTTTTTGTTTGCTAATGTTTGCATGAAATTCAAGATCTGATATAGGTTTGTATATTGATTTGAGAGTTGTAGACATGCACTGACATGCAATAGAGCCTGAAAGTGGCTCCACTGAAATAGTGTGGAGTTCTATAATCCTCACCTATTGGATGATTAGGTTTCAGATTTTCTCATCAGAATATGCAACATAAACAAACAAGCACATATAGAGTTTTATAATAAAGGGACACTCCTGGCCCCCTAAACCACTTTAGCTTACTGCAAATTTGTTCTTGTTTTTACGTGAAATTTACATTTTTATAAATTAAACTTGTTACACCCCTCTGACTTGCCAGCTTTAGTTAGTTCAGTAGAGCTGAACTCAAGAGGCATCAATTGTTCACCGCACCTCCCTTGCAAAGACTGCCCATTGAGCTGCACTCTGTGATTGGACAGCCACAGAAAGTCTGGGCAAGGTTAGTAGGGAAGGGGTTGCAAAGGTTTCAGGTAAGAGAACTGCAGCTTTTGCAGGCTACTTTTAGCTAAATAAAAAAAAGTAATTAAATGTATATTTCATTTGAGTTATATACTATACATTGGGCTAAACAGTGGTTTTATTTATTTTTCTATTTTTTTATGTGGGCAGTGGAATGTCCATTTAAGACACTAGGTATGCAGTTAATGAATTGAAATGCATTAAAATGTATTCCTCTGAGGTGCATTAGGTGCCATTGCACTACACCAATTCCTTGTGAGCAATTTATATTCTATTTTGGGAAACATTAGGTTTGTTAAAATCAGTGGTATGGTACATTACTAATCAAGAACAGACAAGCATTTCTCAATGCTTTCCTATGGACGCAAGCGTCTTCTCACTGTGAAAATCACGGTGAGAAGCGCCTATAGCGGCTGTCAATGAGACGGCCACTAGAGGCTGGATTAACCCTAATGTAAACATAGCAGTTTCTCTGAAACTGCTATGTTTACAGCTGCAGGGTTAACCCTAGATGGACCTGGCACCCAGACCACTTCATTGAGCTGAAGTGGTCCTTTAAGGTCCTCTGGAATGTACATGCAGTGGTAAATAACCTAATTCAACTTCAGTTCAGCAGATCATGAACACTAGGATGAGGACACAGATACTCTAAAAATAAAAATAAGCTTAGATCAGCATAACCTTTGCTGTTTACCACAAAATGGCAAACCCAAGAACAGAAAAGGCAGATTGCAGTTTGTACATGGAAACTGTGAAATATTTATAAGACTATTCTGAAACATACAATGAGACACAACTTAAACTGTATCAGAGTAATGGAGATAGAAAAGTGTGAAGAATGAAAAAAAAAAACTGCAAATGATTAACCGACTTATCTGTTAATAATGGTAGAAGAGAGCATTATTTTTGCCTGTAGGAAGTGTTCTCCAGTGTGCTTTTATTTATTTTTAATACTGCTGATGGGTGAATTATTTTCATATCCAAAAATAATCTCAGAACTTCTTACAAGGTTTTTCCACAGTAACCAGAAATATAATACTAAATTGACCAACACATTTCTCAAGGCCAGGAAGAGTGTTCTCGACTGGCACCCAACATGAAATCTAGTCTGTATGTCGCTGTACTTTTTTAGTTTGATATCTCAAGATGCACTCTTTTATTGAAAATGAGGGATTGTTGATGTTTAGGATTTTTGGTTATCCTGGCTCAAAGAATAGATGGGGAAGACACATCGGGGTTAGACCAGGGTTTAGAGGAGGTGTGGGGTATGTTTTTACACTATTTTGCATTCATGGTGCTATGGATTACAGCTACCATTTTTCACAGCCAGCTCGCCAGACAGAAATTTGATGTAGGGACAATCATCTCACACACAGGGGACCTGTACTAGATGACTTTCGATACTAGAGAGAGAAGTAATGCTGTGATTGACTGTGATGTATCATTGTGCAATGCAGAATCAATACTGTTTAAGTGGATTTTTATTTGCTGTTGCTAGCAATATGTGCTTCAAGTTGACAATTGATGGCTTATCTAAATTGAATGAACAGAGACTGAGATGGTACATCCTTACAACATAAAGATACTTATGTGTGTAAGAGTGCATGTGTATATGTATTCCCATGGCTGTACATATACTATATACAGTCATGTGTAAAATAAAGTACACTCTCCTTGAATTATGTTTTTTACATAATCATATGTTCCTTAGCAGGTTTTAAAAGAAAGGAAATACAACCTCAGATAAACCTATGGCATATTACACTGTCTCATGATTTATTTAACAAAAATAAAGCAAAAATGGATACACCATACTTGGAAAAACAAAATACACCTTATGGCTCCATAGCTTGTAGAATCACCTTTCGCAGCAAAACTTAAAGTAATCATTTTCAGTATGACTTTCACATTGCTGTGGAGGAATGTTTTTCCACTCTTCTTTTATGTATATGTACCATATATGTGAGTGTTCGATACGTTTCACGAATCTATAGGATGTCTGAGCAGCTGGTTCTCCTGTCTACATACTCTAAGAATTTGATAGGGTGGGCTAGCCATTCCTTATTTGCATTTATTGCGTGAGCATATTCTGCAGAGCTTTAATATGTATATACAACCCCAGTACAGTTAAACAGCAAAATAATGTTCATAGTTCTAAGAGGTAAATAGGGCACTGCTTAAATTGGCTATCAATCTGTGATTCACACGACTTTCCCAATAGTGCGAAAATGCACCAAAATGAATAAACTGTAAAGGAGGCATGTTTTTGAGGAGTAAAACAAAAACCCAAAACCAAACCAAAACTCCACAAAAAAATACCAAAGTGGACATAGTAGAATATCTCCAAGAGATATATATATTTTTTTTAAATAAGACAGAAAAATACACTCACACTTTTAAAAGTGATTCACCTGTTAAATTGAGACTGTGCTCTATGATATGTAGATTGCACTGGGAAAAAACAGGTTGCTTGATTCCACTTTAAAGGTCAGGCTCCTTCCCTCCAATGCATTTAGAAATATGACTTCCTTAGGAGAAAAAAGGATCTGAAGTGTTTAACATATATTCCTTACTTGAGCTATTGCTGAGCCCGGCTAACCTGCACTGATCACATAGTACAATTAATGATCAAGTGTCCCTTTATAGTATACTAACTTAGTTCACCTATTTTAACAGTCTTTGTTCAGCTGCCAACCTGTCACCACTCTAAAAAGCTAGAATATAATGAGCAAAAACCTAGTTCAATTTCCATAAAATAATCATTTTATTTATTTAAATGTGCCCAATCAAAAATAAAGAATTCAAATATCTTGTTTGGTCTTTTGAGGGAATGTCTTTTCAGCTAAAGTGCCTAGATTGTAAACTCCAAACATACAGTACTGCAATCTTTACAAAAACCTTGTTTTCTCCAGCAAAACCTCCATGTCCTCGGACAGACAGACCCAGCTGATGGAATAGGCACAGAGTGAGCATGTGCGGTTATAAGACTTCTATGGGAAGCATTTGATTGCACAGAAATCATCAAGCATAATAACTACAGCAAGGTTAGATTAGGCAGCAGTGAAGAGTCTTTCTCAGAGCTGAATTACAGGCAATCATGGAAGTGGTTTTAAACTGTTTAATTTTATTTTATAAAATGCCATGGACGAAAAAATTAAAATGATTAAAAGGACTGAAATTAAAATGAATCAACTTCTTTTTTTCAATTTTATTTTTTTAGTACTGTGTTCCTTAAAGTTCAAGATATATATGCAATTGCAGTATTATCGCTGTAGGAAAAATACCTACATGTTTTGTCGTGAAATAGTGCTTCTTCAGGAAATACATTACAAAAAGTTAATACAGATGCTAACATAAATCATGTGTATAATCATTACAACCGCTTCCTTCCCTATCAATAATTTACGTACTCTGTTCAAAAATGTAAAACACCTTTATTATGACATCCACCTGTGGGACTGGACTTTGGGTATCTAGAATCTTCTGCTTTTGTTAAACTGCTACTGTTTGACAGATCCTAGAGAGATTGAACTCATATCATTTTAGCACCAGAACCTCTATGTTGAGCTGTAGTGGTTATGGTGCCTGGTGTGTGTTTTTTTAAAACATTTAAAAAATACTAAGTGCATTAACACATTTTGTAGGTCTCTGTTGTATTTGTGCTTACTCCTACAGCTTTATCATCAAAAATCCTAAAACTGTTATCCATAGAAATTATATTGTCATTTGATATATTTGAACATGCTAGAACAATTAAAAAAAAAAATACATTCTAGCTTCTTTTTAACTTGTGGACCAGTGGCCTGTGGTGGTGCTACTTTTAACTCTTTGCCTGTCAGCAAGTTGTTACATGTCCTCACCTCTGAAAGGAACAGGTTAAAGGCCTTGTTCAGACTTTGCACTCATAGCCACATTTTGTAAGGATTGATGGAGTCTAAAGCAGCCTCTAATGTGAAGGTGGCAGTGTAAAGATCTTAAGACGAATGTTCTCTGTGCTGCCGATCAATACCAGCCCCAAGTCTATACTTCTGGCTATCTTCTAGTTAAAAACAAATTTGTTAATTCTGACAATTTAATTGCCCTTCCCAAGTTTATATTAGCCTGTTTCAGAAAAGGCTGAGAGTCATTTTTCAAAGTGGGAAACCTTCCCTGGAGTTATTTATAGAAGTCATTGTCTGAAAATGTGTGTTCTATGTGATTTGTATTTTTAATTGAAGCAAACTACTTTACATGCATAGTTAAATGGATTGTGTTTTGCCTGCGCATAATTGTAGTGGAATTCCTAGACTCCTTATTCATCCTTCCATTTCAAATGGAAACTGAGATTTTGTGGTATCCTTTAAACCTTTTTATTTTTTATTTTTTTATAATCAAAGCACTCTAGAGCAAAAATTGCACAGGGTTTATTTTCTTTGTACTTGTGTCTGCAATAATTTGCTTTTCAATAGTGAATATATCATTTATTCTTGATGGGTCCAGTTTAAACTTTGTAGGGTTGTTGTTTTTAATCAGATGTGGAGGATTGCCATGGGCATTGTAAATGTTAGGTAAAAATTGACAAGTTGGGGAAAGTAGGGTACGGTGTCTGGCTGTGATAGTGCTGAGACAGTAGATTACAATGTTGTGCAATAAATGTATACAGATGTCTGTTTACTTATAGTGTAGAGCCAATAGTTCATTGTATACAGATTCTGATTGGAATGCCCCTCCACCCTTAGTCATTAGCTGTCCAACTTTGGATGACTGTCGAACTATGGATAGGCTGAGAGCACTGGGGTGTTTAAGGCTCATGAGGAAGCTCACTTTTAGATGCTAGTAGAGGTATAGTTTTGTCAATTTGCTAGAAAACGGCTTGTCATTGACTGGAGAAGCAGTGCCAGCATACAAATTGCACCATAATCTCTACATTATACTGTAGTAGTTATGGTGCTCACTGCTTAGGCTGCCAATTTGAGTGATAACTGCATGTGTATCACCTACTCCACAGAGTGAAACACTTGCTAAATATGTCCTGAGATAGCAGCTTTTAACTCCGTTATTGTGGAAGATGTAAGCCTCACAGATTTACCCAACATTAGCCAATACCTGCTACATCATATATTGCCAGACAGAGGCCAAGGCCCAGTAGCTTTTCCATACTCTGAAGCAGTGCTTCTTGAATATTGAAGGAATGTGCTAGAGAAGTTTTCAAGAAGAAAAATCAATTATTCACGTTTTGTACCTTCTTTTTGGCAGTCTACTCTAACAAATACACAGTAAGCTATACGTTCAAGAGTATGTTACTCCACTCCAACCTTTGTTCATTTCCCTTCCCAATGAAGCACTTCCTTATTATGGGAGAAAAAAAGCTAGCCCCCACCAACCTTTGTGTAATATGTACATCAGATAGATGAACAAATATGAGCAACAGAGGAATTGATACACTTGGGGAAAGGCACAGTATACAACCCGTATGCTCGGTGCTGTAGCTGGCTTAGGGACAACCTTTCAATTCCACAGAATTGCCTTCCTCACTGATGCATAGATTTTCTCCAGGAAATGTCAATCTTTTTACACACGCGTTAAGCAGAGTAATATTTATCCATGGATATAATTATTTTTCACTCATCTTTTGTCACTTTTTTTTCTCTATTTTTCTCCTCTCCCTTCTACTTTTCTGTATACCATATTGTATGATTATTCTTCAGAGTTTTTCAGGCTTTCCTGTATAGTTTCATCTTCCAATGATATATCTCCACTTTCCCCCTTTTGTAAATTTCAGCTAAAATCTATTTACACTGAAGATAGAATAGCAATATATATTTCCTTTTATATCTGTAACTAAATGTCTCTAAGTGTTCACACATGGCCAGGTCTGTCTTTGAAATAAATAGGACTCTTTCAATTGTAACTTGGGAGATGGGACTTTGCAACCTTTTTCCCCAAAAGTACATCTATTCACAGATTTTGCAACCAAATAGCCCTAAATATCAATCTTTATTTTCGTAATCGAAAACAAATTCCTATAATATGCCATTATCTATTACTAAACAGGCCCCTTCATACCACGTGATGCAGTCAGTAGCACCCACGGGAGCACGCTTACCATAGGTTGAGTAACTGTGCTCTGCATGGTAATATCCAATCCAGCACTGTAATGGTCTGGAATAATGTACGCCGATTACTTTGACCTCGTGTGCACAATGATTAATCACTCACATTTAAAGAATGACACTGTGAGAGATGATATTTAATTACAAAAAGGCAAAGTAATAGATTTGGGTCAGAAATAGAAAGACAAGACTAGGATTAATGACACTTGCTTGTCTACGTCATTTGCTGTGACCAGCCTAGATTTTTGGGGTCCCATTTAGAAGAATTGTACAGTTCCCCATCTTTATTAACAATGACACGTAATAATTTTCCGTTCAATCATTAATCCAATTGTAAAGACTGCATTTGTAATGCTGCCTGTTTTAGGTTTGTTTCTCTTCTGTTTGTTCTGTTCTTTAATCTCTATCCTGCTATATGTTTACTTGTTATGCTTTCCCCCCCCCCCTCGTCTACTCCACTTATTTACCCTTACCTTTAAGAGGTGTCCCCATTTTCTTTTTCCTCTTTATGCTTTCCTCTATTTTGCACCCCTTTCTCTGTAGTCTGCTTTACATATAAGCCCTTTATTGACTCATTTTTAATGTCTATTGTTACATTTCATGCTCTAACATTCTCTCTCTCACTTTTATGTACCTTCCCATACTTTTTCCTCATTTAATCTTTAGAGAAGGAGTTAGCATTTTAGAGCGACCTTTGTTAGAATAAATCAGTGAGTTTTCATATAATCCTTTAGGCCTAACCCTATCTTCTCATAACCCTAAACAACCCTTTTTTCCTACACCTACTTTCTAACCCTAAATCCTGTGCTAAACATTACCTTTTTCCAGCAAACATAACTCCCTTATTGCCAAACAAGCCCCCAAAAACCCCACAATAAGATGATTAAGATTCACTCTAATGCTAGTCACAGAGAAGCAGGAAGTGTATAGCTAATGTTACACTTCCTGATACTCTGTGACTGGTTAAACTTAGCCATCTTGTTCTGAGCTCAGTATTCAAACGATGGATGTTAAAGGGACACTATAGTCACCTGAACAACTGTAGCTTAATGAAGCGTTTTGGGTATATAGAACATGCCCCTGCAGCCTCTCTGCTCAATCCTCTGCCATTTAGGAGTTAAATCCCTTTATGAACCCTAGTCACACCTCCCTGCATGTGACTTGCACAGACTTCCCTAAACACTTCCTGTAAAGAGAGCCCTATTTAGGCTTTGTTTATTGCACGTTCTGTTTAATTAAGATTTTCTTATCCCCTGCTATGTTAATAGCTTGCTAGACCCTGCAAGAGCCTCCTTTATGTGATTAAAGTTCAATTTAAAGATTGAGATACAATTATTTAAGGTAAATTACATCTGTTTGAAAGTGAAACCTTTTTTTTTTTTTTTTCATGCAGGCTCTGTCAATCATAGCCAGGGGAGGTGTGGCTAGGGCTGCATAAACAGAAACAAAGTGATTTAACTCCTAAATGACAGTGAATTGAGCAGTGAAATTGCAGGGGAATGATCTATACACTAAAACTGCTTTATTTAGCTAAAGTAATTTAGGTGACTATAGTGTTCCTTTAACATTTTAGCGCTGGCTACGAAAAGTAAGAGCGTTCTTATACCCTTAGTTGGCAAGCATAGTGCTTATTATACAGGAGAAACCAGATGAGAATTTTGTATTGTATTTGTTTTTTGTGTAATAATTTTTTTACATATTTTTTTTTTTGTGATCATGCATATATTACAAAACATTTAAAATACAATGCAAGTATTCCTATATCAATATTTCCCTGCAATAAATCATTTCTGTAGCATGTCAGAATGAACTATTCCTGTGAGGAAAGGGAGTAGGGGGATATAATAAAGTAGGTACAGGCTTAGTGAATTTTTCTTTACCTAGGTTTCGGTGGAATAACATTTAGAACCCACGAAACAAAGTGGTGGTTTATTTTTGACTGACTGTTACGTGTCATCTTCACATCCAAGTCATTGAAAGTCTATTTTGGCCACAGCAATTAAAAAATATCCCCAATTCCCTGCATGTTATGCAAAGGCACAGGTAGGCATCATATTTCAGACTTCTTCCTGCATGTTTACAGACCACTTTTGCCTATAGTTCAAAAGTGATAATAGGAGCTGCACTCAATCCCAGCAGCCACCGGGTGCTCTGGAGCAGGACCAGCAATCTCACGATGATAAGGCAACACAAGAAATTCTCCAGGCACTCAAGGTGTTAAAGCCGCAGCCAGTTTTAATAGAACAAAACATTTGTTTTTTTTTGTCTCATCAGTATGGTGTTGATTCAGATCTTGTACTTTATTTTCTTCTGGCAGCATTTAGTATGCAAAAAAAAAAGGAAAATATCAAATAACAGTTTTGTATTTTTGTGTGTGTGTATATATACACACTCAAATCTAAAGTGCACTTTTTTGGAAAATAAAGTTTTGAAAATTAGAATGCGCATTAGATTCGATGGCACATTACATTCAGGGCAAAAATACTATTTTCCACACAGGCAATTTTTTTTCCCTGAAAGAGGGCTTAAGGAAGAATAGACTTAACATGCAACACTAAAATTGAAATACCATCAATGTTACCATGGTATATGGCAATAAACATTTCCATTGTAGCACAATGTTGTAGCATCTTCTTGTATAAATGTGCATTGCATTCACCAGCAAAAACATTTTCAGCTTCAAGGTTTCAAAAATTGAGGTGTGCATTAGATTAGATGGCGCTTCAGATTAGAGTAAATACAGTATATTATTTGTGCATTGCCAAAAAGTAATAGACAAGAAAAACTGTAAGGGTTTGAAAACTTTACTTAGGGCTTAACTACTTAACTTTGCATGCATATGTTCCTATCAGTGTTATACAGTTAAAAAAAATTAAGTTTATATTAAAATCATCCATTATTATATCATTATACCACTTGGCACACATCATTATACTGCTTGGCATGTTGGCTAAATCAAGTGATTTGTCAGCTTATTTTGTTGTATGTATTCTATCAATGCCTGTTTTGACCATAGACTTGTAAGACTCATACAAGTATCAGCAGGAAGCCATTTTGTACAAATCTGGTGCCTTTGAATAAATCGGCAGATTTCACTGTGAGAAAGTGACGCTTTTCATCTCAGAGGAAATGTCGACATCTTCTCAAAATGCTGATTAAACCTATAAAGTCTAGACTTGGTTCTTAAAACAGCAGATATTTTATGACCAGTTCTAAACGCAATCATTACTTTAATTTGTGCTCAGCGTAGCTGTGCTCTAATTACTGAGGCAAAGAAAAGAAACTCCTGTAGCAGAATGCTATTAAACCACTGAGATTTGTGAAAGGCCCCAGCCCATGTGGTGTATATTAGAGCACTGTTGGTAATTTCACTGCTGCTAACTTAAAATCCTCTAGAGGGGGTTAATTACAGGAAAACTATTGCAAATATCAATAAGCTGCATACTTTCCATGACATGGTTTTTCTCATCTCAGGTAGAACAATTGCAGAATGTTTGCCCATATGCTACCTTAACAAACAAGATTGGTGTTTTATTTCTCACCACGTTAAAGGCTGCTGTAAAGCTGTGGGGTATTTTTAATATGTATTTTTTTTATGTGAAGGTACAAGTTTTTGCTGAAAGGGGGGACTTTCCCTTTAGCCTTCTATTTAAATGTTTGCTTTGTTTCCCTCTGAGTGGTATAAATACTCTAAGTGTTGTATTATCAGTACCAGTTAACAGATTTCATAATTCAGGAGTCAAATGATGACACAGAAACAAATGCTCAATGTGAAAGATGGTATCATGTGACAACCAATTACTGGTTAATAAGGGTCACTTTGAAAACAAGTTAATAGAGTAATTGCAGCTAGAAACCCCATGGTGTGTAAAAACTTGAAATTAGCATTTTGCATTCACTCCATGTTTATCATTGGTAAGTTCTAAAAAAATTTAAAAAATCCCAACCCCCAACATATGATTCCAAATAATGAGTGCACTCACGGATCTTGTGAAAACAGTGTTTTTTAAATTTAGTACATAACCGTGTCATCACCGGTACACTGGTTATAGACTAAGTGTGAAAATAATAATTTTCACAATCGTGAGTGCAGTCATTTTTTGGTGTCCACGGAGTGAAAGATTGACTATTTTACTTACAAACTTTGTATTTTGTTGTTTTAGTGGAGGAGAGAGGAGGGAGGACTTTTTAAATGGTTTTGTGTGTTTTGGTCCTCACTATAGGTCTTTGTCAAGCATATATACAGAGCACTTTTGATTCCAGTTGCATTGAAATAATTGACGGTTGATCACATTTTTTTCCCTTTTTGCAATTTTGAAAGAACACTACGAGGACCATAACCTTTACAGAACACTGTAGTGAGATATCTGATTTCTCCCGCAGGTAAAGCCGGATGTGGTTCAGGCGTCCAGAGATGACAGGTAATTTGTCAAACTGTTCTACAACGATTTGACCAATTACTCCGATAAGGCGCCAGGGCACTACTGGCACCATGTCCACCACAGTGGGCTCTAGTGGTTCTGGTTCTTGGAGTGTTTTATTTTATGATTTTGCCTGTTCCCTCTGCAAACATAGTAATGACATTGAGTTCCAATTAGTTCCCACTGGAGACATTTGAAATCTCAACCAATATATTGCATAAACCCCTTGCAATCTGACTGTCCCATTGTACAACGCTGCAGAATTTGTTGGCGCTATGTAAAAATATAAATATTTATAACATTTTTATTTAAAGGTATTTTTTCAGAATTTAATATAATGCTCAATGAAATACTGCAGTAGCTAAATATGCCGGAAAATCCAAGATGACATGGGTTTTCTAGAGCAGAGTTTGTAGTGACATAAGAACATGGGTTCTATAAAAATGGTTAATAATCCTTAATCTGTAAATCTCCACCAGCATATATTAACTCCTCTTTGTGTTCTGTTTGTATAAAACTTTAATAAGAGATTTTGACAATTTCCAGTAGTTCAGTAAATCACTGGATGGAATGCTGATGTTTGGGCATGTAAAGAACACAGCAGCTGTGTTTACTACCAGTGTGATTGGTCTCTACATGACTTTGTGTCATATGTTTCCCATAGGATTTTGTGGCATTTTTATAAGACAATAATACAAGTCAGAATGAATTTCAAAACCTTGGATATTGGATGGCTATTATTTTCTTCTTGCAATTGCAGTGGTTAATAAATTATTCATTAAAATATCAGCACGATCTTACAAGATAGGATTGTGAAGTTGGCCTTCTGTCTGTATCCTCAGGGAAGCTGTGCCTCCGCTATGCTTGCAAATGCTTTTGGGAGAGATCTTATTAGAGCTCTGTTTTTACAGTGCTTAAATAAGAAAAACAGGGCCTTTTTTCCCCCCTTTCATTATTCATAGTCTGTACTCTACATTTCTAAGATCAACTCCACTCTTAATATAAGGGTTAAGAAATTATTTGTGTTTATAGTGTGGCTTGTGTCTAATCCATGCCCAATTGTTACAAAATTTGCTATTGAACTGGCTTGATACTTTCACCTTTATCCAATATAAAATATATTCATATATGCTTATAATACATGATTGAGGGAGGAGAAATTTCTTCTATGTTGAATACATAGTTTTCCAGTTTATGGATCCTGGGGGGAGGGGGGGATAAAATTCTATAATTGGCAATCAATTAGTTACATTTTCTAATTTTAGATATAAGCTCAGTTATGTGTGTGTGGAATTTCAGCCCACTTCCTTGTGCCTCTCAAACTAATTTATGGTGATTTCATGAAATACTTAGAAGAGAGGTTAATAGGGGGTGTAATATGAGGTACTTAGGATAGCTTTAATTTTAGCCATCACTTCCCTTTAATTCACACCCTCTCTCATTAACATTTATTAAGTGAGAATTTAGGGGGAAAGTGTATTTCAAATTTAAGGCTCAAGTAGCCGAACTGGAGACATTCTCAGTCAGCTATGCTTCCAGTTTGGCTACTTTGGTCTTAAATTTGAAATAATTGTTAGATTCCTGACCATTCTCACTGTAGTGTGGATTTGGTTAAGTTAGTACTTTAAACAATTTATTCTCTAAACGCCATTATCTGGAATGCAATATGGATATAAAACAAACTCAAAAACCCAACAGCTTTGTTGATGAATATCAGAAATATTGCATGCTTGAATGTGAGGTCCATTTGCAAAATACATTAGCTGAATGAACTGGCCAGTCAAAATTAACTCCTATTTATTTTCTGCATTCACCATTTTCTTCTGACTTGCCACAATTTCATCTATTGCACAAACAATTCAGTACCTTTAAATATTGTATTTTGCAATTGTGCATAGCTCAAGAAAATCTGTACTTCCTCCTTGGAAGTCGGTCCTACTTGGATGTTGGTCCACTTTGCTTATTTCTTCCCAAAGCACTAGTCATCATCTGTCAGCTTCCCCTTGGTTTCACTGTTGACTCTACCCACATCAAATTTAAGGTGGCAGGATATTTTTTTTTCTCATAATGTTGGGCAGCTGCTTGTCCTTACCTTAGTAAACCATGATATTCTGACATATTCGATCATTTCCTCCTTTAACTATTCTGCAGCTTCTCTAAATGTATGTGGTACATAATGTTCTAAAGATTACATTCATGTGCATTTTGCACATAATTAAATTGAGTGTATGTGTAATGTGTGTGACTACATGTTGTGAAATGTGCATTAAAACACATGTACTCACAGCAGGACCGGACTGTGAATGAAAAGCAGCCCTGGAAAATTCTATACCAGCACCATAATGTATTGCCCCAGCATAGTGTGCAGATATGAAAGCGGGGAAAAAAACCCTGAAAACTATCACTCAAACGTGAAAGAAAGCACTCATAGCGCTTCAAAATAAACAAGAGCGGATTTGTTGTAAACAGACGTGCATTTGCATATAATCAATGTTTCAGTCCAACTACCTTTAAGGAAAGTTTCATAATTGGACTGAAATTGTGAATGTGTTATTGCACAGCGGTAAAAAAAAATAAATCTTATTTTGAAGTAACAAGAGTGCTCTTCGCTTTGGCGGACAACTGGATGATCTTGGTCAACGCCAATTCAATTCCCATAGGAAAGCGTTGGGAGGGTATTGCACATGTGTGGCAAAAAGCTTTGCTTCACCACACCAATCGGCATGTCCTCATAGAGATGCATTGCATCAATGCATCTCTATGGGGATCATTCAGCGCCTCCATACAGAGAGTGGAGATGCTCAACATAGGTGCTGCACACTGTGCAGCACTGGAATTGGAAGCAGCTCTAGTGGCTGTCTGAGTGACTGTCACTAGAGCTGCTCTCAGGCAGCAATGTAAACACTGCCTTTTCTCTGAAAAAGTAGCATTTACAGTGCTCAGCCTACAGGGACAGGCTATAGACACCAGAACCACTACATTAAACTGTAGTTGTACTGGTGACTATAGTGTCCCTTTAATACGAAGTCTTTCTCTCACCGGTCAACTCTAAATTACAGGGAGAGCAGGAGACACAAGTGAAGGATGCACTTTGTGTCTTTCTCCCCCAAGACCCTTTCATGTGTCTCTTAGCCCCAGCCCCTGTGTCTTTCTCCCCTTCCCCAGCCCTTCTCTTAGTCTCTTTCCCAGGCTGCAGCATCTCTGTGTGTCTTTCCCCACAGCTCCTATGTGTGTCTTATTCTCCCCTTCCCCAGCCCTTTGTGTGTCTTTTATTCGTCTTTCTCAGCTCCCCTGTCTTTCTCCCCAGACTCCTCTGTATCTTTTTTTTTTTTTTTCTCCACAACTGTCTTTTTACTCCCCTCCCCCTCCGTCTCATTACCCCACAGCCCCTCCATGTCTATTAGCCCCCCAGCTTCTCCATGCGTCTTATTAGCCCCCCAGCTTCTCCATGCATCTCATTAGCGAGGAGCATCTAATTAGCCCCCCAGCTCCTCCTTGCATCTCATTAGCCCACTATTTGTCCCATTCGCTCCCTTCCAGCCTTGTATGTCTCAGCCCTCCCATGTCTCAGTAGCCCCCACATGTGCCCCATTAGCCCCCAGCCCTCCATGTGTCCTATTAGCCCTCCTTCCAAGCCCTACATGTGTCCCTATACCCCCTTCCAGTCCTCCATGCATCCCATTAGGCCCCTCCCAGCCCTGTGTATCTTATTAGCCCTCCCATGTGTCTCAGCAGCATTCCCACATGTCCCATTAGCACTCAGCCCTTCATGTAACTTATTAGCCCTCCATGTGTCCCATTAGCCGCCCCGCTCCCAGCCCTACATGTGTCCCACTAGCCGCCCCGCTCCCAGCCCTACATGTGTCCCACTAGCCGCCCCTCCCAGCCCCCCATGTGTCCCACTAGCCCCGCCTCCCAGCCCTTCATGTTTCCCTCTAGCCCCCACAACTCTTCATGTGAACCTTTAGGCCCCTAGCCCTTCATGTGTCCTTATAGCCCCATCACTTGTGTCCCTATAGCCCCACCCCATGTGTCCATATAGCCCCCTCCTTTTCCCCCATGTGTCCCTACAGCCCCCTCCCCAGCCTCCATGTGTCACTATAGCCACTTCCCCTGTCCCCATGTGTCCCATTATAGCCCTCCCCCCAGCCCCCAAGTGTCCCATTATAGCCCCACCCAATCCCGATGTGTCCCATTATAGCAGCCCTTCCCTGTACCTTGTTGTAGCGTGGCCGAGCAGGCAGACCGCGGTAGAGGAGCTTCTGTTCCCCTACCCGGTCTGGCAGGAAGCAGTCATATGCTTTCTGTGAGCACTTCCTGTCAGACCTGGTAGGGGAACAGAAGCTCCCCTATGTGGTCTGCATATTCGGCCACGCTACACTATGTGACCGGCAGGAGGGGAGTGCACCCTCTCCCCCCGCCGGTTATGGTGTGATTTTATTCGGGCCAGTGGCTGCGCACCAGCCCAATAGTGTGCTGGCCCACCTGGAAATTTCCCGGTATCCCGGTGGGCCAGGCCCTGACTCACACCCATTCATTATGCACTTACAGTACATATGTATGTGTGTGTACCTGTGCAATCACATATATAAATATGTGCCCGTAATATGCATGCTCACATGTTATACTTGCTTTCAGTTTGCATATGTATGTGTGATATTTTCTCTTGCATATAAACATGCACATCTTGTATACAAACACCACTGCATACATGTATACCCTCACATTCATTCATTCTCTCTCTCTCTTTCTATCTATATATCTATCTATATATCTATCTATCTGTCTATCTATCTAGATATATATATATTGTTCCTTGCCCTTTATTCTTAGAGGTGCAATAATTAAGACATATATTGATTATTCCATTAGGATCATACATGCCTCTTTTTCATCGTAGAGTTTCAAACAAATTATGTAGAGGTTTTTTTTTACATTTTAAATTATTCTCTATAGAGGTAATTTGTGGGCCTTATGTATAGAATCTTGGGCATCATTATAATGAAAGTAAATCTTTTCCTGCATATAATGTAAAATATTAAAAATTAACATATATTCATGTATATATTACTTTTACAACGTGTACACCACTTTGACCATTCTTTTTCCCATTTTCCGTTACACTGTGCATCTTTATTACATGGTGGTAGAAATAGTTATTCCCCTGGAATCCTCTTTAATGGGTCCAGACCTCCCCCAGTTCCTGATATGGGTTCCTAAGGAATTCCGATCACTGGATAGAGCACCGTGCCAAGCGCTACAGACCTCTATTAGAGTCTGGGATACGGCTGCCATCAAATATGGCCTGACATCTGCCTTATCCCCAATGGCCCCATTCTTGAGAAACAAAGATTTCGACCCGGGCATGCAGGCTAGGAACTTCCGGGGTCTTGAAGCCGCGGGGCTGCAGAGACTATTTCACTTATTTGAAAATGATTCCTTTGTCACATTTGAGACATTAAAGAGCAGGACCCCATTAAAACCATTCGACTATTTTCGATACCTTCAGCTCCAAGATTATGCCCGAGATACCAGGATACAGAAAGCAGCACAGACGCCATTGACGTTCTTCGAAAGGATGTGTTCCAAGGAACAATTCCCGAGCGGCCTAATCTCCTGTTTGTATGCTCACCTGAGTACACACACCCTAGAATGGGGAGATATTTCATATATTGAGAAGTGGGAGGCAGATCTAAATGAAGTGCTTGAGGGGATTGATTGGCAGGAAATATGGGAGGCGGCCGCAACGTCCTCGGTATGCGTATCTGTGCAAGAACCATCCTATAAAACTTTGTTTAGATGGTATACTACCCCAGAAACACTGTGCCGCATGCGTAAAAACCCGACAGACGTGCTGGAGGGGGTGTGGACAGAAAGGCACATATATTCATATGTGGTGGGAATGTCCAATGGTACGGACATATTGGAAGCAGATCGCAGCATTGCTGCGAGATGTGTTCGGCAGGGAGGTAAAACTAGATCCGTGGGTTTTCCTATTATCTAGATCTATAGGAAATTGGACGAAGACGGAACAAAACCTTATCCACAAAATAAATCTAGCCGCAAGGCGAGCCCTAACACAGGGATGGCTACAGAAAAACACTCCTACGATAGCGATTGTAAAACATAAAATAAAGGATACTTTTCTAATGGACAAACTGACAGCCCAGGTCAGAGGGACTACAAAGAAATTTGACAAGATTTGGGACCCTTGGATTAATAGCACAGTTAGTGATTGAGGTGGTGGGCAGGGCCAAGCATACAATTTTTAAAATAGTATTACTCAGGGCAACATAAAGACGATTTAGAGACCGCTTCTTCCAAGCTCACCTCCCCTTCCCCCCCTTTTTTGGGCCTACCTGGAGTTATCCCCCATCTCTCCCCCCCCCTCCTTCTACTTTTCTATCTTCCCTGTTCTCTATTTCATACATCCCTCTATCTTTTTCTTCCCTCGGACATTCGAGGGAACTGCCCTATCCTCTTCTTTACATAGTTCCGATCCTGGAACGATTCTGTTCTCTACATTATAGAGATCTTACACACAGGATTACCCGGGGGCAATTAGTGTTGCTGGAGAAGCAAAGCAAACACTCACATATGCCCTTGGATGCTCTTGGAGCACGATAGTTATATATATGTTCTCATGTTCTTTTTATTATACCTTAACAATAAAAACACCAAGCGGGACGACTTAGAGTGTACATAAAGACAGAGAAGCGATCGCGAACTGGCAACTATGTATGCTCCCGCTAGACTTGTTCATGAAGCTTGTGGGTGTTCACAGATATGCGGTCTAGTGGATATTGTTTGTAATTTGAGGTTCAAAGATCGACACATTTTGTATGTATTCTGTGGATATCTGCCAATGGTTCTGTATGTAACGTATAATATCTATAAGATGTCCTGTGTTGGAAAAAAATAAAGAATATAAAAAAAAAAACAAGAAATAGTTATTCCTTCTAATGCTTATGGTCATGTAATCTATTTTATTGTGTGGTGGGGGGGGTGGATATACACTGTAAATGTAATGCTAGTTTACATCTTGATGAACATTAGTAAAATACTGTGGTAAAAAGTCTTGATTTTTCAAGTGCTGCCATTCTTATTGATTTGTTATTGATAGTTATGGCATATTATTCTTCACTTTGCACTAAATGTGCAAGTGGTTTTGGAAAGCACAATACTTAGGCTTCAATTTAGTATTGTTGAATGAGCTTTCCAAATAATTTACTCTTTTGGGATGCACTTTTCAAAATGTTTCAATATTATGAAAACTATTTTAATTTTATTAATTTTTAAATATTCTTAAGTTATGATTTTGTTAATATATATATTTTAATATGTTGAAAAAATATATAATTAAAAAAAAATTATCCAAAAATATTAAACTGTTTGGAAAGCTTAAGGAACAATATTAAATCAAGGTCTTCCGTTACTATTATTGCAAACTGAAATAATGTCCTTGGTTTTTAAGGATTTTTAACAAAGAGAACCTTTAAAGCAATATATCTGATCTGGGTATAATTGGGTAAAATTGTGCACAGCTACTGCATTATTTTTGGTTCTCTATTTAACATCTGAATAGTATATATTTATTTTATACTACAGCAGTTAAGCCTTTTTAAATCCCTCCCAAACTCCCCCCAAAATTTAAAGCTGTCTAGGCTTTCATAAGAAAGAAAGATTTTTTTGTGATTTTTATTTTTATTTTTTTCCTTTCTGTGTCTTTTTATTCCTATAGATTTTAATTAGTTAATTACAGATAACCCAGGAAACGGTTTGACTAAGCATTGTAGTGTAATACTGTGAACTATTAAACAACTCGCATGCCGTCAACCCCAAACCTCCCCCCCACTCTCCTATTACATGTTATACTGAATATGGCAAAACAATCAGAATTAAAACTATTTCAAAATGAGTCCACAATTGGGTGTGGAGTGGGTTTTTTGTTTTTTTTTCTTTAAAATATATTTTTTTTTCTTTTATTTTGACTTAGAAGCTTGCTTTGAGGCTTTATTAACTTCTTAAGATCTAATTTGCACCATATTTTTCTTTAACTAAATGATAAACTGATAGCCATCAATGAAGTTAGTATGTCAGCTAAAGTAGTGATAAATATACGGGGGGGAAAAAAAAAAACAATTGGAATATTGTATTATTATTTCATAAAATCTGATTGAAATATAAATATCTTTATATAGCGATGTTGATGTTTTACAATAGCATCCTTTGTAATTTCATTATTCGTAAATATGTAATTTGCCACATGATCAAAACCTGTATTTGAATATGTTCTCACATAATTTATAAATGCATTTCTATATTAATGGGAATGTTAGTTACTGTATAGCATGTACACGACGGGCTTGCTTTGAGCGTACTGTCTCTCACCAAGACATATAGCAATTTTCATTGGAGGTTCTTATTTTAAGTGTCTTGTTTGTTTCTCCCTAGATTCAGATGAAGATTCTCTTCTCAAAGGAAAACAGTCCATCAAGACACAGGCTATAACAGGACAAGGTTCTGAAAATGAAAGCCTGTTGGAAGGAGATGATGACACACTGTCATCCCTTGAGGAAAAGGACATGGATAACCTTACAGGTAAACCTGCCCATCGACCTCCAATTAATTAGTCACAGTGCTGCCAGTCCTATCTGCTGAATTTCTACTTCTGCCCCAATTGTATCTGGTGAACCCTTCCAACTCCTACCTCACCATTTATGTTGTTTGTCACCCTATGGTCTACTGACCTTGATTAAGTCAAGGTCATATGGCCTGTTCTTTTCCCTCCTGCATGACTGTCTTCACTTTCTCTCCAGCAGCACATCAACCAATCTTTTACCTCCAGCCCACTGCTCTTTGAGTATGTGCCAATCTGCCAACCTCTTGTAAAGACATTGCCCTTGCCAAATCTCATTTTTTTTCCGGTCTGTTTCTCTTAACACACTTATCCTGCAGAGTCAGTCCAATTAGGTTTGCTGAACATGTTTTGTCTGCTGGGGTTTACAAAAAATGACCCTCACTTATCCCCACTTGATGTGCTCCTACAGTACCCCCAGAACCTTCGGTACTCCAGACGGTACTCAGGGGTAGGCAATCTTCGGTACTACAGATAGACTACATATCCAATAATGCTCAAGTGTCAAAATTGATGTAGTCCACAACATCTGGAGTGTCAAAAGTTGCCTTTCCCAGGCCTACATTTCGACTTCTTACACAAGCACTCCATCATAAATAACAATTGTGGTCTGCACAACTCTTCCCAACCACCATCCTTTTGCTTGGCTCCTACACAGCCTGTCCTATTCACCAACCTCCTGATCATATCTTGCCATTTGCACCTACTTCATTTATGATAGCCATAATGCTTTACCACCATTCACAGGGACAGACAATTGACATCCAACATAAATACGTTGTAGTATATGAATTTCTGTTTGAGATATTACTGAGAGTATGCAGATCATCCATCCATCTGAAGTCTCACATCTTACTAGTTAGTGCCCCCCTCCCAGTAGTATCAGATCCCCAATCCCTACTTATAGCGCATGTCCACCAACATTGCAGGCTCAATTTCTCCTCCGTTAACATTTTTGTTTTATATATATAACTGTTTCAAATTGTAGAAAAGTGACACATGCATTTTACAAAGAGTAAATGAAAAGAATAGCATGTCTGCCTGTCTATATATTCTTGGTGAACTAGGAATGTTGAAATGCCCTGTCATAGTTCAACCAATTTGGGGGCTATCTTTTTGGAGCTACATAAAGCAATTCTGCCCACATGTCCAGCATACAATATGTGACCTATAATAAATATGCATGCGCTATTAACACCCCAGCATTCTTTATCAAACCACATTAGTAATGTTTATATAGCTTTACTTGATAATGTAGGTATAAACAAATCCAAGTCTCTGTTCAGTGGAGACATTAAATACTAAGCACTGATACAGAGTTTAGCTATAGCAGTCTGAGAGTGGAATGGGTGTGTGATGGTGTAAGTGCCTTTCAATAAAGGGAGGCAATGTGTCTTTCATAGAGGAGTGCACATCCACTCTGAGAAGCATACAATAATACTGTAATAGAGGTGACACGAGTTTAATTATATAATCCTGGCAATGGCAATAGGATTAAGAGGTAATCCTCAATAATAAAGTGCTGTCGGTTGGAAATGAAGTGCAAATTGTGTCTCTTCCCTCCCCCCCCCTCCCAAAACACCCCCCTCCTGTGGGCCATACTGCCCCTGCCTATAGCAGCTGCCTCACTTTCTGTAATTGAATGTCTGGGAGTGATTGGGAAAATGTTATTTCGCCTGTGAATTCCATGTTAATGCACAGGGCAGTGAACACAAAGTTGCTTATTTCATTCATTTGTGGGGCTGAGCACTGGGAAATCAAAGCAGGGCTCCAGCTATCTGCTGCCCATCTGCAGACAATGTATCTGTACACTGGGAATAGTGGGGAAAGCCTGCTCTAATCTCAGCATAGCATCTTCCTCTTTGTCCACATGGCACACATGAAGATTGATGGCAGATTAAAGACACTCACACGTCCAACAATCGATGGAAATGACAATTCATCTGAAATTTTTTGGCAGTAATTCACCAAAATCATTACCTGGCCCCGTGCTCCTCATTTCTAAGCACTGTATTAATCCAGAATTTCGGTGTCACTCATATATTGCACAGACCTCCCCCCACCCTTTCATAAAGATATTGTTTCTATACCCAAATGATTTCACTGCAAGATATTGACCGCAGGGGATCAAAACATAGCATAGGCTTTAAAACAAAATGCCCCTCATAGAGGGTGTACTTTTGTATAGCTGTGTGTTTAATATATATATATATATATTACACACACAAACACACACACTCACACAGACACACAGATATTGCATGGATTATATGGAGTTGTCACGGAGTACACGTGTATGTATATATGTAATGTGTATATGCGCAATATCTATATATGTATGTGTAGTGTGTATGAATAGATGAATAAATATGTATACATGGAAGCACAATACGATGCGTTTTATACACGTTTCTATATGTCTGAGCTCATCCACTGTCGGGATACTGTCTGCCATGAATATGTGCCGTATCTTTATAGTCTAGTCCTCTAGAATTGGGTTCTGCATACTGTGCTCCCCCCCTCCAAATAAATTTAGAACATGACATTCTGATCACTATGTAAATTCCGAATTTCGCACTTTGCACTTGCATGCTGGCTGCCCTGCTTTCTGTTGTCCTCCTGTTTTTGTTTGTCCCAGAAATGAAGATACTGTATGTGTGATTGTTTTCATGACTGCAGTGAGGGGGGAATCCAGGTCCCCACCCCCATTCACATGATTATTATTGAAATACGCGTTAATGCCTTAGCACAAGCACTCCGAATTTTACCAAATTAAGATCAGAATCGCAACATGTAGGCAAAAAGATCACATTTGTCAAATTGTTCGCATTCCCATATAGACAGGGCCTGTCTGATTTAGACTAAATGTTGCCATTGGGATTTCGGTTTGGAGCAATTCACATTTATTGAATAACACCGATATTCATTTAGCAGTAGAATTAAACAATGCACCCAAAACACATAGCTGCAACACCTGTATCACATCTAATCTCTCCAATGGCCCTGTTTTTATCTGGTCCCATGCACTTTGGGGTACCTTATTAACACACATAATGGGGTGATCTGCTCCCCAGTTTATTGCTGCTTTCTATTTGTAGAAATGATTTAACCCCTAATCCAATTCTGGCCCCTGGGTGATTTGCAATGTGTTGTTTCTGTCCCTGCCACAGAACTGTGTAGCCTATGTCTGGGAGTGCTATGGTTAAACACCGGGGCCTGGCTGTATTGTATTAATAGTTGGGTCTGATCAGTGGGTCTCACACGGTTATTTCTTGACAGGTCCCGTTAGCCTCTGTACTCCTGCTCAGTTAGTGGCTCCCTCAATAGTGCTGAATGGGACCCTTTCGGTCACCTCCACTGAACTCTTCTTTGAGGTGGACGAGGACGATCCTAGCTTTAAGAAAATCGATCCAAAGGTAAGCCAGACACTGACCCCCTATCTAGACACCCTGTACTGGAGATAAATGTGTCTGGAAAATGTCACCCAGAGCATTACTGTGGAATATCTCAAAATAACAATGGATTGCCATGCCAGCAGGGAGTAGGTTGTAGGGACAGCACGTGTATCTGGAGCAAAGGTTTGGCCTATACAGATATGGGGAAGAAAGCTTACATTAACACTTTGATTACCAGCCTGACAATCAATCTGCAAAACCTTGTTACCTCCCTCATATTAAAAGTGACCTACTAAGAATTAACCATAATCTCCTTTTGCATATATGGTTCGGTTTGTTTTTGGTTCCTATTGTATGTTGTTTTACTTGTTAATGTTACAGTGTAATACTGCATTTTATAGTGTGACATGTAAAAGGTTTGCTCAGTAATATATCGCATCTAATATAAAATAATAAGCAGACCATTTCTGTGCAGTAGTCTTGTTTTCCTCCTCATTTTTATTGAATTACTAACCCTTTTCTGATGTAAAAGATCTATGAGAGGGGTTGCACTGAAACGGCAGGGTTTATTTATCTCCCATTGACTGAAACAACGTTTTTAGGCCCACGAATGAGTTTATTATTAAAATTCTTTCGCGCTGCTAATCGGTCCATTACTTTCAGCATTTCACTCGAAAACGATACATGTATCAAGGTACCAGTTTATACTACTATACTTGACACTTTTTAACCCTAGTCATGTATCAGATTAGAATAAAGTTCTCAGCACAAACCTTGTGCAACAATTAATACACACTTCCTAAAAAGGGGACTATGTGGTCTAGTCAATGTGTATTCTATAATTATATAAAATATGTATAAGATTATCTTGTCATGACTTTGCTAAATGGCTAAAATGCCTATGTCCGTTTGATTGCACAATAAATCAATTAATGCCTGTTGTTGGGCTATACATGGTCCCAGCCCTAAGCGTGTTATCTTGTATGCTGACCAGTCTGCCCTGTGTGTTAGTATAACATTCTGACAGGCCTTCTGTCCGAGCTGTGATGTAGATAAGATCTGTGCAATAAGATCACACTTTCTCTTAGCACTTTCTGCTTGTTTTTACAACGAAACAGTAGTCAGATACTAGGAGCCTGTTTGTGTAACTTAACAAGACAAGTTCGACCATAAGAGGAAACCTTTTATTTTGTAACTTTTTTTTTAATTATACTCTTAAATTAAATTGTATTGCATATATAATACACAAATGAAGACCTCGATCTATAATTGATTAGTACAAGGAAGCGCTTCACATGTAGTATTTAATTATTCAATAGTGTCCCTGTGTTGGAATACTGTAATTATTGTAATTATGTTTGTTTTTGGTTTTTTTATTATTCTTTGTGGAGTTTTTTTTTACATTTACCACCGATTTATTTAAAGCATAAATTATTATATATCTAATTTTTTATAAAGTATATTTTAGATTTTGATAAAAGGGGGAAACCTGTTCTAAAGGGCGGATTTAGTGTTTCACAATGTAGGCCTGGTAAAGTCGTTAATTTCCCTGTGAATATTTGTGCTCGTAATCAGCCAATACATATTTGGATAAGAGAGAATTTAAATGTTTTGTTCTTGCTAAAAAAAAAATGCATATTATTTTCTAAGAAATGTTTCAATTATTTACAAGGGGAATTCCAAATTCTGATCGCATTTCTTGCTTTCCCCATACTAATTAATACATATATTAAAAACAACAAAACAAAAGGCAAATTACATGGTTTTAGAACTTATTAGAATATTTTATTTTGTCATTTCTGTAAAATATTGCTAATCTCCTTTATCTCATACTCCTAATAAATCATTAATTACAATTAGCTGTATTTTAAATCGATCTTCAAATGTGTTTAGTATATATTATGCAGATTAAGGCAAGGAAATACATTTTTTTCTGCCACTTTTGTGATTAAAAACCCAGAAGAAAGCCATACCAATTTAAAGTAATAGTTTTTATTAAAGTTCCTTTATTTTTTTCATGTTTCAGTGAGTCAGCTGCTGTTAGCAGGCTAACATTGGCACTATAATACATTTAACATCGGTAATAGTTTAAAAGCGAATTTTGTACATATAGTTTAAATAATTTTTTGTTCACTTGGTGACAAACATTCAGGCAAAAATAAAAAATAAAGAAAATTGTTACATTTTTTTATTTTTAGAAAAAAAATGTACCTTGAATTTTCCTTTTAAAAGTCCGATTGCTTCTCTTGTGAGTTGATTCACATTGTTTGGAAAGAGAGTTTTTCCTCCCTCTCTCTTTCTGTGCAACGAATTGTCCCTTTTCATCCCAAAGCTTTAGAAAAGTCCCCCCTTTGAAGGATGCTGAGACTTGGTCCACTCTTCATGCTTATCACACATTACTGATGGGTGCTGCCAAACACTTAAGTGAACTAGGGCGATTGTTTGGTTTGTCAACTAGCTCAAGGGTGCTAATCTTTTTAACACTGTTCAGGTTTTTAAGTAGCAGTGCTTTTGCCACTTTGCTGTCTGTATCTGTAATAAAAACGAGGGGTTTTGGTAAAAGTTGTGATCAACAGTTGTGACGATCCTGTAAGGTCACGTTTTTTAAGTAACCTCTTGCTTTGTAAACAAAACTGTAATGGCTCAAACATGGTCAGAAGAAATGACCATCAGTAATATTTTAATATTTGACTGTTTATTACATATATCCCCCTTACATAGAGGTCTTGCAAATTAATTATTCGTGTTACAAACAGGAACTTAACCTGTCACTGTACATTTCAATCATACTGATTCATCAGCCAATTTAAGGTGTGTCGGTTAACTGCAAAAGGATCGGTTATATACTATAAATATTTAAAGTATTTTCAAGAGGAATGCTATTAGAGTTGATCACAAGTTTGTCCTTTTCCCTTGAGGTGTGCCCATCACAGTGTCATACTGCTTCGTGTGACAGCAAAGGGGTGGAATTGGGAAATGTCTTGTGCGTGGGGAGACCCCAAGATTCTTCAACTTTGGAATTTTAGACTTCCTTCAACTGTTCTGTAAACTCCCCTTTGCAATGTTTCTGTTTAATGTCTCGTTGTCTATTTTGTGGCCTGCAAAGGGACAGAGCCGTCATGGTGCAATGTATCTCATGGTCTGTATGGGGGGTCCAGTGCTCCCAAGTTGGACAGGTGTACCCCCTCCCAAAGCTATGTCCTTGTGTCCCCAGGTAAGTGCCCCTCTTCTCATAGCTTGTCCAGGCTCTTAGGGTTGGTGAGGATCTCCCGGGCCAGCCTCCATGTCTGCTTTGCTGCGCTCTCCAGGGCGGAGTGGGGCTTGCCCTGGAAGAGGTCCAGGTTGGGCAGGAAGTAATGGGGGCACCGCCGGCACTGCAGGCAGGAGATGAGCTGCAGCAGGATGCCGTTGAGCCGGTCGCCCAGACACGCCTCGTCCCAGTCGGTCTCCCGGGGGTGCTTCTCGCACTCGTACAGCAGCAGGGTCTTCATGTGGTAGTTGTTGAGGGGCTGACCGGGTAGCTCCAGGTGCCGGTCCCGCAGGGTCTTGAGCACGGACAGGCACTTGTTCCTGCAGCCGCCCAGCAGCAGTCGGTTCTCGGCCTCGGCGAACTGCAGCACCCAGGCGTCGCTCTCCGCGGAGCTCTGCTTGCCGGTCAGCGAGTAGCACTCCTTGGACAGCAGGTTGAAGCCTTCGGCCTTCACCTCGGCCACCCTGTTGGGCCCCGGCCAGGGGATGTGGGGCAGGGGCCACTGCGCCGCGCTCCTAGGCCAGATGCCGGTACACTTGAAGGCCGGGGTGATCTGCACCACGTAGCGCTCCCTTATCCGCAGCCGTACTTCGCTGGTGTCTGCGATCATCTTTACCACGTCCCGGTAGCTGCACTTGTCCACGGCCTGGGCCACTAGGGTCTGGAAGCGGGAGCGGATCTTGCGGGCGGACAGGTAGCCCGAGGCCGTGATGAACTCCACCCAAAGGGACATGCTCCTTTTGCGGCCATCGCTAAGTTTGAGAACCGCGCACCCCGGTAGGGAGCCGTCATCCACGAAGTTAAAAACCCCCATTTGATTGAGGTAGAGGACCACCTCGAATTCGGTGGGGGAGACCACCTCCAGCCCCTCATAGCGGGCGTCGATCTCCGTGAGGGAGCTGATGAAGCGGGGCTCCTGCACCTCCACTTCCTTGAGGACATCTGAGACCACCTTGCACACCTCCCGGATAGTTTTGGCGATGGCCGCCTTCCTGGCCTGGCAGCGCTCCGTGTAGTACTTGTTGAGCTGGTAGACCAGCTTGGCCTGGGCGGCGATCATGTTGGGGCACAGGTCCGGGCTGTACACCGCCGGCTCGCAGTACGTTGAGGGATCCAATGCTTTTGCCCCTTCTTGCCAAAGGGAAGGGGGGTCACTGGGATAGCTGGAGCAGGGAGGGAAACTTTGGCAGAAAACACTACGTTTAGCCTCACCCTAGGCAGCTTCTGAAACCTTGTGGAACGGTGAGAGCTGATGGAACGCTTGAAAATATCACGTCAAGTTAGTGTCAATTGCTTGCAACAAAGTGTTCGTGGGGCAAAGGGATGCGCCAACCAGCAGCGATCACAGCATCCAAAGTGAACAAACTCATCGCCGCATCCCCAGCCTGACTTGTCTCCTTTGCATGGTCCTTTCCCCTTTGCCTTTTTTTTTTTTTGGTGGGAGGCGTAGCCCGTTGTGTTGTGTGCACAGCCAATCCTTAGGTGCAGGCGTTGGAAAGTTGTCCCTGGTGGCTTGAACTTGAGGTTCTGTTGAGGTTTCAATGGGTAGGCAGGCTGGCACAGGCCGTGGCAGGGCTTGGCACTGGTGATGGCTGTGTCAGTGTTGTGTGAGTCAGGGAGGCTGGTGCTGTATCTCAGGGCTTCTTGAGCGAGTTGTTTAGTTTTATGAATGGTCCCCAGGCCCTGGCAGGGGGCGGGGCTTCAGTCTTACAATAGAACTGAGCTGTCAGGAGTCCGTCCAATCAGAGGCCGCGGCGGTCAGACTGATAGCAGCCCTGCACAAGCACAGCTCCAGCTGCACCAACACCAGCATGGAGACAGCCACCCACCCCAGCCATCCTCCTCATCCTCACCTGCCAGCCGGACACCACTTCGCCATGCACGGAAACCTGCCTCTCGCTGGAAGGCTTCTCCTCAGTCCGAGACACTCAGTGGAAACAATGTGTTAGGTGTTATGCTTGGGTGTCCAAGGGGAAGGGAGGATGCTTGTAGTCACTGCTGTGGGCAACACTAGTGAAAGTGACACGGGGAGAGTGGCAGACAGTGTTTAACTTTGATAGAGTGCCTCCTGTGTTGGAGAGGGACTTGCATCATGCCGAGAGGGGCCTCTCAGTGGAATGCAAGGGGTTAACGCGTGGCCTCCTCTTATTAAACATCTGTTTTCGTTTCCCACCGTGGTGATCGCTTAAAGCAAGCATTGTAGCAAACAAATACAACGCGAGCGTTGTAGTTTGTGTGTTTTTAGCCTTTCATCAGTAAATAATTATTCTAGTGTAGCCAAGTGATGTGATGGATTCGAAAGGAACGTGTGTACTTATGTTGTTTTATTAACATATTAAATGTACAACTACACAATGCTGCTTTCTCGTTGTGTTTTTGACAATGTTATTAGGAACTGGCTTGTATCGTGTGAGCGTGTGTGTGTGTGTGTGTATCAGTGTTGTGGGTGTTTGTATGTGTGTGTGTATATATCATATGCGTTATAATTTTGTTTTTAGTGTATAATTATAAATGTATGTAATCCAATTGCTTGTAGATTGGAGTGATGCAAATGCAAAGTAAAGTAGTACATCTGCGAAAAATTTACATTGTACGAAGTTAACTGACACAACAGTGTCTATCGTGTAGAAATGATTTATGTATACCTAAATATTGGTGTGGGTGACGTGTCTTTACTGTATCTTAAGTAATTTTTAAACGTGAAATATGTAATATTGTAACATGGCAAAACATCTTAACTTAAACTGTTTATAATCTAATTTAAGATTAATCTTTCAGTCTCAGTACTTGTATTTAAGTATCTAGTCGAATAAAAGTGACAATTCTGTGATGTTCCTTGGTTTCTTTTTTTAATGATTAGTACTTGCTAATTATCGTCTTCTATATAACCATGTAATGGTATTGTTTTTAATTAACACTTATTTACTAAACCTTCATGCCCAGACTGTTAACCTATGCCAGTGTATATTTCTGGTGTTATTGGAGATAAATATGTGTGTGTGTGTGTGTGTGTGTGTGTGTGTGTGTGTATATATATATATATATATATATATATATATATATATATGTGTGTGTATGTGTATATAATTTTTTAATTTTTTTTTTTTTTAAAGCACTCTCCAATGTTGGGACACACACGTGCTTTTAAAGAAATGTAGATGGTATTTTTCTTTTTGTTAGATGTTCGAGGATTTTTTTTATACTTTAACACTGTTTATTTTTAAAACCATTCATTTTTTTTTTTTTTGAAGGACAATCGTAATCCGTCTTGGCCAAATTGTATCCGTAATTTGGCTCACGAGTTCAGTGTAGATAATTATGTGTTTGAGAAATATATAAGTAGGCATGTTTATAAAAAAAAGTGTGTATATATAGATTTATTTTTTTTTAAATGTATTTTGAGCTCAGCATTAACCATTTTTTATTTATTTGAATCCAGCGTCATAAAAGTTGAAATCTTATATTATTTATTAAAGCGCTTTTATACTGTAGTGGGTTGTAGCTTTTGTTTTTGTTTTTTTAACTCATCCAGTTTGAGTGCCCAAAACGGTGCTTTTTTCCGTATTAGTTGCGGTTATTTTTTGTAATCTGTAACCAATGCCCTAGATTTACAATGCTAAGGTCCCAGGGTTTATAGTTAGAGAGCAGTGCTGCAGTATACCAGGTGTGTTGTGATGGGCGATTTAAGTGCATCGGAGAATGCTGAAATCGGTAGCTGATCTAGAACCTGACTTGAATCTCATCTTGCTTTTACCATATTCCTCAAGTACACGTGCTCAGACACCAGTCTGCTTGTACCCTGCTTTTTAATGAACCTCCCTAGTCTGATCCAGATTGGAATTCTTGCTACTATAAATGTATCACTTTTCTCCAACATCCAGTATTATTTTCATCCAAACGTTGTGACAGTCAGACACACGGGGACAATCTTACAAACACCGTGACACCATCTCCCAGCACAGATTACTGTTTTACATCACACCCGCAATCCTACACAATGTCACAATCTCACACAATGCCAAGCCTATTACAGGCGGTGAAAATGTCACGCACATAGCCCTGTACCTCTTATTTCACACTGTAACATTCACATTGTAGCAGTCTCTCACACACTGTATAGCAACCACACACAATATAACACATCATAAACGTACACAGATTTATTTACTGAACTCACAATAATACAAAATAAAAATAAAAAGCGAATAGCAAAATATAGGCAAAAATAAATTGATAATGTGAGGAAAATCTCCAATTTGCCAATTTTAACCTAAACATTGCCATTTGGATTTCAATTGGCTACGATTCTGAGTGTAGTGAATAAAGCGTAGAGTGTAACAATGCGAGCTATCCATCCCCCGCTGCTTGCAGTTAGTGCCTAGCTGTGATGACACAGTACTGTTTATTTACTGATCCTGTTAATTACCATTCAGTGGCTGCTCGGGTCGGACCCCTAGGCGTCTCAATGGGTCCATCATCTACTAGGTGCACAGACACAAACCCTATAGACAAGGAGAGAGGGTACCGATGGCCCTTAATCCCCTGACAAATTCATCAGGGAGCAGATTGAACCACGTGTTTTGTTTGGGGGAAGCTATATCTCCCCTTTTCTTCCGTCGGCCGTGCATTAGCAGCACAACCAGCGCAGGACTCTTCTCTCGAGCTTATAGGCTCCATGCACACTGCTCGATTTATCGCCATCTCTACATCGTCCTATACTGCACCCTTTGCATACCGGCTCCCCTTTGACTCGATTCTCATTTACTTAAACACAACCACTGCTAAAGTCATTAATACGATTTTGTTTTGTTTAATTAAGCTCTGCAATGTAATGGGAATTTTACTTTTTGGTTATATTGTGTTTTAGATTAAAATATTTATAAGAACTTTAGACATGATTTCCCTGGTGCTGTTTTTTTTTTTTTTTAAATAGTTTTAATCGGTAAAATAGTTATTAAACCATTTTAATCTGATTATCAATATTTTATTTTAGCAATTGCTTTATGGTAACTCAGATATAATTTTTCATATCATACCTTTTGAATGAGTGCATTTATATCTGTGTCCACAGATGGATATATAAATACTTAGATATGTAAATATATATTTTTTATTTTTTTCCGAATGAACATTTATGAAATGTGACCTTTTTAATATTTTAACATTTTTATTTTTTTAATTTTTTTTTACACCTCACTTAACTATGAAATGGCTTGGCAAGTTTATAGCGCTAAATAGCAATTTCATTTAACTTAGAATCTTTCTCTTTTTTTTTTTTCTTACAAAGCCACAATTTTTGGCATTCATCTTCGGCAATAGACAGCCAACAGGGATCAAACAGAGCAGTTTTTGTGAATATGTGGCCTTGTAAATAAAGGAATTAAAATTGTACTTGCTGGGTGTGCATTGATTGGCATTCTAGAACTGCATCTACAGAAAGGTTTCTAATGAGCAGTAATTCTTATGTTTAATTTGTTTTCCAATCATTTTTACATCTGTAAATTTTAAAATTAACACATTCAAAGCAACATTTATGGTTAACTTTATGATTTTGTTTTGAATTGATGAAGAGATACATATTCAAATACCCATAAATTGTTAAATGTATATTTTATTAAAATGTTAAAAAAAATAAATTAAAAAAAATCCATTTATAGAAAATTTGTATGGGAAAGGAACAAGTGCCCTTTGCCTGTCCTTTTCATGCATTCCTGCTCAGTTGATGAAGCCTGAATTGCTGCTGGGAATTTATGGATTTTAAGTGAAATTTTTCAGTTATATATTATATTATAGTTCTTTCTCAACAGCAATGCATGCTAATGTATCTCCCAACATGTTTTTGTTTTTTTTAAGGCTAGAAGGATTATTCTTACATAATTTGCAAATATTAATATAATCAACCTTAATAGTTTTCTCTGAAATAAAACTATTAAAAATAGTATTTTAAGTTTTATTGTGATCATTAGTATTTATCTTTTTTTTTTGTCATTGTGATTCCTTTTCCATAAAGATCTCAATCTGTAACATTTTATTAAAATCCTTGCAAAACTGCACCTTGCTAAAAACAAAAAACTAATTTTTCATAAATATATATATATATATATATATATATATATATATATATATATATATAATTTTGTAATGCAATTTATATTTAGATATATATTCATATATTATTTTTTAAATGCAATTTATATTTCTGTGGTATGATGTAATTGGTTGCATCTATTTCAGAATATTAAAAAAAAAAAAAAAAGCATTGTTTAGATTGCAGAGGAATAATTATGTAATTTATAAGAGGCAGAATAGCTAGATTTTAACCTTACAATTTCGCCAAAACAATGTTAGAATACCCGTGTAGGTATGTAGCAGTTCTATTCATCTTACAGAGACCAGACGCTCCATTTTTGTGTCTGGTAAAATCTAGCCAATTTGCACGATATTCCAATTTTGTAATGCATTCAACCTATTTCATTCCCTTTGTAATAAAATAAGAAATTGATGAGCACATTACTGCATTTTGTTATACGCATAGTTTCATGTATTTATTTTGCTTAAATCTAAACTTTTTCAATAAGGCAATATTATATTAAAGACATGCTATCTATGTAACAAGCAGCATGTCTGAGGTTTTTTAATTAAAGAGTGTTGCTAATTTCTTTGAAGTGTCTATTAAAAGCCATAATATACTTACTGAACAAGCATTAAATTACTGGCCCACCTGCATTGATAAGGTTTTTCTCTGGTCAGAGCTGATGTAACTTTTCGTTTAATCAGTTGTGCGGCCTTCATCTGGAGCTCAGCCTCACAGCGACGCAAAGATTTAATGTGGAAAGGAAACTGTAGTCACAAATGAACCCAGAATTGTGAATGCTGATAGTAATGTAAAACGCTTGTATTAGAATTCCTAATTTAGCAAAATACAACTTTCTTCCCTCTTGCTGGCTACCTAATTATTGAATACCATTTGCATAAAATAAGCTTTGTAAATATAAGCCAAGGTATCCTCCAGTGACATATTTTTATAATATGCTTTTCATCTCTTTCCATTCTCTAACCCGCAGGGATCTAGATTACAAATTACTTGCCTACCTAATCCATCTCTGTTGTTAGTAATGTCAAAGTTGCTTTACTTAGCTGAAGTTAAGTTTCTGTTTACTACATTTCACTTCCTATATGTGTTTATAGTGTTATGCTTTTTTTTTGTATTCTTTTAAACCTTGGTTCATTATAAAGCTTGTTTTTCATTCATGTCTTTTTATAATGCTTTTTGTGGCATCAGTAGATGTTTGTTTGAAAATGCCATCACATGTTTTTGCTATGCCAAGATAGGAAAATAGGTCACCTCTAAGCATGGACTGCTTTATTTATTTTTGGTAGTGCTTGTCGATGTATTTTAGGATGTGTATTTTGTTTGGGGTTAACGTAGTCAAATAAAAGATATTACAAAATACTGCAATATGCCATAATTTAATTGTTTTAATGAATCATCTTCTTCAGGTCTAGAAACACTTAAAAAAGGAATTGGTTTGTTTTAACAAGATTCTGTTTGTGCAATAACATACAATTGCAAGATACTGCAGTGCTCCATTATATTGTATCTCCATCACTGAGCTAATATGATAAAAAAAAAAAAAAAAAACGAAATTACCCACTGAATAAAAATACTGCAAATTAATCATTATTATTGACTGTTGCATTTTGTTTACTTCCTTTCTTTATTCTTACACTTTATCTTTTGATTCACAATTCTAATAGCATAAACAGTACTACTTTACCTACCCTGCCTTCCGCTCTTCTTGATTATGTCTAGACTCTTACAGTACCAGGTTACCCAATGAAACATCTGCATTTCACTAGTGCGCTTAACCTTTTCAATACCAAATTAGCTCTTGCTTTGAGTGGTTAGCATTCCCATATCTCTCCAACCAAAATGTAGTTTTTGTTTTTCATATGTTTTTGGTTGTTTTTATTTTCTTAATTTAAAAGACCAAACATGATATCTTGTGTATTCTTTTCAGTTAATTTCACACACATACTTTAATGATATTTATGAGTCTACCAATAAATAAATGCAAAAGCAGAACTCTCAACGTAAATGAAAACTGAGAATATCATTAGAGCGGCAAAGTAATATTCAGCCGTTGCCCTGCGTCATTATGTTAACAGAACACTCCCTTTTCTTTGTTCTATAAATGTAAATCTAATTGCAGCACATACGATTTTTGTGCTGCTCTCTCAAATGCATATTCATTTTCAGAGTGTTTTTTTGTTTGCTTTTTCATTTATTGCATGCTTTTGTGTTTAATATGCAGTATATGTAGTAATTGGGTTTTTTTTAAGGTCCAAGTGTACGTTTGTTTTTTTTTAATTTTTTTACTCATTCTGTACTTCTCAGATGCTGTATGTAATCAGATGCTTAAATCACAACCAAGTCATAGCCTTCTTATTTATATTCACCCACAGATGTATAACTTTGAAAATGCAAATATTTGTTAAATACATTTTCAGTAATACTCTGCCTTCCTTTAGATTCACTTACATTTTCACTTATGACCTTATTTCTATGTTAATTGCTCATGTCGCCGAGCCATAACCTTGGTCCATAACAACTAATCTCTGGTGTAAATGCCTTTAAAATACTTATAATGCTGATCTAACCCATTTCCAATTGGGGCAGCTGACACACTTGTGACTTTACATACGACTGTAAGGGAGAGAGTCAAAAGTACACTTCATAGTTCCACATAACACAGTATGATACAGTCACTTTGTCTGAACAAGGATAACCCCTTCTGTTTTATTAGTTTGCATGTTAAAATCATAAAGCATTCTCATGGCTCACCTATTTTTTTATGTCTTTGCAACATGGCAGAACTCATTTTTACTAATCTCAAAGAAAATTGAAAACCTTTCCATTCTTAACTTGAAATCAGGATGTAAAACATATGCGTCGGCCTCTAGATATCAAGGTCCTGCCAATCTGTTTATCCTCTGTCCCCCTCCTTCTATCTTCTTTTATTATCTTTGGATCCTAAGGAGTCTTTCTGAATTTTTTTTTCCCCCCCGACTGGTTATGTCTGCAACGAAGGCCTGGTTTGGTGCGTTGACAATCACACTGGATAGAGTGAAAAAACTTTGATCTATGTCTGCCTGCTTTCAAATGATTTGCTCCCTGGGTCTGGACACTCTCCATGCCCTTTCACTTCACTATCAGATAGGCACAGAGAATGACTTGAGGTGCTACCAGATGCATAGTTAATCATAGTATCAGGCCTACACAGAGATCCATCAAGCCTCGATTAAGGTCTTTTCTTTCCCAGCTGTTGTGAAGACTGCTGCTTCTTGAAATTTTTACAGAATCTGCAAAATGTTTTCTTACTCTTATAACATACATACCTAGACATTATGCCAATGCCTATATATTTTGAAATATATCTTTATTTTATTTTGGATGATTTTGTCATAGCACACAAGCTTCTGATGACCTCTCACGTAATATTGCAGAGGACATGTATATAAAATCTGTTGTGTTTATATTGCGGTCATTATATGACAGTGTGACAGGTTCTCACCTAAAGATTGTAACCCTCTCAGATTTATTTACAAAGGTGAGAATTTAATGTAAATTCAAAGTGAATTTCAAACTACAGATTAGCATAGCTGACGTAGTGAATTCTAAGTTTTCTTTTTTGATCTTATATTTTTAACTAACTTTTGAAGGACAAATACTAAAGACAATTTTATTTATTTAGAATAAGCAGCATGTAAAAAATTCAATTTATACATATCTATTTGTAGATACACACACACACACACACACACGCACACATGTGTATACACTTATATAAATAAGTAGGTTGTAATGGGACATTCAATGCCCCATTGTGAAACATTCAATGCTTAACCTATTATATCCAGGGAGCAAGCAATGTAACTTAGTTTAACACTGGTCACTGAAAGAGTTAAGCATGCTTCTTTATCTCCATCCTAAATTTGTCAGAGCAAAGTATGTCCTAAATTTAAGAATGTAGTATTAACAAAGCATTTTAATTCTGATGTCTTCTCTGTAAGTATTCATGTAATGTTTATTGTTTTTATTGTTGTAGCAAACACACACATTTGAAACATTCTATTCATGAAGAGCATTCGCTTGTTAATTTAATTTTTTTGCATAATACTAGAAGTTCTGTTATTTTAGAATATCGTAAGAAAATAGAACAAATGTATTTTATTTTATTTTTTTCCTTCCCTTTCTGGGTTCTATCTGCTAACACAATTTGGACTTAGATCATTTAATACAATTGTAGACCTGGGTAAACATAAAAAAAAAAAAAAAAAAAACTATTTGTAAGGAAGTCAAATTTAAATTTGAATGTACCAAAATGACTACTGCATTACAACATTATACAAAGTTGCTTGGTTGTAAAATTTACCTCCTATCATCTGTATTCTATACAAGCTAGCTATAGGAGTGTTTTTTTTTTTTTTTTTTTCACATTCTATAACACAAAGGTAATAGCTTGGGAGCCGACAGGTATGCTATATATTGTGCTATGCCCATTGATAGACACACGGGAACCATGGCCTTGAATTACTCATGTTTTAGTGAATCTCAGTTTATCTGGCTTCACTTAGGAATTTACTTTGAGGGTGACTCAAGGGTTCTTGAATTGTGTGTTCAAGGGCTTGCCCCGACTGATAACACCCTTGTTGGCGTGAAAGTGCAATGCAAATTATGACAGTTACAACTTTCTGTTTTGTTTAACCTGTCAGTGGATTTCCTGGCTCAAAGCCCATGGTATGGTGTTTCCAACAAGCCCATGTTCACCCTAAACTCAAAGGTCACACTTATACAGGCAGCCTTAGGCAGGGCCTAATTGATGAGGAGGGCAGAGAGAGAATTTACTGTTCTGCTGGCTAGTTTTAGATCCGTGTCCTGAAAGCATTAGGAAGGCAGAGCCCTTTCTCATGTAAAGGCCGACCCTAGACAGAAGCTGGCAATCAAAGGAAGCAGTCACAGGAACCAGTGCAAGCAGGCTATTGATTTTTTCCGTTAGGCCTAAGTAGTTTGCTGGACGGGTAATGGGTGACAGAAGCAGCTATGCTGTTATTGATGAGTTCTGGAACAGTGGTGACATGTCAGACACATATATTTTCTTCAGCATTGACATTTTGCATCTAAAGAAGTTCAATAAATCTGAGGTCCTTTAAAGCCAGGCCCATCTACTTTGCCCTACTTGTAGCTTGTAGAGCGTGGTGCTTTACAACTAGACCGTGGCTTTGAAATGGCCCTGTGTATTGACTGATAAAACCAGTTGTGTAGCAATATTGTTATAGCTTTGTGTCTGTTGTCTTGAACAGCCTTAATTATATGTAACATGGTAATAAGGCTAAGCAATTCGAGAAACTTGCCGTTTTGAAGTCTGTGATGAAGACAAAAAGATTTTAGTTTGTGAAGGTTCCTTATCTGAGCAGTGTGGACATGTATTAGGAGCACTGGTCTTACATTGTATGTGAAAACAAACACTGTGAATTATGTAAAATTGACATAGAATTTGCAAATGATAGGCTAACAATGTCAATTGAAAACATTCTCCAACTGCGCTTTTTTTTTTTTTTGTGCTTTTTTTTTCTGCTCTGTAGTTTGCTTGTTAATTCTTACTCATTTTCTGCTTAGAAAATAACCATAATAAACAGAATATATAATTTTGCAGTTAACAGATGGGTAGATATTCTTGTGGATTTTCTTAAATTTTTTATTTTTTTATTTTTTTTACCGGTTATAAACCCCGTGACTACACACACAGATACATATACACACACATTCAAATTTCCACTAGCCATTGGTGAGTGGAAATTTAGCTGTGGAGGATATACTGCAAAATTAAAGTCTTGTCTTTTTGTGTGTGTGTATGTTCTTGAATTTGAAAAGCAAGAAAAAGGGCAAGTGTTCTTGAATTTGAAAAGCAAGAAAAAGGGCAAGTGAAAAAAAGATCTGCTTAACTTTGACAAAGACCGCATAGTAATGGCTAGATGTCTGGGTCAGAGCATCTCTAGAACCACAAGTCTTGTTTGGTGTTCCTGATATTACAGTGATTAGTACCTACCAGAAGTGGTGCAATGAAGGACAACCAATGAATCAATATCAAGGTCATGGGTGCCCAAGGCTCATTTATCCATGCAGGGAGTGAAGGCCAGCCTGTCCGGTCCGATCACAAAGAGCTACTGTAGCTCAAATTGCTGAAAAGCTTAATCCTGGCCATGATAGAACAGTGTCAGAAAACACAGTGCATCGCAGTTTGCTACATATTGAGCTGTGTAGCCACAGACCAGTCAGAGTGCCCATTATGACTCCTGTCCACTGCCTTCAGTGGGGATGCGAATGTCAGAACTGAGCCATAAAGCAATGGAAGAAGGTTGCCTGGGCTTATGAATCACATTTTCTGTTAGATCAGGTAAATGGCTCGGTGCGTTTGCATTTTCTACCTGGGGAAGTGATGTCAGCAGTAGAGGCAGTATTATGCTCTGGGAAACCTTGGGTCCTGACAGTCATGTTCATGTTACTTTGACACGTAGCCCTTTGCTAGAGATTTTTGCCGACCACGTACACACCTTAATGACAATGATGTTCCCTGATGGCAGTATGCTTTCAGCACTATTATGCACCCTGCAAAAATTGTTCATGAATGGTTTGTGGAATCACCAAAAATACTATTATTCATTGCAGTCATTATGGAACAAAGCATCTGTGATCACCACACCCTCTTGCTTGTGTCAGATGCTTATTATATTAATCTTTTTAGTAAAAATTGGAGCTATTCAGATGCATACAGCAACGCTCCTCAGTTTGGCGAAGGTGAAAATGGAAAAGCCCATTCAACTTAGGGTTGCAGTTTTAGACTGAGTGCTGTGCAAATCTGCGGATTTGTTATATTTTTAATATTTGCAACCAGATGAAAATGTCATATTTAGAATATTAATAGATTACATTAAACAGTTCTTTCAGAACTGATTTTATAATATACCATTAGAAATGCATAATTATGAAATCATTGCAATTTGCATTATCGCCAGTTTAGGAAGTTAATCACTCATATTTGGACAACATTTGAAATTGATTTATTTAACTAAAATATTATAATAGCATGCATATTCTTGTTTGCTAAACATTACTGTTTGTTAAATTAAGTGGTTAAACATTTTTTTTTTTTTTTTTTAATGTTCTATAGTGGTTTGCCCTCTTACCTGGATCCCCTCAATAATTAGTTTAAGTAATTTACAAACTATTATTTATTAATTATCTGTATAATTCTTATATATAACTCCACATTGCATGAATAAAATAATATAGAAAGCATCTTCGACTTTGACAACTATATTTGTGTGAAAATTTAAATAGGCTCCACTACAGGACTGATTGCTGTTGGTTGGTGCATTTGTTTGATGATGGAAAATTTGTCCCTTTCTCCAGTGCTAAATATTCACTTCTCAATGACTAGTAGAAGGTTTGATCCCTGCTAACATGCGCTTGTTGGCCCAGGGAGCAATGTGATTGCCATTTGCTAGCCAGAAAGGGTATTGTTTTGGTTTTGTGTAAAGGCAATGTGGACAGTAGTCTTCCATTATCTCCCTATTATTTATGTACAGTGGGACCTCGGTTTACGAATTTAAAGCGTTCTCCGGGACGTTTCGTATTGCGAAAAATTCGTAAACCGAAACACGGTTTCCCATAGGAATGCATTGAAAACTAATGCGTTCCGGAGGTGAGAAAAAAGTCAAATAAAGTATATCTGTTAAAAACTCTTTAGAAAGTGCACTTTAAAGGTATAAATACTGTACAGGGACATGATTAATGAAGCAATAACATTTCAAACATCCAACTTTGTTTTAAAACTTCACACATCAACTTTTAAAACATGGCAGACTGTTGGTAACATGGTACAGTACACTTCAACTGTACATAAATCACACGTCAATAGGGAAAACATGGAAAATTCCAAAACAATTTTAACACTTTTTGGAAGATGAGGACGACGAGGGCAATTGGGCAGCACTAACACAAGCAGGTTCTTCTTCAAGTCTAGGCTGTTTTTGTGGGAACCTTTCCATTGTCTGCTGCCTCTGTCGCCTTTTAAGCATCCCTTGGAAAGGGGACATGATGTCTGTGTCAAAACTGCTCACAAGTCTGTGGGCTAGAGCCTTATCTGGGTGGTGCTGCTGTACAAAAGTCTGTAGGTTTACCCACATTTGGCGTGCCTCCTTGAGTTCCGTGGAAGAGAGCTGTTCCTCACTCATTTCCTCCTCCTCAAATGCGGTCTGCTCCTCCATCGCCTCCTTCTGCAATTCCACCAGCTCCTCGGTGGTTAGGTCACGGTCGTGTTCCTCCACCAGCTCGGAGACATCCTCCTCAGTCACCTCCAGGCCCATGGTCCTCCCCAAGGAAACAATTTCCTCCAACACTGTTGACTCTGGTGCAGGTGCAGAAGCACTGGAGGCACGTTTCACAACACAGTCTGGCCACAGGTTGCGCCAAGCAGAATTTAGTTTTGTCTGGCTTCCCACTGGCCCAGGCAATGGTGATGATCTGCAGACAGCTCACAATGTCAAAATGCTCTCTCCAAAATTCATGGAGGGTGAGGCTTGAGCGATCTGTCATCTCAAAGCATCGCCGGAAAATCTCCCTTGTGTAGAGTTTTTTAAAATTGGAGATGACCTGCTGGTCCATTGGCTGGAGTAGTGGGGTGGTGTTAGGTGGAAGGAACATGACCTTGATGAAATTAAAGTCCTCCAGCAAGTCTTCTTCTAGGCCTATAGGATGGGCAGGAGCATTGTCCATGAGCAGCATGGCCTTGAGTGGCAGGTTATTGTCCACAAGGTGGTACTTCACAGCAGGACCAAAAACCGCTTTGACCCACTTCACAAACAAGAGGCATGTGACCCAAGCCTTTGGGTTAGACTGCCACAAAACGCTCAACTGCTCCTTGTTCACCTTGTGTTTCTTGAAGGCCCGTGGGTTCTCTGAATGTTAGACAAGCAGGGGCTTGATCTTAAGGTCCCCACTGGGGTTGGCGCAGAACAGGACGGTGAGACGGTCCTTCATCGGCTTGTGGCAAGGCAATGAGGTCTCCTCTTCTGTGATGAAGGTACGCTTTGTTCTCCTCTTCCAGAAGAGTCCAGGCTTGTGCTATTTGAAGACCTGCTGAGGAAGGTAGCCCTCTGAAACTATGACCTCCAGGAACTCCGTAGCAAATTCCTTAGCTGCAGCAACATCGGAACTTGCAGCCTCTCCATGACTGACCACGCTGTGGATGCCAGATCTGGTCCTGAACCTTTCGAACCACCCCCTGCTGGCCTTGAAGCCTTCTGCATCTGCTCTGGCTGTTGTTTGAGGAGGTCAGCATGCAAGGCCTTGGCTTTTTCGCAGATGATCGCCTTGGTCACTGAGTCCCCTACACGCTGCTTCTGTTCAGTCCAGAGCAGGAGCAACGTCTCAACCTCCTCCAGAACAGGTGGCCGTTGCTTGGAGACCCTCGTGACTCCCTTGGCTGCATCTCTCCCAGTTACCTTCTCTTTCATTTTTAGGATTGTACCGATTGTGGATGCACTCCTTCCATACTCTTTGGCAAGGTCAGTCAATAGCATTCCTCCTTCATGCTTCCTGATTTCTTTCTTGTCCTCAAGCAGAATCATCTCCTTCCTTTTCCCAGCTTCCGCTGCTTTCTTGGGTGCCATGACACCACAGTCACAAAGTATGCAAAAAAAAAAAAAAAATGCTTTACACCTACATGAGCTGGCATGGAAACCACAGTAAAAGGCATGCACAGCACATGAGCTGTAACAGGCATGCACAGCACATGAGCTGTAACAGGCATGCACAGCACATGAGCTGTAACAGGCATGCACAGCACATGAGCTGTAACTGGCATGGAAAGCAAACCCACAATGCAAAACACACAGTAACAGGCATGCAAACAACTAAGCTCAGCTCCCTACCTTTCCACCCCTTGAGATGCACCAAAAAGGCTCCAAAACTTGCTGCAAATGGCTCCAAAAGGCTCCACAACTTGCTGCAAATGGCTCCAAAACCTCCCCAACACCTCCACACTCACGTGCTACCCAGACTCCAGTATGCAGAGGGCCGGACACTTGTTTCGTATTGCGAAAAAAAACGGGACACTTGTTTCGTATTGCGAAGAAAATTCGTAAACCGAGGCATTTTTTTTAAAACTAATTCTCATTCGTAAACCGAATTTTTCGTTTACCGAGGCGTTCGTTAAACGAGGTTCCACTGTACTTTCATTCCCGTAATATATCCAGTATAGTAAAGTTTGATAGGATCTACTGCAAAGAGTCAGCGATATAAATGTGGCTCAGTTGAGTACATGTTCATACTTTTCATACTGTACAATGTGGACTGGATATTTGCACCTTGCACAGTTTTTGTACCAATTGGAAACCTGCCTGAAGATAAAATTGGTAATAGTTTTTCACATGACCATCAGACAGCTAGTTTAGTCAAATACTATGTTATATGCATTGAAGAAGCAATATTTAATGTGAAATGGTAATGTAGCTACAAGTCTGTATGTATATAGATAGGTCACGAGGTTATCTCCCCACATCTTGCAGACTTATCCTTCAATGGTATGCTGTGCAAAAGATTTAAGCAGTCTCTGTGTTACATTCAATCTAGCAAGTAAAACTAAATCATCTGTGTCTTTTTGAACCGTGCTGTAAAGTACAAATTATTTTGGATATAGCATAATATTGCTGCGACCGTTTTTATTAAAACTTATCCCATCCCCCCAAAAAATGATACATATAGAAAATCTCAAACAACTTGATACATGTTTGTCAAAAATAAATAAATAAAAGTATTTATCCTAGCTTATAAAATGTAATAACTGTGGTGGCAGTATCTGTTGCTGAAATTTAGTGAATTAATAATCTGTGTTGAATACATTTATTGTAAATGAAGGCTGGATACAAAATGAGTAATTATAATTCAAGACACAGAATTGTACGTGTGTAGTTACAATGACATACATGTGATAGTTGCTTTAAAGTTCCTTTTGTTGAAATAACTTTCAGTTCTACAATGCTAAATTATTTATGCTTGTAAATGATGTAAATCAAGTAATCTTTAAAAGTATAGTTTTTTTTGTTTGTTATATTGTTTATTAAAACTGGTAAAGTAAAAAGGATACCAAATAGAGATTGAGAAAGCCAATGATATATATGCATACCCTTTTATAATTGGTTCTCTTTAGTAAAGTTTCAAGAAAATACTAAATATGACCTTTAGAAGCAGCTGATAACGGTAAAAATAAATAGTGTGCCTTGGTTTTATTCTTTCATTAAATTGTGACTTGGGCCAAACAAATGTTGACCTCAATTTTAAAACATTTCTTGACTTGAGTCAAAATTCAAAGTCCTATGCTACTGGCCAGGCACCAGCACCACTTCAGTTTCTTTTTTTTAATGCAGTAGTTCTGGGGTAATATGTCTGGGCCCAGCAGCATCAGCAGTATTAACACTTCCAGTTCTGAGAAAAAGCAGTTTACACTGCTGCCCAATTCCACCTATAAGAGGAACTTCCTGGACAAATATACTGCAAAGATTGCTTTACCAACGTTCAGCATCTTCAATCTCTGGTCTGCTGAGCGCTTGCCATTGAGTCAATGCATCTTAGAGGACATGCAGAATGGTGCAGCATGGCGATTGCCACAAATGTGCACTATGGGAAGAGAAGCAGGGTGACTGCAGCAAGACTGGCACACTAGTGGTAGAAAGGAAAGTAAAACTGGCTTTAAAAAAAATAAATTTATATATATATATATATATATATATATATATATATTTTTTTTTTTTTTTTTTGTCTCAAATTAATCTGCAGGGAGTGCTAAAAAGATATAACAATGAAGCATTATAAATAAATATTTGTAATCCTAGCTTTATGGTGTTACTTAAATGATCCTTGCCATTTCAAGGTTGATGGCCCCATAATGCACTCACCAGGGTTGAATTTCTACTCGCTGAAGCCAAATTTTTCATTTGCCAATGATTAGTGGCCAGTGGAAATTTTGAGCCCTGCTTTCACTTTTGTAACATGCCTGTGTGCAGCAAGCAAAGTTTATATTTTAATGCTCCAATTTCCAAGATGTAAATAAAACTATATATATATAGTTATATATATATATACATACACACTATTGCCTTTTTGTCCCTGCACACACTCTATCAATTATTTCAAATGCCGGGTGCATTCCAGCCAAAGTCAAATATCATACAAATTGTTAAATGAAGGCTTGCACTCACGGTCTTTCTTGTAAAAAGTTTTTCTTCCTTTATTCCATATTCTTTAACACATACTGTCTGTTACATTCAACGTTTCAGTCACCATCCGTGGCTTTCATCAGGATCAGTTCACCATGCTGAACTGATCCTGATGAAAGCCACGGATGGTGGCTGAAACGTTGAATGTAACAGTATGTTTTAAAGAATATGGAATAAAGGAAGAAAAACTTTTTACAAGAAAAAGACAGTGAGTGCAAGCCTTCATTTAAATATATATATATATATATATATATATATATATATATATATATATATATATATATAAAAAAATGCAGTTCAAATAATAACCAAGATTATACGCATAGAATGCAGTTTTGCAAAGTTACTTTCACTCAAGCTCCCTGTCTTATTAAAATATTGTTTTTTTTGTTGTTTTAATAGCTTTTTTTTTTTAGCATCTCAAGTTTTAATCGATATTCATCCTTTTCTTTAGATTTAAAGTCATGATTTTATTCTGCTCTGTTGCTTTGCATGGTCCCAATTTTAAATGGTGAATTGAGGATAGACCTCACCAGCCAGCTCAGCTATAATATATCAGTGTCTTCATCTGTCATTCCTTCACACACATTCAACCACTATACTCCATTTATTTTTTTATTTTAAAGCACAAACATATTCTGTAGTGTTGTACAATAGAAACTAGGCTGCTCAGTTGTTAAAAATGAGGATTTCATATTGAAATAAAAGTTCACATTCTGAACGGTTCTAATGTTTCACGTAATGAAGATGAGAAACAGCAGCAGTTCTCTGCCTTCATGAAATATAGGCATGCAATTAAAATGTTTGTACTCCACATAAACAAAGCATACATAAATAGCTAGGGGAAGGTTTAGTTTCCACTGAATGGCTTGGGTTTAACTTCACCATGTTGCTCTGCATTTAATCAGCGCTCACTGCCACAGCAGTGCACCAATAACACACTGCCATTCCTAATCCACTTTTAATTCCTGGTTTCCTTTTTTCCTGATTTCCATGCTTAAAATAAGAGCCTATAAAATAGGTCTGTTAAAACTTTTTATTCGTGTTTAGAAAAAAAGCTGAAGGGGAAAAAAAATAAAAGCGCACACACAAATAGCTTTGTTTGGGCCTGCTTTAGTTCGCTATAAAGCGCAAAAACACAGTTCTCTTCGTGCAATAAGTAATGACATACCCCAGTTTAAGTAGTTTATTATTGAGGTATAATAAAAACAAAACATTTATAGATAATATTTTTCAGAGTTATGACCTGTTTTAGCATTTTAAATTGAGGTGGAACTTGACTTCCTTTATATATAGATAGAATGTATAGGTTATACATTATCCTACAAGGATACATTAATAAAATTTTGTAAAATAATTTGTACATGGCTGTAAAGTTATTTTCTTGCACACCTGCTTTTGACACACCTTAAATTTGCTACAATTTCTCTTTTAGGATTCTACACTTTGTAAAAGACGCGCGCGTCATAATGCTGGGGAAATATATATATATATGTATGTATATATATATATATATATATAAAGTGTAGAATCCCTAAAACAGAAATTGTAGCAAATTGAATGTAAAAACCAGGCATGCAAGAAAATACTTTACAACCATGTACAAATATACCTAGAAGAAAAAAAAAAAAAATATATATATATATATATATATATTATTATTATTATTTTTTTTATTCATCTATCCTTTTATGAAAATGTTTAACCTGTGCAGGCTGCCTGTCTTTAATCTGTAGCTACGTAGATGGCTAGACAGACTATTAGTGTATTATATTCATATTAATGCAAAGACCTGCATTATAGTTAGTTTTCAATTGATTTTATATAATTAACATTTTCTAAAAGGAATACATATTTTTTCAGCTTTTTTTTTGTCCCATTTTGTCTACATTTTGTCTACAAGTGTCAGTATTCTATATTTCTATTTTCTCTATTTCTAATGTTTTGCCGTTCATTGAAAAAAACAATGTAGCTACAGTGACTCTACATGTGTGTGTTGGAAACCGCAAGCAATAAAGGAAATGCATACCGTGCGTATTTAGTAATATCTGAAACAAGCACATGTACTCTGTTTATGCGTTTGCTATTTATGTTTACCTTTTTGTTCAAACATTCGGAACGTGCTTGTATTTTTGCTCAGTAACCAAATACCACATGCTTTGCATTGAGACTGAGGGGAAAAAAAACAATCTTTAAACAATTTGAAATGAAACAGCAGACTTAATGTTTTGAAAAATTTCCTTAAATAACTTTGCCTGGTATCTTGTTAACATTGTTATTGATATTGCACAGACCAGGAGGACTGCTGCATATGTAAACCCTCTTCTACACTTTCTACCTTGGAATCACGTTTGTTGTAGGCAACTACTTATGACTGCTTATGGGTCGTTGTATGCTCTTTTGTATATATAATATATGCTGTAACCATTGTTTATTTTTTTTATAGAACACTGTTTTGTTGAAAGAGAGTACATCCATTATCAAGGATTACTTGAACAAATATACTAAAATGAGTTGGCTGCACCATATTGCCAAAAATGAATTTTACATCCCCGTACTTGGCACATTTTCTGCACTTTTTATCCTCTACTACAATTTTTCTCAACTCCCCTCTTAACAGCAGGTCCTCAGTGTGTGAATGCTTTCTTCCACCTCAGCTGGGAAGCCAATCATGAGCCCACCACCATTTCTTTGAAGTTCTGTTTACGCACACATCTATGCCTAAAACAGCGTAATAAATCTTTTCAGTGTCTGCTGCTTGGTTTTTGATGGCTTTGTGCCTGCCAAAGTTGCCCCTACTATTTTCATAATTTCTAAATAAATTCAATTTGAAATGTGTATTCTGATAAATATCTAGATTTAATCACAGAGTTGACACTTGATTTGCAGAACATGTGAAACTATTGTCAAGCTGTAATACTTGTTCAACTGTAGTTTGTGGGGTTTTTTTTTGGATCTCCATTTTGGGTAAAAAAAAAAAATTCAAGTCACCTTTCTGATTAGGAGGGGGAGCTCTCCACCCTCACTTCCCCCCTCAAATATATGGTTTTATTCAATAGAATGTATCAAGCATTCTTAAAGAAGTACCGTAATGCTATTTTATTATAATCAAATCTAGGGCAGAGTTCTCAAAATTGAATACCACCTTTGGAAACCAATGGAAACTTCTTCCTTATAGCTCTACTTTAAATTAGCTCAGTCACCGTCTGGGGTCTTTGCAGGTTGGTATATGGCTGCAGTGTGCAGGGAAAGGTGAGTTGCCCACGGCTACTGCCGTGGTCTTCTTTCCAGTCCTCACTTGATCCGCCAGATGCCCAGGTCAGTATTGTAATGAGTAATCTCATTCACTCGAGCACTGAGATCTATGGGGAGAACGCAGGATCATTTGTAGACCAAGCTTTTTTTCCTTCATCCGTTGTCATTACAGCCCATTGTAGCGTTTCTCTGTTTCCAGTAAAGGGGCAAACAGCGTTGCAGCACTACTCCATCTCACGTAGGATGCGGCACAGGTTCTCCACTGAAATAGGATTGAGAAACACCCAGCTTTGAAGGAGCTGTATAAATCCGATGCCTACCTGCCTATCATTCATTAAATTGCTCTCCACCAATGATTTAGCATCTGTGCATAGAAATATGCACAGAATTGACCTCATCCAGTCCAGAACACTTATCCCAAGCTGGAAGTGGAGTTACAACTCTGGCAGTAAACGGGCTAAACTGTTTATGTGCAGCATTAAATACACTAGCATTTAGTACTGCAAAGAAATGCAATAGACAAACACTGGCAAACCTCAAATTCTGCCTAAAAACCTGAACACAAATAATGTAAAAATAATAAAAAATAAATATATATTAATATATAAATGGTGAACAAAATGCACAATACATTAATTTAGAACGTTTCCTGCTCTTCATCTGCATATTTGCGGTATAGGGGAATAAATTCCTGTGTTTCAGTGTGTAACCAATGGTTATTCGCTGGCACCACAGCTAGTCAGGTGATGTTTAACCCCTTAAGGACTGGACTTTTTTTGCGATGTTGTACATTTGCGACCAGGCATATTTTTACACTTTTGTGGTGTTTGTGTTTGGCTGTAATTTTCCGCTTTCTAATTTACTGTTCCCATACAAATTATATATTGTTTTTTTCAGGACAAAAGGGGCTTTCTTTACATACCATTATTTATATAATCTCATGTATATAATTTAAAAAAAATACAAAAATCTGATGAAAAATTGAAAAAAATACATGTTTTTTGACTTTTACTTGAAAAATCTTTTACTCATCTACAAAAGCGAATGAAAAAAACTGCTAAATAGATTCAAAATTTTGTCCTGAGTTTAAAAATACCTAGTGTTTACGTGCTTTTTTGCTTTTTTTTTTTCATGTTATAGGGCTATAGGTACAAGTAGGATATTGCGGTTTCAAAACATACATTTTTTAAAATTTATCAATAGTGACATTGTAACACTATTATCTGTCATAAATCTCTGAATAACACCCCACATGTACATATTTTTTTTTAAAGTAGACAACCCAGGGTATTCAATATGGGGTATGTCCAGTCTTTTTTAGTAGCCACTTAGTCGAAAACACTGGCCAAAGTAAGCATTCATATTTGTTTGTGTGTGAAAAAAGTAAAAAAACTAAATTGAACGCTAATTTTGGCCAGTGTTTGTGACCAAGTGGTTACTAAAAAAGACTGGACATACCCCATTTGCAATACCTTGGGTTGTCTTCTTTTGCAAATGGTATGCCATCATGGGGGTAATTCTCATTCCTGGGCTACCATACGCTCTCAAAGGCAACGTAACCAACCTGGCCATTTTCAATGTAAAAATATTTGACCCATATATTTGACCTTGTAACTTTCAAAAATGCTATAAAACCTGTACATGGGGGGTACTGTTTTACTCGGGAGACATCGCTGAACACAAATATTAGTGTTTAAAAACTGGAAAACGTATCACAACAATTATATCATCAGTAAAAGTGCTGTTTGTGTGTGAAAAATGCAAAAAAAGTAACTTTCACTGACAATATCATCGCTGTGATATGTTTTACTGTTTTGAATCACTAATATTTGTGTTCAGCGAAGTCTCCCGAGTAAAACAGTACCCCCCATGTACAGGTTTTAGGGTGTCATAGAACGTTACAGGGTAAAATATAGTGCTAGCAAATTAAATTCTCTGGAATTTCGGCCTGGGTTGGCAGGCAGGTCCCTCAAATTGCAATCAATAAAATTACTGAATTATGTAAAAATATTACATAAATACGCACGTAGAATTTAAATATATATGCATATTTATATATTTGAAGTCTACGTGTATTTTTATATAATTATTTATGTAATTTTGTATATGGACGTATGTATATTTCTTATTATTTTTATTTATTTTTATATACATAGATATATATACAAATTCATTCTAAGTGTATTTTGATATAAATATATATACTAATTTTAAAATACAGTTAGAATAAAATTTCATATAGCTATATAATTTTTTTAATTTGTTTTATTATTTAAAAAAAAATTATTTAATTTAAATTACTTATTTATATTTTATAATAATATATATATACAATATATATAGATATTATATATATACGTGTGTAATTTAATTATAAGTGTATTTTTATATTAATATAAGTACATATTAATATAAAAATACACTTAGTATGGCATTATATATATGATATATAGACATATTATATATATATATAATATATGTCTATATATCATATATACACATATATAATTATTATTTTTTTTTTTATTAACACTAACTTTATTTATTTTTCTGATTTTACACATGCAGGGAGACTGCCTGTCAGCACAGACAGTCCCCCTGCAGGCAGACACATGGACACCTATTGTGACCATGTGATCGCTGTGTTAAGCGATCACATGGCCACAGGGGTCCTAATCTGCCGTGGGGAGACTGTCTGGGCTGCAGGCAGTCTCCACACAACCGGAGCCACGCTGATCGCCGCCGGGGGAACGACGGCGATCAGGTAAGTAGCTCTGACCGTTAGGACGGTTCAGGACCGTCATCGGTCGGCAACGCAAAAATGCTGATGACGGTCCTGAACCGTCCTCGGTCCTTAAGGGGTTAAGCCTACAAATAACTTTCTGAAGCCTACAATAAAGTAAACGAACAACGACCATTACACTGTGAGGGCAAACTTTGTTTTTTTAATGGTTTTATACATTAGAAGGGTCCTTGTATATTAGTGTAGGTTTGACTATTTTTACAAGACTTATGGTTCTCAATCATAATGTAACTGTGAATTATGCTGTTTTGCTATAGAATACAAGGTGAAATAATGGTTAGCTATTTAATTTCCCCCCACCTTTATATTGCCCTAGATTACTCATCTGTTATAGTTCCAAATAGATGTCCTCAGTGTTACATTTTGGCTGTGTCTTTTAATACCTCTTGTAAATTTACAGAAAGACGACACACTACATGAAAATGGTTGATTAGACCGAATGAGAATCAGTTGCCTCTGCAGCAGACTCACAACATCTAGCTCCAGGGTTGACAACCTATGGCATGTGTGGCACTCAAGGTGCCTTTGCACGGCACTCAAGACTGCCAGAGACAAACAGGCACTCAACTATTTAGATTCCCTGTGGGACTTCAGATATCTGCTAGTACAAATAGAGTGGTGGTTTCAGATGGCGAGAGATAATCCTCAATTTATGTATTTCAGCACTTGGAGGAAGTGATCTGTGATCATTTCCTCCCAGCATTTATGAAAGGGAATTTGCATGTGAGTAGAGCAGCCCACTTGTACCCGTGACCTGCACCTGGCAAGCCTGATTCCCCCTGGATCCCAGGAGAGCCACCTACACTACTAGATATACACAGAGCTACAGAATAAGCCTCCCCTCATTCAAATAGTACAAAAAGCCCACACACAAATGCAGTCTTCACAAACACATCACCTCTGACAATCTATACATGCACAAAACCTCACAGCAGCCTTACACGTACACACACCACCAAACGTGTATGATCATCTACACACATAATTCCACAAGCAGGCCCCATACACAGCCCACATTCATAGTTATGTTATCATAAACAATACTACAAACTACTCATGAACATATACAATATAACAGCCCACATGCACACAAATACAATGCTACCAAACAACTGCAGCACCCATAAATAACACAAGTAGAATACAGCAACATATTCACCTCCACTTTTAAAATATAGAACTGGTACACCAAGGGACCTTAAGATCTTGTTTTGGCACCATACTGCTAAATGGTTACCTACCCCTTATCTAGCTTGTGCAGAGCCAGAGAAGCCAGACACCGAACCTGCCACTCATTCATTTGTGGAGTATGTAATCTTCTCTCAGCCAGTTATAGACATTCTGTGCATAGAAATATGCACAGAATTTACATTTGCCATCTCATGATGCCTCAACGACTCTTCCGGAAGTGAAGGGTTTTTGACCATTTTTAAGATTTCTGGTTTTCAAACATGATTTCCCAGATTCTTAAGAGTCTTCCTTTCTATAAAGCATCAAAATATTGCCTGGCTCTCATATAGGTTTGTGTATTGCGTTTGTATGAAATATCGTGAGAAAATAGGCAAGAATGACTATATAAATAAACAATTTAGCCCAATCAAGTAAAATAATCTGCTCATCTAAAGACCACTAGTTTTTCTCTAAGTTTGCTTACTTGTCTCCATGTTGACTTGAGTGGACTTGATAGTTAAAAAAAATAAAAAAATAAAAATTGGAATCTCTTTTTGCTCACTTGTTAAAAATCCAATATGGCTGTTACTCACATGGCCATGCATGCACACATGTAGCCAGTAAATTGGACTGTTTGGAACATTTGCATTTAAAGGGACACTATAGGCACCCAGACCACTTCAGCTAATTGAAGTGGTCTGGGTGCAATGTCCCTTGACCCTACAGTGGTAATTATTGCAGTTTCTGAGAAACTTCAATTATTACCACTCAGAGTGAACTTAACCTCTAGTGCCTGTCTACCAGACAGCCACTAGAGGGACTTCCAGGTGGTTAGGCAACCAAAAGTCGCCTAAATGATGCTTGATGCCCTCACACTGTGCTTGAGGACATCCAGCGTCAATTAAATCACCATAGGAAAGCATTGAAACAATGTGCATTAGGTCAGCTGTCAGGGGAGGAGTGTGGACGAAGGCGTTGGGTTCAGGTAAGTGACTGAAAGGGTTTTAACCCCTTCAATGCCCGTGGGGAAGGGGGGCACTGTAAGAACCTATAGTGCCAGGAAAATGGCTTTGTTTTCCTTGCACTATAGAATCCCTTTAAATGAAAGGGGGCAGCATTTTAGTACTGGGAAATATTTTTTTCCCATCCACTACAAATCTGTTTATTCTTACTAGGTTAATATATTTTATCGTAATCTGTGTTTAAATGTAATGTCTCCACACTACCTCCACATCTTTAATTTAGCTGTTTTTATACGGATACCGGTTATGTTTTTTTAATGCAAAATACAGTTAAAGGAACATCACACACCCCAAAAAAAGTAAGCCTTGCAACATTTAAAACTATTTTGTATGTACGCTGTTCCTTTAACTGTATTTTGTATATATTTCATTTTTTACAGCAGCACCACTACTTAGAAATGCATGTTCTAGTTATCCTCCCAACTCTTAAGTATTTAATGCACCATGTGTTATGTGCTACACACATACTGTTTAACTGTTCCTTTACTCGCTAGTTTAAAAATGAAATTAAAACACAACTGCTATTACCAACATAGAAAGAAGATGTGAAAATGAGACGAATTAAATTTTCATGAAAAGAAGCCCTAATCAGCAGTGACAGTGTAAGAGAAAGATGACTGCCACTTGGTCATTGTGCAAAAGCACTTACTGTAGATGCAGTGTCAGAGCTGCAGCTAATGATGACTAATGTCTTTCTCTGAACAAGTGCCCTCTCCTACTGCTGGAGCTGCACCAGGGGACAGCAAACTATGGAAGTGACAGGTACTGCTCTGTGTATATACCTTGTCTGTACAGCTGAGGAAAGCTTATTGGGCCTGTACCTTTCGAATCTACAGTGCACATTGTTAGAACAATTTGTGTGCGTATACAATATTCATGTTTATATGCAAGAAAAGACGTATATACAAGAAAATCACTAGCAGAAATTAAGTGGACGGTTTGAGTAAAAATATGGATGGGGGTTGGGGAATACATATTTGTATGATACATTTTCTAAACTGTTCTTTAACATGTATTAATAGCATCTAGCTCTATAAAATATATTTATGTAAATGCAAAAAAAAATTATTGTATAAAAATGAAATGAGTAAACTGCCAATGTTTTTGTTTTGTTAAAAAAAAGAGAGAAAAAGACCCAAATGTTTCCACCATTCTATCAGTAAATTTAAATGATTTGACTGTTTTGATCCACTGTACGCATTGTGGTCTTAATCACAAAAACTCAGAATTGCAGGGAATGGAAACTCAAATTGCAACATTTAGACTGAAATAGCAAAGCAATGTCTATAGCAGAGAACTATTTTAGCCTACAATTTGAATATTAGTGTTCATTTAAGTACAATCTGTGGGTAAATGGCCCTTTTATTGTATTTAGTGAATATTGCCTTCTGAAATTTCTTCAGATTTCGATGAACTCGTGATCTTCCACATATACCCTGCAGTTTTATTTCTCCAGGTGTTTTTGCAAAGCATTCATAAGTACTCCAGGCCTAGCTCCTGTATATGTTGATGGAATGTAGCAACTAATCTAATCAGGGATATAGACAGACATGCATTTCTCAGCGTTCCATGGATTGTATGGTCTGTATTTTGTCGGTCTTATTGCTTTAATTATCTAATCTAATTAAATATCTTAAACGCTGCAGTTTCAAAAAGGGTAAAGAAACAAGGACAAACATTCCAGCTAAATATGTCTTTATTCTAGAGTCTGATCCTTCAATTCATACAAAGAAGCTGCAGTATGTCAGTCTGCTTTTGCCAAAGTGAGACCTTTGGGGAGGGCATTTCTGTTGCCTGTCATATATTTTCTACTACATCTTATTGGTGTGACAAGTCTGGAGCACCATAAGAACACAGATGTCATTGCAGGCAGACAATACTAATTACACTGGGATTTTTTTTTTTTTTTTTCAACGCTGATGCCTCCATGGAACAGTCTATGCCAGTCCAGAGATGCACTGTAGCCTTTTAAACAGCTTTATTCCTTTGTCTGTCTTTGAGTTTAAAAAAGGAAGGTTTACTGTTATTGGAGTCCTTGTTTGTGTTTCATTTTTGTGTGATTTAAAAAAAAAATATATATATATATATATATATATATATATATATATATATTAATGTAAGCAGGTGGGTAAAGAACATATATTTATTTTCATCACACCATATAAAGTATCCATATTTAGTAACTTGTTTATTATGTATAGCAGTAATGTTTGATAATTTTGGCACACATTCTCAGCCGTCTTCTGACTGTATAGAAGGTCATTGGGTAGCAGCCTTTTCATAATGTGCTCACTGACATTTCAGAGAAGTGCAGTGTATGTCCCTATAGGGGTGAACGGGTTAATTTGGGGTTACCGCCAGGCTAAAAGGTTGGGAAACAGAAGATCCAATAATAATTGCTACAGATGCTGATAAAGCAGATACAGAAGGCTTTATCAGAGATGTATGGGATAAAATCTCAGTCTCTGCTGTGCAGTTATAGTAATTATGACTAATGAACCGTCCAGTCTGGATAAAATGGCATGCCCAGGGGGACTGTGTCCACTCAGCTGTGACTTATGCAAGCAGATTCTGCAGTTTTTATTTATTTATTTTTTGTCTGTGTGTATATCTCTCATTGTTCCTTGATCTTTGCTAAGGAAAAACAGGAGAATATAATTTAATGTTCAAAGAACAGTATCATATAAATATGTAGTATGTCAGCCTTTGTGGGAGGAATTTACTGATGCAAATTGAATACAGTACGATTGCATGGAATCTCTGATTTTATTTATGGTGTAATAGATACAAAGGTCACGTAATCACATGCAATTTAAGAAAAAAAACACAAAACAAAAACAGGCATACATTTTTATTGAAAATACAGGCTTAAAATTTCCTCAGGCAAAGTGTATTAATAGGAAATTGGGATGAAATGCAAGGTTTTCAAGCTCATCTATTACCACTACTTATATTTTTAATTCCAAATTAGAACGCTCTTACATAGTGACCCCCTAGTTATTGTCTTACCCCACCACCACCATGAAAACTGCAAGTGTTTTGGTATAACATTGCTGCAATTAGTGTCCACCATCAGATAGCGTAGATCAACTGTTCATGACATTAAAAACCTGACGAGCACAGAATCAGAAAAAGGGAAACCACAAAACCCAAAACAGACATCATCTCAAAATTGAAGATTATGCTAGCTTTAGTGTACTAATAATCTTAATTTTAATAAGGACAGGAGGCGAGTATTTTGCATTAACTCTCTTTACTAAACTCCACAGCAGTAAAGAAAAACGTAAAGAGTAACAAATTAATCACTGAGCAGCATAGTAGATAAGGGTCATGCTGCCTGTACACTTCCTCTTTCTTAAAGCGACATCCAAGTCCAGATAGAGCTCGAACATCCAGAAACTCAACGAAACCGTAACTGCGGTCTCTGGCGAGCGGAACTTGAGGAGACTCCTGGTAACGAGATAGGAGGAAAGACCAAATGAAGCCGTCATCCCATCTTACGGAGTCGTGAGGTTAACGAACCAGCGACCAGTGGAGGTCCTGAAGAGGGTTACACTGAAAGGAGAGTATAAAATCGGTTAGGTACTGAACTGTAACTGTTCACGCCTGTGGGCTTTAACAGAATGGTGTAAATTAAACAGTACAGACAGATTGTAAGCTGGCCATAGGCTAAATATGTGTTAGGTGTAAGCATGTTGTACAACTAAACTGTCCGTCTAGGTGGAAACACTGGGGATAGAGATGGAAGGGATACCGAATATGTCCAGAAGATAGAGTAACTACTAACATGAATCCCAAATTCCATCACCTTAAGATCCACTCCCCCGAGGAGTCAGGGTAGGGAACAAAAGGGAGGGAAAATACTCGCCTCCGGTCCTTATTAAAATTAAGATTATTAGTACATTAAAGCTAGCATAATTTTCAATTTTATAACATGACAGGAGGCTTCCTATTTTGCAATTTTAACGCTGAAGAAGAGACATCCCAGCAGAAGGGGGAGTGCGAAAGTAAAATGTACGGAAAGTGGATTCCCTAGACCAGGCCGCCGTTCGGAGAATATCCGAAAGGGACGCCCCTGCCAGGAAGGCTGATGACGCCGCCGCTCCGTGAACAGAGTGGGCGCCGAATGCGGGGTCTATACCTGCGAGGGAAAGGATCCATCGGGCCAATGTGGTGACCGAGACTGGGGCGTGAGGGCGTACGTAGGATACTAGGAGTTGGCCCGACGTAGAGGACCGGAGCGAGGAGGTAACCGAAACATACCTGCGGAGGGTGGACACGACACAAAGCTGCGGGTCGTCGGGAAAAAAGGGGTAAAAGACCGAGGTCGAACCCGACATAGTGCGACGGGAAATGTGGAACTTGACCCCTTCAGGGGCCACCTCGAAAGCGTCCACGTCGAAGGCTCGAACGTCCGAAACCCGTCGGAAAGATACAAGACAGAGGAGGAAAGCGCACTTAGCGGATAGTTGGCGTAGGGAGAGGCGGTCATTCGGAAGCCAATCCCTGAAGAAGCGGAGAACCAGTCCCACATCCCATAGGTGAGGGTATCTGGGGGCCGAGGGGCGGCGGAGCCGCATACCACGGAGTAGACGGCAGACCAGAGGGTCTTTGCCGACCGGGAGATCCCCGATGGGGGTGTGAGCCGCCGAAATCGCGGAGCGAACGACGTTGACCGTACGGTAAGAGCGGCCAGATGAAAACAAGGAGGAAAGAAAATTAAGAATCATGGGAATAGGTGCTGTAAAGGGATCAGAGTCCCGTTCCATGCACCAAGTAGACCAGGAGGCCCAAGCTGAAAGGTAACAGCGTCTAGTTCCCGGGGCCCATGAGTCCCATAAGAGGTCCCTAGCAGCCTGCGATAGTCCGCTGACTCGCCAGGAACCCCGGAAAGAGACCAAGCCACCAGGGGTAGCCGGTCTTCCAGGAGTAGTGGGTGGAGATACCCTTTGGGATCCATGAGCAGGTCCGGGAAGGATGGTAGGAGGAGAGGGTCCCTGTAGGAGGAGGCCAGGAGGTCCGGGAACCATGGTTGGCTCTGCCACAAGGGCGTTATGACAACCAGTTGGATCTGTTGCGTCCGCATCTGGTGTAGTGTTCTCGCAATCATATAGAATGGGGAAAAGGCGTAGGCTCCTGACGTCGGCCATTGTTGGAGAAATGCGTCTGTCGCCTTGCTCTCCGGGTCCGGGAGCCAGCTGAAGAACTCCGGGGTCTGGTGATTGTTGCGAGAGGCAAACAGATCCAGGTGAAAGGGACCCCTCCGGGCTGTCAGGGCCCTGAAGATTCTCGTGTTTAGCTTCCAGTCGCTGACGTCTCTCCAGTGGCGAGAGAACCAGTCGGCTGTGAGATTGATTTCTCCCGGTAAGTATTCCGCCTGTAGCGTGATGTTGCGAGGGAGGCAATAGTCGAAGATGTCTCTCGTGATGTCCGACAGCAGGCGTGAGCGAGCGCCTCCCAGACGGTTGATGTACTGGACTGCGGATACATTGTCCATGCACAGGAGGATGCAGCAGTTGGATCTTTCTCGGGCCAAGCTGCGGATCGCGAAGGATCCTGCCAGGAGTTCGAGGCAATTGATGTGCATGGAGAGCTCCTGCGCCGTCCATGTTCCCCCCCGTGGAGATGGTTCCATTGGTGGCACCCCATCCCCACAGGCTGGCGTCTGATTCCATTACGAAGTCTGGAGTGTCTCCGAATATGGCCTTGCCGTTCCAGGCTTGCATACTGTCCAGCCACCATGATAGTTCCTCGCGAACCTCCGTCGTCACCGGGACGGGTTGGTCGCAAGTAGGCCAAAGGCATAGGTATTTCGCCTTGAGACGTTGCATGGCCCTGTAGTGGAGGGGACCCGGAAATATGGCCTGAATGGAAGCAGAGAGGAGTCCTACAATCCTGGCCAGGTTGCGTAGTGGAATGGAATCGAGACGGAGAACCCTGCGAATCTCCTTGCGAATGTCTCAGAGTGCATGTCGTCGAGTCGATCTCGAAGCCGAGGAATTGTATCGTCTGGGTAGGGGTCAGCTCCGATTTCTGTTGGTTTACCACGAAACCCAAAGATTCCAGTAGGGACACTGCCAGGTGAGTGTGTTGGCGTAGTCTGTGTTCGTCGGAGCAGAAGAGGAGAAGATCGTCTAAGTAGATGATGCATCGAATGCCCCTGGATCTTAGGTGGACCACCACTGGTTTTAGGAGTTTGGTGAAGCACCATGGGGCTGAGCTGAGCCCGAAAGGAAGGCAAGTGAATTGCCAAGGGCGTCCGTGCCAGAGGAAACGTAGGAGTGCTCGACAGTCCGGGTGCACCGGGACTGACAGATATGCGTCTTTTAGATCGAGCCTGGTGAACCAGTCGTTGCTTCGAAGAAGGTCTCGCAGGAGGTGGATGCCTTCCATCTTGAAGTGGCGATAGACCACATATGCGTTGAGGGCACGTAGATTGATGACGGGGCGGTATTCTCCCGACTTTTTCCGAACCAGGAAGATGTTGCTGAAGTAACCACCCCCGTCGCGGACCGGCTGGATAGCCCCTTTGTCTCGGAGCTCGCGTAGCTCCGCGTTGACGAGGTTGTGGTCGGAGGATGACATGTGGATGGGGCGAGGGGGCTGAACCTGAAAGGGGGTCCCCACTAGGTCTATGATATATCCCTGTACAGTTTGTAGGATCCATGTGTCTGAGCATAGGGCGGCCCAATTCTGGAAAGAAAGGGAAATACGGCCCGCAGTGCGGGTACATGGTAACAGTGGAGGAATATGGGTCCTTACCTGCAGCAAAGCGGGAACGTCCGCGGGTTCCACGACCTGTATCCGAGCCTCTGGAAAAGGGTTGCTGCCGATAGTCTCTTGTCGGGTAAAATGATGTTGGTTGGGTGCGGGGGCCTGAAGGCCAAAATCGGCTGGCGGCACGGCCCTATTGCCGGCCAGCCCTTCCAAAAACCCCTCTGGTAGGGTTGCTTCTGAAAACTCTGCGCATTGAGGACTGCGCCTTATTAAGGGAGGTGAACACGTTCACGTGTTTTTGAGTTCCTTGAGGAACGGTTCGCCAAATAGTTTCCCTTGTGCCTGGGGCCCAATCTCCTTTGTGCCAAGGTCTGCCAATTTGCCGTTAATACGGTACAACGCTGCTTTTCTTCTCTCCGAAGAGAGCGTAACATTAGTGTTTCCGATGAAACAAAAACACCGTTGTGCCCACTCACGAACATCATGTGCCCATTCCTTGATGTCCTCGGCGGAGAAGGAGTCGGCTTTGGTGTAGGCATCATCCGCCAGATACATAATGCGAGCCAGGGGGCCTACTGAATCCAGCAGGTTATCTTGGTCGCCCCATAGGCCTTTCTCTACCCCTCAGCGAGGGTCTCTACCACTGCGCATCATGAAGGTTGACATAACCTTGTCGAATTCCGGGGTCTGAGCGACCTTATCCGGCAGGGAAGGGCGTGGGCATTCAGACCTGAGTCTGCTGCGGACCTCTTTCTCCAGAGGTTTGCGGAGCCACAGGTGCATAAACCTGGAAAGGTGTTCTGGAGGCGACCAGTCACCCAATCTGGGGTGCCGTATGTTGCGGGGGTCGAACATCACCTGGCCTGAGGGGTCCAAGATGGTGTCTGAATCAAGAGGAGGTTCTGCGTCCGCAGTGTCCTCGACACCTCCTGTCTGGGCCGCACCCAGTCCGAGCCCCATGCGTCGTAGTCAGAGTCAGAGGCATCAGCTTGCCACTCATCCAGCACTGACATGGACTGGGCGTCCTGCTCTTCGTCTGAAGAGTACTCCTGACGCGGGGCCGGGGTGTGTAATTTGGCAGAGTTGCGCTTGGCAGGTACCTTACCCTTAGGTGGTTTGGGTGTGTAGTCTTCGCTTTTGTCATGGCGTTTTTTAGGGCAGGAATCCTCCCTTGCCTGGTGGTCGGACAATTCAGAATCCGACTCGTGGCGTGGACGTCTGCGTTTTGGTACGTCAGGAGCCGAAGCTCGTGCCTTGGAGAGTGCCTTCTCCACAGAGGCAGCGACAGCTGCGTTAATCATGGCCTGGAAGTCCACAGGGACGTTCTGGGAATCTTCCATGTTAGGGTAGGCTTATAGGTCACTGAAAGGCACAGCAATAAACGGGCACCCAGGTCTTGATAGTAGGCGTAGGGTCAGATTTGGTAGTATGGTGGGAACAAGCCCAGAATAACCCCAGCAGGGTATAGTAGTGACCTTATAAATTGGGGCTCACCCAGTTAGAGAGAACTGCAACAGCTAGTCTCCCAGTAAGCAGTGTATTTATAGTGGGGGCTCACCCCGGTTGCACAGGGTTGGGACCCTTAAGTGCAGGTCACAATAATAATAAACCGGCAGCAGCACTGACCTGACTGACCCAGCCACAGGATAGCTTGATAGAAGCAGATGAGGCACAGAGACTGAGTAGCAGATTGATAGCAGCAGATCGAGTGCTTGAGCAGGTAATCCTTCAGTCACAGGGGTGTCAGACACAAAAGGTGTGAAAAACAGCAGTGCTTTAGAGGTAACAGCAAGCTAGCACAGCCACACTGAGTCCGTAATGAGATGCATGAGGCAAAACTAAGATGGCCGCGAGAATCTCGCGATGTCCGTGATCCAAAATGGCGGCCGCGAGGTAGGCCGCAAGCCGGGGACTAAATTTTTTAGGCCGGCCGCGGGCGGAAGCGGGCCGGCACGAAAACGGCCGTGAACGAGGGAGCCCAGGAGGGCACTCCAGGGTAGGTGGGGCAGTGGGGGAACCTGGGGAGACCAAGGGGAAGCCAAGGGAGGGTCCCAGGAGGAATAGAGGGGCAAATAGGGGGCAGAAAAAACCCACAGAGAGCCCCTAGTCCCACAGCCCTAATACAGAACAAGTAAATAGAAATAAAAGGTGCTAAAACAATGATAAAAAGATATGGAAATAGAAAGGAACAAACCAGTAATGACAATAAATGTATAAAGCTCCAGGGGAGCAAATATTCTGACTTGTCTGCGATGGAGCAGTAAAGAAAGAGGAAGTGTACAGGCAGCATGACCCTTATATACTATGCTGCTCAGTTAATTTTTTTGTTACTCTTTACGTTTTTCTTTACTGCTGTGGCGTTTAGTAAAGAGAGTTAATGCAAAATAGGAAGCCTCCTGTCATGTTATAAAATTACCTTCCAAAGCAAATGCAACTCTTCTCATGAATGTGCTTACCAGCAGTTAATTATTCTGCAGAAAACATACTAATGTACTTGTATTCAATAGTCTAGTAAACATGTTTCTTGAATCTAGTAATGTTTCTTCTTTTCTTCATATTAACCATTCTGTTTACAAGGTCATTTTGTGACTGTCAGAATTACTAGTTGATCCAGCATGTAGAACTGTCACACCTAGGACTATTAGCTAACGTCTTACCGGGCCTTAGAATGGCCAGACTTAACGTACCAGAGAATAGTCAGAGTACTAGCAGAGGTCAGGAACACAGAAAGGGACTCAATGATGAGGGAAAGCCAAACGTCAAGGGTACCAGCATACAGGGAAGTCAAAACAAAGCCAAAGTCAATAGCCAGAAACAAACAATGTCAGGAACGCACTCTTGAACAACCACTAAGGGAAACCACAACAGGGCAATGAGCTGAAGAATTAGATGAGCTTAAATACCACGCCTGTGGATCCGATTGGCCGCAACCGACCTTTCACCCCAGAACGTGCGTGTGCGTCCTTTGCGTGACGTCCGACCGTCGTCCATTTTGTGGGTGGAAGTGGGGCTACTAATTGAGTTAGATCGGCAGTGGCTGGCGTCCATTAACATGCTGCAGGGTTCAGACATATCAATGCATGGCCGCTGAACGGCATTATCACACTTGTTGGCAAGGCACTCGTTATTGATGTTGCAAGGTGAGGATGAATATGTTACAGTGACTTACTTATACTGGAATCATTTTTAGCTAAATTCCTCAACACCAGAGCTGTCATTCTTTAATATTGTCACCAAATACATTAGATTAGACTGATGCATTAGCCACTCGTTTAGTCTGAAAGTTTTATGCAAAATATGGTGGAAAGCATTATAATAACACTAATTTTATTTACTGTAACTGTTTTATGCTGCTCAACCAAGGCATCTAAAACCTTAAAAACAAATACGTTTTTGTTTATGAATCCAAAGAGTAAATCTGAGCAGTTTCTGCTGCCTCCTTTGCGAGATGGAGAATATTTCGTCCGTTTTCCTCCTAAATTAAATTGTTGCTTCAAAATTCATTTCTCACCTTCTCTTCCTCAGCTCCATGGAGGTTGCAGAATGTTTAGATATGTAAACAGTCTGTGTCCTGGATCTGTGGGCCAGAAGAATGCTTAATGTTAAAAAAAAAAAAAAAAAAAAAGATTCTTATTTTGTGTTCTCATTTAATTGCTTTACTATTTCTTCCAAAAACAGCAGGTTATATTTCTGTGCAGGAATCAGAGTTTAGAACAGAACTTTTTTTTTTTTCATTGTACTTAAGAGTTTCTGAATCTGGAAGTGCTTATTCCCAAGCTTCTAACGACCACCTTGCATAGCCTTGGTTTTACTAGGAATGATATATATATACCAAATTAGAAATTGCAACTACTCAGGAAGTCTGGAAATTCAATTGAAGTAGTAATATATTTGTTTAACATTGCAACTTAAACTGCTTTGTGCAGGCACGGTTTATTGAACCTCTTCAAATGCATGTATATCTTGACTTGGCTATCTCCAGCACTTCATAGCTGTAAGTTTGTGTTGATTTAGGAATACTTGCATATATATTGTATATGTATTTGTACTTGTCATTGAATTGTTAACAGATTATCAATAGTCTTGGACTATATTACGTTTGTAGGAGGTAATTAAAGAGTGTGGCTTCCACATTATCCTCAACTGTTGCATTTAGGCTGGTAATTTTCTGTAAATCCAAGATATATTGTCATATATAATATAGAGATATTGGGTATATTTTTCAAGAAGAGTCTTCACAAATTTTTAATAGATGAGGCAACCTTGTTTTAATGGCAACATTATTTCTTTGAAATCCCAGGAGGCATAAATAAATGCCATGTCAGAAATGTCAACATGCACAGAAATATAGGCAATAGCATATTAACCCATTGATGTGCCATGGGAGTATGCAGTGCATAACCTTAACTATAGGGTTAATCCCTGTGTGTACATATTTTTTCTTCCTAATTCTCTTAATGCAAAGCTTGTCCATGGATTATGTGAAATGTTTGGTAAGGGTGCCTATCATGTTGAACCTTAATCTTTTTATGCCATTGAGTCTTTTTGGATTAAACATAATTTACTGGTCTTTTAAACTTTCAAACATCTCACCCTTAAAGCGAAACATGATAGAATTGCATTGTTTGAGGAGAATACAACTCTGTGTAGCAGTATAGATAGATGGAAATTATGGTCTGCCTTATTCTTAACTAAATTAAGAAACAAAAAAATAAACAAAACTTTTTTACAATGTTTTGTGGTTGGAGTAACCCTGTAACCTATCTATTTTTTTTTCTTAATATGTGACTCCATTGGAAACTAATAACGTGAAGATTATGCGCATTACACCTGTCAAAAAGCCTGCTGCATGCTTGATGAGGGTTATCGAATAGTAGTGAGTTTTCCTGTGTTGTACCGATTGTGGCGAGACAAAGACTTTTATCCTAGCACTCGCCAATGTGTGGCAATGTCCATCGGAAGGACCTTAGTTCACAGTATCTGAACAAGTAAGGGTGTTTTTAGGTTCCCATGACTCCCAACTGTCAAGGGTCCACCTATTGACCCTTTATGCTACCTATGCAATTTCTTGTTATTATATTTTAATATTTTAAACTTTTTATACTTTTCCCTTTGGATCATAAATGCATGTGGAAATTCTTTAGTGTTCCTTATATCTATATACAAAGCTTGTCAACATATATTCTGAAGAACCAAAGGATCTGCCCTGCCTTCTCAGTACAGTTTCACAGAAAACAGCCCTCCAAAAATCCACACCTTTGTTGAAGATCTTGTAGCTCATCTGGTAACTTGTGAAGCTGCACCCCTTTGGAGTTTTAATGTGATTCTTAGTGTCTTTATAACACTTGTCAAAGACATGCTGAAAATTCTCAAAGTATAATATAGTGGAAAATTTATTCATACTTACCGTAATTTTCTTTTCCTGGCTATTATTCATGGCAGCATATACACATGGGTTAGCTCCTCCCCTACAGCCGATAGGACAGGAAAACCACCAAGGTTTTAAAAGGAGGCTCCATCCCTAAGGTCCTCAGTCAGTTTACAAGCTCTACAGTACATAAATAGAGACATTAATGGGTGGGAAGTATATGCTGCCATGAATAATAGCCAGGAAAAGAAAATTACGGTAAGTATGAATAAATTTTCCACTTTCCTGGCTAATCATGGCAGCATATACACATGGGGAATACCCAAGCTTACAGAGGGAGGGACAGAATAGCCAATCAAATTATCAGAATAATTCAACATAGATAGAAGAATGAACTGAGTTAAGTACTTGAGTACCAAATTGTGCATCATAGACTGTTTTAACAAACAGTATGAAATGCCAGACAAACGTGTCTAAAGAGTTTCAAATGCTAGTTTACAAAAAGTGTCAGCAGAAACCATTGCCATGGCAACCCATGATGCTGCAACAGCATGAGAGGAGAGTGCCCTGATACCCTCCAGCACAGGTAGAGAACGGACGTGACGTCCAAATTGTGCCTCATTAATTGCTTCAATGTTCAATATGTAATGCAGGACAAACTAGTTCAAAGAGGTCCAAATGCCAACTTTACAAAGCTTCAGCAGAGACCATTGCCATGGAAGCCCACGAGATGCTGTAACAGCACTAGTGGAGAATGCCCAAAATCCTTTGCTACAGGTAGAGAACGGCATTGAAAGGCTCTCACTTTAGGCACGATCACTGGTGCTACATGCAAGACAACCATATCCTGTTGAAATTCAGTGAATGGGGGTACACAGGATCAAGCCTGGAGTTCACCCATTCCCCTTCCTGGGGTACCAGCCACCAGCACTTTCTGTGCTACCACCATGGAAGCTCCTTCTAGAGGTTTGAATAATGGTTCAGTCAGGGCCCGTGAGACCAGTGGTACGTCACATATTGGCTTCACCACACTCAGTGGAGGCATGATTTCAATCAATGCCTATATGAAGCAAAGTGCAGCTAAGTGCACACATTCACCCTGCTGAGGTACCAGTCACCAGCAACAGCAACGTCTGGGCTAACATCATGGAAGCTCCTGCTAGAAGTTCAGTCAGAGTCTGTGAGACCAGTGGTACGTCACATATTGGTTTCAACACCCTCAGCGGAGGCTTGAGTTCAATTGTTGCTTACATGAAGCAAAGCACCAGGGGCATCAATGCTCAATCGGTACCCTTCAGTACAGGTAGAGAATGACATAGATAAGCATTCACCATAGGCAGGATCTTCAGGTGCCAAATGCAAGACGACCATACCTGTTGAAAAGTAGTGAAAGGGGGTTCACAGGATCAAGCCTGGAGTTCACCCATTTTCCTTGCTGGGGTACCAGCCACCAGCACTTTCTGTGCTAACACCATGGAAGCTCCTTCTAGAGGTTCGAATAATAGTTCAGTCAGGGCCCGTGTGACCACTGGTACGTCACATATTGGCTTCACCACACTTAGTGGAGGCATGATTTCAATCAATGCCTATATGAAGCAAAGTGCAGCTAAGTGTTCCTCTAGAGTGTTATAACACAGACCCTTTCAAGGCCTGAACGAGGAGTAATTCCAACAGACAAAAGCATGTCAAGCTTAGTAAAGCCTGTATAGGATTGTAAGAGGATTTCAATGAACGTCTCAGGGATGCCTATACTAATATTTCCTCCCGCATCAACACCAGAACTTGAGGATCCTGGTGTGTCATGGGGCCTTGTAATAGGTCTGGACGTACAGGAATTTCCCTTGGAGTTTCCAGAATCATCTTATTCATCATAGGAATTAGAGTCGACACGGTCTTCCACTGTCACCTTTTGCATTGCCTTTTTAAGAAGGTCGAAAACAGGAAAATATGTACATCAGACTAAAATTCTAAATTTGAGCCAGTGTATCCTGAACCTGAGCATTCTGGTCCTAGCATGTAAAAAATACTTCTGGACCTGGTAGTTCCAAGAAATGGCCATCAGATCTATGTAGGGTATCAGACAATCTGCGTCAACCACGAGGATACGTCAGGACCTGGTTGCCAATCCACCTTGTCCACAGTTATTCGGCTCCAGCAAACAGCCATGGTATTCTGAGCCACTGGTTGTTCTTCTGTGCCCTGATCATTATGGGCTGGAATTCCATCAATACGTATCTGTGAGACCCATCTTGGTAGATATAGGATACAGTTGCATTGATATTTGAGCAAATTTGGACCCACTCGTTCTTCAGCAAGCCTCTGAAGTGAAGAAGAGTCTTGAAAATGACTCTTAATTCCATACAAATGAATGGAAATATTGTGCAACATGGTCCAAACACTGTGTAACCAATCTTATAAAAACTGGAATTCGAGCTAATAATTGACCAATGAGGTTCTGTTCACTGGAAACTCAGATCTAATCCCTCTTTCAGCTGCCAGGTTAAGGTGCAACTCCACTGATGGGGACATAGTAAGTGGCTGGCACCAATAATCTTTCTCTTGTTAGACCAAGATAGGAAGGATCTGTAAGGAATCCAGAGATGCCATTGGGCCCATCTGACAAGTCTGCTGGTGGAAGCCAGGATTCCTAGTAGTTGCCTCTATTTTCTTGCTGTTACCAAGCAGAAATGAAGAAACTGGGAGAGAAAACCTTTACAATCTGTGGAACTGTTCCCGAGATAGGGAAAAGCAGAGCCTAGAATTTTCCACTCAGGAATGTCAACCACTGAGCTGGTCTGAAACTGCTTTTCTTGATATTCATCAAGCAGCCAAACTTTAGGAGTTATGAAAGAACTATATACCTATGTGTGCCTGCCTTCTGAGGGTCTAAGGCTATCAGAGGTAGATCCTCCAGATAATGGAACCAGGTGGAGTTCTGGACTCTCAATAACACTATAAGCAGATAGAAAGATCCTTGGGGCCGCATTGAGGCCAAATGGTAGGGCACTAACATGGAAGTTCTCTTCTGAGCTAATGCTGAAGATCTCTGTAGATTGGACTGAAAGTAAGCATCCTTGAGATATATAGAGGTAAGGAAATTATCCTTCCAGATTGCTTGAGATATGGATCTGATTGACTCCATCCCGAAGACTCTAACATTCAGCCTCTTGTTGGCCCCTCTTAAGTCCAGTGTAGGCTTACATGTGCTTTTCCTCTTAGCACCAGAAGAGAGGCGAAACTTGTCCCTGGAACTGCTCTTGTTCTGGGACCTAAAGTATTTTTTTTTTTTTCTCTTCGTCTAGAAGGCTTCTTCCTTCAGTGTTTTACCTTTTGATTCATTGGTCTTAATACTCCTGTTGGTATGGAGACTCCTGTGCCCGTTAAGAAAAAACTCCAGTCTATATCAATCTGGACCATGGATACCACTCAAGCCTCCAGAGTATGACAAGCCCAGGTATGTGTGATCAGAAAAATGAGGCTCCTAGTACTGGAGGAGATATGTTCATTGCTGAAGAGCAAAACGACTACGTTATAGCTCCATTAGAACCTTGAAAGGCAGGTTTACCAACTGCCATGAGTTACCTCTGGAGTATTCCCTGCAGGGCCAGTAGCACAATGTATCTCAGAAATACTGGTCACTGGAGGTTCTCCGGTCAGACTATGAGGAGCTGGGATCCTTGGAACTTCTATCCTAAGGTACCAATATCTTGCAGCCCTCATTCACCTTTTCAATGGAATTATCAGAGCTTTTCCCAAACAGCACCACCCCTTCAAATAGAATGGTGTAGAGGGCAGACTTGGAGGATGAGACATCATCCCAGAAACAGAACCATAATGCTTTCTTAGTTGCTATAGATAAAGCCATTTGATCCAGAGAATATCCTAGTTACATCTAGGGAAGTTTCTGTGAAGAAATCAGTTGTAACCTGAAGACTTCAGACTGCATCTTCAATCTTGGCTTTTAATATCTCTCTCCATAGTAGCCTTTAGATCTTTAATCACATATTTCATGTTTGTAGAAACAGCAGTGGAAATCACAGCTGGCTAGCCTCCTGCAATGGTAGGCGCAAAATTTTGGACAGGTCTGCGTCCACCTATGATCCATAAGTGTGCAACTTAGGTGGTGTAGTTCTGGGGTTGGAAATAACTTCCTCCACATGGTAAAGCCTGGCCTCTTTTCTTACCCCTGAGGCCTCTGGAACTTACTTTGTAGGCCCTGCCTGCATGTCATGTGGCTGCACAGTGATAGGTCATGCTGAAGCGACAACCTTCTGGAGGAAGTCAGTGCATAACCGATTCCATCCACTGTTTTCTCCTCATAACCAGATCCTGGTGAAAAATCAGGCACCTGACAAATAACTAAATATTACCTGTGGTAAAGTATTAAGAAAAAATGTGCACTGTTAAATTATATAAGAAACCAGCGAAACAGCTTTAAAACAGGCTGAAGACAGCACTTATCCATGTCTGGAGACCCTGCAAATACTTACCCAATAAGTGTATGTTTACTGTAAGTTTCCCTTTATTTTAGGCACTTTCTGGCAATTGCCCTTATCCAAGATGGCTGCCACAACTTGTATTCCCACAAGTCATCTGTATTAGGCCCAATAAGGCACAAACTGCACACATGTGGGCCTATTCCGAGTGTGTTTGCTGTTTAGAGACCAGGAAGAGGACTCTGTCTGAAGCCTACATGGCCCCTAAACACCCAGGAAACCAGGAATAAATCACTGGGACCGAGGGGGAAGCAAAATAGATAAAAAAAGTGCCTGCAAGGAAGTTTAAAAGGCAACCACGTGCAAAAAGGTCAAAGTTTAAAGGCACCACAGTCTAAAGGCCTCAAGGTATAAAAGGTAAAACAGTTTTCAAATCTAACACAGTTTCCAAAATGTAACAGTTTTTAAAATATATCAGTCTTCAAATGCACTGCAGTTTTCCAATGACTTGCGGTATTACATGCAACAGAATTAAATGCCAATTTAAATTAAACAGTTTTAAATGCCACACAGCTTAAATGCCACACAGCTTAAATGCTTCCTAGCAAAAGCACAACCGCATAATGTACCACAATCTTAAAAATAAGGTACAGCTGTATAATGCACTAGTTTAACCCCTTAAGGACACATGACATGTGACATGTCATGATTCCCTTTTATTCCAGAAGTTTGGTCCTTAAGGGGTTAAAGATATCAAAGCTTAAATGCATCACAGCATAAAAGCACAACTGCATAACGTACTACAGTAAAACAGCAAATAAAGTAATGAAGATAAAACAACATACATGTCCGAAGTAAAGGGAGCAAATTGCTCACGTCCTAAGGGCTGTAGGACAGGAAAAAGACTGAGGACCTTAGGGATGGAGCCTCCTTTTAAAACCTTGGTGGTTTTCCTGTCCTATCGGCTGTAGGGGAGGAGCTAACCCATGTGTATATGCTGCCATGATTAGCCAGGAAAGTAAAATTATAATAGTGAAAGACAATTAAGTTTGTTAAAATTTCCAAATGTTTGGAAGGAGTAAACAGTGGTTAAAATCACAAAAAAAGAATAGCCAAAGTATAGATAACATCAACAAACCATGGTTTAAAGTAATGTGTCAATAACCGTAATAATCTCTTACTAATGGATTGCATGTGTCTTAAACTATAACCTTTATTATATACCTTTTTAACCCCTTAAGGACCAAACTTCTGGAATAAAAGGGAATCATGACATGTCATGTGTCCTTAAGGGGTTAAAGAGGAACTATCAATTGTGGGAGTTTGGACTACTGAATAGTTATGTAATTGTTGGTTATTTGTTGCCCTGTTCATTTTAAATAAATCTCATGTTTCCATCTTTGTTTAATGTCCATGCCTTGCCAGACTTGGCATGTAAACTAGATTATTACGTACCATACACACAGCACATAAACTTATGTGACACTGTGAAAGAAATATACTTGTATAGCATGCCCTTGTAGTTGCTAGAGTGCTACAGAGGCACTGTGGGGCAACAAAGTTGCTTACAATGTGGACATAAGGTTTTACTAAGCTTTGTTGCTTTGTGTATCCTAGTAAGTGCTTCAAAAGCATTTACTGGGGCGGGATAACAGACAACTGTCATTACCTGGCATTTGATATTGCCACTTTAAAACAGGCTTCTAATACTTTCCACTCTCTTCACAACATAGAACCGTTTTGTAGAGTTATCTTTTGGCAATTTCATGTGCACATAGTGTCAAGCACTCTGTTTTGCCTTGTCTTCTTTCCTGATTTCTAATCGGGATATGAAGCAGTTTTGCACATCTTCTAAATGTATTTTCTCCATCCTGCATTGGTCAGGAAGTTGTGCCCTCTCTTTATCTTGTTACTTGGAACTTGGAACTTCTATTTTAATTTCCAGTTGTGGGTTTTGCCCTCAATTGTGTTGAGGCTGCTAAAACCATTACTAAATTAGATTTCTTGTTTATTTTCAGTCTAAGACTGAGACCAGGATAGATTACCTTGGCTGTAACAAAAGCCTGATCGCTTTAGTTCATGATTTAATGCTTACTTGCTAGAGCCATCGTTTTCAATCACTGTGCCACAGAACACTGGTGTACCATGATGGGCATAGTCATGGAGAGACAGCTTTGGACTGGCTGGGCAGATTATACGATATTCCTTGACAATCCAACATGCTGACCAGGGCTTTTTTATTTTGTGCTAGAATGTAGCAGGAAACAAATTCACACTACTTGGTTACTCAGGATAGCTATGAGTAATGTTTAGAGACCTGGACTTGGCTTGAAGCCTGTGTCTGGTTGAATACCACATGCCATAGATCCTCAGTGGATAGTCACAATATTGAAACTGAAAATATAATTTGTACGTTTTATTAGTTTGAATTCGCTATACACTGATAACTAAATTGCATCTTCTTTTTTGAGTGGTATGTCACCTATTTCCATGTACATTCGACCACACTTTCTTAACCTAACAGGCCTTCCTTAATGTATGTGGCATTATTGCCATATACAGTCATATTTTATTCTGTTGCCTGGTTGGGATTCTATGTTCTCAAAAGTTAATGCTGGTTATTGTAAGTAAGGGCATTATAGCTTTATTTTGTGTTTAAATCTTTTTAATTAAACAATAAGTGCATTCATATACAGATAAATGATGAATATGTGCAAACTATACTTAACTTTTCAATTTTAATAACACATATTTTCCAGTTTTTTCGTACAGAGACTTTTTTATTTTTTGCTTCAGGGTCTCCCTTATTATGCCCCTAAAATAGTGTTTTTCTAAATTGCAATTCACTATTGAGTTACCGTTCTAATCCCAAGGAATTCTTCCATTCAGATAAATTTGTATTAGTAAAGGTGTCTCAGTCGCATACATGCAAGCACACTCTTTTTATAGACCACTGGTTTTACCTAAATGCCTAATTGAGCATTTTTGGGAATGCCTAAACTTGCATCATTTTGTATGTTCCTCGAAGACTGAGTTAGGAATAAGTGTTATAGACCACAACCCTGTGTATAAATGGTGAAAAGTGCATATTTTTTCTTCTAACTGCTTTTTTGGGAGCCAGGATTAAAAATAAATTAATAATAATAATTTTGGGACGTTTAGTGGTCCAAATATGAAAACATTTACCTGTACTATATTTTTTTTCACATTTACATTTTTGTTTTTCTTTTTTTACGATTTATTTCAACAGTTTTGATTTTTGGTATGTATGTAGTGTATTTTCTGTAATATTTAAAACATGGTTTAAAAGACCCTTCTGGAAACTGATCTTAATTTTAGTATAATAGTTATGACAAATGATCCTGGCAAAGTAAACTGTATGTTTAAGTGATATTTTAATATCTATCTAATATATCTAACATAGAATGCACACTATAACCACTACGAATAGTCAAAAATATAACTTCTGTACAAAAAGTACTACAGTGAAAAAATACAGAAAAAAAAATAAAGAATGACAGAAGCAAAGGCAAATACAATAATGCAATCCTACAAAGTAAAAATAACCAGCCTTAGGACAGACACAAGTCACCAAACCCCCAATGTTTTGGCACCAACTGGCTGCCTTTATCAAGGGTACTTTTTGTACAGAATAAAGTTATATTTGACTATTCGTAGTGGTTATAGTGTGCATTCTATATTACATAGATATTTGGATACTTGTAACATTTTAGGGAGTGTTTGTATAGTTTGCACCTAGCTATCTGATATACTTTCTCTCCATGTGCTTTTGGTTTGTGCATAAGTGATATTTTAACTCCTCTCACCACAGGCCTATCAATATTTTTTTTGGTCTGTTGCTTTATTTAACAATAAATTATCATACGGACTGTCTATGCTTATGACTAAATAGTTGAATATCTTGCCAGTGGAATAACCATGGGCATAATTTCAGCAGCATAAAATATCACAGCTTTGTACTAAGCACCATTTCTCTAGATGATCATCAAATCTTTCTAAAACAAATATTGGTACACGGCAATGTGATTTAAAGACATTCAAGTTCTGCTCTTATCATGGAGTTTTAATTCCCTGTGTTGGAAGCATAATTTCTTCTTCTCCGGATGTGTGAGGTTTAAAAAAGCTTGATATATTTGCACAAGGAGGATAAATTAAACAGAAATGTGAAAAAATAGACATCTAGCTATAGACAAAAATGCTTTTATAAATTTTATATTTCAGCAGTGTTTTTATATGCCACTTTTTATAGAGAAGCTGGGATTTTATTTTCTAAGCCTACTATGTACATAAAGAATATCTGAAATTGCCGGACAATGCGATCATCTGACAGTTATGGACTGTATGTGGACTAAAATGAGTGTGTAGCATACATTTAATCTAAGTAAAATGATTAAAATGTTGTGTTGCCAACCTTTTTAATGTGTTGTGAAAGTCTTGATGTACTAGTCAAAATATTGAGTGTACCTGCACAAAACCTTTTTAACCATAAATACATTACATTCTGCACTCATCACTCAGTACTGCAATAAATGACTTGACCTGATAATTCTGGGGGAAGGTATTGTAATCTGAAATTTGTATGACACAGTTACAGCTTTGGTCTAAGTATAAAAGTGATAGATCATGTTCTTTGTTTAAAAAAAAAACATAGTCCTTAGCTAACCAAATGTGTTTAGAAGAGCTTGTCCCTCATTTTGCCTCAAATACGGTTGTCCCTCTTTTGTTGGGGCCCAGAATGTTTGGTATGTTAGAGTGTACAACAGAGCTACGCCTCAATAAATCTAGCAATGCTGTGTCTGTAAAATTAGTAAATGTGTTTGGAAACTTGTTCATGGAAATAAAATACTCTTGTTCATCTCTAAACTACCTTTTCCAAATGCAATAAGTAGTATATTGTAACCTACATTATTTCTAATTGCCCAATCAAAATAATCTTTCTCAAAATGTGTCCTACTTCACCCATCTTAAGTATTGGAAGATGTAAAATAATTCAGTCACTATTAATTATTAATTATTAAACAATAACCTTAACCCTATGTTTCTTTATGGAGGCAAGGGAGCAGGGAAAAAACAAAACAAACCCTACATAACGAATTTGGCATACGTGAGATCTGAACACATTTGACCTTAAAATCATAATAAAAGTTAGACACGAGAGTCATCCATATTACTTAATCTTAATTTTTAATATTACAGAAAATACACTACATACATACCAAAAATCAAAATTGCTGAAATAAATCGTAAAAAAAGACAAACAAAAAATGTAAATGTGAAAAAAAATTATAGTACAGGTAAATGTTTTCATATTTGGCTCACTAAACGTCCCAAAATTATTTTTTTTAAATCCTGGCTCCCAAAAAAAGCAGTTAGAATAAAAAATAGGCACTTTTCACCATTTATACACAGGGTTGTGATCTATAACACTTATTCTTAACTCTTCGAGGAACATACAAAATGATGCAAGTTTAGGCATTTAGGTAAAACCAGTGGTCTATAAAAAGAGTGTGCTTGCATGTATGCGACTGAGACACCTTTAATGAAGTGACACTGTACAAAATTGCAGGGTCCCCCCCCCCTTTTTGTTTACATTGCAGCTTTGAATTCACCTCTAGTTGCTGTTCTACAGACCGCCACTAGAGGTGTTTCTGCTGCAGTTACCTAGTAAAACTTGTACTTTAACATAACTATAAAACACCCTTGAGAAAGGCAGCCAGTATGAGCCGAAACGTTGGGGGTATTAGGGGCTCATGCTTCTGCCAGGATAGGCTTGAGTAAGTTGCCATTTCAAATTTGATGTGGTGCTCCATTTTGATTTTTGTGCTTTGTTTGTTATAACCCGTTTTGGTTTAATGAAGCATTTATGTGTATCTCTTTGGAGTAGTCTAGTGTATTATTTTTTGTATTATTTTGTATTACCTAGTAAAACTTTGTCATGTGATGTGGAACCCACAGGAAAGCATTGAATACAATGCTTGCTTATGGGTAAGCTTGAATGTGTGTAATCCCAAATGCTGCTCTAAGAGGAGCAATGGATTTATCTATCGCGGAGTACATGCAAACAGAAGGGGAGACCAAACAAAAAATTTCCCACCTCACCTGCATGTGTCAGGTTGGACTCTGGAAAGTCCTCTTTGCCATGTATAAAACAGTGTCCATTGCTAAGGGTACCTGCAGATATGTGGAATGAAGTCTTAAACACAAAGCTTGTCTTTGCTCATTTTCATTTTCAAGTTTGTGTCTAAAGAGGACTTCTCAAAGTCCATTTTGATACATGCCATATGAATGCCTGTCTCTAAAAGTGTTTTTAGATTTACGTTCTAATACCTACATTTTTATTTTTTATTTTATTGGATTTTGAAGAATATACAATACAAGTTGATCAATGTAAAGCTTGTCATGTGAGTATATTGTGACCGTCACAAAATAAATCTTAGTGTGTGCACCATAGGATCATGGAGTTAAAGGCTTAGCAATATAACCAGTGTGTGAACAAATGTATAAAGACATTTGCATATTATGCATACTTGTAAATGAAATGTTTTGATATATATATATATATATATATAATATTACACAAGATCTTGTGTATTGTATTATTTGGCCCCCAGCAGCACCCCCATTTATGCATGTTAAGGTGAGTGCAGCCAACCCCCTCTTGTTTTATATATATATATATATATATATATATATATATATATATATATATGAGACACACAGACAGACACCAGGTTGTGACCTGGAAAATAAGTTAGGCATCAGTGTTAGAGACTATAAAAGGCTAGTGAGTAAAGGTGTAATAAAGCGGAAATTAGGAAGTAACTGTCAGGGTAGGTAACCCGTCACACAAGTACAGTAGCATTTACGTACTAGACCTTGGAGTGGGCTGGGTTTATCATGCAAAGAAGGAGATATAAATGTCAAATAACCGGACAGTGTCAAGGGCAAAGTAGATGAATTTAGTTGATAAAACACGCCAAGGTCACAAATACAGGGAACAGAGTAGTCGAGACAAACAAAGATCAATAACCAGGAATCAGAGTATAGAAAAAAAAGGCACTCTGCTAACCAATCTGGAGGCCACAACAGGGCACTGAACAGATCTAAAGCTTAAATATTTATAGGCATGGAGGCCAAATTAGCCATGCCCCCAAATGAGTAGGTGTCCACAATGGCGTAATGATAGTGAATTGCATGTGGCTTAAAGGACCCCTATAGGCACCCAGACCACTTCAGCTTAATGAAGTGGTCTGGGTGCCAGGTCCTGCTAGGATTAACCCTTTCTTCTATAAACATAGCAGTTTCAGAGAAACTGTTTATAATAGGGTTAATCCAGCCTCTAGTGGCTGTCTCATTGACAGCCGCTAGAGGCGCTTCCGCGCTTCTCACTGTGATTTTCAGTTAGAAGATGCCAGCGTCCATATGAAAGCATTGAGAAAGCTTTCCTATGGGCTGGCTGCGCGCGCGGCTCGTGCCGTGCATCCGCATTCAGCCGATGACGAGGAGGAGAGTCCCCGCCCGGCGCTGGGAAAAGAGGTAAATTTAACACCTTCCAGCCCCGGTTGAGAAGTTGAGAACTTGTTAATTTTCTGTTATCAGTTCCATGAAGGTTTTAAATGAATAAGTTTTCGAAGTTCAATTTTTTTACATTTTTTTTTTATTTTTATTTTTTTTGGCCAAATTTACCTATTTTTAAAAATTGTTAGAAAAGTAGCAAGTGTAGTCTGGCTACAAATAAAGATACTGAAAAACGTAATACCAACTTCTGTTTTTTTTTTTTTTTTTATTTCATTTCTCCTCTCTCTCCCTTGAATGACTTAATATATTTTTCTTCTCTCTCTGGAAGGAGTTTCTATAAAATAAGCCTTATTCACGATTGCGGCAGAGTTCACCTTTAAGTCTTTAGTCCAGTGAAAGGAGGCTATTTAATACACCACCCTGCTTCCAATCCAATTAAGGGCTCAATAATGGGAGGATTAGGGGAAGTTTACTCCGTAGCAGAAGAGACGCTTTTAAAGTAGTGTATGTTGATAGCATGAGGGTATGAAGGGAAAGCGGGGAGAATTATCAAGATAATGGCCAGTAATCTTAACTTGTCTGATGTTGGCATTGGCCACAATGTAGCGGACCTTCTTAACAGGAGACGCAATAATTCCCAGCTTTTAACCATTTTATTGCTGAGTTTCGGCTGTCTCTTTAATTTTCTTCACTTGCCTATTTGACAATTGCATACATCACAAACATCACTAACTAAACACTAAATTATCATATGTTTGCTGTAGTATGAACAGGTCTATTATAGCTTAGTGAGTGAGAAAAGCAGCCCCAAGTAACGATAACATCAAAGCATGTGAGTAAAGCTGTATAAAATACAGCATTAATTCTATTGCCACAAAGATCTTCTTAGAAGAAATCCTTGGGTAAAGCAAGTTTCAATAGATTTCTTAAGAATTCAGTGGTGGTGAACATGTTGGTGTTTGCCAGGTTTTCCTTACAATGTGGACAGATGTGATGCTCTAAACTTGTCTCCGGTAATGACAAGCTCTAGTATATAGCAGATAGTGGAGATATATATATATATATATATATATATATATATTTTTTTTTTTTTTTATAGTAGACACCCAAGAATTTGCAAGAAATATGAATTCCAATACATTTCAGTAGAATGGAAGTGCAACTCAATTACAGGCCATACAGTGTTGTCTCATAATAAGTTTAATTTGTACGTACAAATAAAACCTCTGATTTAGGAAACAGGATAACTAATTGTGAAAGTCACTTTTGATTTAGGAACTCCTAATAACTGTTTAGTCAAACTATCAATGTATGCCTCTTTAGAATGTCTGTCTTCACTATTTTGTTACATATAACTGATTTTAGTTTAAGTAAAATGTTCAACTACTTATTTAAGCTATGGCACCTCTTGACTGAAAGTTTTATCAGAAGTGTTACTGTGGAACGATTATATAAAAAGAAGTGTCATGATCCAAGTTTGTAACCCAAGTGATTGTTGGGTAAATTGTTCAAGTCATTCTTGTCAAGTGCTGCTATTGCTGGAGTCTCTTTGTGCAATTAAACATTATTTATCCTACAATTGAAGCCTATTCCATTTGTAAAACACCCAGCCATCATTATTTCCAGCTGCTACCTTATTATTGTTCAGATCTTTGCAGATCTTTCTTTCTGTGCTAAGTATGTAGTGGGCTAAATGTTTAATGAGTCAATGCGTTAAAGGCTTCACTTTTCTTCCAATTAACCCCAAGACCACGCTGGCATTTTTGTAAATCCACAGAAGTATTTTGTGAGGCCTAAAGGGTAAGCTGCAGGCAGGCTGTGAAGAATGTAAAAAGACTAACCTGCTAACAGACACTGCAATAGGACAATGAGCGCTTAATCCGTATTATGGTAAATGCGGGCTTAGGGTCCCAAAAGAGCTTTGCTAAGGAGAACAAAACAAAAGAAGCTGCACCAATAAAATCCTTGTGCCTTTATTTGGAGTCCAGAAATTGTCACAGATGAACAACTCATAACATAGCAAAAAGTTACTTTTTCAAGTAATGCTAAGCTCTTTCGACTACTTACAAAGGGATGAGTCATCATTGTTTGCATGAGATGAATGCTTGGCTATATCATGACCTGGTCCCTCCATAAACTCTTGCAAACATTTTACCTGTAAATAACAGACAAAATGTTATTTTTTTTTTTTTGTTTTTAAAATAAAGTTGCGTGGCAAGAGGCTGTGTTTATGCTGGGGCATTTTGTGTATGACACCAAATCTCAGCTTGAAGGACTCAGCATGCTCTGGGTGCTGATGACAGTTGACAAATAGGCCCAGATTTGACATTAAACAGCATGGAGCTCTTGTGCCAAGCTGACTAATGATACTTCCGGAGGTGGAGTTACACCATCGGCACCAATGTGCTCTAACTTTATATGTGCAGTGTTTCTCAATGAAATGCTGACATACAGACACCAAGCAGCATGGCCATGTCAAATCACTAAAGTGATCATGGGCCTAGTGACGCTTGGAGTAACTGTTTGAACATGTCCTGTGTGCAACACATTCCATAAAAGCTAATTTCTTGAAATATGATTTGTCCACAGTTTGCACATGTTTATGGCATAGCTAGTGTAGTTATTTTGCAGTTATATATAAAGTAAGACCACTTGTTATTAAGGGACGTGCTGTTTGTGTGGTTGAATTGTTTCCTTCCTGACTCTGAGCAGACTCTAAGGGATTCCAAGTATAGAGTTTTTATATGTGGGTCTTTCTCCAACCAAGTAATCTTGAAATATCCAATACTTTAATAGAATCACAAGTAGCCTATTTTGATTTATAGCACTAGAGTTTTTAGGTGACCCAGGAAGAGGGTTTCTTTAATATCACATTATGAAGGAGAGAAACCCAGTCATGTTAGTTGTGATTTGAAGATGCCTTGGGTTTATATTTGCAATGTTTCACTTTAAAACACTGCACATATAGTGATTACCTCCACCTCTTGCTGCATCACTGAGACCTCGACAGTCATCTTGGAACTAGAGTTCTGGGGTGACTAATCTGGCAGGATCAGGTAAGATATCAGATCATTGTAAAACGGTTTCCCCAAATATCATGAAATGAGTCCAGGTTACTTCTAGCATTTATAGTGGTTAAAATGCTTGGAGTAATACCCTAACCCTAACAATGCAGCTAACCTGTTTATTCACTAAACTATGAACTGTAGAGCATTAACAAAGGAACTGCAGGTTTTGTTTTTTTTTTAACCAACATAGTTTAAATTAGAACAGAAAATCAAAGGAAATAGGTTGCGCCTTTAATGAAAATCTATAAAAGTATATAAAATATAAAAATGGAGTAAAAGGAAGTCCAATTTATATAAAATATAGATATATTAAAAGAAGTAAGAAAGTCCAAATATATAGTCCATAAATAGATGAAGAATGTTCTTTGTAGCGTAGTCTGGTCTTTTTCCAGGAGATGAGTTGTATTTCTCAATAGGCCATGTGTGGAAAAAATAAAGAGACGACCAATGGTACAGTATGTTGATATAAATGGAAATATATGTAAATAAATTGGAATTACTCACAATTTCCAGAGCTAAAATCCAGCTCTGGTATGAAATGCGTGGAGTGGAATGATCCCCACTCTAGGATGTATGGAGCGGTGACTTGCAGGATAAATGATCCACCGAAGACTCCGACCGGAAATTAAAACAAATAAGGAGAATATAGTGCTCACTGTATAATATAGGTTTAAAAGAAGGTATGAAATGTACTTACAAAGTATTGAGCATTCTTATCTGCTCTATTTTTAGCGCATGGGTGGTATGATCCCCACCTAAGGATATTCCGTAACTTCGTATTGGCTCAGGTTAGTCAGGTATGGAATAAAAATTAGAAATAAAATAAGGAATGTGGCAGAAGAAGTTTGAGGCCAAAATTCCTTTATTATAACAATATAAAAATATTAAAACAATTTCTAAACGCGTTTCGCCCACAACAGGCTTCTTCCAGTAGAATAATAGTAAAAACAGTAACCTGACTAACAATGCTTTATATATGATTTAAGTATATTGGAATTTGAATATTCCCGCCAAAATGATGTCATCACATACTTTGATTTTAGATACATAATTAAAATAGCATAATAGCGACAAAGAGAGCTCTAATAACCATTTATAAGGTAATTAGTATTAAAATAACATAAAAACGAGGTGTAGGAATTGAATAGAATAGATAATATATGAAACATGTGACGTACGCGGAAGTAAAAGACTTCCGCGTCACGTGGGTATGGTGGAACGCATGCGTTACATAGCGAAGGAACGCATGCGTCCAGAGGCATATGACGTACGCGGAAGTGAAAGACTTCCGCGTCATGTGAACATGGTGGAACGCATGCGTTCCATAACAAGGGAACGCATGCGTTCAGAGACATAGTGCCGGCCGGGTGCAGTGATAGAAACTGCAGCGTCACCAGAGGGGAGGAGCCCTCTGGTGATTGTGAAACAGGCTAACAGTATGTCATCTGATTCAAACTGGCGAACAGATGATGTGCTGTATGGCATAAGCGGCCAAAAGAAGCAACTAACTAATTGTATAATGTAATTAAAATATGCCAATAAATAAAATAGGTGTTAAATATATATATAGGAAGTTTGAACAATGTAAATTGATTCATATTTTTTAAAACAAAGTGTAAGTTATATATCATATGTAAGAATACATAAAAATATAAACTTAAAAAGTTAAAAGGAGAAAAGCAAGTAAAACTACATAAAAATACATATAAAATCCTTAAAAAAAAAAAAAGTGTAATATCCTTAAAAAAATAAAATAAAAGGGAAAACAATATATATAAAGCATTGTTCGTCAGGTTACTGTTTTTACTATTATTCTACTGGAAGAAGCCTGTTGTGGGCGAAACGCATTTAGAAATTGTTTTAATATTTTTATATTGTTATAATAAAGGAATTTTGGCCTCAAACTTTTTCTGCCACATTCCTTATTCTATTTCTAATTTTTATTCCATACCTGACTAACCTGAGCCAATACGAAGTTACGGAATATCCTTAGGTGGGGATCATACCACCCATGCGCTAAAAATTGAGCAGATAAGAATGCTCAATACTTTGTAAGTACATTTCATACCTTCTTTTAAACCTATATTATACAGTGAGCACTATATTCTCCTTATTTGTTTTAATTTCCGGTCGGAGTCTTCGGTGGATCATTTATCCTGCAAGTCACCGCTCCATACATCCTAGAGTGGGGATCATTCCACTCCACGCATTTCATACCAGAGCTGGATTTTAGCTCTGGAAATTGTGAGTAATTCCAATTTATTTACATATATTTCCATTTATATCAACATACTGTACCATTGGTAGTCTCTTTATTTTTTCCACACATGGCCTATTGAGAAATACAACTCATCTCCTGTAAAAAGACCAGACTACGCTACAAAGAACATTCTTCATCTATTTATGGACTATATACTTGGACTTTCTTACTACTTTTAATATATCTATATTTTATATAATTTGGACTTCCTTTTACTCTATTTTTATATTTTATATACTTTTATATATTTCCATTAAAGGGGCGCCCTATTTCCTTTGATTTTCTGTTCTATATCCAACCATAAGGGGATAGGTGTGCTGTGTCTCTACTATTGTGTTAATTTATTGTGGCATTAGCGCTGATCCTATTTTGAATAGTTTAAATTAGAAGCTGCTCTTTCCCAGTTAAGCCATTTGGACACATGATTTGCACCTCCTTTAATTCTACACACTTCCCTGGTTAATTTCCAGTTTTAATGACTAATCTTTATATTGGTTTTAAAGGATGTCAGAGCTTGATTTGTAACCCTTGCCCTATCCGTCTATTATCAATGTATGTTTATAACATATTCGATAACACTCCAGCGAAGATAGGCGTGTGTGTGTGTATATGTATGTTTGTTTATTTTATGGTAAACAAGCGGAGCACTCCACTGGATTTTTTTAAAGTGTGTAATGAAAATTAAATCAACGTTTCGACCCTCCTGGGTCTTTATCAAGAATCATAAGAAAATAAATAAATAAATAAATAATAAAATTTTTCTGCATTTATCAAGAATCATAACATAAAGCAATGTGCATAAATATATACATTACTACAAAAAGGTGACTTGCCATTATATATGTCAAATAATGTGTTAAGATACACAAAAAGAAATACCCAGACCTAGTTTAATGGATAACAGACTAAAGGCAATAGTAATTATGGAAGGGAGGTAGACACCAGAAAGCATAGACCTATAGATTCTTACTGTTAGAAAGGTTACATTGTAGAACTACAAAGCATAGCAACTTGCTACTTACTAAAGAATAACATTGTAGCAATTTAAGCAACACAAATCACATCATTTCAAAAAGCCATAGCTCCAGGTAAATCCTAGGAAGGATTTAGAACAAACTGTGTATGCTAAAAATAAAGGGACACTATAGGCACCCAGACCACTTAAGCACATTGAACTAGTCTGGGTGCTGTGCCCCTATTGCACTTAGTGCTGCAATGTAAAACATTGCAGTTCCAGAGAACTGCAATGTTTACATTGCAGCTCTAAGTCTGCCCTCAGACAGCCACTAGAGGGCTTCCGGAATCCAAACCGACTTTTGGTCGGTTATCTGACACTGGACGTCCTCATGGAGCTCTAGCATCAGATTTTCTCTATAGGAAAGCATTGAATAATGCATTCCTATGGGAAGGTCTAATGCACGTGCATGGGCGGAGCTTGATCCAGCACTGAGGGACCTCAGCGCTGGATTCAGGTAAGTAGCTGAAGGGTTTTTAACCCTTTCAGTGACATGGGATAGGGGGCAGGAGGGAGGGGGGCAGTTTTCCTGGCACTGAAGAGTCCCTTTAATGCCAAACTGTGCCGGATGCTTTACATGGCAAATCACTAAATAAATGCAATGACTGAAGTTACCAGATATATACAGTGAAACCGGAACTAGCCTGGAGAAGTGGAGAAAATACCTGAATCAAGTAACGCAAAAAAAATAAAGTAAATAAATTGTATATGAATTGTTTTACAGCTACGTTAATATCTATCTATACCCAATAAGTTGTGGTGGGGAAAAAGTGTGCATGAAAACCCCTTCCACCTGAAATAAGTGGATAGTTAATGCAATGTTAAACACAAATTCACACACCAGGCAAGCCATAAGACTTTCTTTTACCACCGAAATCTCACTTTAACAGTGCTCTCACTACTGCAAGGGATTCTGGGTAGGCGTATACAATGAACGGTAAGGGGTAATAAGTGCAGGGTGCAAGCTCAGTGTGGCTGTGTATCTCCCCTGGCAGAGGCTCTGCTCCTGGAGCATCTGCCAATTTCCTTCAGCCACACTGACAGGCACACTGAGGGGCAGCCTAGTGGGGTTTTTGGGAAGGCCCCTTAGCTGTCCCTCAGTGTGCACAGCAAGAGGAGATTTTTAGTAGGGCTGAGCGTAGGCTGGCTGAGGAGCTTGCTGAACTCCCTAGCTCAGCCATTGCTTCACTGCTGCAGGTGAGGGGCCCCCCAGAGCCTCGGTGCATGAAGGATTTGCCAGATTGCTCAGTCCGCCCCTGCACACTAATATTTATATATATATATATATATATATATATAGATATATAATTATACACACACACACTAAACACATTTATACACAATTCCTTGTCACTCACTAGTGTTGAGTAGAAATTTTGAGGCTTGTATTAATGTATATCTGTTCATATATATATATATATATATATATATATATATATATATATTTTTTTTTTACACACACACACACACACACACACACACACACACACTGTGTGTGTATATCATTTTATATATTTTGTAAATGTATCCCTTCCACCTTAGTAGTATCCATGTACTGCTCATTGCCCAGCCCAGTGGCACTCTTGCTACACTTGAATGTTGAACTGTTGTCTTAAAGCAGCATTTGTGAGTGTAAATGTTTTGGTTATGTCTTTGTATGTTAGTGGGGAAAATAATGGCCTTCTTTGTGCATCTCTGTCAGCTTGATGCTATCAGCAGTGGAGCAGAACCATAGCCACGTTCATAAGAGCTCATTAAGCAGCCAATTTGTCTGAGCCCTCATTAATTTGATAAACTCATTTGCTGATGAGCAATGACAGGATTATATAGAGATGAGGAATATGTGAGTGAAAAAGGTGTTTAGACTGACTAATTTTTACTTTGTTTATTTTTTTGCATGCATTGAAAGAAGAAATTTTTATTTAATTTAAAAATCCCTTCCAATAGTAGAATATAAAAATGTTCTGTTACATTCACAATACATAAGCATGTTGGCCACATGTATTCAAACTAGTATTTGGAAAACATGAAGACAGATATGCCAATATTACATCCATGTTTGTGAAATATTTGAGTGTTTGAACAGTTGTTGCCAACATTCATGCGTTTTGGAGAATATAAAGAAACATTTGATCATCTCAGCTGTGTAGGAAGTGCAGTGTGCTTAGTAATGGTCTGTGTCTTTGTGGCTGCAGTTTTCTGATATACATTAGTATAGCTTGTAAAATGATTTTTAGTGATATTCTTACTATATTGCCTTAAGCAGAATATCTTATGTTTAAAGAAGGTAATGAAGGCTTACATTCAGTACAGTGTAATTGATAGGATATTTGGGATTCTGCTGATGTACCTATAATAGAGGACAAAACATAGTGCAAATATTGCTACACACTATAAAACCTCTGGTAAAAAATATGCACTCACATATTCCAAAGAATATAAGCGTGTTCAGGGTGCCTCCCCCTAAGAATGAAAAAGGGGGGGGTTTATTCTCCTTTAATTCTCCCTCCTCAAGTGATAGCCAGTGGGGTATCCGGGTCAGCAAAAAGATCCAAGCAGATGCAACCAAAGGAATACTTCAAAGGCGATTTATTCACTTATAAAATTCAAGAGGTATATATAAAAATACATAAAAACAATATAAGAAAGAGATGCTGGTCCTACGCGTTTCGTCCTTATACAAAATGACTTCCTCAGGGACCTCTTTCAATACAAAATTCAGTCACCAAAATTACAGAGAATAAAAAACAGCATCCTAAAAACGCTAACACATGAATAACCTTATATAGGGCTAATCCCTTCTAGTCATTGGTGGAATAGTGGGTGTTCTCTCCTCTTCTGACTCCTATTCGTCCAGGGGTTCTTTTCTTCAAGTGTGTTCACTTAATCGAAATGAAAAAAGCCGGGCTCGTTCCGAACCGGTCACTTCCGCATACGTCATGCGTTACGTTCGCGTCACGTGTTTCGTGATTTATCACGTGATCATTATGCGTTCCACGTTCCACATTGTTCCCGAATGTGGAACGCATAATGATCACGTGATAAATCACGAAACACGTGACGCGAACGTAACGCATGACGTATGCGGAAGTGACCGGTTCGGAACGAGCCCAGCTTTTTTCATTTCGATTAAGTGAACACACTTGAAGAAAAGAACCCCTGGACGAATAGGAGTCAGAAGAGGAGAGAACACCCACTATTCCACCAATGACTAGAAGGGATTAGCCCTATATAAGGTTATTCATGTGTTAGCGTTTTTAGGATGCTCTTTTTTATTCTCTGTAATTTTGGTGACTGAATTTTGTATTGAAAGAGGTCCCTGAGGAAGTCCTTTTGTATAAGGACGAAACGCGTAGGACCAGCATCTCTTTCTTATATTGTTTTTATGTATTTTTATATATACCTCTTGAATTTTATAAGTGAATAAATCGCCTTTGAAGTATTCCTTTGGTTGCATCTGCTTGGATCTTTTTGCTGACCCGGATACCCCACTGGCTATCACTTGAGGAGGGAGAATTAAAGGAGAATAAACCCCCCCCTTTTTCATTCTTAGGGGGAGGCACCCTGAACACGCTTATTTTCTTTGGAATATGTGAGTGCATATTTTTTACCAGCGGTTTTATAGTGTGTAGCAATATTTGCACTATGTTTTGTCCTCTATTATAGTTACATCAGCAGAATCCCAAATATCCTATCAATTACACTGTTCTGCTATAAGGTTATCAACTGGGAAATAACCTTGGGAAGCTGTGTACCTTTCAGTTAAGTTGTTGTGTTATATCACCTTTTTCACGGGTGTCCGTGTTTTTGTTTGTTTACATTCAGTACATAATGGGATGATTTCCTTATTGACGCCTTTACAGTAGGTTCAGGCATCTGTTTGCTAAACAGATTTATGGTGAGTTACCAGCTTGCAGAATTTAAAATTAGATGGTTGAGCAAAAAAAAACAAAAAACAGAATTCATAGAAACTGGGAATTTGACACAATCTTGGGGTTAGTAACTAGAGTCTAGTGCCCAAAAACGAATTTAGTTGCAATCAGGCAAATTTGGAGGATAATTTAGAGAATTAGTGATAGGTTACCAAATTTGCTATGCATACCACCTCTGCATTGGTTCAGAAACCCGTACAGAGAACCCTGATTGGCTCTACAAGCACCTAAAATAGTTCAAGAATATTTCAAGTATAAATGAAAAAAATATCTATCCATTTATCATCATGCCCTATTCTTGTCCTACATTGGGTATTTCTGAACAATTGCATGCAAAAACCATGCGGACAAAATAAATAAATAGTTTTTAGCAAATAGGGACTTGTTAAGAAGTGGGATAAGATGAAATTTTATTCCCCCAAATTAACACCTGCATTTACGAACCATGTGAATTTCAATTTCTGTAAAAATCTGACAATTATGCAAATCAAGAGTGTATTTAGAGCTTGGTGAATAACCCTGTCTGTGTAATAAAAAGATATCCTAATTTGGGCCTGCACAAATAAAATCGAAATGTCTTTAAGACCATAGATTGGTTAAATGTTGCTGTTAGAAGCAACCACAGGAGTGTTTTGAGTTTTGGGCAGTTTTTCCCCCTCCATTGTCATTGAAGGAACTCAATAGAGTTAGGAATACAAATGTGTATTTGGCTTTGAGTTTGGGAATTCAAGCAATCACCTGGTCAGCCCAAATGTAGAATTGTATTTTTAAATGAAAAAATCCTAAAACTTAGTAGATATACCCCAAAGAAAACATGCAAGGAATGTTTTTTGGATTCTTTTATAGGGGATATAGTATATTTCCTTTCAAAAGCTGCAAGTCTAGTATATGCAGCTACTACAAGCACTCTCATTCTCAAGCACAGAGGTTGCCTTGCAGACCAGCCATGCATCAACTGGTTTGAGAAGTTGTTAAAATGTAGGCACTCTGCTCAAGTATTTGCCTTTGTGTTTAGTTCCACTGAGCTAAACTGCCAGGATGAGGCATGGGGAGGTGTTTTAATGTTTTAGAAAAGTGCAGAATTTTATTGAAATCAACACATTTAAATAAGTAAAGCAAAGAGGCCCCACTCAACACACACACAAAGTGCTATTTGTTTCTTTAAGACATTTTTCATGCCGCCTTCCACAATAATCAGCTCTACCGAGCAGGTTGCCAGTATGTTACAGGTCCACTGCTGAAATTCAGATCTATACACAAATCATAGGAGACACATTTAACGATCATTTGTTGTGACTGTTTCCAAACAGCCTGTATTTGCCTTCTCATAATTGTATGATTTGAATTGAGTAGTAAAAATGCACACGTCTCGATTGGTAAACAAGCATGAGTGATGAATGTGCCGTCCTGGGGACCAATGAGCAGACTAACTCTATTATATACTTTGCTAAAAACTGTACAATTGTAAAAGCGTTTTATGATCCAGCAACAGTCTACTTACTGCGAAAAGTCTTAAATCATCATGGCTTTTATTTGTGTAATATTCCCCACTTTGCCTTAATTCACTTTTCCTGACAGTTATGGACATGTTTCCTAATAGCTCTGGCATTTAAAGATAAGACTGCTTGTAAACAGATTACATTTTTTTTTAAATAGGCAGCAATTTCATCCACAATAATGTACTGATTCATAAACTAACCATCACAATCCAAAATTTCAAAACAAGATAAATGACTCATTGTAGAATGGCTACTATTAGACTGACTTCATGTCCCTGTGTTTAGGAAGATAAGCCCCCTTGTATTACTGCACAGCAATAAATGAGATAATGTTTTCGCACTATAGATAAAGGAAATGGTGGCTACGTTTAAAAGGACGCAAAAAACCTTTTACGATCACAGAGCACATTTGCCTGTAAAACAAATTAATTTTTTTGGGAAAAAAATATTTGGATGCCAATTTGATATTAAAAGGAAAATTAGGTGATTGAAGTTCAATTTGTTGCACGTTATTAACTATTTCCACTTGACGAGATCAGTGAGAGGATAATAGATGAGGGTTTTATTATTAGGCCTCGGCTGAAATGAAGTGGTATCAGAGATAAGGTGATGCAAATAATGAAGACTGGAAATAGCAATAATCCATCAAGTGACATCACAAGGACGTCAAGTGCAGCTTGGATTGTCTTTTGTTTGTATATTCAGAGTGGAAATTCCAGATTGAAGAGGCTGGTGCAGGGTATTTCCTTGGGAATACAGAGCAACATAGCTGTGTATCATTATAAGATCAGTCTTTGTGTAGGCCTAATTACATACCATATAACCTATCCAACTGTCCTCGATTCATTGGCATAAAACAAATTATTGCGATCTCTGCATATATTCACCAACTATCTATATTAATGAGAATCCTCAGTAAGGTCTGCTAATGGGAGTTCCAATTATTATTTCCACAAATACAAAAACCAATTAGCAAACAAAAAAAAGCATACCATGAAAGGGGCACTTCAGGCTACAAGTGACCCCCCGATAGTTATTCTTTATGCATATACTGTAGTAAAAATGTAAATTAATAAAACCGTGCTATTTCACTATATACTTATTGGATGTTTCAGTTTGCCCTGCACTAACCAGCGGTTGTTATGCCAATCAGGAGGCTCTCGTTCTATCCAATGCAACCTGGCATTAGGCAGTCCATGGGCAGACTTCTAGCTAAAGCAATAGATAAACATTTTGCAACAGGACTACATATAATGCTCTGTTTTTATTTGTATATCTAGGATAGTATTTATATGGCATTTTGGGTGCATATATACCTCTGTTTCATTGGAATGCATGAGTATTACTGGACTACAAGAGAAATGTTTTCATTTTGACTAGAACAAGGGTTGACAAATTTGCTAAACATCTCTAAAAATTCTCTGTATACCATATCCAACTAAATGGTAGTGGGACAAGTCTTTTTATTTATTTCCTATGTCAAATGTTCAAAACGTGTCAAGAATAATCATTGTCATGAATTTAATTTTTTTAGTGATTAATTTTTTTTATTTTTTCCATTGAACTGTCACTTCTAGTTGAAATGCTTTCTGTTGATAAGACAGATAACCAATAGAAGCACACTGAAGCCCAGACAGGATGAGAGAAAGCCAATAATAAATTATTATTGTCCTTTGCTCATAAAATAGCTGCAAGTTATGAAGTGCTGTAGAATGCATGCCAATAAACGTTGATGCAAATTGAAAAAAGGATGTGCTAACTGCAAACTTCCGATTATAATACACTTCTACTCACTTGTATGAGCAGGGTACTGGAAACTCTTCCATACCAGTAGACATCTGTTAGATTATGTAAAATGTCTCTTTGCCTGTCTACTAGTTTTATTACACAGTGCTACAGAATTTGCTGATGTCTTATAAATGTAATAAAAATCAGGTGATCCAAACAATTCAAGGACAGTTAACGTTATGTAACATTCTGAGGAGACAGCAACGTAACGAATTCCACAAAGCAAGGTTAAAATTATACCTCTTTCCCCCAGATAGAGGAAGCCAACATCACTTTATCCCAGCTGCACACCCTTTCCAATAAATCCTTAAATCTTGAGGAATCTGATGATATGCCAGTGTTCATATCATTTTGTGTAGAATTGTGTAGACATTGGTGGTATCAATTTGGAGTTGGCCTATGATAGGGCCTTTTTAAAGGTACTGCTGATCCATTTTCACAAACCTCTTTGAATACCTTTACATCTGCCGTTTGGTATACAGTTGTCAGTCAATACAGTTTCTCCTGTTCATACCTACCAGGAAGTTTTAGATGGGAAGGGGAAAGAACCAGAGAGTCGGTGTGCCAGTGAAGCAATGTGTGTTGCGAATGACCGGTAGCGACATGCACTCATGAAAAAGGGGTGGTCTCATCACGGTGCTCCTGGGCACCACTCTGATGATGAGGGGAGCACATGCATAGGGATGATTTAGAAAAGCTCTCATAGGCACAAAATGCTCTGACATTGCCTTACCAGTGTGTCATACTTTATCATGCAGTTGTCTGAAGCGAGGCAACAATATTGCACTATCACACTCATCCATTTGTTTAACTAAAACACTATGTCACTGCTAAATACTGTTTGACTTATTTACAGGCTCAGGTCTCTAAGGTGTATCTATCCAGCACAAATATTACGCAACAAAGCCGAATTTCACTTGCTGTAAATCTGTCTGCCTTACAATCTCTCAAAGAAATAGTTTTACACATCAAAGGCAACATCAATTTGCCATATATTGCTTTATGTATCAGATGGCATTGTATGAAAATATCAATAGCACTGGTTAATATAAATGAAATTAATTTTTTAAAGCTAGACTAAAGGTTGACATCTGAAAAATTGCATTGCCTTGCAGAAGAAGAATTCTTGTCCTCTTGTGATATTTCAGGTCACAGGGTCAAGTAATTTTCCCAGTCTTCAATGGGATCTAGTGAAATATGAACTTCATTGTCACCAGGCCCCAAAGCGATAAGATAAAATGAGCTGATACATCATTTGCTGTGGGTTTATCATCTCCGGCACTAATCGGAATAGAAAACATTAGATGTTTCAAACCTGACTGTCCCTTTCTCCTCACCCAGTTTTAAAGTCATTAACGCCTGCTCAATACAAGGGTCATGAGGAATTTATTTAATCTATAATTGGTTGCATTTTTGTGCTCTGCCAAAATGAGGTAAATATTAATTTTTCATTATTTTTTTCTTTACTATTTAGACATGGCAAGGGCAGCAGGCATCTGGTATAGAAATAAGTAAAGCATTTTCTTCCAAAAGTTAGTGTTTTCTTATATATTAAGATTCATGCCTCCTCAGAATTAAGATTAAAAGACTTGCTTACCTTTAGTCATTACATATGAGCCAATCCAGGGCCTCCCCATATGAAATAATGTATGGCAACTGTATCAATCCGTGACCAATCAGCATCTCCTCATAGAGATGCATTAGCTCAGTGCATATCTATGGGGAGAGTTTGGCGTCTGTTTGCAGAGCATGAAGACGCTGAATGCAGGACTGCACCAGGAAGGTCCTTTAGTGACAGTCACTAGAGGTCCCCCTAAAAAGCAATGTAAATGCTGCCTTTCCTAAGACTGCAGACACTGTCTCTCTGCACTACAATTGCTACATTAAGCTGTTGTGGTTCTGGTGGTTAATGCGCCTTTAAAGATTGTGGGTATGTGTGTATGTATGTATATATTGTGTATGTATGTAATGTTTTATAAATCTTTGTCAAGTCATGAAAGCAGTGTAACAAGAATATATAATCTTCTGATCAATTGCAACAAATCATATACAGGAATGCAAGGGAGACCCTCACAAGAGGTGACCAAACCATAAACTAAGTGGCACTAACATATCTTTAGGCACATTTTTGTAAATAGTTTATCTTTTCATGTGACAACACTGAAGAAATGACATTCTGCTACAATGTAAAGTGTGCAGCCTGTATAACAAATGTGGTGTCCCCTCAAAATAAGTCCACACACAGCCATTTATGTCTAAACCGTTGGCAACAAAAGTGTACCCCTAAGTGGAAATGTCCAAATTGGGCCTAAATAGCCACTTTCCCCTCCCCAGTGTCATGCGACCAGTTAGTGTTACAAGGTCACGGGTGTGTTAAATTTGGGGTTATCGCTCTCACACACTCTCATACTGGTCACTGGAAGTTCAACATGGCACCTCATGGCAAAGAACTCTGAGGATCTGAAAAAAATTGTTGCTCTACATAAAGATGGCCTAGGCTATAAGAATATTGCTAAGACCCTGTAACTGAGCTGCAGTTCAGTTCAAAAGTGAGGGGTGTACTTACTTGTGAGATACTGTAAGTATGTATTTATAGTTTGGTCCTATTAGTTACGTGCAGACTTGATGCTCTATTGGAAAACTACTTAAATTTAAATAAACAAAAGGTTTTCGTTTGAGTTTTAATATGCACCTTCTCTTCTTGCATGTTCAACTTGGCTTGTTGACTCTACTTGTTAGTGCAGCTATTGCACAGTGCTGTGGAATTTGTTGGCGCTTTATAAATAATGTAGCGTGTAAACATTTTATATTTAAACTTCATATCCATAACAAAACCTAGTGTAATGAAAGTGTATATGTATGGATTTGTGTCTGTGGGTAACTTGACACAGATTGTGTGCGTTTGTGTTTGCGCTGTACCAGTTAGTAAAGGCTACAGTATATATTTAATCCATTCAGCATGACATGATAACAGAGCAAATGTAGTAATGTAGTTTCCATGGTAACTGGTTCATTGGAAGGCTAGACCTCTGTCTAGGGTGCTGTCAGAGTATTAAACAAAGTACTATAGAAGACAGTCTTCCACCTAATCCAGTTTTAATTGAACTCCTGAGACTTTGAAGTACATAGATGATGGCATAGCACTATGGGAAAAAGCCTTGCTCTTATTTTCAGTGATGCACCCAGAACTATTTTCAGGTAATTGAGATGTTTCCTTTTTCTAAGAAGTGTAATATTTTCTGCTATGCCTCATAAATGTTGTATGAACGTGTAAGTTTATTTATAACCCTGAGAAATAAAGCACCCCACAGAGTTTGGTAACATCTTTCAAAGGCTTAAATCACACCTGAAATATGACAAGCCGAGAGCTAGACAAGAGTGAAGTAGATTTTCATTTTTCCTTTTTTTTTTTTTTTTTTTTTCGTAATATTAACCAAAAAAATAATCATTTTTGGGTGATTGCAAAGAGTGCCTGTAGACATGAATTTCACAATTGTTTTCTTTTCATAAATGTTCTCAGGCTAGAGTTCATCCCCTTTCCATTCTTTTTAGGATACTCCATAGGCTCGATTTCCAACTTCTTTAATCTCAATAGAAATTATCAGAGAGGTGTTTTGTTTTGTTTTTTTCCTCCCCATAGTAGAGCTGTAAATCATTTTCCCCAGCATATGACTGTATCAAAGCACAGTCTTTCGGTATACGATAGTGCTAAAACCTTTTTGTCTGGTATTGCCATGTACATGAATTACCTGCTGATATACAGGAGAGTATTGAACATTTTTGCCTAGCATGGGAAAGCACTGGAATATTTTTTTCTGTGTACAGGAAGATGTAGGGATATTTTTTCCTATTATCTAAGAGTACTAGAACCCTTTTCTCCATCAAAATTACAAGATCATGTTTCCCTGTCAATAAAGTACTGTCTCTAGTACTTGAAGCTATTACAACATTCGAGTAATGGAAACCGTTTTTTCTCTATAATTCAAAAGAGCAATAAAATGTCTTTCATTAAGGTGGTGGTGGTGGGAGAGCGTGTAAGAAACCTTTTTCTACACAATACTGCAACATTTTAGATAATAAAGAAGAGAATGCAAGAACACCTTCTCCACCATGTCCTTGTACATGGTCATGGGGGCGTTCTTCCTAGTTGTATAAGTAAACTCTTGTTTAACATTTGCTTTACATTTAATTACTAGTTAATTACTAAGATACTTATGTTTGAGTACTTAAACAGCATTTCAATGCATTTTTTTTGTCAACACGTTGTAAGCCACTCCCAACACAGTAGTTTACAGAGGGCTGTAGTGGTTATGGTGTTAAGTGTGTCATAGCACTGGCCCCAGAGTATTTTGTTAACCCATTTTAGTCCATATTGACGACTTCAACAAAATAAATAAGAAAATTGATGGTGTCAGAATAAAATCAACTTACAAGGAATATTTCTTTTTTTTTATGGTTTGTTTCCTTATGTTAAGGAATACTTACTAATTCTTGTGTTCTGTATACTTGCACATAATATTTATATAACCAAAAAGAGAGCAATTTTTGCAACCAGTATAACAAATTATTAGCATATGTAGCTTTATATGCTCACTCACACACTATGGAGCCAATTAATGCTGGCTCAAGGAAAATGACCTTCTGTGTCTTAACAAGGTTCCAGCATACCTTTCAAGTTGGCAGTTTACTGGCCCAGTAGTGAATGCTTCAAAGAAAGTGCATAAGAAACAAAATGGTATGTTCCCACATGTATGGTGTAAGTAAGCTATGAGAAGTACACCCGCGTGTAAACAACCGGCTCACATTTTTGGAGTTAAAAACAAAATGAGTGCAGCAATCAGTTATGTGAACAAGCCTAACGCACATCCTTATAACCTACAGATACACTTTTTTTCCCCTTCCTCTGTCATATAAGCAAAGTTGTATTTAAATGCTTTAAGGATTTAAAACTAAATGTAATCGTTGAAGAACTAAACAAATGTTATATATGTATGTATAAATTTATATTTTTTTCCTTTCCTTAGATTCTTGCCTATACTGAGGGCTTACATGGAAAATGGCTCTTCACAGAGATACGTGCCATTTTCTCACGTCGCTATCTCTTGCAAAACACAGCATTGGAAATATTCATGGCAAACAGAGGTAATCTTAAATTATATTTAACATATCAGTTTCACAATAGCACTTATAGTATCTATTGGTTTTCTACCAGTATTATGTATGTGTGTGTATATATATATATATATATCTGACTTTGTCCACTATAAATTTATGCTGCGCTCCTACAGCATGGCTCTTTCCTCTGCAAAAGTAAGCTACTTCAACACCCTCATAAGCACACTGTCCCACCAACCCAAACACCTGTTTCACACTTTTGATGCACTTCTTCGCCCTGTGACTCCCCCTCCTTCCACCACCTTGTCCGCCACAAACTTTGCATCTCATTTCACTGAGAAGATCTCTACAATCAGGAAAGAGATCTCTAATCTTTCTCCAACCAGTATCAATACATCACCCAACCCCACTCCCCCTGTCATCCTAAGCTCATTTGCACCTGCTACAGCACAAGAGGTTTCTGCTCTGCTCCTGTCCTCCCGCCCCACCACCTGCTCCCTCGATCCTATTCCCTCGCATCTCATCCACACTTTGTCTCCCTCTCTTGCTCTTCCTCTCGCTAACATTTTCAATCTCTCCCTTTCCTCTGGCACATTTCCCTCTGCCTTCAAACATGCAACCGTAACACCAATTCTGAAAAAGCCCAACCTCGATCCCAACTCCCCATCCAACTACCGCCCTATCTCACTACTGCCATTTGCCTCCAAGATCCTCGAGAGAGTTGTCTACGCCAGATTGACAGACTTTCTTGAATCCAACTCTCTGCTTGACCCCCTTCAGTCTGGATTCCGCGCTGGTCACTCTGTCGAAACTGCTGTGACCAAAGTATCCAACGATTTAATTGCTGCTAAATCTCGCGGCCAATACTCTATCCTAATCCTCCTTGATCTTTCTGCCGCCTTTGACACTGTTGATCATCAACAGCTTCTTCACATTCTCCGTAACTTTGGTCTACGGGATTCTGCTCTCTCCTGGTGCTCCTCCTACCTCTCCCAGCGCTCCTTCAGTGTTTCTTTCTCTGGCTCTGCCTCTTCTCCCCAACCCCTCCCTGTCGGCGTCCCCCAAGGTTCTGTCCTCGGCCCCCTACTGTTCTCTATCTATACTGCCTCCCTTGGTAAACTCATCAGCTCTTTTGGCGTCCAATACCATTTATATGCAGATGACACGCAAATCTACCTGTCCTCCCCTGATCTCTCTCCGCCCACCTTGACTCGTGTTTCTGACTGCCTCTCTGCCAACTGGATGGCTGCTCACTTCCTTAAACTCAACCTGTCCAAAACAGAACTTCTAGTTTTTCCTCCCTCAAGTGCTGCTACTCCTGTGTCGGTCGCCATCCAAGTCAACGGCGCTACTATCACCTCTACCTCCCAGGCTCGCTGCCTAGGAGTTCTTTTTGATTCTGATCTCTCTTTTACTCCCCATGTTCAATCAATAGCCAAATCCTGTCGCTTCCAACTCAAGAACATAGCGCGCATCCGCCCATATCTAACGCCGGACGCGGCTAAGGTACTGGTTCATGCTGTTGTTCTCTCTCGCCTTGACTATTGCAATCCCCTTCTCACCGGTCTTACATGTTCCCAGCTTGCACCGCTGCAATCTATAATGAATACGGCTGCGAGGCTTATTTTCCTGTCCGGTCGCACCTCCCACGCCTCCACGCTCTGTCAGTCCCTGCATTGGCTTCCAGTTAGATATAGGGCCCAATTCAAAATTCTGGCGCTTGCTTACAAATCCCTACATAATGCTGCTCCAACATACCTATCTTCCCTCATACACAAGTATGTCCCGACGAGACCCCTGCGCTCAGCCCAAGACCTACTCCTATCCTCTGCCCGGATCCCCACCTCTGATGCTTGCCTTCAAGACTTCTCCAGGGCTGCACCTATTCTGTGGAACTCCCTTCCCTTCTCCATTAGACTTTCACCCAGCCTCCATTCCTTCAAAAAATCTTTGAAAACTCACTTCTTCATTAAAGCGTATCAATTAAACTGTCAGCAGGTTTCTCATCCCCCACCCCATGACTCCGTTCCTTCACCTGTCAAAAATGACCTACCAAGCACTCAATAAACCCTTCTGTAACAAACTATTTAATTCCCCTACTTTAACCCTTTGTGTCACTATACCCCACTCCCTCTAGCATGTAAGCTCATCGAGCAGGGCACTCAACCCCCTCTGTTCCTGTACGTCAGTGGTCTGATCTCAATTATGTGTCTGTTAGTCCACCCATTGTACAGCGCTACGGAATTTGTTGGCGCTATATAAATAATAAAATAATAATAATAATAATAATAATATATATAATTTTTTTTTTTTTTTATTCCACTTTAATTAAAGGGCAATGTAAGCACCAGAACCACTATAGCATAATGTAGTGGTTCTGCTGCAAAGAGACTGTCTGTGCAGTCACAGCATTGCAAACACTGCCCTTTTTTTTTTTTAGAAAAGGTGGCGTTAACATTGATTCCAAAAGACCGCCCTCTAGGGGTTCTCAACCCAGTCCTCAAGGACCCCCTACCAGTCCAGGATTTAGGGATTACCTGGGTATGTCTAAGGTGTTTAGGGGGGAAAAAAGAGACACCTTAGACATAGGAACATAGAATGTGACGGCAGATAAGAACCATTCGGCCCATCTAGTCTGCCCAATTTTCTAAATATTTTCATTAGTCCCTAGCCTTATCTTATAGTTAGGATAGCCGTATACTGTGTTAACCTCTACCACTTCATGCTATTCCATGCATCCACTACCCTCTCAGTAAAGTAATACTTCTGGATATTTTTAAACCTTTGTCCTTCTAAGACTCTAAGGTAATTTTTTTTTCCTTTTTCTTAACTGGGTTGAGAACCCCTGCTCTAGTGGCTGTCACTCAGCTACTAAAGGCACTTCCTGATGCGGTCCTGAAATCATAGAAGGACCAATGTTCAGCGTCGTCACGCTCACCATGGATATACTTGAGACTCCCCATAGAGATGCATTGAGGAGATGCTGAATGTTCCGTGATTGCAGCACGTGCGCACCATTCCCCAAGTGCTTCCTTATGGTGAAGCACTGGATTGGCTAAAGGAAAGAAAATAGCATAACACACACTGTTAGAAATAAAGACTTGTATTATAAACGTTAGTGCGTGTCTTTACAATAGAATTAACTTGCATGTTACGTGTACATGATTGTGGGTTTTAAGGTAACTTAAATGAACAATATAGGATCAGGAACATAAACATGTATTCCTGACCCTATAGGGTTAAAACCACCATCTGGCCCCTCTTGCCTCCCTAAATATAGTAAAATCTTACTTGTAATCAAGTATGGAGCTGCTAGTTCTGGCTTTGACCTGCCCCTGTCTGCTGACTTAACAGGTGGTGGCCTGAGCAAATCACAGTGCTTCCCCATAGTATTGTCTGAGACTGTCAAGGAGGCAGATCAGGGGCAGAGCCAGCACAATTCAAACACAGCCCTGGCCAATCCGCACCTGCTCATAGAGATGAATTGAATCAGTGCATCTCTCTGAGGAAAGTTCAGTGCATCTATCTGAGGAAAGCATGCAGAGGGTGGAAATACTGAATGTTGTGATGCATTTTAGGCAGCAATGACCCAGGAAGGCTCTAGCAGCCATCTGAGGAGTGGCCAGTGAAGTTATCACTAGGCTGTAATGTAAACACTGCCTTTTCTCTGAAAAGGCAGTGTTTACAGCAAAAAGCCTGAAAGGAATGATTCTACTCACCAGAACACATGCAACATACTGTAGTTGTTCTGGTGACTATAGTGTCCCTTTAACCCCTTGAGTACGCATGACATGTGTGACATGTCATTATTCCCTTTTATTCCAGAAGTTACATGGAAACATAGAATGTGAAGGCAGATAAGAACCATTTGGCCCATCTAGTCTACCCAATTTTCTAAATACTTTCATTAGTCCCTAGCCTTATCTTATAGTTAGGATAACCTTATGCCTATCCCACGCATGCTTAAACTCCTTTACTGTGTTAACCTCTACCGCTTCAGCTGGAAGGCTATTCCATGCATCCACTACCCTCTCAGTAAAGTAATACTTCCTGATATTATTTTTAAACCTTTGTCCCTCTAATTTAAGACTCTGTCCTCTTGTTGTGGTAGTTTTTCCTCTTTAAAATATAGTCTCCTCCTTTACCGTGTTGAGGAGTTAAGTTTGGTCCTTAAGGGGTTAATCACATTTATGTGATGGGGCAGATGTGTCTGACTTTTCTTAGCCTCTAAGTTGCGGCTCCAGCATCAATGTGTGCCATTATCCCGCCACTTTTGCCAAATGTTTAAACCCTTGAAGGTAAGATGGTGCCTGAATACTCTGCCCATAATCCCTTAAATCAGCTTAACTTGCTCTGGGGGTTGGAGTGTTCCTTTAAATCAATATGGGGAAATAGTGAAAATATGCAATGTGTTCTAGAGGTAGGTTTGGTCTTTATTTTAATATACTTTATTCTTGAAAGTAATTTCTTTCTTTTGACGATGAGAGCTTAAGTACAGTGGCATATAGGATAAAGTACAACTCCCAACCAGAAGAAGTAGAAAGACCCATAATTGAACAATACAGAACACTCTCCTCACTTTATCCTATCCTCTAAAATTCCAAATTTTGTTTCTGCCTCCCAGGAGGATAGATCTGTTGAAGCTCTGTTTAAAGTACAACTTTATTTCTGACAGGCAGGAGTTGCAGACATTTATTTTTAATTGGCACATGACTAGCTATCATGGGGGTGTCCCCCCATTAAGGGTGGCTCAAGTACACAATGCTCTCTGCATGATCCTAGTTTCCCCAGCTTAGTGTGAGCAAGCCTAATTTTGCACTACACTTTCTAAGGACAGTTTCCCTTTGTCCTCAAAAAAATGGTACCCTGGGGAACAAAGCTGGGACGGCAGGAGCACAAAATCAATATGGTTTGCCAGATTCAGTACAGTTGGAAGGCAAGCTTGTAGTTAGTTTATTTTTTTTCCTTTAGTTACCAGCTTGACTTAGAGCATTACCCGCCTTGGAATAAGCTCCGTCTGTTTCTCCCTTTCCATGATACTCTCAAAGATTTAGCTTTTCAAGTCTGCACTACAAGCTTAGTTGGCCCATCTGCATAATTTGAATATCATGGTTTCCTTTTACCTCCTGAGTAATATCCTGCTACAATCAGCCTCTTAAGATGTAGATGTTCAGCTGTCTCCATCCTCCTGGTGGATAAAGACCTCACTGGTGCCTTGAGTTAAATTTATTGGGTTTAAAAGTTAACTCCCTAATTAAAGCTGTACCTTCCAGAGGTTCAGGTGGAGAAACTTTGCTCCTGGCTTCAGGCTCTGCCTAAACCTGCGCTAGCAGACTTCATGGAAGTTCTGTATCTCATAGTGATACAGCAAACACTGTTCCACTTGTGCCCTCTTCATGGGTCCTTTGTCCATCTGTAGGATGGGAATTACAAAAATCTCTTGCAGGTGTACAGCTAGATAAGGTGATGCAAAACATATACAAAATATAGTTAGGAACAGGGCACATACAAACAAAATTACAGCTTTACATTTAACAAGGCTACTTAAAATCACCTATCTTAGCAAATTAATATGGGGATTCAGTTCCACCATATGACCATATTGTGTTAATCCCACCATTACATTACAGTACCCCAATATCGGTGGGTCCTACACTAATTTTAACATGGGAGATTTACATGCTAACTTGCAATACTTACTTGCAATATAAACTGCTTTAAGTGACTCTTCAATTTAGGCTTTCTTGTGGTCCCCTCCAAAGGGGCACCTATAGTGAACCTTGGGCACTGCCTCTGTGACAGAACCTTATTCTCCAAGATCCTTTAACCATCCAGATATTAAATCTGTCTTTGACATTAAGGAAATTGGACGTTTGTTCCAAAGGTTTTTTTTTAATTAATCCGTTAATTTAAATTAGTCGAAGTCCATGCTTCAAGCTCGCAAGCCTGTTTCCAGTCACATTTACCACAAGGTGTGGTGTGTGCGTACCTGTATTTGCATTCATCTCATGGTACACACTGAAACTCATTTTTGGCATTCCTCACATTTTGAAAATCCTTCAAGATGGCTAGGGGAGGATCACTGCTCATTCTGTTCGAGTGGTTTCTACATTGTGGGTCTTTCACGATAAGGCTTCAATAAAACCAAATCATCAAGGTATGATTGTCTTTACATAAATTTTCCAAATGTTTTTGCTTCTATTGACTCTGCTCTTAAGAATGTGCTCTAAGCATGTATACAGATATAATCACTGCCAGTACCTACCTGTGGGTTGACTTCTTATCCTGCTCTGTTTGGGTATAAAGCCTATACCATGTATTGTGCAGTTTTAGTTTCCCAGGAGGGAAAATAAAAGTTTTTATTTAAAAAAAATAAATCATTTCTGTTGGAATGGTTAGAGCATCTGTGTGCTTTGGGGCTCCGCGACGGGTACACAGGGTTGCAGCAAAATATTTTTCCGGTGCTATGATCATATGATCACTCTCCCCTGCCGGCTCTGCAGGACCGGTGGGGAGATCAGCGATCTCCTTCACCGACTCGCTAGCAGTGTAATGCTGGCAGCAAGCAGGGGAGGGCGAGAGAACCAGGGGGAGCTCTAACCTGCAGCTCCGCAGGGTTCTCCTCTCGCAAACTCGGAGTGTTGCCGTGGTTACCATGGCAACACCCCGAATTTCCCATGAGAACTCTTGCAGCTCCTGAGGTTGCTAGAGTTCACTCTCACCACTTTAACCACCAGACTTCTCCACCGGACCAACAGGGATTGCCTTGGACTTTCCCCCCTCCCAGGCAAAAGTAAGAAGGGAGGGGGTTATGAAAATTATTTTTAATTCATAATAAATTATATATTTATGAATTTGTCCTCCTACCCCCACACCACACAATAACTCCTCCCGCTCCCCCCCCCATACACGCACTGCCATCCCTTATACACACTGTACCCCTCACACACTAAAGCCCCTATCCCAGCAGATCCCAGTTAAGTTGTCAAACTGGTCTTAAACAATTTGACTACTTACCCTGGGAGGGCACTACTGGCACCATAACCACTACAAAGTGATGTAGTGGTTATTATGCCTGAATTGTTTGAATAATCTACCAGTGCCACTCCCAAGATTAGGTTCTGAATCTGTGCCTGAACGGCAAGCATTTCTGTCGAACAGGGACCCACTATATGCCGCAGCGCTGTACTTATACAACCTAGAAAATAGTTGTGAGTTGGGGCGCCTTGGAAAAAATATTGAAATATTAAGGGCACCTTGAGCCTAAAAAGTTTGGGAACCACTGGGTTAGAGCCTGTTAGGTTATGCCCTTCACTGGATGCAGTGCCTTGTTTTGAGCTATAATTGTACCCCTCGCTTTATCTGTTTGGCTATGTGTTTATCTGAAGATTTTACAAGAGTCTAAAGAGGAAGGAGTATGCTGATGTGTTGCATGCTTATACTCTTTGTTAGGAAAGACTTTATTTCAGGTCACAACTTCTGAAAGTAAATTAATTTGTCCTGTAAGACACAAACTGTATTTATTTGGATATTGCAAGGGCTAAATGCAGATCACCCTTGTTTTTTGTTTTTTTTTTCTCTTGTTTTTTTTTTCATGAACAGATGTTTTTGAGTGTATGACGTTCTCAGAATAATTCAATTTTATTATGTACATTATGATTGTTTATAGTGGATGACGCAAAGCCCAATAACGGTCTGTTTTGTTTTGTATATATTTTGCTTTAACGTAAATTGTTGAAATTTTTGAATGTATGTTTTTCTTTTCGCAATTTTTTTGTTAGTATTACTTTGCCTGTCATGCAGTAGAATGTATAATTTACCATTTCCGATCTACATATGTGTTCTATTTTTGTTACTTAAATGTCTGTCTCAAAGCACATCTTAGTATAAAAATATTCTAGAATAGACCTTTCTTTACTTATATGCAGTTTTCATGAAGCAATTTATACATATAATGTATAATGTAACGTAGTTTCCAAAACAGAATGCCAAGATCTGATAGGAGAAAACAGATAAAATGTTATATATTTAAAAGATGTGATGAGAAATATCCCACCCTATTTAAAGGTGACTTTGTCATATATATTTGCCTTGTATGAGAAATATGACAGACTTGGAGATCTTACAAACTGTGAAGTGTACATTTTTAAATGAATTTCAATTCACAAGCGCATCTGTACAGAGGCTTATTTATGGAAGATACAAAATAAATATGGTTCAACACCAGAGCTGACTCGTTGGATTTCTACAGGGGGGATAACTTATGCACTGTGTTGGGACGGACTTATGCACCATTGGTGGCTTGGTCAGTGGAGTTGCAGTCAGCTCATTGCAAGGCCTGGGTCTGATACAGTGTCCTTTACCAAAATACCTCCTCTGGTGCAACATCCCTGTCTTGTATGGTCATTGGGTGTCCTCTACTTAAGACTTGCTGGTTCACTGTTTTTTGTTTGGGGGGGCATTCCGCTAGTGTGATGATCTGAGTCTGTCTGATTATAGTTTAATAATTCTATTTTTTTCCCATGCATATAAGTGGATGCTCTCCTGTGGGTTATACACACATAACCTAATTCTGCAATTGGTGCATAAATAATACTAGCTTTCTTTGTGTGTGTTTTTATAAGCACAGTCTTCTTTTTTGATTTGTTCTTATAATTTCGAAACCCTTGTTCCGGTTCGTACTTTTACAGCTATAGTGTTTTTCTATATTGCTGACATGTCTGCTCATTATTATATGCTACCTAGCTATAAACTGAACTGGAGCAGGCTATAAATAAACATTTTTAAAAAAATGCCAACAGAGCACAATAAAAAAATGAAAAGAAATAAAGAAATCTTCAGCTCCTCTGTGTGCATCACTGACAAGAATCAATATATGATAAGATAATCCCTAAACGATATAAATATATTTGCAGCTGAATGGATTGACTTTTACATGATGTAAGCATTTATTATGTTTATTAACAAAGTGAATACATGTGTTTGAATACAATGCCTAAGGTTGTGAGAGCAGAAGGTAAGTGTGTGTTTATGTATATGTAGATATAAATATGTATGTGTATATATAGTTAATATTTAATGCACTCAAGGAAACCTTTTTTTGTATTTGAGAAATTAATTAGATTAATGTTCTATATTTTCTTCATGCAGTTGCAGTTATGTTCAACTTCCCAGATTCATCAGCTGTGAAAAAGGTTGTTCATGGTCTACCCAGAGTTGGAATTGGCACGAACTTTGGGCTGCCTCAAACTAGGTATCTAAGCAAACAAAACAAAACTTCACTCTGTCACGCTCTCATCTCTTGTGCTGTTTCTCTTTCAGAACAAACCTAATGAGTTTGCACTTTTTCTTTAAATAATCTGCATATGTTTTGAAGAATTGTTAAACAAATAAGTAAATAGTCATAAACTATAAAAAGCATGTTTGTTGATTGCCATGTTGAACCTTGCTTTGTCGTTGCATTTTGCATATCTCCACTATAACCATGTATTAAATAATACATACAGTATACAGACAATGACCAATAAATAAAGTTGTGCTACTTGCATTTATGCAAAGTTGATAGATATTTTTGTATAATTCTGTGTAATTATACTTTTCTAACTGCTTTTACTGAAAACTGAAAAAAATAACCTTGTCACAATAAAATCGGTAGTATGCAATTTATTCTTCACATATGGGCATTTAAACACATGTAAGATGCATGCATGAAGCTAGCAGATTTTGGATCTCTCCTTGTGGCTACTTTTGAGGGTTGTCATGACTACTGGTAAGTAAGCATATGAAGGGATTTGTATGCTGTATATAGATTGTGTAGTATTGTAAAACTAATTGCAATGTCACATTTTTTTTTTTTTTTTGTCAATACTTTAATTTCACATGTTTGAGCCGAGTTGTACATGGCAATATGCAAAACTGCAATAGTTTAACTTCTTCTGTGTCATATACTTTATTTAACATAGTTTAGTGCAGGTTGCATCTAACACCACTACTCCTCTCTCTTTCTCTCTCTCTCTCTCACTCTTTAGGCGCATCTCTCTGGCTACTCCCCGGCAGATTTTTAAAGCATCAAACATGACACAACGTTGGCAGCACAGAGAAATTTCAAACTTTGAATATCTGATGTTCCTTAACACTATTGCTGGTACGTATAGTGGTAGTCATTGCTACATAAATATAAAGAATATTTTGAAAGGATATTCTAAGTGTCAAAACAACTTTAGATTAAGTGGTTTTGGTATATAGATCATGCCCCTGAGATCTAGGTTGTTAACCATTTTTATTGCAGTGCGTGTACTGTAGAATGTCTTATCGCCTACTCTAATTGCCTGCAGGAGCCTTGTGTGTGGTTCAAGTTCTTTAAACATAGCAAGCGATAAGAACTTCTAAAGTAAACACATTGTGCTTGCAAGATCTGACTAAACATCAAAACTGCTTCATTAATATAAAATTGTTTTTGTGCTTAGAGTATCCCTTTAATGTTATTCTGATCATTTATTCAATATCTTAATACATATATCTACTGTTTTATTGTCTCCCATAGTGTTAATTTATGAACCACAACATGTTCTGCAGAATTATAAATTCGAAAGAGGCAACGTGCAAATAGTGCTATTGTAAGCTTAGATGCACTAAAACAAAGATTTAAGACAGCGCTATTACAAAGAGTTTGCAATCGGAGGGTGGTTATTGTAATTGTTTTGATTCATATAATTCAATTTATTGGTCAAAACAAGAGGTTAGTGCATGTATTAGCAGGTTGATCTGCTGCCCCAACAAATACCCATGTTCTTGTAGTCTATTATCCAGTTTATTAAAATTTACTGTTGTGCATCAAAATCATTCAGACTTTAGGAAAAGTCTCTTGTGGGTTCAGCAGTTCTGAGAAATCATGTTTCCACTTTTCTGCTGAAATATTCTCCTGGATATGCAACGAGCACAGACATGCATCATATTTAAGACTCGATCCTGCATTTCTGCAAGCATTCTTAGAAATGGAGCACAGTTTTAAACCAAAGCATGGGTTGCGATCCAAAAATCATATGTTCATTGTTGTGTAGTGTGTTCAGATAAAATATATGTGGAGTTAAAATTTCATGGATATTTATTCTATTTATTTTAACAAATATCTGTACTTGTATTGCATGCATTTTGAATATACTGTGTGTATATATATATATATATATATATTAATTTTGCCTTGACTGTAGGACGTTCATACAATGACTTGAATCAGTACCCGGTATTTCCCTGGGTTATCACCAATTATGAATCAGAAGAGTTGGATCTCACACTTCCCAGCAACTTCAGGGATTTATCCAAGGTAAGTGGTGTTCTACCTTGAGGCTAATTGTGTAAATGTAATCAGTTACCAGATTTCATTTTGAAAGAATGGTAAAAGCTAATTTTTTAATATAAGTACTCAAAAACACTTTAGTCTCACTAAACACATATTTCTATGTATGTTTGCTCATTCGTGCAGTAGGCTCTGCCCTCCATCTCAGAGTGCCAGCTAGTTAAACTGGAGGCAATTAATGTCAGTGTTCTGACTGGTGGACCTAATGATCAACCCTGATTAGTTTTATGGTCTGGGGACATATTGATGTATTCTAATTGGCAAGAGTAATTAACTCTGTCAGTCTTGAAAGGACTCCTTCTGCAATATATATTCCTATAATTACCTTCCATGTCTTTAGTTACAGTTGAAAAAAAGGTGTCCAGGAAATATAAAGGTTGTTCCTTAAGGGGTAGAATGGTGGATCTATTCGACCTGTCTTAATGTCGATATGGATCGAAAACGGAGTAGGTGTCAAGGCAACAGGACATATCCCAAAACAGTCTTGGTAACAGGAGAGCAAACTAAGCCATGTACAGTTTTTTTTTTTTTCCATTATTTTGCCCAGTGATAGGGATCAGAAAGATAGTCTTCCTTTCTATTAAAGTGTATGATTTAGCTGGTCCTCATTGTCATGTACTGTCTGATCAGTGAGGATTATGAAAGGCATAGAAAATTATGCAGTTGTCTTCTGTTATGTCCATACTCTGAAAGGCCTATATTTGTATATAACTGATTAATTTCCCCTGATCTTCTGCTTAGTGTGTAACTTTATTTTTATTTTGGGGTTTAGGGGAGTCATCAATACAAAAACAAAAATGTATATAGTGCGAACAGCTATGTTTTATATTGTATTTTTCAGCATTTCAAGACTTTAGTGAGTTTACATTTCTGTTAAATGTAGAAAGATGTCTATCATAATAAATCTGTGTGGTTGGTTGTTTCACTTTTCCACAAAGTGATGGTTTCATTTGACCACTAATATCAAGGCTTCCTTTTTTTTTTTTTTTAAATATAATTTTATAATAACCAAATTAAATAGATTGTATTATAGTTAAAACACATGCAGATGAGTTTCTTGTAAAACAGTACTGGGATAAAACATTATGTTGCAACGAAGGTCAACAAAGTATTAAAAGCTGGGACATGCAAGCAATATGAGGAAGCCACGCTTTGATGGATGTATTGTCTCTCACCGATGGCATTTCCATATGGTTGATGCAAATTTTTATTTATATAGACTGAATCCCACATAAGTCAGTCTGCTGGCTACAGAAGAATTTCATACTTGGCAAATGTAATTCTTGTATTGCTTTCCATTCCCCCTATTCTATGTTTAATTTTGTCTATTTGCTATATACTTGTAAAGATTGGTTTTCTCCTACCGTTATCCTACTCTAACAGTGAATGAAGCCCATGTACAGTGTTTAATACAATGTTAAATATTATGTGGTGTTGTATTACTTAGACTCAATATGCAGTTGAAAATAGTCCGATCAACTGCATTGTAACCCTTTCTACTTTGCCTTAAACTGCAGCTCCTTTGTTTCTTAGCCGTAATTGTTACACATGGCACAATTTGGGATGGTGTTCTGTCATTGTTGCTTCAGATCATTATGCCTTTTTTAAAGGACAACGGTTATTAAATTTCACTTCTCGTGTTTTAACAGTTTATTACATTTAATAAAACAACCATTTATATTGATATATTTTTTTTCTTTCACTTTAGCTGGCTTAGCAGCCATGCTGGTTGGGTCAGATTCTAAATTTATCTGACCTACTTCAACTCAACCTAACTTGCCTGCTTCTGCAGTTCCACATAGAGCACGCATGAGTAATCACAGCGGTAGGCAAGTTATGTTGTGAGCAGCAGTTGGTCAGATAACAGTAGAGTCCAACCCAACATGGTGGCTCTGCCTGATAAAAATAAAAAAAAATAGTGATATTTTCTCAAATAAAAAATCAATATACATCATTTAATTTTTTTTTTTTAAATCTTTACATTTCATTAAACGTAATAAATCTTTAAAGAGAAGTGAAAATGTGACAATGTCGGTGTCTTTAACAGTTCATTCGTGTTTAACAACTTCATTCTCAAAAATGCAGAGAAAATTAATTTATATTTTCAACATTCAAATCTGTGTTGTTAGACTGAAAAGGCTTATGTGGTAAGATTATGCTTTGGGTTGCTAAGGAGCACTGGTTGTTTATATGGTTATAATTGCAACTCAGGTGGCCGGTTGGATATCAAGCATGTTATAATTTGACCTAGGTAAGCAGTGATAACACATGGCTGATAAATGAAGAATGTGGACGTATTTAGTACTTTGAAGACGAGTATTTAATTGCTGGCTATTTGAGATGTCCACAGCTCTTTACTATTGCTAAAATATTTCACTTAATTACTAGACTGTTTAGCAATATTTTTCAGTTTGATCATAAATGGACTTTTTTATTTATGCCAACATTATGACTGTGTATATTGAGAGCACTAACAGCAAACAGAAAATTAAATCTATGCTCAGAACTGCCTGTAGTCTCAGTAATCTGATTTCTAGAAAGCCTGCTTTGTTAATTTAATTGCTCTGCGTGTTGCTCTGTGATGGCTGTGTTTTTATGGATTCAGTCTTTTTTTTTTTTTTTATTCATGGAGTTTATCTACCTTTGATCACGTTTATTCTGCTGATAAATTGATTGGATTTCTCCATGTTGTCTGAGACATCTATAGTGGAAAAAACCTCTATAGTGTTTGAACAGTTCCATGCTGGGTTTCTCTTGCGATTCTATTTATAGTTGATCAATTAGCAAATGGATTTGCTTTTTAAAAAAAAGTGGGGGGGGGAGTGGTATTTATAAGCAGGGAAAATTGAGATAAATCTTATATGTATCTCTTTATATGTGTTTGCATTGTAAGTGAATAATTGCTTTATCATATGCATTTAAATGGAATCAATCATGTAAAACCGTTAATTGTTACAAAAAAAATGTATTACAAATAATTTTCTTTAAAAAATTATAAATTGCCACTTTATGATGATGTAATAACATTCACAGTGGCCTTTATGTTGTAAAATAGTTAACCTTAAAAAATACCTGAGATGGACATTTGTTTTCACTTTTGGTTTTTAAAGGCCTTAAATTTGTCATGACCTTGCTGATTATTATTACCTCCTATATTTGTGAGGAATCACCACTGTTTTTATTGCCTTTAATGGAGAGAACATGTTTAAAGTGGCACTGTTGCTGGGAAAAATGAGTTCTACTTAGCTGAACCTGTCCCTTGTAGGACGCCATCTTCTTCCGGCAGGTCCACTTCAGCTTTTGGCTCCTCCATTGATAAAGCTAATTCACTGCAGCTGTCAGTGATGACTGGGAGAATTCCACTTCTAGATGGCATTAGCCCCGTCCAGTATCTAGAATTGTCAGGCATAAGAGAAATACTGAGACACAGTCAATAGGAGTATTTCATAAAACACTCTTGTCATAAGTCCCAGTGCAACTCCAGATGAGCACTGAAAGAGGGTAGGTATTACAAAAATAATTTAGTGGTTTTCTTTTATATTCTGTGGATATCTGCCCCACGGTATTTTCACATATCTAATAGAAAAGAAAAGGGGAAAAAAACAATTTGATATGAGTTCAGTAACACTAATTTGATGTAGCAAATCTCAGGAGAGTTGAACAAAGTGATATTCAAGTAAGTCAAGCAATTCTTCATCAATTAACATACATTGTCAAATGTGGCAACATAAAGAGACACAGGTACTATAGAGGAAGGACCATGGCATCCCAGAGGGCACCTAGAGGAACCATGAATTGAAAACTACCACCAGTTCATGATTGGATCTCTATCCAAGCCAATCCCTCTTTTCAACAGCATTTTAGGCCTTCATAGGTCTTTTTTTTTCTGGTGGGTCTGTATACCCGTGATAAAAATCCAAAAAAACTCCTTCTTATTGTTCCACTTTTGGTTTCTATATTTACATTTTAATATTTACAACTTTGCTCCACAAAGGCACTTTATACATATCTTTGTGTATAATTCCTTTATTTCTATTATAACTATATGCAGCAGTGATAATTGACTAATTTGCAATCATGCTGAAGTGTGCACTGGTTACCTGCAATTATGACATCTACCACTGTAATTAAAATGTCACATCTCAAAACATTTAGGGCCGTTTACAGCAGAGATATAAAATGCTAATTGAAATGCTTAATATGAAAGTATCAATTAAATGGTCTCACAGACCTCTAGTTGCACGATTTTTGGCTCTCTAATTAAACAAAAAGTTTAATTAAGCAGTCTAAAATATTTATAGTGTGGTATGGATGCATTTATAGTGCTGCAGCTTAGTAAACTGCCTTTACAGTGTATTAAAACATAGTCAAATGGTCTCATCTTTTACAGCACTTGTCAGAAAAATATAGGCCAGCACAGTAAAATGTATTAGCCCAATACATTGTCTCCGTTTTATTACAAGGAAGCTATGATCTACAGCTCTGTCACCGGAGATCTATTGTTCAAGGGTTTCCACAATCTTCTGTGTGCCGCCATTAATTTATAGCAGTAAACAATATGTAGCCCTCCAACTGCAGCAAAGCAGAATCTTTTAATGAGCTCGATGTTATTACCACAATAAATCAGTGCATTCATGTAATGTATAATTCAAAGTGTGTATTCCCAATGTAACTTCTCTGAGTAAGCTGATAGTGTGTCATTGTCAGACCCCGACGATATCTTTTATTTATTTATTTTTCATTTCCCTTTTTTTTTCTTAATCTTTTTTTTAAAAGCAAGGTTCGAAGAATAAAAAATATATATTTTTTTTGTTGACTACTTCTTTTCCCTCCTTTATTTAATTACATTTTATATAAGCATACAGAAATCTCTCAGACACGATCAGAAACAAAACTGTAATGGTTACATCAGAAATCAATATGGCGCGTTCACTGGCATTATTGATCTGTCCGTGCTACCATTTTCACAAAGGCAACAGAATCAGTCCTAATTGGTTTTAGCGGTATATTCAAGGAATGTAATTCCATAAGCATTGATTAGAGCTGTGTGCTCTGCAGAAGAAAAATACACAGCCATTTGTTAAAATTCTATGGAATGAATTGCAAAGTTAGCTTATTCTTCTTTCCATTAACCCTGTGGGGTGCAGAGATGAGGTTCGGATTCTTTATAAAACAAAAGCAAATTCCCCCAGAGATAAGTGCATAATTTATTTCATGTTCTTTTCAATGGTTTAAGAATGTATCATCCAAGAGAGGCTGAATTCAGAATTGGCAGCTTATGATAGTTTAGAATTATGAGAGCTGTACACTGCAGCTGCTGAAATACCATAGTAAACAATGTAATATATTGGTATTATTTGAATGAATAGAATATTATAGAATATATGTATTTGAATGAATAGATATATATATATATATATATATATATATATATATATATATATGTATTTGAATGAATAGAATATTATATATATATATATATATATATATATATATATATATATTTTTTTTAACAATCCAATCCAAATATCATTGGTGAAAACACAAAAAACTTCCTTTACCTCTGAAACCTCATTGTAAGCCAAGTCATTTGTCCTTAGATGGACAAGTACATCCAATTCCCCTTCCTGCTTTGCTCGCTTAACAATATTACAAATACGTCTCCTGTCTCTGTGAGCAGTAGCTCCGGGAAGACGTCTCACAAGACCACCATTGTCCATCTCCACACCTCTTATGATAGAATTCCCCAACATCAACTGCTTTCTATTAGGCATCACCATAGTCTCCAAGCCTGTCTCCACCCCACCACTACCCTCAGTGCCTGAGCCTGTCTCCACAACACCACTACCCTCCACGGGCGTCCGCAGGAATTTTTCCGAGTAATTGTAATGACATCCATACTTGGTCCATTTTTGACAGTGTCATGAAGGGGAGGAGCATAGTCATTATCAAATAAAGCCAGGGTGAAGAGCATTTTCACAACTATGGTGTCAGGAATACATGTTTGTATTCCTGACACTATAGTGTTCCTTTAAGCAAATTAAAGGATCATTCTGGTCACCATAACAACTTCATCTACATGAAAATGCTATGATGCCAGGAAGCCCCTGGGTGCTCTCTTTCCTTTAAGGGGTTAGACCGCTCTCAAATGGTTTAAACCCAAAGGCTTCCTCCAGCTCCAGATTTCCAGGTCGCTCAGTGGTGTTCGGCTTCTGAAACGGAGTGTCAATGCAGATTGACGTCAGGCATGGGTGCTACAGATTGGCTAGAGTGGTCAGTTGACGCTCTAAGCCAATCGCTAGTTCCCGATTCATAATTTCTTTTACTTTTTTATGAATGGGGAGCTACTGATTGGCTTAGAGTGCCAGCTGACCGCCCTAGCCAATCAGCGACACCCCTCCTCAGCAGCCCTCTGTGCTTCCTGACACTGACTAAATAAAAGTGAACACATTAACACTGATATTTTTTTTTACCTGGGGAAATGAGAAGGTCCAAAGTTTCCCTGCCAGGCCCAGGTACCAAAGCCTTATGATGTGGTGTCCAGAATAAAGTGGAGGGTTCACTTCATTTGTCCTTCCTGCTCCAATCTCCTTTTCTTCAGTCATTTGACACAGTCTTCTTTTTCTTCTGACACGGTCTTCTCTCCTCCTTCTGCTCCTTTACCTTTCTGCTACTTTCTGCTTATTGTGCTCCCCCTTCTGCTCCTGTTTCTCTCTGATCTTTCTGCTCCTTGCTGACCCTTTCTGCTCCTTCTCCTACTTTACCTTTGTGCTCCTTGCTGTAGGCTATCTCTGCCCCCCATATGCCTCACTTCCCTGATCTCTAGGCTACCTCTGCACCCCCTAACTCCCCATATGCCTCACTTCACTGAT
>OW240917.1:150265494-150337733 GCA_933207985.1 Pelobates cultripes | reverse complement strand
GAGCCTGTCTCCCCAACACCACTACCCTCAGTGCCTGAGCCTGTCTCCCCAACACCACTACCCTCAGTGCCTGAGCCTGTCTCCACAACACCACTACCCTCAGTGCCTGAGCCTGTCTCCACAACACCACTACCCTCAGTGCCTGAGCCTGTCTCCCAACACCACTACCCTCAGTGCCTGAGCCTGTCTCCACAACACCACTACCCTCAGTGCCTGAGCCTGTCTCCACAACACCACTACCCTCAGTGCCTGAGCCTGTCTCCACAACTCCACTACCCTCAGTGCCTGAGCCTGTCTCCACAACACCATTACACTCTGAAAGTTTAGAAAATGAATTATACAGAGCAACAGACTGTGCAATATGCATTTTATCCAGAACTCTAAGTCTACCAGATCCTACAGTAATCCATCTGCCATTCCTAGTACGTCTCTGCAGCAGTGGCGTTGCAGCAGTTCCAGCCTGAGTTTGTTACTGGATGCCCACAATTGTTTCTGAATGTTGATAACTTTCCTAGCAACTGCGGTTGTGGCATTGCTTGCTCCTTTGTATCCTACACATATGGCAAAATAAAGAATAAATAATAAAAAATAAAATAAAATAAAAAACACTGTTATAATCCATAACCCAATACTTATCCAAATAGAACAAGACATAATTCTTATGGCTTGGACATATAAATGTTTTAAAAATGAATGTCCTTTCTAGTCTAATTTTGTTCCAGACCCTTCCAATAGATGTCCCCAATTTGTTCTTTTTCACACTTCGATTAACATTCAGTGACTACATATGGTTTGGTAGGAGACCAAGGGTAGCATTCAACATGTTGACTAGATCCAAAGACTGAAGGGGACTAGGACTACCAGACCCATACCACTATTTTCTCTGTCTTTGTTATTTAGAATACTTATCTGGTGTCGGAAACCTAAATATATGTTATCTATCACCAGACATCCTAAAATAATGGCTGAAGTAATTCTGTGAGGAAGAGTGGTCCAAGATTACTCCTGAATGTAGTGCAGGTGTAATCCGCAGCTAGCAACGATGCTTGGTTGAGATTTTTGCTCCCACAGCAGTATCGACTAGCTATTTTTATGTTTTTGTTTAATGGGACGTGTTCCGTAAAGACATGCAAGATTATAATTGCATATCATAGGTTGTAAGCACATTTAAGTATGGTCTTTTTCACCTCTTTGTTTTGTTTTTCAGTTACTGCTTTATTTCCATCTTTAGTATTGTAAAGTGATGCAGAGTATGTTGGCACTATATACATGATTGTAATAATAGTGGGTACATGATATAGGAATAACTGAAGTATAAAAATGTTGCTTTGTGTAATGAACTCATTTTATGTCCTCAGAAAGAGCTTTGAGGTTTAGAGTTGCCTGTTGACTTGATCAACTTTATATAATGTTCTATGAATTTCTACAAGCACATATGCCTTTTAATTTTTTTCCCCCCGCTATAGATTCCCCATTGATTGTATTGATACGGCTGAGGAGCACAACTCAGGGAAACTTGCCACACAGAGCTGTTGATCAGATTGTATAAAACTGAGCAACGTATACAGCAATCAATTAGTGTTGCACTGATTTTTTTCAGTGGTCAAAGAGGCCTTTTCAAGTCCTGTGTATAGTAAAAGAGAAACTATGGGGGAGTGCTTTGAAAGATAAACTATGGGAAAACATCAGGAGATGGCTCTTGATGTCCCCTCATAGTTCCTAGTCTTTCATAGTGACTGGTAAAGGAAAGTGATTGGTACAAGAGATGCAGATTGTCATTTATCTCCCAGTTTCATGTCCATCAGTATAAAATTTATCATAACCGTGGATAAGAATGTTTCCTGTCTTTGTGAGAACAATTAAATTCTCTAGTCAACTTGTATTCATTTTTCTTATGTGCACAGCGCAAAATAATGCTGTCATATAACCTTATGTGTGCCTTTTAGCACTAGTGCCTATTGGTAGTATTTAGTAATCCCTTATGGTAGGAACCTTATTGCAATGTGTGTAGTTTGATGTCAACCTTTCTTTACTATTTTACATTTAAATGTAGGGATCTGTATTAATGTGATGGCATAAATCTGATTTTTGCTAACATTTGTTTTAGCCATTTTAAGCTCACACACATCACCTTATTATAAGATATGTGTTTGCTAATATGAGTGTAATTGATGTTGCCATTTTTCAATTGACTGCTTATATGACCTGTGACATTCTCTAGATTGTACTCAAGCTGTAACAATTTATAGCTGAAGTAGGTTTCTCTGTCTTCTATTCTGTGGTCCATTGCCTCTAAAGCAGTGTTTTGTTTTCTCCCAAAAGCGTATTATCTAGATGAGAATAAGCTGCTGAGAATGCCTATTGTAATAGCAGACCACGACATTGGAAACCCAAACCATATTCTAGACTCCTAAGGCTCTTTGTATAGAGGACTAGATCCAATCAGCGACCTACCTGATTATTAATTTATTTATTTGTTTTTGTTTTTTAATAAACACCAGCTTATATGCAACATGTAATACAAACATGCTGAAATGTATTTAAGATTTTCTGTAATTTTGTGCATAATGAATCCACTCAATAGATTTTCTTAGGTTTCAAAATTAGGGTCCACTCTATTTTTTTATGTTGGGAACATTGTATCAACTTAATTTGCCTGAAAAGAGAATTGGCAACCTGTGGACATTTAAAGGAAACATCAAGGCTGAGGGTGACATCCCCATGCTTTACAATGCATTATACAGTTTGTATATTAAAATAAGCTATATCAAATACATTTTTATAAAGTTCAATTTAAATTTCAGACCAAATTCAGATGTACATCTACTCCAAAGGCAAGGAAATGTATGAGAACTCTCAATGGAATCTCTAGGCAACTATACAGACGGTTTACCGTGCAATGTTTTGTCATTTAGCACTAAGCAACATAAGTTCTATTTCCAATTAGTTAGGTGGTGGTAACATTCACTGTTCCTTTTAGCCTCAGGCAAAAAACAAACAAAACACAGCATTCTCGCTCAGCAAATTAGAATAGAAGGTGTTGACATGCAGTGCTCCCATCATCCTTGACAAGTAAAATCACAGTGTTGGCTCCCAACTAGTTAGAATGGGAGAATATGGCACTCGGTTATCCCATTATCTTAAGGAAAATGACCACAGCATCACATTCTAATAAGTTAGAACAGAAAGTGGTGACAATCAGTGCTCCCTTTATTTACTGCCAAAACCACAGCTTTACCAGTTTTCCCATTACTTTAATACATGTGTGACATTTTAAAGTTTTTGATTTGCATTTGTTCTGTAATGTCTAGTTTCAAATCTTGTTAGAACAGTACAAGAACTGTGTGTATGTATATATAATATGTATATATAATAAAAAAAATATATATATCTATATATAATATGATGCTTAGAACAAGAATATGTAGTTACTAGGACACTGGATATAGGGGTACTAAAATGGAGTGAATGTTGAATATTTATTTCTGTTTTTATTCTAGCCCATTGGAGCACTGAATCCTAAGCGAGCAAACTTCTTTTCTGAGCGCTATGAAACCTGGGAGGATGACCAAGTTCCCAAGTTTCACTATGGAACTCACTACTCGACATCAAGCTTTGTACTCAGCTGGCTGCTAAGACTCGTAAATATATATTTTATTTTTGTATTCATATATATATATATATATGTGTGTGTGTGAGCATATAATGGGTGGAGGGATCCTTTCACTAGTTTGTGTTATAGGCCATAGTTCTAGCTTTCAGTATTCAAGTTGTTTTTGTAAATCTGAGTGTCTGTGTCTATTGCCTCATGTACTTTTGTAGATCTATATAGTCATCAATTTCATGGGAGGGAACAATTGATAAAGTTAGCTTACTTTATAAAGCCTCTTAATAACTGCAGTCCTATTACACCTAAACACAAAAAGCACTTCATCTCTCACGTTGTCTCCTCCATTCACAACTTATGCAAGATAACATAGATGAATTGTTCGGATCGGTTTACCTCTATTCCTCTTGGGTACCTTTTTTGTTCTTTATGTTCCTTTTTCCTCACTACCCCATAGAACATAAGCTTGTTTTTGTAGACCCACCATCACCGCTGGTATTTGTCAACATCTGTGGAATGTGTTGGTGTTATACAAGTGCAAACATAATGGTCATAGTGACCTCCTATTAATAAAATGTGTCTTCTTAGAATTATAGCATTAAAAGACACAACAAAAGGCAAAACTGTTTAGGTATTTCATTCACCCAGACAGAAGATATGAGAACACAAAAAAAGAAATTATGAAAAATGGTTCAAAGAGAGCCTGCCAGCATTTTAGATCTGGACCACCCTTGTGGGTGAGATCAGCCTATATCACAGGTCCTTTTGGTTATGGCACATGTGAATAAAATGTATTGGAGACCTGAGGCTAACCGAAGGACAGCCTGTTAAGTTTTGTTGCTTTTTAAGTGTTCTCAAATACAGTCAGTTTGGTGTAATGTGTGTATCCCAAAGGGAATTCCAATTTACATTCTTTTGTATGATCCCATTGGAAGTATTTCCTGTGTGCCAGGGGAAAATATTTTATATTTTGAATTGACCTAATTAGATGGTTTCCATCTCATGTGTACTTAAGCATACTTTGTGTCAAAATTAAATTATAAAACTCCAAAGTGACACTACAGTGTACACTATGGGTTTTACTATTCATTTGTGTTCCACTTCTAAACATGGCCTAGAACAGAAAAATCATAGTTCATGACTATGAGACAATATTTGTCTAGGATACAGTTAACAATCCTGAGCCATATTAGAGCTACCCCCCAGAGTAATTAGTTTGTTTAAATAGCCTTTTCAGAATTCATGGTTTCTCTTTTCTACAGATCTTTGCTCCAATACATTCTGTGCTTCCTCATTTACACTTGCATCTGTAACAAGTATAATTTATCTCCTGCTAATAATGTTAAGTAGCCATAATAAGAATCTTCTGTAAAGTGTGGGTGTTTAGTGGATTAGTTAGTTATACTGTTTATTGATAACACACTGCTTTACAATTGTGCAGGTTTCTCTAAACCCAAGGGGTAATTCATCTAGTACAAAGTAATTTCTTTGGAAAAGCATTAGCAGCATCCCATTAATTAAAGCTTGTTAGAACAGTACAAGAAGACATAAATCCTTGATATAATTTATGGTGTCTTGCTAATTTTAGGCAATTATCTACTAATACAGGCTTAAGTGTTCTTTAACTAAGAGAGGCTTTCAAATATTCCCTCATCCATACTTTTCAAGTAAAAAAAAATAAAAAAATCAGAGCAAGCGCTATTATAGATATTGAAATGTAAGCACCTTTCTATATCTTTATTTATTGCACTAGAATATGTCAAAATCTTCTTTTGCAATAATCCCAATAAATAATATACATGAATCGGTTGGTCTATACTGCGGAGAAAGCTTTTGTGTGCTAGGTACTTGTAAGAAAAACACACACAAAAAATAGAGGACAAAGGTGTGGGCCCATTTAAATCCCTACCTTTTTGTTTATGTATTGTACATTCATCAGCAGTTGCATTTTAAATGAATTTTGGTTAATAGCAAAATAAATAAGCACTTGAAATTATAATAATCTATATGCTTTGTGTCATCAATAAAATTTCACCTAGCAACCCAAGATTTGCTGCGTTCACTCTCAATGAAATGTGCAGTGCAATAATGATCTAAGATGGGGGGTAGCACTGCTGGAGAGCCATATCTTCAAGTTTTCCAATTTGTTAATTTTAATATGCGATGTCTTCACTGTAAACCCAGCCAACACTTCCTCCCTTCCATGTTCACCTGTTCTTTGTGCTGATTTTGTATCTCCTGGGACAGAATGGTGCAGGGAGGTTTTGTAACTGCAGTGAGCCATGTTGGAGGAATACATTTATCTGCGTGGTGTGCACCTGTGACTAGGTTGCGGATTTGTGTGTCATTAGTTACGGCAGATCTAACATTTTACAATGTTTTGGGATGTTTTATTTTAGCTTCACTCTTCAGTTGAGGATATTGATGCAGTCTATTTTTAACAAAAGATAGAAATGACCAAGATTGTAAAGCCAAAAATATACCACTTGCCTGACACTTACTCACACATTGCTGCAATAACATGCAATTCATTAGACTATACAGTTTGTGGGTATGATTATAAGGTCTCATGGCAATTTAAGTAGTGGGACCGAAATAAAAAAATGCACTCATTTACTTTTCTTCCTCCTAGGAGCCTTTCACAACATTTTTCCTGAATTTGCAAGGTGGTAAATTTGACCATGCGGATAGAACCTTTTCATCAATTTCAAGAGCATGGCGCAATTCCCAGCGGGACACGTCAGATATCAAGGTACTGTTAAAATCAAGCTGTTTATTTCAGTTTTTTTTTTCTTAATTATTAAAAAGGCAAATTCATTCTCTAATGGCATACAATTTAATTAACTGTTTTAAAGCAAATAAATAAAGAAATTGACATAATGAGAATTTATGTTGCCGATAATGACTGCTAGCTGCTGCAAACAGTAATCTTTCACATCAGAAAATTAATTTGTCATGTTCTGCCCAAAATATTAAGAATTGAAGTTTTTTTTTTTTTTTTTTTTAAATGTATCGTTATTACAATAAGTGCTGTTTTCCCACATAAAATAGAAAGTGCTTGCAAGGCCAAAACCACTTGATCGAACCTTGGCATCTTATCAAATTAGCATATTTAAAGTCACATTGGATGGATAATACATTGATCTTTCGTGCTGTTGTTGCCCAGGTTAGTTAGCTAGAGCTCTATCTCCTCTCCTCTAGGTGTTGCTTATCATTGTAGAGGGTTATTTTTGTTTTTCAAATATATTTTGTCACTAGTAAGTGTATCATACAGTGTCATAATATTTGGAATGTGAGACCCAGAGCTATTCTTTGTAAGGGATAGGGAAATGTCTACTTAATGGGACTATAGTCACCAAAACATTAGCTTAACCCTTTAAGGACTGAGCCAAATGTACACGTTTTGAACAAAATAAAACGTAAACAAAACTTGGAATTTGATTATATGTCTGTTCAACCGTAATTTACCTCTTTCATATTATGTACACCCACACTTATTATATATCATTTTATTCAGGAGAAATAGGGCTTTCATTTAACATCAAATATTTAGCTATGAAACCTAATTTAATATGAATAAACTATTTTTTTTTAAAAATTTGAGAAATTGAGAAACACTTTTTTTAATTCTGCATGACATTTTAAATGTGAATGTCATAATACTGTTTGATTTTACTGCAATAAAATACACATATTTGGATTCAGCGATGTCTCACGTGTAAAACAGTACCCCCTATGTACAGGCTTTATGGTGTTTTGGGAAGTTACAGGGTCAAATATAGCGTGCTACATTTTTCATTTTTTTCACATTGGAATTTGCCAGATTGTTTACTTTGCCTTTGAGACCGTACGGTAGCCCAGGAATGAGAATTACCTCCATAATGGCATACCATTTACAAAAGTAGACCACCCAAGGTATTGCAAATGGGGTATGTCCTGTCTTTTTAGTAGACACTTAGTCACAAACACTGGCCAAAGTTAGCGTTAATATTTGTGTGTGTGTGTGATAAATGCAAAAAACAAATTTTAACGCCAATTTTGGCCAGTGTTTCTGACTAAGTGGCTACTAAAAAAAAGACTGAATCACCCCATTTGCAATACCTTGGGTTGTCTACTTTTGCAAATGGGATGCCATCATGGGGGTAATTCTCATTCCTGGGCTACCATATGGTCTCAAAAGCAATGTAACCAATCTGGCGACTTTCAAAGTGAAAAAACTGAAACACAAGCCTTATATTTGACTCTGTAACATTTGAAAACACTATAAAACCTGTACATGAGGGGTACTGTTATACTCGGGAGACTTCGCTGAACCCAAATATTAGTGTTTCATAACTATAAAACGTATCACAACAATTAGATCGTCGGTGTAAGTGCTGTTATTAAAAAAAATTTCACCTTCACTGATGATATAGTTTTAATACATTTTTATTATTTTGTAACACTAATATTTGTGTTCAGAGAAGTCTCCCGAGTAAAACAGTACCCCCCATGTGGTGTCTTGGAAAGTTAGTGTTAAATATAGTGCTAGCAAGTTAATTTATCTGGACTTTCTGCATGGGTTATCAGGGTTATTACTTAATTATGTAAAAATATTACATAAATATATATGTAGAATCAAAATATATATAAAAAATGATTTTCTCACCCCTCCTGGGTGGTATGTTTATCCCTAATTCTCGGGTCCTCTACCAGAGGCCTGGGAGTTTGAGGGTTCTGTGCAGTATCTTTTGGACAGCCATCTCAGATGTCCCATCTGGAATCTGTGAAGCCACTCCCCCAACTTGGAAGTCACAGCCCTGAGTGCTCCTATCACCACTGGGACTACTACTGCCTTCACTTTCCACATCCTTCCTAGTTCTTCTTTCAGTCCTTGATATTTGTCCACCTTATCATGTTCCTTCTTCCTGATGTTCTAGTCATTGGGTAATGCCGCATCCACCACGACTGCAGTCTTTCGTTCCTTGTCTACCACCATGATGTCTGGTTGGTTGTCCAGCACTTGCTTGTCTGGCTGGATCTTGAAGTCCCACAGGATCTTAGCCCTGTCATTCTCAACTACCCTTTGTGGTATCGCCCATCTGGACTTCGGCAGGTGCAATCTGTATTATGTGCAGATGTTTCGGTACACAATCCCTGCAACTTGGTTGTGTCTCTGTGTATGCTGTTGCTGCTAAAGTCTTGCATCTGGCTTCTAGGTGCTGGACTGTCTCAGAGGCCTCTTTGCACAGTCTGCACCTTTGGTCTTGCCTGGTGTGGTAGACTCCAGCTTCTGTTTATCTGGTACTGAATGCCTGCTCCTGTGCTGCTAGGGTTAGTGCCTCAGTGCTCTCTTTCAGTCCTGCGTTTTCCAAGCACTGGTAGGATTTTGTCATGTGGGCCACATCCACTATCTGCCGGTGGTACACCTCATGGAGAGGTTTGTCTTGCCAAGGAAACTCCTCTTTTCCTGCAACCTCGATCTGTGGAAGTCTCAGGTAATCCCTTAGCAGTTCATCTTTGGGAGCCATCTTCATGATGTACTTGTGGATGCTCTGTGTTTCAACCAGGACTGTGGCCTTGACACTCATCAGGCCCCGACCTCCTTCCTTCCGGCTAGTGTGCAGTCTCTGGGTGCTGGATTTCGGGTGGAATCCTCCATTCATAGTGAGTAGTTTCCTGGTCTTGACATCCATGGTGACCAGTTCTTCTCTTGGCCTGGTTATTATTCCAGCTGGGTACCTGATGACCAGTAGGGCATATGTGTTGATGGCTTGGATCTTGTTCTTGCCATTGAGCTGGAACTTCAGGACCCGTTTGACTCTTTGGAGGTACTTGGATGTTGCTATCCTACTTGCCTCTTCCTCATGGTTGCCATGTGTTTGTGATACCCCCAGGTACTTGTAGCTGTTCTCTACATCTTCTATTTGGCCGACTAGAACTTCAACTCCTTCTGTCCTGATCATCTTCTCTCTTTTTTCTATCATCCGCCTGCACTTTTCTAGTCCGATCTAAGTATATATAATTTTATTTTACACTGTTTTTAACTTTTATTTATCTTTTTTCAGGCTGCAGGGGGACTACCTGTCATTCCAGGCACTCCCCCTGCTGGCACTGCTATGGACAGCTATTCCTTCCATATGATTGTGAGGTCCTCGCAAGGACCTCGCGATAACATGGCACTGGAGGGCCAGATCAGATGGGATGCCAGGCAAGTCCCCCCCATTGCACTCGCCAGCTTACAGGTAAGTCCCCTGGACTGCGAGGACGTACTATGCCGCCCGCCCGCGTTTAGAGCCAGGTCCCCAAGGAGGGCATACTACTCCCGCCGTCCTAAAGGGGTTAATGAAGCGGTTTTAGTCTATAGATCATTCCCCTGCAGTCTCACTTCTCAATTCTGTCATTTAGGAGTTAAATCGCTTTTGTTTCTGCCTTCACAACACCATCCCTGGCTGTGACTGGCACAGCCTGCATGAAAAAAAGCTTTCATTTTCACTCAGATTTTAACTTACTTTAGAAATTGTTGTTTCCTTCTCTGTAAATTAAACTTTAATCACACCCAGGAGGCTTCCTCAGAGTCTAGAAGACTATTAACAGAGCAGGAGATACAAATTATTTATTACATCGACTGTGCAATAAAGGTTAAACATTAGATCTCTCTTTACTTGAAGTGTTTAGGACTTTAAGGACACCTGATGGGCATATGTCTTAAGGGGCCTGGTTGTGCGCTGTGACTCTCTAATAGTGGGACCTCCCAGCTAACACTCGTGCAAGATGGAGGGGAGAGCCAAACCCTGACTCACAACAGCCCCAGCCAGCAGGAGGGTGGAAAAAAATAAAAAAGACCAGTATGTGTGTCAGTATGTATCTAAGTGTGTTGTATGTGTGTGTCAGTATGTATCGGAGTGTGTTGTATGTGTGTGTCAGTATGTATCGGAGTGTGTTGTGTGTGTCAGTATGTATCTGAGTGCGTTGTATGTATGTGTCAGTGTGTACCTATATGCGTGTCTGTAGATCGGTGTACACACTACACAACACATGCATGCCTGCTTTCAAACACAAGTAAAGAATAAAGACCGGTTTAGTCCTGCAATACAAACATTTCAGTTTCTCTAAAATTGCAATGTTTTACATTGCTGGACTAAGTGTGACAAACTGTACCCAGACCACTTCAATGAGCTGAAGTGGTCTGGGGTGATTATAATGTCCCTTTAAAACTCCTCCTCCTCACACACACTTTTCCTTCACTCCATGTGTTAATGGTGAGCTGCTAGTGCATCTAGGAAAAAATCATAAACCACCCCTATATTTCCACAATCTATGTATTTACAAAAGATGCAATGTATTTATAAGGATTGGTTTCTTTCTTTTTCTATAGACCTTCAGAATAATCAATAGGATGTGCTGCCTCAGCTGGTCATTCAGATTGGCTCCTGTTTGACATATGATATGGAGCCTTGGGCTTCTCTACTCTGGTTGGGATAATAGATCATTTTGTTAATCAGGTGATAAAGGGACACTGAGCATGTTTTTACACTCACACATTATGGATGGTAATTCATTTGGTTACTATTATATTTGCATACAAAAATTATTTGTATGTTTTGCAACAAACACAGAGAATGAGAACTCTGAGAACGAGCAAGGGCTTAGAGAAACTCTGTAGCTTGTCCTAAGATCTGTGCTAGTACCCGCTCAGGTGTCAAATGTTTTGGCTCACTTGTACCATTGCAAAGATAACCTATGCCATTTGTATATCAGACTAACTCCACCAATAAGGGCAGTCCATAGCCAAAATGCCAGCAAGTTCTGTCTGCACGAGAGATGCAGCAACCCTGGACGATCAGCTGCCATTGGGCCTTGTCTGTGTGGCATGATTTTTATGCTACTGCTGTCTCTGATTGTGGAAGGATCATAAAAGAAAAAGCTGGGACATTATAAAACTGATTGTCACAGATCTGAATAATTAGCAGTGAATATTTGTTACTACAATGTGGAGAAGTCTAGCATTGATGGCTCCTTTAATTACTTTGTGTAGAAGAATTCTTCTCATTTCAACAATCAAAGTGCAATTAGATCCCAGTTAGCAGCAGCATGTCCTGCATCTTGTACAATAGCTTTTTGTTCCATTGCTTCGTTAATTAGGGAAACTATAAACAAAAGCCTTCCAGTGTTTTACGCAGTGATGAAGGTGATAATCACTTAATTCCTGCTTGATCTAAGCTTTTGTAGCCTTGACTGCACCACAATGATCATATTCCTAATCTTATGACCTGGTTGTTGATCTTGGATGTGTAGAAAGCTGTTTTTGCTAGTTTTCGCCCTGGGGGTTTGTTTTTAAACACCACTGATCTATTGACCCGAAGCAGGACCAGATTTTAAAAAGACCCACAGGATCCCTGGTCAAACAGCTTTAGTTTACATCAGAATTTCCTTTAAGCAGTTCAAAAAAATAAATAAAATAAATGTAGACAGACTGATATAGTTTGCCTGTATTAAATTTGTAATAGTACAAACAATTCTAATTTTAAGATTGCAACTAACTTTACATTTTACTTTGTATTACATATATTAATGTTCTCACTTCATTCCCAGAAATTAGATTTTTTTTTTTTACATATGCTTAACGGAATGAATATTTCAAAACTACAGCCCTTCTATATGTTGTCTAATGGAGCAGGGGCCTGTTTATCGTGTCTAGTTTTGCTTTTTATCCATGACATGACCTGGTATTTTTCATCTCCATTTTATTACAACATAATCATCAAGGAAACATGAAGGACCATCTCCTGCTGTCACATTTGGTTAGGCAGCTGGGCTGTAGGATCACCCATTGCCAGGTCTCAGATATTGGTATTTGTTTAGCAGCGAGTTTGGAAAAGCCTTTTATATCCAATATTGATGCAAAAAAGAGATTAATTATTTGGAAAATAAGTTTTCATGCTTACTTGTAACCTGCATGTTGGATGCCAGGAGGATCAAATTCTGAACCCAGACACCAGGTGAAGGCACTAGTTCTTAGTTTCTACAAGTGCACACACCTGGGTTCATTCACTGATCTTATGACATTAAGGGGTGAGTGTAATATATTTTCAATATACCATTTAAGCACACCCCCAATGCAACCGACCCTTTCAAATGCTCATTTTTAAATATTCTTGTGAATGTCTAATTCTGTGAATTCAGCTGGATCAACGGCAAGGAAATCTTTAGAAACATAAAACAATTCATAACTTATAATGGAAGAGGAACTAAACATTCTATCTCCTAGAAGCATGTTGGAAATTTTGACCTAGAATGTGTTGAGTAGATAGTGACCATTATTTCTTCCCACAGGAACTGATTCCCGAATTCTACTATCTTCCTGAAATGTTTGTGAATTTCAATAATTACAATCTTGGAGTGATGGATGATGGCACTGTGGTATCAGATGTAGAGCTTCCTCCATGGGCCAAAACCCCAGAAGAGTTTGTTCGAATAAACCGACTGGTAAGTGCATCAATGTAAATGGTTAGCGTTCATTTTAATTTGAGTGCACATTAGTATAGCACTGTTCTTTTTTCAATATATTGTTCGGTAAATAAAATCTGTATGCTCCTCTCCTGAGTGTCACATAGGCGCATAGTAAAGGATGGAGTGTACATTTAAACTGAAATGTACTCAAATGTTATCCTTTCACCTTGGATTTATGGCTTGCTGACTTTGAGGGGTCTAGCTAAGCAACAACAGCAATATTGTTGATTTAGTTCATACTTTTGAGTTCTTATGGTGAAGCAGTCAGCCAGGTCTAGTGAAGGGCTCATCTGAGAGCTGTTAAAGCTCCTTCTTTTATTCTTAGAGTCCAGCCTGTCCCTCCACAACCAGGCTGACTGATATGAATCTATACTGCTTAAATGAATAATTTTCTTTGCACCCTCGTTTTAAAGAATAGGAAACAAAAATCTAAAAAAATATTTTTGTGGTTGGCTAAAACATATACAGGCAGCATTAAAAATGGATGTTAAGAACAGCTCATAGAGCCAAAAAAAGACCCACTGCTATATTTCTATATTTGTCTTCTTATGAATAAAGAAAACAATAAAATATAGCAGAGAAAAAAAACTCACAAGGAGTAAGTGTGTGAGAGCACTTAAAGAGTGTTTAGAAGGTAATAGCAGCTCTTAACACCCGTGAGGGAATACCTTTCCCCCTAACCTGAACATAAAATCTAATATAGCAATCTAGTCTAATATATATTATATAGCAGGCTAACAAAATATAATATATACCTTCCTAAATTACTTGGAAAGTGGATACAGGAAAACAATATTATAAGAAGGATCGAGAAAAAAACTATTCTAAAATGTAAAAAGGGCATTCATTCTTTATATTTTTTGGCGATTTGTTTTAAAATTAAACTTAAATGTTTTTGGGGGAGGAGGAGGCTTGAATTAAACTAATGTTTTGGATTGCACCAGTTGTATTAAAATGTTTACAATAGCTGTTGGGAATCTGAAAAATGTGAACATGAAATGCTTTAGGTTTGGAGGAGCCGGTAAGGCTTTGAAAAACAACTTAAAAAATATTTTGCCCTCCAACTCCCATTGGTATGGAAATAATGTACTATTTTTGAGTTATGAAAAGGACTTTGGTAACAGACAAAAGCTATAAGCAATACAGTCACTGTTTATATGTATGATTAAATAATACCATATATAATATAATGCCAAAGCAAAGACATTGTCTGTTGCTAGGTTCTTTGTTTGTTTGGTATATTTCGTATTCAAAATTTAGCAAAAATAAATAGAATTAAATTAAAACAAATACAGTCAGGTCCATAAATATTGGGACATTGACACAATTCTAATCTTTTTGGCTCTATACACCACCACAATGGATTTGAAATGAACAAGATGTGCTTTAACTGCAGACTTTCAGCTTTAATTTGAGGGTATTTACATCCAAATCAGGTGAATGGTGTATGAATTACAACAGTTTGTATATGTGCCTCCCACTTTTTAAGGGGCCAAAAGTAATGGGACAGATTAACAGTCTTAAATCAAACTTTCACTTTTTAATACATGGTTGCAAATCCTTTGCAGTCAATTACAGCCTGAAGTCTGGAACGCATAGACATCACCACACGCTGGGTTTCATCCCTGGTGATGCTTTGCCAGGCCTCTACTGTAACTGTCTTCAGTTCCTGCTTGTTCCTGGGGCATTTTCCCTTCAGTTTTGTCTTCATCAAGTGAAATGCATGCTCAATCGGATTCAGGTCAGGTGATTGACTTGGCCATTGCATTACATTCCACGTCTTTCCCTTAAAAAAACTCTTTGGTTGCTTTTGCAGTATGCTTCGGGTCATTGTCCATCTGCACTGTGAAGCGCCGTCCAATGAGTTCTGAAGCATTTGGCTGAATATGAGCAGATAATATTGCCCGGAACTCTTCAGAAAACATCCTGCTGCTTTTGTCAGCAGTTACATCATCAATAAATACAAGAGAACCAGTTCCATTGGCAGCCATACATGCCCATTCCATGACACTACCACCACCATGCTTCACTGATGAGGCGGTATGCTTTTGATCATGAGCAGTTCCTTTCCTTCTCCATACTCTTCTCTTCCCATCACTCTGGTACAAGTTGATTTTGGTCTCATCTGTCCATAGGATGTTGTTCCAGAACTGTGAAGGCTTTTTAAGATGTTGTTTGGCAAACTCTAATCTGGCCTTCCTGTTTTTGAAGCTCACCAATGGTTTACATCTTGTGGTGAACCCTCTGTATTCACTCTGGTGAAGTCTTCTCTTGATTGTTGACTTTGACACACATACACCTACCTCCTGGAGAGTGTTCTTGATCTGGCCAACTGTTGTGAAGGGTGTTTTCTTCACCAGGGAAAGAATTCTTCGGTCATCCACCACAGTTGTTTTCCGTGGTCTTCAGGGTCTTTTGGTGTTGCTGAGCTCACCTGTGCGTTCTTTCTTTTTAAGGATGTTCCAAACAGTTGATTTGGCCACGCCTAATGTTTTTGCTATCTCTCTGATGGGTTTGTTTTTTCAGCCTAATGATGGCTTGCTTCACTGATAGTGACAGCTCTTTGGATCTCATATTGAGAGTTGACAGCAACAGATTCCAAATGCAAATAGTACACTTGAAATGAACTCTGGACCTTTTATCTGCTCCTTGTAAATGGGATAATGAGAGAATAACACACACCTGGCCATGGAACCGCTGAGCAGCCAATTGTCCCATTACTTTTGGTCCCTTGAAAAGTGGGAGGCACAAACTGTTGTAATTCCTACACCGTTCACCTGATTTGGATGTAAATACCCTCAAATTAAAGCTGAAAGTCTGCAGTTAAAGCACATATTTCATTTCAAATTCATTGTGGTGGTGTATAGAGCCAAAAAGATTAGAATTGTGTCGATGTCCAAATATTTATGGACCTAACTGTATAAGTTTAGGATTGCCTAAAGCATTTTTGTTTGGTCTCAAAATATACAATTATTCTTACTTATACTTCTATTTAAAAATAAATAGTGTATCCCTAAAAACTACTTGAAATGTAATGCATCAATTTTGTTTACAACTTTTAAAGAAAACATGGTGGCTGTAACATGAACTGCTTCTCTATGTAAAGGACTTAAAGCCATTTAGCTGTTTCCTATGGGGAATCTGTTAATTTCACAGTCCTTCTCTCTTAGAAGTTGAAGAGTTTCTTATATGTGCAAAATGTCACACTTAATCTCAGTAATTAAATGGTATATGCATTGAGTTCTATGTTGCTCACTAAAGATTGATGCTGTCTATAGGTTCACATGACTTAAATGCAAGCTCTAGAGGTCAAACATGACATGGCAGTGTTATCTGTTAGACACTTTCTGTATCAACACCACCAAAGTAAGTGTGTGTGTGTATATATAGTGTGGTAACACATGTTGATTGCTCCTCCCCTATAGGCACACAGACTTTGTCTTATTGAAGTGGTCTAGGTGCAGTGCCCCTGTTCCCATTAGCCCTGCAATGTAAAACATTGCAGTTTCAGAGAATACAACTTTCTATTCCTTACACTATAGTCCCATTTTGCCTTCCCGACACCGTAAGGTTTGTAAAACTCTGTGTACTGTGTACTCTGTGTACCAAATTCAGCACCAATGTACCTTGGCGCTGGGTTGACCTTGCACCTTCTCTGATATTATCCTATAGGGGGGCATAAGGTACATGCAAGGTGAAAGCTTTAGGCCTTCCCCATAGGAAAGCATTTCTTTAATGCTTACAAATGGGGATTTAACTGGCTCTAGAGGTCCTTATGTAGAGTATGAGGACATCCAGCGCCAGTCGACCAAAAGTCACTTAACCACCAGGAAATGCCACTAGAGGCAGTCTTAGTCCTGTGATGTAACCATTGCAGTTTTCCAAAAACTGCAATGATTTACATTGCAGGACTAAGGGGAACATGGACACTGCACCAAGACCACTTTAATGAGCTGAATTGGTCTGGGTGCCTATAGTTTCCCTTTAACATTCACACTATCCGATATATTGAGCCATCTACTCCTGCATTCTACTTTTATCATTCACACTATCTCATATACTGAACTATCTACCCCTGCTTTCCTTCTTTAACCTTCATATTATCCTGTAGGATAATAATGCACATAAGAAGGAAAGTTTATATTATATTCTCCTGGATTTGTGTGAATATTTGTTCATACAGACATATGAAAATAGGAACTAACTTACTTGGCGTGTAATTAAAAAAAACTTTTAACTGGGATGGTTGATATGTATTACTACACATGCTACATTAAATACAATCCATGTCACAAGACCGTTCTGGCAAATACGTGGAATGCAAAATGATTCCCTGCTTTTATATGAACAAATTCACTTTGGATAATTTAGGAATATCCATCTCCGTTACAGCTAGTTCTGGTCTGTGCGGATATTCACTCTCAATTGATGGGTTTTTTTTTGTATTTTTTACTTTCCAATATACTTCTTCCAGCCCACAGATTATATGCAATAATTGTAGCCCTTGAAAAGCATACCGCTTTGATCTGTGACCTCTTTGTGGTGCTAATCGGGTTCCCAATATCATTATACCTCTCTCATTAATCATATTTCCTGCAGCCCGCCAGGCAGCTAGACAGACACAGCCCCTGTTCTCAGGCCTGTGCTGGCAGGTTTGTAAGCTTTTTCCAGATAGTGCTATACTTTGGCTTATAACAAACCAGCACCACATCAAGCTGTGTGCTACAATTAAAGTCAGATGGTCTTTGGGTTTAACAGGCAGATAATGTTGCAGCTGTCTGTCTTCCTGAAGTAAACCAGCACTAAGGACAGATGATATATAGGACAGTGCTTTATAACAGATTGTGTAGTATAGGGTCAGAAACTCTGCATCTAAGCATTAATTAAATGACATGCTTGTTTAACCCCTTAAGGACCAAACTTCTGGAATAAAAGGGAATCATGACCTGTCACACATGTCATGTGTCCTTAAGGGGTTAAACTGATCTTCAAGCTACTGTCTATATTGTCAAGCACATTTTAAATATGGCATACTCCACTACAAAGATCTTACCGGCAATAGGCTCTTCTCATTCTAGCTCGCTAATCTGTTCTCATGAATAGCCATGTTCTTTAAAGAGCGTTAGCTGTCAAAGTACATTGCTTAACTCCAAATGCCATGCTTAGCTAAAAAATGCCTACCTAAACTGCAAAACCAATTTACTTTTTTTTTTTTTTTTTTTTTTTGAAGACCGTTAAGTATATATATATTTTTTCTGTTTTCCAGTATATAGAGTTAATTTAGTAATGATCAACCTGTTACTAGTGCCTACAAAGACCTACAAAGGATGCTTAATCCTAAAACGTTTCAAGGCTAAGCTACATTCAATTCTTAAATCCTGTAAGATCCTGGCAAGTATGTGGTTAACTTTGCTGTAATTCAGCTTTTGCACTAATATAACACTCTTAAAGGTTTGCTTCCCAGGATTTTAAGTATTATGTTTGCCTGTACATACGTTTAACAAATATGCGTTCACAGTGTGAAAAATAAAATTAAATAAGTTCCACATCTCTTTAGCCTGCAAATGGGTGACTCCATTTTAGCTCCCAGTCATTCATGGTTTTACGTTCTGACCTTGTAACCTGCACTGGACAATCTGCATAGAGGAAGCATACAGAAAAGAGGAGATATAAGTGTTTCTATTTTTCCTCTTCCCTTGCAGTGTTTGCCTTGTCTGAACTGGTTTATTATGCCATTTGCTAAATCTTTTTTTTTTTAATGTTTTATTTAATGGTATATTTTCTAGAGAAGAGACAGTTACCCTGTAATGGCTAAAACAGGCATACATTAAAGGAACACTGTAGGGTCAGGAACACAAATGTATTCCTGACTCTATAGTGTTTAATCCACTATTTAGGTGGCTTTTACCCTTTACCCCCTTAGAAAAGGTGAAAACTTACCTTATTTCCAGCGCCACGCTGGTCCGCTGATGCTAGTACCGCCCCCAAACAGCCTCCTTGGTGACATCAGAATTACACATTTTTAGCTAATCCAATTGTCTGAAATCGGCAAGAAGGCAAATTGGGGACGGGGCCAAATGCTGTTTTAGCCAATCAGCACCTCCAATCAATACATTTCAATGAGGAAAATTCAGCGTCTCCAGGCAGAGTGTGGAGATGCTGAATGGCAGTGCTGCCTACTGTGCAGCACTGCCACAGGAAGCACCGTCAGTGGCCATCTGAGGAGTGGCCACTTAGAGGTGTCCCTAGGGGGCAATGCAAACATTACCTTTTCTCTAAAAAGGCAATATTGGCATGAAAATGCCTGAAGGCAATGATTATACTCACCAGGACAACTACATTAAGTTGTAGTTGTTCTGGTAACTATAATGTCTATTTAACACACAGGATAGAGTGTTTTTTAGAGCAGAAGCTGCCAAACCAGGCATCTGAGATCACGAATGGTCCCAGACTCAATGAGTACTCAGCTCGAATTACTGATACAACCTGCACAGTTGTGATATTTTAGACTGCTTTGAGGATTAATGTTCTAGATCAGCAAATGCCTGTTATGACACTGATCATAGACATGTACCTAACCCCTGTTTTGGTCCCAAATTCCGGTTTCTCTTTTCTATCCTATCGTCCCTCTTTTCTAGGAGCTCCATATTCATAGTGTAAATCAGAGCTTCACAACACTACTCACAGTAATTGTCTTTAAATTACAATAAATGTGTTTTAGAAGTCAATCTGTGTATATAAAATGCATAATTTAAAGTATCCCTCTTTGTCCATTTGAAATGTTGGGAGATATGTAAGACATGAAGTAGACATGGGAAAAATTCTATAGGATAAAATTGTGTTAATTCCTAATATAACAAATTATCTACTTGCGACAAGTCCTGATCAGGGCAAGCTCTGCCAGTTACCCCCCACCTTTTACCCAATCATTGTTCTATTTTCGTTGAATTATTTTCCTTTAAGAAAGTAAGATTTCAGTCAAGTTATTTTATGTTTCTACTATTTCTCCTGCTACATTGTAATGTAAAATATTTGTGTATGTTATAACTGTCAACATTTAAATACATGCTGAAATTTTCTCCATTTTACTATAAGATTTGAAGCTTAGTGGTATGTAGACTAGAACTGGCATCTGTGATAGAATACATAATTATTTTTATCACATGCTATTTTCCCCAAGAGTTTCATCTTTGCTTTATTATTTCAGTACCACAGGTTAATACAGCAGCCCTTGCCTGACAAGCTTTTAATGTGTTCGAAGTAGCATATTAAAATGGTGATATTGAATAGTGTAGGTCATATATACTTTGCATACCGTATTATTCAAATAGAGACATCTTAATCAAAACATCTACATGCTTCAGAGCTTCCATCATCTGAAAATGCATATGCCTATAATTTTTTATTTTTTATTTTTTTTTGTGTGTGTTTTTTTTTTTAGTATTTATATTCCAGCACCTTTATCATATATTTTTTCTTTTTTTTTTATATTAAACGATATGTCCAAATGTATGTAGACACCTTGTCCATTTACTTATTCCAAAATCTTTGGTGTTTGTGTGCAGTTAGCCACCATTCGCTTGTTTAAAAGCCTTCACTCTTCTGGGAAGACATTTAGCTAGATTTTGGACCTCTGCTGAAGGAACTTGCTTTAATTCAGCTTGAAGACTGTTAGTGAGTTGGAGCTATGATTTTGCAAGTTTAGGCCTAGGTTAAAGTCGCTCTGTCAGTTAATTTCCATATTATATTATTTGTATAATTCCAACTGAGGCTTTACTTATGGTAGACTTGTGTGAGGCTGTTTGGACATTGAAAACTAATTCACAAATCTACCAATGAACTGCTCTTGTACTAACTATGCTTCCTTGAGCAGTATGGACCTCTTTAGTAATTGCTGCATTCTAAAAGTTTGTCCAACAATATTAAATCCAGGCCAAGGTTGGTAGCAAGCCATTATTATGGAATAGGTTCAGATCAAGTCAAATGGTATTTCTAACTGAGTTACAATAGATCAGATTCATTCCCAGCATCCATAATACTGCTTTTAAAAAAATCACTTCTAGAGAATTTAAGGAATTGTCTACTCTGGGTCACTCTTAACCTTGCTTGGCAAATTAAGAATACCACATCACGATTTCTCCATTATTTCCTTCCTTGGTTACTAGCATTTGTCTACTAGCTGCCTACTGCATGATAATCTGACTATTCCCTCCAAATTCAATGTCTGGTGCCAACAGGCTCCCTGTTACTCTCTTACTGACCTCCACGCTGGTCCACTGATGCTAGTACCGCCCCCAAACAGCATCCTTGGTGACATCAGAATTACACATTTTTAGCTAATACAATTGTATGTATTGCTTTATTATTATGTTATTATTTATATAGCGCCAACAAATTCTGCAGCGCTTTACAGTGGGTGGACGAACAAACGTGTAGTTGTAACCAGACAAGTTGGACACACAGGAACAGAGGAGTTGAGGGCCCTGCTCAATGAGCTTACATGCTAGAGGGAGTGGGGTAAAGTGACACAAAAGGTAAGTATAGTATTAGACTAATCACAGTTTCAAGAAAGGAATCAGTCAGGAGCTAATAACAGTTTAATTTTACAAAGAAATATTTTTAAAATAACTTTTTTGAAGCAGTGGATACTGGGTGAACATCTGACGGAGGAAAGTGAGTTCCACTGGAATGGTGCAGCCCTCGAAGTCTTGAAGGCGAGCATCAGAGGTGGGAGTACGGACAGAAGATAGGCGTAAGTCTTCAGCAGAGCTTAAGGGCATAGATGGAACATACTTGTGTATTAGGGAGGATAGATAGGTGGGAGCACCATTATGTAGAGATTTGAAAGCAAGAACCAGAACTGTAAATTGAGCGCTATATCTAAGAGGAAGCCAATGTAGGGTGAGGCGTGGGAGGTACAGGCAAACCGGAAGATGAGCCTTGCCGCCGCATTAATTTTGGACTGTAACGGCGCAAGTTGGGAGCACGTAAGATCACTGAGAAGCGGATTACAATAGTCAAGGCAAGAATTGACCAGCATCTTAGTCGCATCGGCGTTAAGTAGGGTTGGATGCACGCAATGTTTTTGAGATGGAAGCGGCAGGATTTGGCAATAGACTGAACATGAGGCGTGAAGGAGAGGTCGGAGTCAAAGAGAACACCTAGGCAGCGAGCCTGCCTGGTGAAGTTGATGGTAGCACCATTGACTTGGAGGGAGACAGACACAGGAGTAGCAACACTTGAAGGAGGAAAGACCAGAATTTCAGTTTTGGTCAAGTTGAGTTTAAGGAAGTTGACAGCCATCCAGTTAGAAATAGCAGAGAGGCAGTCAGAGACCCTAGTCAAGAGGGACAGGGAGAGATCACTAGAGGACAGATAGATTTGCGTGTCATCCGCATAGACATGATATTGGAAGCAAAAGAGGCTAATGAGTTTACCAAGGGAGGCAGTATAGATGGAGAACAGTAGGGGACCTAGGACTGAACCTTGAGGGGCACCAACAGAGAGGGGTTAGGGAGAAGAAGCAGAGCCAGAGAAAGAAACACTGAAAGAGTGCTGGGAGAGGTAGAAGGAGCACCAGGAGAGAGCAATATCTTGCAGAGCGATAGTGCGGAGATTGAGAAGCTATTGATGGTAAACTGTATCAGAAGGTCAAGGAGAATGAGGATAGAATAGTGACCACAAGATTTTGGAGGAGAGAAAGTGACAGGAGGTGAGAATGGGTTTTGTATGCATGGGGTCTAGGATGAGATCGATTGTGGGTGGGGGTGAGAGTAGAAAACTGAGTGCAAGGCATGAAATGAGAGAAGGGGGGAGTGTAGCAGAGTGGGGCATATGTAAATGTGGAAAGAGGGGATGAGTGAAGTGGGTGTAAGGAGAGAATATTTATACTGAGTGAGAAGGAGGAAATAGGAGGAGAAGACAGATCATTGCTAAACTGGGAAAAAGTAAATTGGAAATAATTGGAATATCAAGAGCAGGTTTATTGCAGACGATCAGCTGATGGAGCACTGACTTTCTTAGAACAGTATCGGGGCTTGATATTTTTTAAATCAGGCTCTTAATACTTTATGCTTAATGGTGGGATTTATATTCTGTTCTGTATATTGATGCTACTATATTACATTGATATTACATTGAAAACCCACTTCTTCATAAAAGCATATCAATTAAACTGTTAATAGCTCCTGACTGATTCCTCTTCTGCAACTGTCATTAGTCTAATACTATCCTTACCTTTTTGTGTCATTTTACCTCACTCCCTCTAGCATGTAAGCTCATTGAGCAGGGCCCTCAACCCCTCTGTTCCTGTGTGTCCAACTTGTCTGGTTACAACTACATGTCTGTTCGTCCACCCATTGTAAAGCGCTGCAGAATTTGATGGCGCTCTATAAATATCATCATAATAATTTTAAATGGCATTTTACTGGATGCCTTTCTGTTACAAGTGTTTAATAGTATTTTACTGAAAAACAACAGTCAAAAATTAACAGCACTGGTTGCCGTAGTACAAAAATGCCCAGTAGGCCATTGTAATAAAGAAAAATAAATATATAGATGGTAGAGCTAGAACAAAGAAATGGCACATGTTGCTAATATAAAGACATATTGCAAGAAAATGGATCCTCGCTGAAGTAAAGTGAAAAAGGAAAGAGGGAAAATTGAGAATTAACAGCATAACATAATGTGACTGCTCCCAGTTTACATCCAGTCTTGGTATCACCCAACCACCAGGGCTCGAATCAGGACCAAGGAAGATATATATATGTAAATCGGGTGATTACACTAGCCATAGAATAAAGGTGTAGTCCAGGCTGTAATGTGTACAGAAAGGCATGAAAGCGTGAGGGAGCATGTAGACAGATAGCGGGGCCTCAGATGAGGATGGAGACGGGAAAAATATACAAGCGGGATTTGGATGAAGATGAGAGATTGGAAAGGAGAAAAACAAAGGTGGAGGAGTGGGGGGAGAAGACGGTTATGGGAAAAAGGGATTTTGCCTTCCATTTAATCGAGGAACTCAACAAAACGACAGTCATAACAGTGAATCCGGACCTTTCAATTACATGTATCCTTATTTGTATGCATCCTTACTGTGCTTCTTATGCGTATGCCTATAGTTTGAATGTTCTTTTCTTTATAATTGACTGTTCGATTATATATTATATCATGTTTAATGATAAATATATAGATACTGAAATTCTTTATTATACCTTAATTTTGTGTCACTGGAATGATATGACCAATCCAGTATATGAGATTCATGAGAGCATTAGTCTTAGGTTTGGATCTGCAAAGTATAGACCTTAAAGTATTACGTGGAACCTTTTTTAAATCATGAATAGGCCATCCTTGTTTTCTTCTATTATACAACTTTAATAAAAATTTAACAGGTAAATTCCAGTCTTTCTGCCAAGATATGCAAATGGACCTTTCTAGCCTTTTGTCTTCTTTACATATGCATTCATAGACTTCTTATCCATCTGGCCCCTACAGCTTGACCCAAGCAATCACATTTTATCTTATGACCATAAGTGGTTATTTAGTTTGTTTTGGGAGAGATTTAAAAATTCTTGGGATTTAAAATTAAAATGTTGCCCTGTATTTTCAACCTAACAATATAATAAGAAATTTAAGTTTACACAATGTTTAATGTTGAAGGCGTTAGCCTCAGCGAGTCACTTTTAATTAACTAAGGAAGTTTCAAGGCAATGGTGACCTTGCTCCAGATTTTTGTTGTATAATAATATTTTATTACAATTTCCTTCTGTTTAGAGGTGAGAAATACCAGGGGATTTGCTGATTTATGAACTGTAATGTTTTAATATTTATTTTTAAAAAATTAATAAAATGTATAATCTTAAAATATTTTTATTCTAGAACTGGCATATGGTAGCAATTACAAACACAACATCCATTCCATTAGCTATTGCTAAATGTAATATAATAATTTTATAGCACAGTGACAGTTGGTGGTCCATCGCTTTTTTGCTTATGGATGCCGTGAAGCTCTCGACATTTATGAAATGATTTTAGGGTGGTCTCACAAAATGTTAATGAATAACAATGAAGGAAGCAGGTAAAGTCCTATCAAGTGCTATGTAAAGGCTGCCATCTAGAATTTATATAGAAAATTGAGAATCAAAAAGCTGATGTTCAATTCTATGAGTTATGTATTGATTTTCATAATAATCAATATATATAATAAGTAATAGGAATTTAAAAAAAGCATTACTCGTCTCTGGAACAATTAACAGTGGGAGTTAACTCTTTATTAAAAGAGGTAATCAATACTGCATGGACTGTGGAGACCAAAAAAAGAACAAATGTCATTACCTGGGAGGTCACAGGAATGACAACTAGAACCCCAGTCAAATGTGAAAGACTACAAGATGGAGAACTAGAACCACCTAGGGAAATAGAGGATGTCCTATTGAGGGCCTGGAAGGCCACATGATGGACAAACTATACAATATTTAAAATAAAGTTTCACAAGAGAGATAATTGGAATCACACTTTGAGGTCCGATAATATAGGAAGAGTCGCAGCTGGGAAGACCAGGGTCTTCACCATTTTATTCCACCATATAGACCAATTTAAAGGCAACTAAATTATCATAGCTGTACAATCCATAAGGAGACCTAAGGCAACTGCCTAGTGGTTAAACTCGGACCCCTGTATTGTGAATATTCTTGGCTCTATTCACCATGGTGGGTTGGTGGTGCAACTGAGAACTCTTTAGAACTGACAAAATACAGCAATAAAAAAAAAAATTATAAGAAAACTGTTTCATCATATTAAAATTACCTAGCATTTATGTTTTGTCTCTAAAATGTTTGTGCATTTAGTTTTCTTGCTAACCAGAGTTAAATGTGTACCTTGATATAAAACCTTGATAATGCAATTCAAGATTTTCCTAGTCTTGACGTCAGAAAATATAGATTTTATTAAAGACAGGAGGCTCGTATTATGCATTAACTTTCTTTACTTAACTCCAGCAGCAAAGACATTTTTTCAATAAAGTTTAGTGAATAAAAAAAGGTAAAACAGAGTAACTGAAATGGAACGTTGGTAGCCAATCAGCATCCAGTATAGTCCATATAGTGAATGATCCCCAATATTCTCCCTCTTTCGAGCTGCGAATGTAGAAGAAGTGTCTAGTAGAGTAGCTCCAAGGATAGAATGATGAAACTCCAAACAGGATTAAGCTGAAATATAAATACCAGGGTGGGTTAATGGGAGGGATAATACTCGCCTCCTGTCTTTAATAAAATCTATATTTTCTGACGTCAAGACAGGAGGCTCGTATTATGCATGTTCAAAGCTATGTAGTCATAATATAACATACATCGGAAGTTATTACAATATTTTTGAAACATGCTGGCTAGGTCTAAAATAAAACTGTTTAAATGTAGATTCTGAAGACCAATCTGCTGTTTTTAATAGATCTGATAAAGAGCCTCTTGCTTGAAACACTTTAGTAGTCATAGCTCCTCTTGATGAGTGAGCTCCAAACATTGAAATATTAATACCTGCCATAGACATGGTTTGTCGTACCCATCTAGCTAAAGATGTAGAGGAGACAGGTAGAAAAGGTTTACGAAAGAAGATTAGTAATTGTGAGAAATTAGAATTTCGAATCAAAGAGGTTTTAAACTCATATGTTTGAAGACCACTAACAACACATAGAAGAGGATGGTCAGAAAATGAAGGATAGAATACAGTACGGAGATTAGTTTTGGTACGTCTAACAATAGAAAATGTAACACCATCAGGAGTATATTGTCTATTATTTAAGTCTAAAGCTTTAACGTCAGAAACTCTTTTGAAAGAGATGAGACATAGTAAAGTGGTAAGCTTAAGCGAAAGCAATTTCAAAGATAATGAATCATTGGCCCCCCATGATTCTATCAACTGGAGTACCAGAGTAACATCCCAGGTGGAATTATATTTAAGGCATGGAGGACGTTTAAATCTGATACCCTTCATAAGTGTGCAGACTAGAGGATGTTTACCCACAAGGAAAAATTCAATAGGGTCGTGATTCGCTGAGATAGCGGATCTATAGACGTTAATGGTGCGATAAGCTTTCCCTGAATCAAGAGGCTGACAAAAAATTTAGAATGTTTGCTAAATCTGAATGTATGGGATCCATTGCCCGTTCCATGCACCAATTAAGCCAAATTTTCCAGGCTGATCTGTAATTTGCACGGGTTCCTGGTGCCCATGCTTCTGAGAGAATGTTTCTAGTAGTGTTTGAAAATTCACTATGAGATTCGAATGGCCCGAAATGAGGGATGCAATCAGGGGTAATTGGCCCGACAGTACTAGAGGATGACAATTTCCCTTCGGGTCGCGAAGAGAATCCCGACGCATCTGTATGAGTCGAGGGTAGTCTGCTGAGAAGCTGAGGGAACCATGGTTGTGATGGCCAGAGAGGGGTTATAATCACTAAGGTCGATTTCTGGGACCATGCTTTTAGAAGTACCCGGGATATCATCGTAAACGGGGGGAAAGCATAATTGACCCCTTCCTTCCAACATTGGAGGAAAGCATCTTGATCTACTGCTTCTGGATCCGGCCACCAACTGAAAATTTTTTCCAATTGGCGATTGAGCCGTGATGCAAAGAGGTCGTATCGAAATGGACCCCACAGGGCAAGTATTTGTTGGAAGATGTTGGGATCCAACATCCAGTCGCTGTAATCCACTAGGAAGTGGGAATTCCAATCTGCTACTGTATTGGAAAGGCCGGGAAGGTATTCTGCTCGTAACGTTATGTTTTGATCGAGGCAAAAATGCCATAATTCTTTGGCAATGTCGGCCAGTTGCTTGGATTTTGTACCTCCTAAGCGATTTATATATTGGACTGCTGATATGTTGTCCATCTTGAGAAGGATACAACAATGGGATTTGTGTTTCGCAAAACTGCGTAGAGCGAAAAACCCTGCCATGAGTTCCAGGCAGTTTATATGCATATTCGTCTCTTCTAGAGACCATTTGCCTCCTGTGGAATTGCCTCCACAATGAGCTCCCTAGCCTAAACGACTTGCGTCGGATTCTATAGTTAGGTCTGAGACTGACGTGAAAATGGCTTTCCCGTTCCAAATTTGAACGTGATCTAACCACCAGGAAAGTTCTATTCTTGTCTGTGAAGTTAGAGAAATCTCGTCTGAATAAAGGAGACCATTGTTTAGATGTTCTCTTTTCAATCTTTGAAGAGCCCGATAGTGAAGGGGTGCTGGAAAGATAGCCTGGATCGAGGCTGATAAAAGTCCTACAATCCTTGCTAACGACCTGATGGAAATTAATTCCTTCTTAGAACTGACCTGATCTCTTTTCGAATTGTTTTCAACTTCCGTGATGGAAGGCTGAGAGTGGCTAAATTGGAATTTACTAGAATTCCTAAAAAATCTATCTCCTGAGAGGGAGTTAAAATTGATTTTTCGTAATTTATTACAAAGCCAAGGCTTGTTAACAGATTCAATGTCCATTGAAAATGTAGTTGAAGAGTTTGCACACTCTGTGACATAATCAGTATGTCGTCTAGATATATTATCATTCTTATTCCCCTGCTTCGAAGTAGGGATAATACTGGTTTCAGTAATTTGTTGAAACACCAAGGTGCAGAGGATAAACCAAATGGCAATGATTTGAATTGCCATTTCTTCCCTTGCCATAGGAATTGTAAATATTTCTGACATGAATGGTGGATAGGTACCATAAGGTATGCATCCTTCAAATCTATTTTGATCAACCAGTTGTTGAACATCAACAGGTCTTTGAGGTAATAAATTCACTCCATTTTGAAATGGTGGTATCTGACAAAATTGTTTAAGTATTTCAAGTTTATGACTGGTCTGTGACCAGAATCTTTCTTTTTCACCAAGAATAAATTGCTTATGAAGCCTGGGCTGTTCATGGGCACCTCTATGATGGCATTTTTTGAATATAAATTTAATATTTCTTGATGCACCAGGGCCTGGTCTTGGGCCGAAAATTTTATCGGGAAAGGCATGTTTCTTTGGACGGGGAATGATATAAAATCTATTTTGTAACCTAGAACCGTGTCTACTATCCAAGAGTCGTTTGTAACCTGACTCCAGACATGGAAAAAACGAGTGAGTCTGCCCCCTAACCTTACTGGGAAAGAACGGGGAGTTGTCATACTCACCGGATGAAGATCTGAAGCGAGACATTCCTCAATGGCCTCTCGATCTCCAAGGTCTGCCACGTAGTGGAAAGAAAGGAGTTGATTGTTGGGTGTCATATGAGGATATGGAGGGTTGAAAAGTGTTCCTTGGAACCAGTCTATGCTGAAAGGAACGGCTGGAAGAACGGTTCCTTCCTCCTCCAGCCCTTCCGAAAACCTTAGGGTTGAAAGCTTTCTTCAGGGATAACTGAGCCTTGTTAAGGGAACTAAATAGATTGACATATTTATTAATGTCTTTAATAAAGGATTCTCCGAATAGGAGACCTTCCGCAGCTGGACCAGGTTCGGAAGTAGCTAGATTTGACAGTTGAGGGTCAATTTTCATTAAAAAAGACCTGCGGCGTTCGCTGGTCAGCGCTGCATTAGCATTCCCCAAAAGACATATAATGCGTTGGGTCCAGCCTCTCAAAGTATCAATGCTGGGAGGATTCCCAGAAGCTGCAGCATATTCCAAAGTTTCAAACATTTTAGTCACAGGACCAGAAATGTCCATTAATTTATCTTGACAAGATTTCAGTGACCTGTCAAGGCCTTTATTAGGGTTCTTCCCTGATTTTGATAAAAATTGTACAATAGTAGGATCTAGATCAGGGGTCTGTGCGACTTTCTTTGATAAGGTCGGTCTAGGGCATTCAGCCCTTAGTTTATTTCTAGTCGCTTGGTCAAGGGGTTTCCTTAACCAGTATTCAAGATATTTGGCTACATGAGCCATAGGGACCCATTCGGCTGACCTGGGGTGTTTAATATGGTCTGGGTCAAATAATGGTTTACCATTAAAATCCCAAATAATGTTTTCATCGTCAGATTTAGAAATAAGCTCAGGTGTCTCTGAGATATATGAACAAATTGAGGCAGAATCAGAGTCAGATTTTTCATCCTCTGAGATTGAAGATGATTCACTATCTGAGGAGGTTTTATAGGAATCAGGTTTGTTCCTGTGAATGGCCTTCCGAGCCCGTTTAACTTCCGCACGAGCAGAGGGTCTTTTGAGTGATTGATTACACTCTTCAGTTTTGCGTGAAGCACGCATTGTATTCTTGTCTTGGTCCTTCCCTCTCTTAACTTGCTTAGAGCCATTAGGGGATTCTGCAGGACCGTCAAAGCAATGTCTGCGTTTCTGGGTGGCCTTCCCAGACCTCCTAAAACCTTGAGCTAGGTTTCGTTCAGAATCCACAGATGACCAGAATTGGTCTGAAGAAGTATTAATTAAATGAGTCTTCTCACTGGATTTTGAGTTATTTATGGCTTGAGCCACAGACTTTGAAATTGCCTCTTGCATAGAGGACATTGCAGTATAAATAGCAGAGGAAACTGACTTTTGAACGGATAAATCCACAATATTATGTAAAGAATCCTCAGTGAGGATTTCACAGTCATGAGAAACACCAGGTTTTGGTGATTCGATCTGTCTGATCTCCTTAGAGTTCATAATTTCAAAATTGCAACAAATAGTAATTGTATCTACTATTTGTAGAATAGTTAAATAGTAAGTAAATGTTGCCAGTTATGAGGGGAAATACTGACAGGAATTCAAATAGTTCAAATTATAATAATTACCATTAGAGAGTAACAAGTTGTGAGGAAAGTGCTGTCCTGAGGTAAAGTGGCCGGGAAAGTTAGCTGAGGACCAACTAACTGGTATTCCCGCCCATAAACATCATCAATGTATAAGGGACTAACTGACAGAAAAAGCACGTGCAACGGTTCGTGTAGAAACTGCCGAAATGACTGAACAGTTTAAAGACAAAAAACTATAAGAAACATAGAATTACTTCAGAAAAGCATATATTCCAGTGAATAAATACATATGTCAAACATATAATCAAACTAGAAGGTATGTTTAGAAAACAGTAGCTTAAGTGAATATATATGATACTTATCTCTACTGGAGCAGCAAATAAAGAGGGAGAATATTGGGGATCATTCACTATATGGACTATACTGGATGCTGATTGGCTACCAACGTTCCATTTCAGTTACTCTGTTTTACCTTTTTTTATTCACTAAACTTTATTGAAAAAATGTCTTTGCTGCTGGAGTTAAGTAAAGAAAGTTAATGCATAATACGAGCCTCCTGTCTTGTTATAAAATTCACTTTACATATGCTGTAATTCCATAGGAAAAATAACCTATAGCTTTAAAATTAGATCCTTTTAATTTCAGTACATGCTCCTTATTCAGTAATTGACTGTTAAGTCAGATAAGTAGCTTATTCTGAAGGTTTCTAACAGCAAATTGTCACAGTGTCGTATTATGAGAATCTCAGAGTTCTCCTGCATTTAATGTAATGGTGTCCAGCAGTTACCTGGCTGACTGCCTTGCAGTGAGTGTGTTAGACTCACAGCCATCTGCATAATGCTTGCTCCATTGCACATCTTTGAACACTTCCCCCTTCTGTTTCAACTGGGAGTTTGCCAAACAGATGCCCAGTTTCCAATATGCTATATAACTGCAGGATGAACTATACTCGTTTTATTTAAAAAAAAAAAAAAAACATCCCTGGAAAAGAACTGATAGCTGCAAGTAATAATTATACTGAGACTAGTGAACATTATTCCGGAATTTAAGCTAACTATATTGGAGTTGGTATTTTATTTTTTTATTGGTTTTTTACATTTTTTTCCACTATAAAAACATGGAACAAAAAGATCAGAGAAAAGGTACACACTTAGCATTAATATGATTAATATTAAAATGATTAAATGGTAGAGAGGAATTATTTTAAGATGTCGTCACATTTTAAAATTAACAAAACAGCAATACAAAAATAAAATGGCACGATCCTCATTTGCCTACAGAGCACTGGAGTTATGGAATAACCGCATGAATAAAATCAATATTCCTCCAATCTTAAATTCTTTGAGATCTGTCAGTATATCTCACCTATAATCATGATTGATTATATTTTTTTATCTGTTCTGTATTAAATTGTATACATGTCTATTTTAATATTTGTATTTTTAACATTATATTATACTCTTAACCGCAGCTGGTTCCACTATTTACCACTATAATGTCTTAAAGCATAGAACTTAGCAGGGCTAACCATACAGATATCTTAGCCATAATTTAATATAGCTGGTAAGAGAGCCTCTATTTAAAATATATCAATAACTGAGAATACAATATAAAATAAGGATTGTCTTGGAAGCAATAAAGTTTTGTCTTTTTAGATATTTATTATATAAAAATATAAATATAGACATATAAAATGCATTACAATAATTTATTGCAGAGTTTATAAAATTAAACTAGATGCTTGCAATATCTTAATAGATAAACATACCCTCCTGAACATGTCATCATGTCAGCCTCTCTGTCATTATAAGGTGGAGCGTCTGTCTCCAAATCCCCTCTTAACATTAAAAAGGTACACATATTTATATCTTAGATGTTCATTTTAGGACCTCCCTTAACTTGGCAAAGATACAAGGCCATAACTAAAACGTAAGTGCACGTCATGGTAAATTCCCAGATTTTAAATAATTCTGTCCCAATTACATTTAAACAGGAAGTGGTCTACCTCCAAACTGTCCAGTACATGCTGATAAAGGTCAGATAAAACTCTTTAGGCTAGTGCTCCCCATGCACAGATCCTAAAACCATGTCAAATCTTTGTGTAGTGTTATTTCCAGTACAGCTATTGATCTGAAATTTCTAAATCACACTGAATTTTCAACACTTCAGAGTTTAGTGGATCAGCTTATTAAATGATTGTGTGGAAACACATTTTTCTTTCTAAATATACAGCAATTTTATCTCTGCTAAATCTACCTGCATACCTATTAAGTGCCTAATTTTACCACCCAAGCAGAAAAGCAGGTTGTTTAGATAATTTTCATGAATGCTCTACTAATATAAGTGCCATTTTTTTTTTTATATATACATTATATTGCTATAAGCCACAGACAGTTCAAAATCATTGTAATAGACTTTATATTGGTCAAAACCTGATATTACAAAAAATAGATTGCCAATTGTGTATGTTAAAGTTGGCCATGCATCACCATCAACACCACCACAAATGTTACTACAAATCTAAATATCTTAGTGATCAAATCCCCCTGAGGTACACTTAGTTCAGCCGTTTATCATTTTGTGATTTTCTATGTTTAATCAACTTTAAGTAACCGTATTGTCACAATTCGTATATGTGTGTTTTATATATAATATATATATATATATATATATATATGTGTGTGTGTGATAACTTATTGCACATCTCTGTGTAAATAGTGAACAAAACATAACATGTATTGTGTGTTTAAGTAAGTTTAGACAATGTTATCCACTAAAAGTGAATTGTTGGGTATCCAAAGTAAATTTTTAAAATTAGGTTAAAATAGCTGAACTAAAAAAATGTTGCTAACTTGGAAATATTCTTCAATTTGGCTTTTTTGTACTAAAAATATATGAAATTGGCACTTTAGTGAATAAACATGACATTTAAATGAAATGGGATACAATTGCACAAAGTGTTAAGTAATCATGTTCTATTCAGAAGGAATGCTGTCTACTAGGAATGTGTACTTTATACATTTAACAGATCATACAATATAAAGTACAAAAATATAGCGTGACTTATATAGAAGATATGATGGAACATAGTTGGTGAAGACCATGGAGACCTGGTAGGTAGAGTGCAGTGGGAAGATACAATGACTAGAATGTGCATATACTAATCTAACAATGTTGGTTCTTGAGAACAGGAAACTAGGGAAAGGTATAGTGGGGTGAGGAAGGGAGGACAGGTGCAACCACAGAGAAGTCCTATTGACTAGAGGTGGGTTACTAAAACGAAGAAGAGAGGCAGGTCACTTGCTGAAAGTATATGCAGGCACCTTGAAAGTCGTTTTGTGAAAAATCTATGAATTAAACTTATTATTGAGCAAGCTACAAGATTATAAAACTCCCCATCTTAGTATTGACAAATTTGAGCAACGTAGCTTTATTAAGTAATATTATATTCCAAACAATCCTGCTTTCCTCCCTCACTAATTCTAATTCACCTTTCTAAAATATGCGCTTAAAGTGGCACAGTCACCTGAGGTCTGGTGACCACGTGGGGCAGGTAAATGTGAGATTACTTTCCTGAACCGGTGCCTTACTGGTGCCACCATCTTTCTCATGCTGCTCCTCTTCAACTTCTGGTGCTCCAGAGTTAGGAGTTGACGTTACTGCTGTACTCTTGCCCATCTGCGCAAGATTACTTATATGTGCAATTACAGTGCTTTGTAATTGCATATGTGCTCAATACAGAGTCTCTTGGTTGTGATTTCCTCTCTGGTTGTGTAGATCATTTTCTTACATTTTGTACTATTATATGTGCAATTTTTCTCCGCATACTTTATATTGTTATGAGCCACAGAAGATTCTAAATCAATGTAGCAGACTTTATGTTGGTCAAAACGTGATTTTGTATAATCCCCTTTTTATTACTTTAGTTTTTTCCCTTTTTATTGCGTTTTGTATTCGTTAAACATTTATATTGAATGTTTTTGTTTGGTTTTTGTAATTGCAAAAAGAACCGCAATCCCAAAACAACCTCAAAATATTTTGAAGACAAGCAGGATGCTGAATGGAATACAGTCAAAACTGAATCTAATATCAGTTATATTCTCTATGCCAAGCAGTGCCCAGTCATCTTCCTTCCTCTCTGTCAGTTTAGGGAAGGTGTTAAGCCTGTGAAATGGACTGGAATGCTGTAACTCCATATAGGAGTTTAGAGCGAGTAAATGCTTTCTTTGATGTCCTCATAGAGTCCTGTATTTCCTGGCGTGCCTACCTAATTTTTCCATATCTGGCTTTTATGTTTTCTCCTCCTTGTCGTTGCCCTCACTAATCCCAAAACATCTCTTAAATGGCACCCTTATTCTCGTTTCCTGCCAAGCACTTGTGAAATTTCACCTGTTTAATTATTTGGGTTCCCCAAGATTGCCACACCAGTAACTTCTACTGTAACAGACACACTTAAACAGTGTTTCTATTGCGAAGTTGACTTCTAAAGATGATTCGATTATAGCAACCACACTTTCCATTCCTTTATGCCCTTGTGTGTTTGTAGTGATAAAAAAGGATAGAAAAATGGAGCACTTGTGTAATAAATGAATAGTATCACACATGAATCATAAACAAACTGACATGTATTCAATCAATGGCCAGTATTAATCTATAACCCCAAGTCATAATCTGTTTGTTTTCTTTGCTACAGGTAAATTTATCAAATTCTGCCTATTCAGGTATGGTAAATCATTGATTATCCATCAACATCTGGATAATTAAATTTGCTTGATTTTCCTTGATGTTGGGTACATGTTAAAGAGGAACACAGATAATCAAACTCTAAAGCCAAATAATAAATTTTTGCGTAAATTCAAATTGTAAATTATGTGCCTTTAGAGGTTGGTTATCCCCTGAAACTGCAGGTTTTCTGTTACTGGAAACTGCTCTATAATACAGAACAGAGGTGAATATATAATCGAATAATAGATCCCTTGTGTCATGTTCCCCGCAGGAAGTATTAATATCATCCCAGTCTTGAAGTTTTACATTGCAGGGTATATTAGATCATTTTGTGGGTTTTTATATGAAAATACTATGAATTTAGGGCATCTGTGAATCACTTATTCCATTTTTTCTTCTTTGAGTTTGTAAATTAGGACAGGTCCACCATTTTACTGGAGCAAGAATGTTACGTAGAGTTATTTTTAAATAGTTAATGTGGCCCTAACTCCTTTAGTGCATGATCTTCAGCAAGAGTGGATTATTCACATCAGAGAACTGGAGTTGAACATTATGCTTGGCTAAATACGAATTTGAAATATGAAAGTGCCATATTTGCATCTACTACTAGATTTTTGCAGCCATATAAAAAAAAAACATTGTCAAATGCATTTATAAGTTGGACGTTTCAAGTATAAAAACAATCTTCCTAAGCATGCACAGAGACACTTGCTGGAAGTGGAGGCATAGTCCATCCTTTGGGTCTCGAATCCCATTATATGGACAATGGGGTATAGAAGTTGGGCTGAGTGAAATGCATTTGGAAAACAGGCCTGTCCTATGTGAATAACGCCTAAACCACATTTGAGACTCTCCAGTTGTTCATCCAAACACTGAGTATTGCACCCATATTTCTGGGCAGCATCAGAGTTTCAGCTCCAATAGCTCTTACATTAATCTGTTTTTTTACCTTTACATCTCAATCCAGGAATGTAAGCCGCCATTAAGAGTGTGTGCAACCAGTTTAGATTCCATTTAAAGAATACATAAACAATAGCCAAGGTAAAGCAGTGAATGAGCAGAATGTTCACTGGTAACATCTCATTAAGCAATTCATTTCGTAGTGACAAATGGTTTATTTTATTGCCTTATGAGATGAAAGTGTAGTATTTGCCTATGCTATCCGTAATCCAGGGTTAATGGGCATTGCACTAAGGTAACTCTTCCCTCCTTTGATATGGCCCTCTAAGGGAGGGCTCTTCCCTAAGCTTACACACCTCTCCCATGACGCTGGCTTCATATCCAGCGAATCTGGTTCTGTACTAAGAGACAGGTCGCTGTTCCTGTTCTCCTGTAAGAAAGCACAATGCACTGTAGCTAAAGGAATGATCACACTGTCTTCACCACATACAGTGTGGGAGGGTTCTCTTGCTCTCCCTGTTACTCAGTTGCCCTGTAAAATGAAAATTGATTGACAGGTGAAGGGAGGGGCCTTATTGCTTTAAGATTTGTTAAAGCATATATACTTTTGCCAGTAATTTACTAGTGCAACATATAAATTAAATTCTCCCATTCATAACTGGTGCTTAGAAATAGCCAGTAGCTTATCAGCTTCACAAAAACATTTGATATACATCACATTTTGTTGAACAACAATAATAATATTGACTTTTAGCTCTTGCTTGGTTGCATCTGTCTTTTGTAGGAAGCCTAGAGCTTTGGGGTGAGTGATTTGCTGCACAGTTTATTTTACTTAAGGAATTTTATTTTTTTTCCGTGCTAGATTTTGAAGACAATCCTTTGCTTCTATTGGATTACAGACAGGTTCTGGATAACCTCAGCTGCTGCATAGCGCAGTGATATTTTAATTTACTGGACAGACATGTTTACTGTGTACTATGTAGTTTATGAGTGTTACCATAAATGAGGTAATAGCATATTGGACTCCATGTGTTAAACATTACATGAACTAATACAGCTGCACCCACCCACCAACTATGCAAAAAGTAGACTTCAATTAGACCCCAGACTTTATTTTGTGCTCTTTAAAGTTGACAACAGAGAACTGTTGGTTGATTGTATGTGAAAAGCAACACAAGCAAAAAGTTCTTTCTAATTCTCAATGACAAAAAGGAAAGCTTCATGGCTTATTGCATATCTTATAAATAAATGCAAAAGGTAAATTTAAGGCAGGAAAGCAAAACAAAGCTGAGATGAATAAATTAATAATTACGATTTCTCATATCAAAAGTGATGTATTTGACATCCATAGTTTAATGTTGCAGGTACTTTTGTACAGGGCAAACATGAAATGGAGCCCTCGAGGCTTTACTTGTGATGCAATATGCAATCTGAGCCTATATTACAGCAGTGAAATCATATCCTAAGAAAACAAAACTCTGCTCACTCATGTAGGTTTGTTGGTGTTTCTGAAATAGTTAGTGATTTACAAATCGGAATAATACTAAAAGTTTTTGTGAGGCCTGCAAATCACTTTCACGTAAGCAAAATTGTTATTCACTTCATTTTTTTTTTTTTTTTTGCTGTCTAGTTTTTTTAGGTGGTAGAGAAGAATGTAATTTTATAAAACAGAAAAATGTGTAACACTGGGTAACTCTTCTAGAATTTTTAACAATGTTTCAGAAGAAAAACATCTTTTAAAATTAAGTGAAGTTGTCATACCTTGGAACCATTAGTGTCTTACCTGATATCAACCGATTGGGACCACACAGATAAGGTGGTGCTTGTGAATCATGGCATTTGGCCACTTTTTTTTTTCTGTCCATTGATCCAAATTTTTGATGTTAAGTACCTGTTCAGCAAATGTACTGCAGTTTTGGCTCTTGAAAAATCGTGGTATGGTGTTCTGCATAATGTTACCCCTGTGGCAAACTCTCTCATGAACACCATGAACAAAACAAGGAGCTGCAGTCACACGTGGACATCTGGTGGTAAACATGAACAAATCCACTTAAAGGTTGTTATTTTATTATGTACAGAGAACACAAAGTTCAAAAACAATTTGGTTGCCAGCCATGTTATGCACAGTGCACTGTTGTTTAAACATGAAATAAGTTGGCAGTTTATAGCCTCAGACAGCCTGTGTTTTGTTGCTTAATTAAATTGAAAGATGGCATTGATGATTTTGACTAAAGTTGCAATTACATTTCATGCTCAACTATCTCTTGTACTTTTAAGGAAAAATGTATTCAAGTGGAATAATCTTAACCTTAATACACGTTTGAATATTCTTTTATCAAGTATACCAACACTTGTGTTGTATTAATATCCAAACTTGAGCATATGGGATGCACCAGGGCTAATATTGAGATAAGTCAATAAAAATACATTTTGCACAAATTAGGGGGCATTTACTGAGTTATACCTACATAATTTGATGGAAATCCCATAATAATAGAACTTATACATTTAGAAGAAAACATATTGGGGGTATAATGTATGACTATCAGTGTACCAGGAGTTGCATCACCTCTTGTGTCTCTAGTGAATTCTTGGGCATATGTGAGAACACGTCATGGAATCCTATGGAAGCTTATACTAGATGTGTGATGTCGCTGAGCTCTGAGTGATCATTGAGCAACCCAGGTAAATGTCTATTGGGAGACAATGGTTGTGGCCGAGGGCCACCTGTGCAGATCTAAAGATCTACCTAACTAGCTCTCTGATTCAAGTAAATGTATATAAATGTCAGCTGGGTGCCTGCATTGCCCTCTCCCATGAAGTAAGAGAGTTAGAGGACTGTGCTGTGTCTGGTATAGGCCTCTGCTCATTCACTACACACCAGAATTTATGAAATAGGCCTTTGTAACTTCCTCATGTCATGGCCATTTAATTTGGGGAAAAATAAACTGCCTTCCAAGGTAAAGGGAGGGACAGATCTAGACCAGAAGATTCTTCCACAATGCTTATTTAATATTGTGGCAGACACTCACTCTGTACTTAATTTAAGCACAGGTACTAAACATGAAGTGACACTGTTCTTAGTTCCCAATGAAGATTAAGAAAGAAATTCACAGCACTCTGCCAATAATTTCAGGTGGGGTTTTTATTGAAGCAGCGAAACACGGGTGGCAACGTTTCAACACTAGTTGGCATCATTCTCAAGTCTTAAACATACTTTGTGCAAAGTCACAATGTAAAGACATCAGAGCTTCAGAAACATGTGTGACCAATAATAAGTAAAAAAAACTTGAAAAATTACTAATTACAATCTCAAACATTTATTTAAAAAGATAATAGATAATCACAACTTATTAAATACATCATTGAGTTATACTTTACATATCTCACAAAACCTATTTTATGTCTGACTTTGTATAAGACTTGCTATCTGCAATTTAACTTACCAATGCATAGCCCGTCCCTACAGCCTCTTTGCTGTAAGCAATGCCTTTTCATAGAAAAGACAGTGTTTACATTGCTCCCTAGGGACACCCCTAATGTCCATTCCTCAGATGGCCACTGGAGGTGCTCCCTGGAGCAGTACAGCACTGACATTGAGCATCTCCATGCACTGCATAGAGATGCTGAACTTTTCCCATAGACATACATTGATTATATGCATCTCTGAGGATATGCTGATTGGCCAAACCGGAGTTTGACCCTGCCACGCCTCCTTGGTAATCTCAGCCAATCCAATGCTTTTCCCATGGAAAAACCATTGTATTGGCTGAAATCATCAATACCGATGTCGGCCAAGGAGGCAGATCAGGGGCGGTGCCAGCGCTGTAAACATGGTAAGGCTTTTTAAATGTATTTATTTTAATTACCTGTTAAGGGGGTGTAAGTCACCTAAATTGTGGTTTTAACACTATAGGGTCAGGAATACCAATTTTCATTCCTGAGCCTATAGTGTTCTTTTATCCAAGAGGAAAAAACTCACAGGCACTCCAACTTCAAGCCGCAGGCAGATTTATTATGACAGAATGCAACGCAACGTTTCGACCGGAAAGGTCTTTTTCCGGTCGAAACGTTGCGTTGCATTCTGTCATAATAAATCTGCCTGCGGCTTGAAGTTGGAGTGCCTGTGAGTTTTTTCCTCTTGGATTATTGTACTGGGATTGCTGGTCCTGCTCTGGAGCACCCTTGGCCGTTGGTACTGGGTGCGGTTCTCATCACTTACTCTGCTCTATAGTGTTCTTTTAACATAAATGGCAGGACTCACCAGTGAAAATTTTGTTTGCTCAAGGAAGAAGCCCTGACACATCTTTGGTCCAATTCTTTATTAAAAGAACACTCCAAGCACCAAAATCATTGCAGCACGCTGTTATAAAACGTTTTGATGACTTACATGCATCTCTGAGGATATCGCTTCATGGATTGCAGGATAAAACTTACAAGGAAAGGTTAAAGGATCTTAACATGTATAGCTTGGAGGAAAGACGAGACAGGGGGGGATATGACAGAAACATTTAAATACATAAAGGAAATCAACACAGTAAAGGAGGAGACTATATTTAAAAGAAGTAAAACTACCACAACAAGAAGACATAGTCTTAAATTAGAGGAGCAAAGGTTTAGCAATAATATCAGGAAGTATTACTTTATAAAGAGGGTAGTGGATGCATGGAATAGCCTTCCAGCTGAAGTGGTAGAGGTTAACACAGTGAGCGAGTTTGAGCATGAGTGGGCTATTCATAAGGCTATCCTAACTATAAGATAAGGTAAGGGACTAATGAAAGTATTTAGAAAATTGGGCAGACTAGATGGGCCGAATGGTTCTTAACTGCCGTCACATTCTATGTTTCTACATTGGGAGGGCACCAGGGCAAAACTGGCACTTCTCAAAAGTGTCACGGCAATCTATATTTTAGACATGAGTGTGAACTAACTAAAGGCAATCTACCTATTCTGTAATCTTGTATTTGCTCATGGTCTCCCTAAGTTAAGTTAAAAGGGTAAGCCTGATGTGTGCCACATGCTTACTGTGCCACCTCACTGGATAGGTCCAATGGTGGCAAAACTGATTATTTGGGGTTGCTGTATCACTTTGGAACTAGATGGTCTTTAAGGGGTGAGAACAGTCTGTTTTGCAGATAACCTAGATTTGTTTTGTAATGGCACAAGTGGGTAAAAACTTGTTTCAGCCTAAGCTGGGGCTAACTGAAGGACAAGCAACTGAGTTTTTTGCCCCTTTCTCTGTGATTCATATTGCCTGATATTTTATGGAATCACACTTGTCACCATTTGCATGTCTTTTGATTTAATGCAAAGGTAGACATTTTTTTAATGAAACACGTTTCAACGTTTGTACTGGCAATTATTCCCTTAATTGCAAGCCGTTGGGCAAATCCATTCATATCATAATATGCCTGGAATGGTCTTTTCTTTACGGAATTAATCAGTTCAGTTTTCTTCTGAATTCCTTAGGCTTATTTCTATATAGTCTGCTCATTTTTATGTTAGAAGTGATTGCAGTTGAGGCCAAATGTGGATTCGGCAATAGACGTGTCCCATTCTACCAATAGCAAGAGAAGAGTGTACAGTGATATGTTCTCATGGATATTAGTAATCTGTGCAGAGCTGCTGGTTTACCTGATGCATACAGATAGAACCTAAACAGAGTCTCTGGTTCTTTCATCTGTCTTTCTCTGGAGCCATCCTCCCAAGTTAAAGAATGATAAATGAGAGCATAGCATGAGAATGTGAACTGGCTCCCAAACATTTCAGCTAGTATATAAACAACTCTTCCCTTTTACCTTTAACTGGACTGAACCATTTTTTTTACAGAAGCCTCACATTAAATTTAGTAACAAAGTGAATTTTAAATGTTTTAGTAAGTTAAATGTTTAAATAATTACATGAGTGCTTTTTAAATATGTAATTTTTTTTTTTATAGATGTGGCCATTACCACGGTGCAGTCTTAAACTAGCCAAAGGAAACCATTTATTTCAGACTTTTTTTATTTTTTATTTTTCAAGTACAATGTCCAAATATAAAAAAAAAAGAAATAAAAAGTTTTTGTTCTATTTTGTTATACTTGCAAATGTTCATGTGCTTCAATATCCTTGAACCATTTTTTTATTTAACTAGTTACAAAACTCTTCTAATCACATACTCAGTGGCAATTCGACTAGTTTAACACACATTTAAATATTAAGGGTATTGAATGGTTTTGTACTGGCTCAGAGATTAGATTCAAAATGTACACTTCTGTGTGTGTCCCCCAAAAAGCCTCTTCCTTAAGCTCACTATTTATCAAATGTCCCTTAAAGGGACACTGTAGGCACCAAGACCATTTCAGCTAATTGAAGTGGTCTGGGTGCTGTGTCCATTTTGCACTCAGTGCTGCAATGTAAAACATTGCAGTTACATTGCAGCTCTGTCTGCCCTTAGTGGCTGTCTATCAGACAGCCACTGGGGCCACTTCCAGAATCCTAACAGATTTTGGTTTATCGGACTTACGATTTTGGTTTGTATGGACCTCCAGCGTCAGATTTTCCCCATAGGAAAGCATTGACTAATGCTTTCCTATGGGGAGGTCTAATGTGCACACGGTTTATGTTGTGCATGCCCCTTAGGCGGAGCCTGACCTAGCGCCAAGGGACATCGGCTCTGGATTCAGTTAAATGGCTGAACGGGTTTTTAACCCTTTTAGCCCCGCAAAAGGGGGTACCAGAGAGGGGGGCACTTCAGGAGCCTATAATGCCAGGAAAACGGGTTTGTTTTCCTGGCACTATAGGATCCCTTTAAGGACCACTATTTTTACAGTGTCAACGAATTCTGTTCCATAGAAAGATTCCTTAAAATGTGCCCATTGGTTATCTTTAGTGAACATGTTGCACAAAACTTATACTTCAATTAATCTTTGCGAATATATTTTACAGATAGAGAATAGGTGAATAGTGTGTGTTCACATTATACTTAAATTTTAACAGTCCATACTTGGACGACGTAAAGTTAGGTTTCACGGGTTCCAATTATATCTATTGAGTAAACATTAGCTAAATGAACACCTTCTTAAATTCTCACATTGTTGTATTTAGTGCAAAGCACTTTTGATAAATGCAAACTACGATTTTAGGTTTTCACTTGAATGAACTGATACATTTTGGCTACTAATGATTTACAGAATAAATCTCCAGTTGTAGGAGTACAGACACTACTTTTCTCCTAGAATTATTAAGAAGTATAAAGGGTCTTCCAGGGATGTCTAGGCCTGAGGCCATCCAAGTACACTCTGAATATGCCACTTTTGCAAGTTTTTTGCTTATTCAACAAATCTAAACTTCTACTCTTGCCTCTCGTTTTGGCTGTTCCCCATTCTTTCCACTTAAACAACCCAGGATTATGTGAATAGTTTACTTTTTTTTTATAAATGATAGGCTGTGTAGCATAGGAATTGCGTGTACTATTCCCTTTGCCACTTTTTAGTACAATCTGCTTTATGTATGAAAATGGCTTGTGATAAGACCTACACTCAGAAAATTTGAGACGTTCTAAAATAGCTTTTCTCCCTGACTCGTATGGAAATTGGATTTCTCATACACTTTTAATATGTCTGTGTGCAATGCCACATAGGTTTATGAAGAACACAGAATACATCAAATTCTGAAATCTTCATTATGTGTACTGTCTCTGGCAAAAGCAATCCTGATTTCACAGATTAATAAGACTGCCTAATTCAAGAGTTTCCTGTCAGAGTAATATATTCAGTGAGAAACAAAATATTATCAGAAAACACGTTTTCCTTTACAGAGAAATTAGCCTTTTTTTATTAATCTCAGCGTCCGTAACATTGATTTCCTGCCAATTTAGGAATTTCGTTTGCCAATTTGTTTTGGTGTTATAGCTTTAATTATATTTGCAAAATACCACTTGTCTGGGAAATAAATATAATAGCAATTTTTTTTGCCTCCGTCTGCTATAAACTTTCACTTGTTATAGCTTTCCATATGTAAGCAAAAAGGTATTTGTATTAAACCTACTCAAATCTTTATACATAAAACCAATTTCAGAATTTTTCCCTGTGCAGTAGATGGAGAAAAAAAAAAAAAGTATGCACAGTAAGGCGTAATGCAACCAGAAGAGTGGAAACTCTTGATATATCACTTAACGTTTGTTATTATAAAAGTACTTTTCTGTTTAATTGAACGAAGATATTTTGTATGAGTAAATAGATTTTAAATGGTATGCTAGACACTTTAGAATCTGTGATATTTGTTCTATCGGCTTAGCCGACCATTAGACATTAATATATGCACAGTTATTTTACAAAATGTATTAGTTATTAAAATATTAATCTGGTTTTCTAATAAATTCTTATCACATTGCACCCATGTAGTGATTATTAAAGCAGTTTTAGAATTATACAATTTTAGTATGCTTTTTTTCTTCCTAAAATGTAATTATAAAGGCCTCGTTGTTTTAATCTTTACCGTGCAGATATGTTAAACCATAAGTAGAATAACTCGCCATAAATTTGTTGCCCATCTTGAAAAGAAACAAAGATAAAAAGCAAAATAAAACATGAGGTTGCAATTACACAGATCAAAACGATGGTAGCAGGAAACCATACACATTACTTAGTTAATTACGCTTAAACTATTATTGATCTATTTTATTTCAAGTTATATTAGGCAGCACGGACACGTGTGTGTGTGTGTGTGTGTGTGTGTGTGTGTGTGTATATATATATATATATATATAATATAATATAATATACACCTATGCCTGCACTCCAGTGTAAGAAAAATATATAAATGCCCGGTGCTCCTCAGCAAAATTATAAGTCAATATAAAGATAGCACACCAAGGACTTTAAATAGGGTGAAAATAAAACTTTGCTTTTATTCAGCAGATGCTAGTTAGAATCAACTTTTCAGTTCACCACGGAACTGTCATCAGGATGAGGTGAACTGAAACGTTGATTCTAACTGGCGTCTGCAGAATAAAAGCAAAGTTTTATTTTCACCCTATTTCAAGTCCCTGGACTTTATATTCACTGTTGTTTTGCTGAGGAGCACCGGGCATTTATATATTTTTTGACAGTTATTTATATTTGGATTAACTGTATTAGTCCAGTAGACAAGATGCCAAAATACAAGAGTAATGCAGTAGTATGCAATGATACCTTTTTTTATTGGACTAACATATTTCAAAGCTTACTCTCGAAAGTTATGAATGTTAGTTCAATAAGAAATGTATCATTGCATACTTCAATACTCTGGTATTTTGGCAATATATAAATATAGATATATTAATTAATAAATATATATATATGTATATCCCCATCAATTGGACATTAGCTACAATGATATATTAAAAGCATTACACAACATTGGACTTTTCTTGATTGAATATTCTCTTAAATTGCTGTTAGCCACAATTACTTTTACCACATATTACTTTTATTGTACCAACATATTGAATAGTTATATTAATAGACTGCACTAAAAATATGATGAAAGTTGAAGCCATGCAGATGCTATTGAGGGTCCTGCTCACAGGAACTTAGAATTTAGTAGTTATAGCTATGGGAGTATTTTTAACAAAAACACTGCATAATTAATTAAACTCTGAGAAAATTCCAATGAGAATAAACAAAAGTGGGGATAAGCTGCAAAATCATTCTTTTTCATTGGCAGAAAACTTTAGAAACATTCAGAGAAATAAACTAAATTGGCTCTTTTTTGTATACCTAGTTAAAACAAAGTGTTTTTAGTGTAAAAATCTGTTTATTGAAGCTTTTTATTTTTTATCTATTTTTTTTTTTTTCCATTCGAGTGCCAGAACAGCACAAGCTACTATTTTATCCTGTCGCAAGTTACTTTTGAAGTATAGAGATAACATGCTCGGTTCTAATTCAGCTTAACATTTTTAACAAATTTGTCACAACATAAACAAGATATGGTAATTGTGTGTACTTCATATCACCATGCTCCCTGATGTGATGCCATGAGACATTCTGGCATCACGTTTTATACAATGTACCTCTATGTCCTTTTATAGTGCCCAAATTTCACGTGACTTTTCGAAGTAACTCCATATCTTTGCCTTATATTGTTGCAATTATGACTCCAGCCAGTGAGGATTTTTTCATTCATGTTTAAATAGTCATCACACACCACAGATCATTGCCCCGTTTTAGTCCCTTTTTCTTGTATCTGAGAATGTGCTTGCGTGCCTGTTAAACTGTTGGTATTTTTCCTGGCTAGTCCTCGTTTATACTGTTCTCTGTATTACTTTGACCTTGGCTTGTCCTAGTTAACTCTCTGCCTCTTCTCAGACTGTATTGCCTACATAGGTGCCGAGCTAAGCTTGGCCTCTCTAAAGACTGGTAATATGCCATATTGCCTTATGAATATTCGCATATTTCGTTTGGGACAACCTTGTACTGTGTGCTAGTGTCATCCACATTCTTGACACTGTAAAAACTTGCAAGGATACCTTTTATTGGTTAAAAAAAACTTTAAAAAAAACAATTTCATGGTTCTACTTGAAAATGAAATATATCAAAAATTATTTTCCTGGCAAAATACCTTTTTATAAATCAATGTTAATATACTGACATGGAAAGTATTAAAGGCCCTTGAAGACACATTTTTTTATACTGCATGTATGCAGTGAAAGGCACACAATTCTGTTCTCATTGAGTATTTACTTTTAGAAAACATCAAGGATTTAGAATTTTTATCACTCCGTGCCCCACTGATGGTGTGCTTATTGCAAGCAGTTAAATAGTAAGTTTTGGCTTCCTCCTACGCTACATAGTTATTTGTTGTGAGTACTGAAATCCACTTTCAGCTGTAAGGAAAGAAATGTCCCATGTTCTATCATCTTCTCTTTAAAGCTTCAAATGTATTCTAGTTATTTGCAAGGACTTTACTCCTCTAAGGGTTAAAGCTTACAAATAAAGCAGCCTGTGTATGCTCCAGAAAAGCATACATTTTGCAGGAGCAAAACACGGGTATGTGTCATGGTACTGCCTGAGATGGTTTCCATCATTTTGACTTTAGATGCTGTAAGTTTTAACAGTTTTCAGATTTATATAGTTTTTGTTTGGCTGTCAAAACATTTAATTATATCATGCTCAAAGGTGTAAAGCTGTCAAATAAATCTGAGGCTTTGCATAAACATTTGGTTAGCTGAATGTGCTACCACCATGCTACAGAGATTGGACTGTGCCATTCCCCCCCACCCCAAGTCCTGAAAGGGGAACATTTTTTTTCCAATGCATGCAGGTCAGTGACCCACCCCATTTATTGTTGCCTTTTCAATTGGCAATTTTTTTTAAATTTATTTTATGTATAGCTCTCTGACATGGAGGGCCAAAAATTAGATGTAATCAGCTTTATAAGACCTCTATTTGAAATGTCTATAATTATATGAAGCCAAAAAGTGTGCATTTCTACAAGGATTTTTAGGTCTCCGGAAAGCTTGCTTGTTCATGTTTGTGATGTTTTGTCCAACAAGCTAATCCAACCATTCAGACATCCTTGTGCGCACACCCAACATCCGCATCCCATGAAAAGGTGGCAGGACAGTGACGTTAATTGTATCACTAACACTGCACAAAAGCGGTGTACCTGCCCGGAGAGATGGTGGTTCCGTCTGGAGAATTGAATTGAATATACACCAGGCTTCTTGACAGTCAAGCAGGCAGACCAACCAAGGAGCAATGTTTATGTGCTCTCTGCAGGGTCCTAGTGCTATGTACATAGTAAAAGGACTTCTTATAATGAGCTTGTGCTAAGGTTTTAGGGACAGTTCCCTGGAACTGAGGCTATGCAAATCCACACATGCGGTTACGGTGACTTCCTATTCTCCCATTAGCAAAGCTGCCCCTGGCCACTTTTGCTAGACATATACTCTTAATTCTGAGTTAATTGCTCCAGCCCTGCATTTTAATGGTCTTCATTGTATAGTTAGCTGCATGCTTTTTAAAGAGTGCCATTGCATAGTGCTGTAATGTTTGAAAACCATTGCAGGGAGTGTGAGGCTTATTAGTGAGATCTCTCTAGCCCTTGTCTTTTGGGTCTTGACTGCAGTTGAAGTCTCCTACTCCAGCAAAATGGTTTGCAGCTCAATATTTCTGGCAGTAAATAAGTAATCAGTTTTCCCTTTAAAAACCTTCTCCTGGCCTTCTTGGTACTAGACTCTAGTATAGAAATACTGGAGTAAAAAGTGAATGCTATCTCATCTTATAGGGGTTCATACATTATTTAGATAGGACTATCTTGTAACTTGTGTTTGTAAATTTGATATGTTGAGCCAGGACCGATCCTAGGGTCACTAATGCCTGGATGCACAACCATTTACAGCACCCCCCACTGGATGTGGCGATTTTGTTAACTCCTTCTTTTCACAAACATAACACTTCTAACCACACCCAATATCAATCGAAGTCACTTCCCTTCTGTGGGCCCCCCCGTTTCACCAGGTAACAGGTCACCCACTTCACACAGTGCCAGCTTTTCCATCAAAAAGCTGGTCAGCACCAGCTTCCTAGTAAAATTTTTGTCCTCACACAGTTGGTCACAGCCATCTTTGTCCTCTCACAGTAGGTCAAGGCCATCTTTTCCCCCCAATGCGGCTGGTCAGGGCCATCTTTTCCCCCCCAATGCGGCTGGTCGGGGCCATCTTTTTCCCCCCAACGCGGCTGGTCGGGGCCATCTTTTCCCCCCCGCCTCCAGCGCGGCTGGTCGGGGCCATCTTTTCCCCCCAGCGCGGCTGGTCGGGGCCATCTCCCTCCCAGCGGCTGGTGGGCCTCCCCTCCCCATGGCGCTGGTCAGGCCATCTCCCTCCCCAGCGGCTGGTCGGGCCATCTCCCCTCCCAGGCTGGCGGGCTGAGCCGCCAGCTGGCTGGCGGGGCCATCTCCCTCAGCTGCTGGTCGGGGCCATCTCCCCCCCGCTGGCGGCTCGGGGCCATCTCCCTCCCCAGCTGGCGGCTGGTCGGGCCATCTCCCTCCCCCCAGCAGCGGCTGGTGGGGCCATCTCCTCCCCAGGCCCCATCTCCCTCCCCACCCCGCTGGGCCATCTCCCTCCCCCCACTGGTGGCGGCTGGTGGGGCCATCTCCCTCCCCCGGCTGGTGGGGCCATCCCCTCCCCACACGCGGCTGGTCGGGGCCATCTTAATTTAGCTGGAGAATTTGGTCAGTTTACCACATGATATGGTTTAGTGTAGAGACCCATTTGATTTGTGTGAATCCTGCACTTTTGACTCTTTAACACCTTCCCGACATCTGACATGCAGGGTACGTCTGACAAATAACGGCAGTTAATTACCCTGCACGTCCGCGGCTAAAATGACTTGGGTACTCACCTGGACCAGCGATCCCAGCAGTCTCCCTGTGGCAGTTCCGGCCCTTGAGGGCAATATGATCACTATTATCACCTGGCCGCAATGGAAGTCTATGGAGCTGCCAGCAGGGGGACTGTCTGAGCAATTAGGCAGTCCCCCCAGCCACCTAAAATGTTAAAAAAATATATATATATTATACATATATTTTGTATAATATATTATAAAATAGTTAAATAATTTTATAATATATTATACATATAATGCATATATATGATTGCATAAGTGTACTTTGAGATATATGCACATATATCTCAAAATACACTTATAATGTAATCCGACATATATGCATTATATGTATAATACATTCTAAAATGCTTTATTTAATATATGTATTAAACATATATGAACTAAAAATGTGTGTGTGTGTGTGTGTGTGTGTGTGTGTGTGTGTGTGTGTGTGTATATATATATATATAATATACACTTATGCATGTGTATATTATATACACACGTGTTTTTATTATTTATATATATTCTACATATAGACTGTAGAATGTGTGTATAATGTCTCACGAGTACAACAGTACCCCTCAAGTACAGGTTTTATGGTGATTTGGAAAGTTACAGGGTCAAACATAAGATTTGCCAATTTCTATTTTTGTAAATTGCCGTTTGCCAGATTGGCGATGTTGCCTTTGAGACGATATGGCAGCCAAGTATTGAAAATTAACCCTACCATGACATGCCATTTAGAAAAAGTAGACAACCCAGGTATTTAAAATGGGGTGTGTCCAGTCTTTTGTAGTAGCCACTTAGTCACAAACACTGGCCAAAATTAGAATTTATATTTGTGTGAAAAATGCAAAATATGAAGATGCCATCATGGGGGTAATTCTTATTCCTGGGCTACCATACGGTCTCAATTAACCAAATGTAGACAACCCAGTGTATTCAAAATGGGGTATGTCCAGTCTTTTGTAGTAGCCAACGTAAGTGTTTTTATTATTTTTTTTTTTTTTACATTTTGTTAAACAAAAACTACACTTTCACTGACAATATAATTGTTGTGATGAGTTTTACTGTTTTGAAACACTCATATTGGTGTTCAGCGAAGTCTCCTACCTCCATGTACTGGTTTTATAGTGTTTTTGAAAGTTACCGGGTCAAATATAAGGCTTGCCCATATAATTTTTTTCATTGAAATTTGCCAAATTGGTTATGTTGCCTTTGAGACCATATGGTAGCCCAGGAATAATAATTACCCCCATGATGGCATACCATTTGCAAAAGTAGACAACCCAAGGTATTGCAAATAGGGTATGTCCAGTTTTTTTTCTAGTAGCCAATTAGTCACAAACACTGGCCAAAATTAGCATTCATATTCGTTTTTTTCTTCACACACAAATATAAATGCTAACTTTGGCCAGTGTTTGTGACTAAGTGGCTACTACAAAAGACTGGACATACCCCATTTTGAATACCCTTGGCTGTCTACTTTTTCAAATGGTATGTCATGGTGGGGTTTTTTTTCATTTCTGGCCTGCCATACCGTCTCAAAGGCAACAAAGCCAATCTGGCAAATAGCAATTTACAAAAACAGAAATTGTCAAATCTTATTTTTGACCCTGTAACTTTATAAATCACCTTAAAATCTGTACTTGAGGGGTACTGTTGTACTCATGAGATATTACTCTACTTAAATGTGTGTTTTAGAGCAGTAAAATGTATTACACTAATAATCAGTGAAATGGCAGTTTGTGTTAAAAAAAAAAAAAAAAAAGCAAAAAAACGAATATGAATGCCAATTTTGGCCAGGGTTTGTGGCTACTAAAAAAGAGTGGACATATACCTTATTTTGAATACCGTGGGTTGTTACTTAAAAATAAATAATTTGATGAGGGTAAATTACATTGGCCAGCTTCAAAAATGTCCTAACTAGGACATGGGTGCACGATGACTAGCTGTGAAAATTCCAAGTTGGAAAACTGGACTGCGCACCCTCCAAATAAGGTCTTTTAGCCCCAGAAAACCTGACACACCTATACGTGGTTGGAATCACTGTACTTGGGAGATGTTGCTTAACACTTATTTGGGTGTTTTTGGGCAGTAACCCTTAACGTTCTCAGTACATGTATTCTTAAATTGCTATGTGTGCGAAAAAAATCACCAATTGTTATGTTTTTTGCCATAGATTGGTGGTAAAATGGTTGCATGAAAAGAGTCAAAATACCCCAAGTTTAATACCTCAGGTTGTCTTGTTTTAAAAAATATATACAAATGAAGGGTTATTCAGGGATTTCTGCTATCAATGCTAGAATGTAACATGCGTTCATTTTGAAAAAAAAGAAGAAAAAAAAGGTTTGGAAAGTTATAGGGCAAGTACAAGTAGCACTTTGCTAAGAACATGTTAACATTGTGTATTTCTAAACTCAGGACAAAATTTAGAAACTATTTAGCATGGGTGTTTTTTGGTGGTTGTAGATTCGTAACAGATTTTGGGGGTCAAAGTTAGAAAAAGTGGGGGTTTTTGTTTGTTTTTTTTACATTTTTTCATATTTTCTAAAAAAATAAATTATAGTAATTTATATGATACAAAATAATGGTATATTTAGAAAGACCATTTAATGACGAGAAAAATGGTATAGAATATGTGTGGGTACTGTAAATGAGTAAGAGGAAAATTACAGTTAAACACAAACACCGTAGAAATGTAAAAACAGCCCTGGTCCCAAACGGTAAGAACATTGAGAAGCGGTCTGGTCACCAAGTGGTTAAAGGGACACTATAGTCACCAGAACAGCTTATTGAATTTGTTCTGTTGAGTAGAATCATTACCTTCAGGCTTTTTGCTGTAAACACTGTGTTTTCAGAGAAAATGCAGTGTTTACATTACAGCCTAGTGAGAACTTCACTGGCCACTCCTCAGATGGCTGTTAGAAATCCTTCCAGGGTCATATAAACGCCAATTTTGGCCAGGGTTTGTGGCTACTAAAAAAGAGTGGACATATACCTAATTTTGAATACCGTGGGTTGTTACTTAAAAATAAATGCCTAAAATGCATTCAAACATTCAGTGTCTCCACCCTCTGCATGCAGACACTGAACTTTCCTCAAAGAGATTCATTGATTCTGACGATTGCTGATTGGCCAGGGCTGTGTTTGAATCATGCTGGCTCTGCCCCTTATCTGCCTCCTTGTCAGTCTCAGCCAATCCAATGGAGAAGCACTGTGATTGGATCAGGCCACCACTTCTGATGTCAGCAGACTGCTTGTTTTTTTTGTTTTTTTAAGGCAAACCGCATGCAGAGTTACAGCTTCAGGCTTGAATACAGTATTTTTTTGCTATATTTATGGAGGCATTAGGCCCAGGGGGGCTAGATGGTGGTTTTAAAACTATAGGGTCAGGAATACATGTTTGTGTTCCTGACCATATAGTGATCCTTTAACAAATATTTCCAAGGATCTAAGTACACCTGAATTGTCTTATGTATATGTATCCGCTATATATCAATATCAACCATTTGTACGGCATTGGATATTCCCTTCCACTCCAGTGATTCATATGTTACTTTTTAATCGCATATTTTCCAAGATCTGAAACTAGAGACCCAGGAGTCCTGTGATTGTAACTTTCCAAATGGCTATATCAATGTGGCGCTAATCCGTCCTCCACCTACATTTATTAGATAGTTACTGGCTTGCACGGATGCATCCTAATCTTCCCCAATATCTAGTAGCTACCTGACTCTTTCTCTTGGTTGATTGGCATCCAGTGCTCTCTTTTCCTTAATGCTTCTCTATCTACCATTGTATTGCTTGATTGGCTGATAGCTGTTCATTCTAATGCTTCTGTAAGAAGTGATTAGCCACTGACAAGCATAAACAAATAAGGTTGTACTTTGCAACAAAGGGATGGATCAGCATAGCTGTAGAATTAAGATCTGGAGCTAATACAATGTAAGTGTATGTAGGTCTCAAAAAAGACTATTTTAGCCCTTTGATGAATTGTTTACATGCATTAAAAAATGCATATTTTTTAACCTAGTGCGGTCCTTTAATGATCACAGCCCAGTACTACTGCAAAAGAGGGCTTCGGGAACAACTTTTTAATATCTCTTGGTGTTAATTTAAGATTCCACCGTCAATTACAGTTCATATTGAATTGTTTTGTTTAAGCTGGCTAGGAATAGAATTATGAGAATTACTAAACATCATCCAACTCATCAATTCATCGATTTTGAAGCAGTGCAGTTCGTTTTTTGTTTTTTTTTAAATATGTTTTTTTAATTATCCGTGGCTTTTTATTCTTTAAAAAAAAAAAAAAAAAATGGTTTAGGGCATGTCTTACTATTCGTACCTTAGTCCACATTCAGCACTGGTGTTTAAGTATTTAATATATTGGTGTCCAGTGACTGTAGGATGTGTGAAACCTAAGCAAAGTATCAGTGAGCGGAGTTTAAACCAAGCATATACTGATTGAAATGACAAGGTTAAAGGAGTCAAAGTTTGCAACACAAAACATGGAAATATTCCAGAAATGTTCTATTATCAATAAAATCTAAACAGTAAATTACTCCAGTGCATAGAAAACAGGATTTCATCAGACCTGGCGGCATAGGATAATCCAGATTCAGTAGTCTAAACTTGGCCTGCAGGCTTAGCTACCCCACACATGGAACTGCTTGTTCAGCATTACCAGTGACCATGAGGAGATACTGATAACATCAAATGTGCACAAAGGAGAGCTTCCAGTCCACATCTCTGTGTCTTGTTCTGCTATCATGTTACCTTGTAAGAAAAATATGAAAACTATCTTTGCAAACTATCTTCTTTTCCAAACGTTCAACTATTTTAAAAGCTTTGCTACAGATCAATCTCAATTTGAGATGACAAATACTAGGATTTGTATATAAACATACATGACTCTCAAAGTTGTGGAATAATAGTTGGGCCAATAATTGATTCACGGTGTGTCTTCAGCTTTGAGTGTCACTGTGTGTTAATGCAATGCTATATCCGATCATTACTTCTGACGAGGGTTATTGTATGTGAATGTGGTATGTATCTGTGTGAATGAATGAAGGTATGTAATTATGTGGATAATCAGTGTGTGCAAACACAGATACATGTGGGGATTTGTGTGGATGTTATTGTATGTGAATGTGGAACCATTTTTCCCTTACTACCTCACTTGCTCACTTCTCTACATGAAAGGCCCACATATCATGCATGTCATAATCATGATCATCATATTTTGATACTTTCTCGTGTTTATAGGCCACTCTTCTCCCCAATTTATAGTTCAACTCCATTCCCATGTTGTTGTTTTGTGTTTGTTTTTGTTTGAGGCCCCTTCTCATACCAGATAGTAGTGTGTGGTTTCTACAGGGAGCTGTGCTTTAGTTAGTACAGTGCAGCTTATGTTGATACAGATATGGAAAAAATGTGTATTATGGCTATAACATCTATATAGACAATGAACAAGTTTGAAATGGTGTATGAGGTAATGTTTTTCATTTTGTTCAGTACAATGCAACATGTGCAACGGACAGGGCCAATCTGACCATTGATGTGGACTAAAGTAACTTGTTGCTACAGGCTCAGTTATCCAGCAATTTGAGTTGTTGAGCAAACATGTTGCAATAAGCCACTTATTATGGGCTGTGTTGGCATAAGCTCCCTTAGAACATGCTACTGTTTTGCAGTTTGAAGTGTCTTCAAATTGTGGGTCCTAAGATTGAGTTTTAGTATGCGTCCTGATACGGAGGGCCAAGGTAAGTTATGTGAGATAAAAAGGTTTTTTCTTTTGGGACTAGTCAATGAACTGAAATGAGATGGTAAAGAAGATAGAGACATCAGGTGACATAGAAGATAGGCACATGGCATACACTGACATAGAGAGGGGTACTTTACAAAAGGGAGTGAAAGTTGGGTTTATATATATGAGGGAGTGGGGCAGTGGGCAACTGACATAAAATGTGTGGAAAAGTGTGGTATGCTGACGCAATAGACAAGGGGCAAAAATATATAGAGGGAAAAAGATGTGAAATGTATACTCTATAAACCTATAACAGAATGCAGAAAGTACTTACCCACAATATGTGGATAAATGCTGCCAACACCATGTGTACCCCCACCTCCCCCCAAAAATTAGTAATCTGAATGAATATACACACAACAAAAACTAAAAGTATAAGGTGCTTTATTATTATATAATCAAACGTACGCAAATGATACTCCATCCGGGACCATGGTACTTTTGAAGCATTGCTTGACATTGGTTCCTTCCAGGTTCTATTTAAGAGAGACTTCTATCCACACAAGCTTTTCTTTTTTTTTTTTTTTTTTGCAGTTAAATGCATATTAGAATTTTGCAACTTTATTAGTGAATGCTACATTATTTCATTTTAATTGCTGTTGTGTTTACTAGGCAATCTGTCTTACACTATAAAATTTGAGGCTGGATTCAATATAGAGACGCAATGAACTATATACTGAATTAGTAACTGTGATTTATAGTGAAAGAAACTAGTATAGATATCCATGAGAAACTGTTATTTAGCTTTCCAAGCTGATATAAATTTCAGCTAGTGGAACAGATATATTTATGAATAATGCTAAGGGTAGCTGTGGAAATGGAGGGTGAAGAGTGAAACAAAATGCCTGTTTGTGCTCATTTCCATGTCAAGGTTGGAATTCTGGGAAACCTGATTTTTCCGAGTTTCTGTACCCAAGGGTAGAACATCCAATTTGAGATTTGCAGGTGAGGCACAACGGCTTTCGTTTAATTTAGTAAACAACCTGAAGGGTTTTCTGAGGTCTCACCTGCTGCCCTCTCTATTTTGACTGGAAACAAACCTTATCTGTGATTTTATTACTTAAAATGTGTGTCACTGCTTAAGGGCATGGATTAAGAACTGCTTTATGTTTTTGTTTTGCGTTTTTTTTCGTTTAGTTTTTACTTCACCCTATTAAAAAAGGTGTCAAATAATTAAAAAAATTTTTTCGTAAATGTGACATAAACATGCATGCTTTACATATGTATGTGTGTATATATATATATATATATGCACAGAGGAATAATTTTTACAATGTACTTTTTTTCTTTTTTTAATTAGAATTTGGTGGAAATCCTATACTTATATATTTCTTTTACCACTCACACAAAAATTCAGTCAGACATCAATAACCTATTCATTTTTATGGTTACTGTGAATTTATACTCAGAAAAATACCTTCAAGTTTATGTATGAACAGTACTAGTGAAGCAAGGTATTGAATCACAAAAAAAAAAAAAAAAATTGTCTATACCTTAAAAATTTGCCTCAGTCATTGGAGTTTTCAGAGAAACTGCTGTTTACACTAGGGTTAATCCAGCCTCTAGTGGCTGTCTCATTGACAGCCGCTCAAGGCGCCAGCGTCTTGAGAATGCTTTCCTATGAGACTGGCTGAATGTGCGCGGCTCTTGCCACGCATGTGCATTAAGCCAATGACCGCAGAATGAGGAGATTCCTCAGCGCCGAGGGAGCAGGGCGCTGGAAAAAGGTAATAATTTAACCCCTTCCTCACCCCAGAGCCCAGCGGGAGGGGGAACCAGAGGGTAAGGAGGACCCAAGGACCCTATAGAGCCAGGAAAACGCGTATGTTTTCCTGGCACTATCGTGGTCCTTTAAAGTAAAGTCATCCAATGCTTTAGGGTCATTTAGTATTGCAAGCATTTCACAATTCTATTTATAATATGCCGAAAACCGATATCCAGAGCAATTTAAAATAGACAAGAATTTTTTAAGCCACTACCAAAGGTGACCTGGCATTGTTTTGTCCATTTTAGATCTTTATCCTTCCTTGGTTACTGATGTGGAAATCAATCAATTGATTATCTTTTGTATCTGCCCCTGGTGAAATTAAAGAAATAATGCGTGCACGCTCCTGAAGTAATTCACACCAGACACAAGTTTTGGGTTAATGAAAAACTTGAGGAATGTTTATTCAGGGGGGACGACATGTCCCTTTTAAAGCAAAATTACATCATAAGCATTGTCAGAGATAACATGAAATAATACATCAATAATTGGTTAGGTGTTAAGTGGCTCATTTAATGCTCTGCCTACTGAGGGCGATGTCACCAGCATCTTGGAGGTCTCCCCCAGATTCCAGCGCCATCTTGTTAATGAGGGTGTTAGTCGATGTTAAAGGGGTAACTCCCTAGCGGCCATTTTAGGTAAATCACATAGAAAGTTGAATAATACTGATTGTAGTTGATTTGAGTAACTAGGCATTTTACTAATATAAATTGGGTTAATATCTTTGTTCACAACAGTCCCCCCTTAAAATGACTATTTATGAAAAGAAAGAAGGGAAAGACAGCCAACTACCTACTAGCTAGCCCTAATAATGTCCCTAATTTAGCTGCAGCTCATCTGTCTTAACAGGCCTCGAACACTTCACTGCGCAGGTATCCCGCAGCGGCTAACCCACTACATCTCCTGTGTCAGACTCTTGCCCATAGAGACAGACGCTATCCCTATACTGTCCCTTTAAAGTGGTAGTAGTTGTCTGTTTGAAATAGTGGGACTGAAGTGGTGTATGTGGAGTGTCACTGTCTATATCATCAGCATCTTGGTGTACGTATATGGGTGTAGTGCGGTCAATGGTCTGGTCTACGGTCTTTTGTAAGTATCTCTGCACACAAGGTACCACACAACAGGTCAGGAAGAGGAAGAAGATCATTACAGTAAGAACTGCCATCCCTATTTGGAAAAGAGTCCTTTGCCATCCACTCATCCATCCAAACTATTTATCCCAAGAGCTGGGAACCCCTGAATTTTTCTTTAATTCATCAGAAAGATTTTCTAATTTCTCTATGGCCATGGTTACCTTACCATTAGGACCAGTATTGTCTGGGATAAAGGTACAACATGTCATAGTCTCAGGGAGTATTTTACATACGCCCCCCTTTTCAGCTAAAATCATGTCTAAGGATATTCTATTTTGAAATGTCATGTGAGAGGTAGCCTGTAACTGTTCGGCTAAGCCTTGTAGGGCATCTCGAGTGTAGTTGACGAATCGTTGTTGGTTGTAGTAGATGTAATTGATGTAGCAGTGATGAGGGGAATCAAGGATTCGAATCCTGCTGCCACTTCATCTTTGGCTTTGAATTAATTTGGCACCCCCCTAGGTACTCCAATGGCATCTATGTATACATGTGGGTCAAAACTACCTCGGATAGGACTTTCTCTTTTTACATGTGTATGTGATGAATCGTATGGACCTTGGTGGTTGTCAGGGAAGATATTTATGGGCATAATAACTTTAGTTAGACTACATTCTCCCCACCACAAGCCAGTCATTTTTTACCTAAGTTGCATGTCACCACATAACCAATAAATGTCTCCCACAGATCTAATCTGATTCACTAATAATGTCGTGGGTGGATTCTGGTAAATTGCACAGTAACCATAAGGGAATTTGCCCACAAATTTACCTGTGGCTCTGTGCATTGTATAGCAAGTGTAATTACCTGGGTACATGGTGACTCCATCCGGTGGTCTGGTTTTACCTTGAGTAATTGGGTAAGCCTTTTTCCATGATTCACATGCTGATGAATTTACAATTGTTTGTGCATAGAGGCTTAAGAAACATGTCTCAACATCAGGGGGTAAATTTAGAGGCACTGTACCTAAGTGGGGTCTAGCTCCACCACAAACATAAGTTAGTTTTATTATGAGAGTTAGCATTATACCTCATCCCTTCAAGCCATAGGTTAGTATCTGAAAAACCAGTCTCCACAGCCATAGTGTCTTCAAATGTGGGATTAGCAATAGCCACCATGTCCTTAAGAGTCTTGATGTGTGGTTTCAGGGCATTTACTGTCATGTGTGTTGACCCTACCCAGTCGAGCAGTGTAATCATGTCTTGCAAATAAAATGTTCCCAACTTGTTGTATGAGCCACCCCCTTTCCAGTACATTCCCATTATGTATTCCCCAGGGTCACCTGAGCTGGGATGTTCTATGTTTAAGGTTAATTTTATTGGAGTAGACCCTGTTGGTTTACACAAGGTCATTCGGTATAGCAAAGGTTTCCCATGTCTGTCAACTCGGTCTAAGGCACTCTGTGGTTTGTAACCCCATGGTCGGCCCGTGTTTCAACCCGCTGCTTTCCATGAACTACAGTGATGTCCCCAATGAACGCCCGTCACACAGATGTTATGGGTCCTTCTTGCTTGGTATGTCTTTGTATATTGCTGAGTGTTGTGATTGTGGGAAAGTACAAGTAACAATATCACAATAATCAAAAGTAAATGTAGCCACTTGTGTGTTGGAAGAGTTGTACCAAAATGTGTAAACATGATTATCTTTGGTTATAGCAACTTGTTGGGCCTCTAGGATGCCTAGCAGCAGACATAAAATAAAAAGGCTCATGTTGGGGTGGGATCCGCTTCTTCTGGATCAGGAACCTTCTTACAGTGTGAAGCGTGTATCCAAGTGTTCTTCCCAGCCAACTTTACAGAGGTAGCTGTAATCAGTAGTACTTGGAATGGACCATCAAACCTTGGCTCAAGAGTGTGTTTTCTTAAGAACTTCTTGACCATAACCCAATCACCAGGTAATAACTTGTGCATGCCTGTATTGGATTCTGGATCTGGAATAAAAGAAAACACCTGTGCATGGATTTTGGTCAAATCATGAGTGCAGTTATATAATCTACCATTGCATCTGACTGGAGTTGGAGTTGTTGTGGAAAGTAATAGCCTAACCTGGGTGCTGTCCCAAACAAAATCTTGTAGGGGGATAAGTTAAACTTCCCTCTTGGGGTATACCTTATACTAAAGAGTGCTATGGCCAGGGCAAGTTAGTTTCCTGTGACATTTTAAGCATTCTGGCTTTCAGAGTGCCATTCATGTGTTCTACCTTACCACTACTCTGTGGGTGATAGGGTGTGTGGAAAGCAAGGGTCACCCCCAGTGCTGTCAAGATTTCTCTGGTCAATAACGCGGTGAAAGATGTACCTTGGTCACTTTCCATTACTTCGGCGACTCTGTATCTGCAGATAATTTCGGTGAGTAGGTGTTTAGCTGTAGTTTTTGCAGTGAGGTTGGCAACTGGAAAAGCTTCTGGCCATCCTGAAAACATATCTACTATAACTAGTGCGTACTCGTAACGGCCGCTCTTCGGCATTTGGATATGATCAATTTGGATCCTTTGAAAGGGGTACTGTGGTTTGGCCAAATGATTCGGTGCGGCCTTGATTATTTTCCCTGGGTTACATTTTGCACAGATAGTACAGGATCAGCAGTAATTTCGAGTTAAGGTTGTAATCCCAGGCACTTTGAAATACTTGTCAATCAAAGAGTTCATGAGATGTTTTGACAAATGTGCTGGTCTACGAGCCCAGTGGACAACAGCCGGGTACATATTCTTGGGTAAACAGAATTTGAGATTGATTGTGTATATATCATTCTGGAGGATTGCTCCTTTATCTTTCCAGCTTCGTTTTTCCTGTGGGTTAGCAGTGGCCTGTTGCTCTCTTAGGAATCTGAGATCAGTGGGTAAGGTTTGCATGGTGTAAATAGGGGTCCTTTCAACGGACACTCTTCTGTCCACTTCCCAATTCTGGCACGCTGCATCCTTAGCTGCTTGGTTGGCCAAATGGTTACCATGGGCTTCTCCTGAGTTCAATTTCCCATGGGCTTTGACTTTTAGTATAGCTACTTCTTCTGGCAGTAGTAAGGCGTCCATCAACTCATTGATAGTTGCACCATGTTTCACAGGAGTACCTGTTGCTGTAAGGAATCCCCTGGTCTTCCAGATCAAGCCAAAATCATTCGCTACTCCTAGGGCATACCTGGAGTCTGTGTAAATGTTGACACACTTTCCTTCTGATATTCTGCATGCCACCGTAAGGGGCTATTAATTCGGCTTCTTGTGCTGATTTGGAGGAGGGGAGTGAGGATGCTTGAAGTATTTGGTCTTCTGTGGTGACTGCATACCCGGTATGGTATTGACCCTGTTCATCTGCGAATCTGGAACCATCCACGAATAACTTGTAGTCAGGGTTTAGTAAAGCAGTTTCGTGCACTGTGGGAACATGGGTAGTTTCCATCTTCATTTGTTCAAAGCAATCATGTGGAGCTTCTGGGTCTGGTTCTGTAGGAGGCACGTCTTCACATATCTCTGCATGATATCGGGGGTAACTGACAGTTCTGCAATTTATGGTCTTCTTAGTGACCCCCGTCACTGTGAGTTGTTCTTGCATTGCAGTGCTCCATTCTTTGGCCATTGGCCCAAGTTCTTTGCATGAGAGTTCTGGAGACTTGGTGAAACAAACATTCCACCTCCCAATGGTGATACAAATGTGATACCTCCATAGGTAGGCAGACTAGGATGACAGTGTTTCCCTTGGAGTCACAGAATAAGTCAGTTACCCCCGTCAGTGTAATCTGTACCTCCACCAGGCTAAGTAATTCTTCATAATATGAAACAGGACCTGGAGTGTCTCAAAACCACAGGGTGCAATGTAATTGGGTCTCGGGTTGTTCATCATGTGGAATTGTGGGCTTTTCAATTTGTAGTTCCATGTAAACATCAGGATGTATATCCAAACTGTACCAGTATTGTGGAACTCCCTCCTTGGGAAGTGGCAGAAGAGTGGCCGGATTCAAAGAGTAACATCGTTGCAGGGTGACGTTGTCCGGCAAAAGAAGAGAGGTTTGAAGGCGAAGGTGTCTTTGACAGGAAAGATGTTTCGGTTGGACTTCACAGTTCTGCAATTGATATCATGTGGAGCTAGAACAGTCAGTTTGTCAAAGAATGAAATCATTAGTTTTATCCAGAAGGGCACTTGCAGCGAAGACAGCACGCAAACAGGAAGGACCTCCTCTGGCTACGGGGTTAAGCATGCAGTAGAAGTACCCTATGGGGTGCTGACGGGGCCCATGGGATTGAGTAAGGACCCTGGAAGCATGACCCATCTTCTCAGAGACAAAAAGTTTGAACATCAGTTGGTAGTTAGGCAGAGCAGGGGCCGAAGAGATTGCCCTTTGTAGCGCAAAGTAGCAACTGCGGGCTGTAGAGGACAATGTGAAGGGCTCTTTAAGGCATCATAGAGGGGTTGCATGAGTTGAGAGGCCTCAGGAATCCAAGATCTGCAATAGGTGATGAGGCCTAGGAAGGCGTGGAGGGCCTGATGGGTAGAGGGAAGGGGAAGATTTGTGATCGCACGAACCCTGTCTCTTGTTAGGTGATGGGTGCCATGGGAAAGACAATGTCCCAAGAAGACCACGGAGGGCCGGCACCACTGGAGTTTAGCTTTGGAGGCTTTGCAACCTTCTTCTGCGAGGAAACCGAGAAGATCCACAGAGTGGTGTTCAGCTTGTGGAAAGTCAACTGCACAGAGCAGTAAATCATCAACATACTGGAGGAGGACCACATCTGCGTGAGATTTCTGCCAGGGTTCAAGGACAGTGGACATGGCTTTGGCAAATTGTGTTGGAGAGTTTTGTACACCTTGAGGCATGACATTCCATGTATATTATAACAGTCATGTGTGAAAGCAAAGAGATACTGACATGAGGGATCCAGGGGCACACTGAAGAAGGCATTTGCAAAATCTACCACTGTGAAGAATTTGGCAGTTGAAGGCACTTGTGACAACAAGGTGTGTGGATTTGGATGACTACCGTGTCCCGTTTGGTAACCTCATTGACCGCACAGAGATCCTGGACCATGCGGTATTGGTCTGCTTGGCCCTTTTCAGTTTTCTTCTTTACAGGAAACAGGGGAGTGTTGCACTGAGAAACACATTTGATTAAAGCACCTCTTGCAACCAGACTTTCAACTTGTTTAGAGATGGCAAGAGCTTGTGCATGTTTCAATGGGTACTGTGGCCGTTGTGGTGGGGTAGCACCTTCAGTGAGTGTAACTATTACAGGTGGGACCCGGAGGCGGCCAATATCATCCAGGCCTGTAGACCAAAGTTTATTTGAGACCGTATCCAGCGCACTGGGGGATGCGTGGACCCTTGTTTTCTCTGTGGGGGATGTCATGTGCATGAGCAGGGGCAAAGCACAAAGAACAGAGGTGTCTTTACGAGAAAGTGGGGTAAGTAATTGGACCTGCCCATCAGCGGTGAAGGAGATAGATGCCTGAAGATGAGACAATACATCAGCTCCTAAGAGGTTAATGGGACAGGTGGATGAAACAACGAACCGGGAGAGAATGTTAGACACAACTCGCAAGAGTTTAGTTAATGGGTTGTTACGGGGGGTACCATCAACGCCCACACAAGAAACATCAAGGTCTTGTTCCCTGAGGACACTGCGGGCTGCACCTGTGTCAACTAGAAAGGTAGTAGGATGACCCTCAACTGGTAATACTACGGTAGCTAAAGGCCCCCCTTTGTCCCCTGCAGACACTGCCATAACAGGGGTGTCAGACACAGGTTTGCCGGTTACCTATTGTATGAGATCTAGATGGGATTGATCAGGGCCAGTGTAATGACATGTAGTAGGGTGACTTGTTTGATGACCTTGACGGGCAGGACGATAATGATTGGATGTCGGGTGATCAGTTTGCTGAAAGTCATCTGAATCATTAGTAACTGGGGGAGGGTGTGCATTAAATTGACTGGGTTAATAAGTAGTTTGGGAATAATCTTCTGGTGGGTAGTATGGTGCTTGTGGCTGTGGGTGCGTCTGTGGAGGAGAACCATGTTGAGGACTCCCATATGTAGCTGTATGAGTGTTGGGGTGCATTGGAGGTCTGCTGGGTGTCGGGCGAAATACCCGTGGGTGTGGGCAATCCCTGCGGAAATGACCTGGTAGGTTACAATTAAAGCATACTCTGGCCGGAGGTCTAGGTACTGGGGACTGTCCCTGACTAGCTGGCATAATAGCCATTGTGGGAGGATTCTGGGGCCCCAAGGCGGGTCTGATAGGGCTGGAAGTGGAAAACATGAGTGGATTACTTCTTTTCTGTGATGGCTGCAGAACTGATTCTAAACCCTTTGCTACCAACAAGAGAGCATCCAAAGGAATAATTCTGTATTCGGGACGTGCAAGTACTAAGCCTTTCCTAATGGTCTCCTTAAGACCAGCCACAAAGGCAACTGACAACATCTGGGTATGTGTTTTGTTATACACACTGAAACCAAGATCAGAAAATGTTTGGGTTAACCTGGAGTGATATTTTTCTACTGTCTCAAGTTTGTCTTGTATGATATCATTAATGCAAGTGGCCTGGTCAGCCAGTTTGTCCTGGGCCCAGGCCCTGAGTTGCTCATAGAAAACATTGCCTGACTGAAAATCTGTATCAGTGGTGAGAACAGCGTCATTAAAACTCCTTTCCATAACTGGCCAGTATGCATCCCCAGCCTTGATCTCACATAAACTGTACAAATCACGCCAAGCTGCTGAATACGTTTTATGAATCTGAGCAATTCTTCGGAAAAAGGGAATGGGTTTTTCTGGATTGGGGAGAGAAGTTACCAGGGTCGCAGCTTGGGACGGGTTAAATGTAACATACATTGGCGGGGCACCTTCCACTGCTGACGAGGCAGGGAGGTGAGTAGCTGCAATGGCCTCTCTCTGGGAAAATCTGTTATTTGAGGGACGGAATGGGCTAAGCTCTGGGACTGGGAGACCATGGTAACTAACAACATCAAGTGAGTTGGGGGCTGGAGCCATGGGGGCATCGGAACTGGGAGGACCAACAGCGATGGTCTGGGGGGTGACTAACTGAGACGTAGTGGGATGGAAACCTGAGGCAGCGGGAGAAGCTACGGCGGCCTGAGGTTGTCATGAGTGGGTAACGGGGGGTGTTTATTGGAGGGGCAGGGACGCGGGCTGGAGCAGGTGAAGGTGTGGGTTGAATAAGCTGAGACAGGTGACTGGAGAGAGAGGAGATGAGTGACGTGAGATCATGGGAGGAGACACCAAGGTTGGTGGTAGGAGGGGGAGGAGAACCCGGAACAGAAACAGGAAGAGCAGGTTGGGAAGAAGGAGGTGGAGGAGGAGGAGAAATATGTGGGGTAGTGAACGAGACTAGAAGGGCGGAAATAAGTGACGTAGCGTTTGTATCAGGGGGAGGGGGAGAAGGAGGTTCTGACATGGGAGCTGCAGGGATGGGAGGAGATGGAACAGTAGGAGTGGAGGCAGGGGCGAGGAAAGTAGAGAGGGTGGAGATAAGGGATGGAAGATCATGAGGAGGGGAGGGGGGATCTGAAACAGGGGTAGGAGGAGTAGGAATGGCTGGAGAATTTGGAGTGGAAGTAGAGGCAAGTGAGGCAGAGAGGGCGGAGATAAGGGATGAAAGGTCAAGGGGGGGTGAGAGTATGGGAAGAGGAGAATAGGAGCAGGAGAAATGGAGAGGGGTGGGGAAGTAGGAGTGGAGGTAGAAGTGAGTGAAGCAGCAAGGGCTGTGACGAGAGAGGAAAGATCGGGGGGAGGAGAGGATACAGGAAGTGAAGGTTCTGGAACGGGAGCAGGGGGAGTGGAAAGGGGTGGAGAAATAGGAGTGGGGGTAGGAGTGAGCACAATGGTGAGGACTGAGACGAGAGAGGAAAGATCGGGGGGGAGGAGAGGATACAGGAGGTGAAGGTTCTGGAACGGGAGCAGGGGGAGTTGAAAGGGGTGGAGAAATAGGAGTGGGAGTAGGAGTGAGCACAGTGGTGAGGGCTGAGACGAGAGAGGAAAGATCGTGGGGAGGAGAGGATACAGGAGGTGAAGGTTCTGGAACGGAAGCAGGGAGAGTGGAAAGGGGTGGTGAAGAGATAGGGAGAGGAAAAAAGAGAAGGAATGTCTACAGTGCTCTACTTCCCAAAACGTAGACTAGTCACGGGATCCGCCCACTCGAGATGGTGGCCACGGATCTGTGCGGGCGAGCGTGGGTGACTAACACAACTCTGGGCAACAAGTACAGAAGAGGTAGAGAATTAAGGAGAAAGTGAAAGTAAATAGACTAATCAATAAACATTTGCAAGAATCACAAATACAGAGATGTGCACATAATCCGGAATCGAGTACGAACCACACAACACACACACGCAATGAGGGTACCCACACTATGGCCACAACTGAACAAGGAACAATAAAAATGTGAACATAGCAATGGTTAAACAGTAAATAAACTCTGTTCTGCTCTGAACAGTACAACACAATTCACAGCCTCTCTCTAGGCTATCCCCAGCCCTTTACCGGGCAGACAACAAAAACCCCAACCCTTCACTGGGTGGTCAACAAAATCCCAGCCCTTTTACCAGGCGGTCGCGTCCCATGCCCGCTAGGCAGTCAAGCAATAACAATAAATGCGTTCCTTGCCCGCGAGGCAGTCAAGCTATAACAAATGCGTTGCCTGCCCGCTAGGCAGTCAAGCTATAACAATAAATGCATTCCCTGCCCGCTAGGCAGTCAAGCTATAACAATAAATGCGTTCCCTTCCCACTAGGCAGTTAAGCTAGAACAATAAATGCGTTCCACACACCCGCCATCACACACAACTTTCAGGATGCAGATAGACAATTGACAGGTTTGTTTAAAAAGGCACCGGATAAGAGATTACCTGTCTTGTAGCCTTCTGGAAGCCGGAAGTGGGCACAGAGACAGACCGACACAAAACAGGAGAATACAGGCAAACCGCTGTATTAGGAGGTGAGCAGGCTCCGGTTGTCCCACTTTCCAGAGGTCCGCTCTGGTCCCGGTTTCCAGCCGTCTGAACCGGCGAGACCCGGTACCCCACGTTGGGTGCCAAATGATGTGGAAATCAATCAATCAATTGATTATCTTGTGTCTCTGCCCCTGGCCAAATTAAAGAAATAATGTGTGCACGCTCCTGAAGTAATTCACACCAGACACAAGTTTCGGGTTAATGAAAAACTTGAGGAATGTTTATTCAGGGGGGACGACATATCCCTTATAAATAAAATTACGTCATAAGCATTGTCAGAGATAACATGAAATAATACATCTATAATTGGTTAGATGTTAAGTGGCTCATTTAATGCTCTGCCTACTGAGGGTGATGTCACCGGCATCTTGGAGGTCTCCCCCAGATTCCAGCGCCATCTTGTTAATGAGGGAGTTGTGTTAGGGAGTTACCCCTTTAACATCGACTAGCGGCCATTTTAGGTAAATCACATAGAAAGTTGAATAATGCTGATTGTAGTTGTTTTGAATAAATAAGTATTTTACTAATATAAATTGGGTTAATATCTTTGTCCACAACAGTTACATTACACATACTTCGACATAATTTTATTTGGTGATTGTGGATTGAACGTTCATTACTAATGTTTTGTGGAAAGTGTTTTTTTAATAAATAGAGTTAAACTTATACATGTGTAAGGAATGATGTTTTTGCACATCATCTAATTAGCCCTTGTAATATTTTTAATAATAATTTTGCAGTATTTTGGGGTGTATTTACTTTGGAAGAGGGAAAAAGATTTGCACAAAAATATTTCTGCACACGCCAACTACTAAAAATTAGAGGGAACATTGCTTAGGACATATACACTACCAGCAGCGATAGCCAAGATACAAAATTACACATTGACAACCAAATTATCTGACCTGGTCCACCACTCCCTACCTTCATTCCACTAAAAATGGGATCACTGGATTAATTTTTACTATCAGCTTTGAGTGAAAAACCTTGTTTAAAAATCTTGTAAGCATATCATCCACCTTCTCCCCCCCCCCCCCTTCCCAATTCTTCTTTGATCTGCCTTTCTTTTCTTGTATCTTCTTTGCTTGGCTCCTATTAATCATTCTTTTTCTTTCGTATATCTGGATGTTTTGTGTTTTATTACTATTCGAAAAAATAGCTTAGTGGGAGCACATACATGTTTCATTGTTTGCCTTAATATTTTAGAGGTTTTGTGTCATAATCTTCTCTGATGTCATGATTTTTCTTCCTGTGTTTGCCCACTCCTGTTTAACTTAAAAAAAGATACTACCACATATTAGTGTGTGGCAGGGTGGTCTACCAGTTGCCTTCACTTGTAGTATCTTATATTTGCCCTTTTTTTTTCATCTTTAAATTTTTTTGTTATACTTCATACATTCACAGGTCGTTGGTATGTCAAACCTTTGGTTTGCACGATTGTTCGCAGTGATGCTATTTAATAAAAAAAATTCAAATGGCGTTGATACATTTCTCCATTTTTAAAAAAGCATTTCTGCTTATAAAGCAAGCTACGTTTAGTTTAAAATAAATGTTCCTGGTAATTTTTTTTTCTTCTTTCTAGTAGAAAAAAAATGTTCCCGTGGCAAAATATTTTACAGTAGCAGTTTGTACTGTATAGTTGGCCTACTGCCTAGACACAGATTGTGAATACAAAACACTACTTTGCACGTAATAAACTTTTATCAAGCTGTATCAGCTCAGTTTAGGTTTTCTATTTAATTAGATAAGACAGTGGGGCAATTTGAAAATAATTATTAGTAGTCTCAAGTTCCAACTCCGTAATTATTCTTCACTAGTGGTTCTTTTATGAAGGACAATCTTTGTACTTGTGGGAACACATTTATAAACCATTCTATTGTGTTTTGCCAACTTTCCAACACAATTACTGTGCACTTATAGAAATGACAAATAATAAAAAAAATCTTAAAAAGTCCAATGTTGAAATGAATGTACTTTCCGGTATAACACTGTACATTTTAGCATATCTCAAGTGTCCCGGTCCCTATGCTTAGTAGATCTCATTAAGGAAACAGATATTGGTCGGAGACAGTTTGTCAAGGCTGATATGAGTCCCTGGGGATTGTGATGACAATCTGTGTGCTGCTTCACACGACAGCCTATTCATAGTCCGATTTGAGTCTTAACAATTGGGCTTCAGTCTTTGATTTATTTTCCCATAAATCTGTTGCATTGGATAATATTGTATTTCCACTGGACGTGTTAGAGGGTTTAGTTTTTTCACAAATTTTCCTCCGAGCACACGTTGGGAATAATTGATGTTTAGCACCAGCTCTGGGAGTGCTAACAATTGATTGGATTTGTTAGATTTCAGAATAGCAAGGGGGGGAGGGGGGCAGTGGTGTTAGTGTCCCTTTGCTTTACACATATTTAATGAACCTTAATGAGGCAATTTCATTGTTAAGGAAAAGGGTAAATTAAAGCTGCTGTTCACTTTAAGATCCCTCAAGAGAGGAGCAAAGTGTTAACATTCCTCACTTGACAAGTCATCCTTTTCCTATGTATTCTAATCTAAGGAGGAAGACTTGTTTGAGGTCACCCAAAACCGTTAGATTTGAGTTGAACTTTCAAAACATAGCTCTTGTTCTTTTTATTAAGCATTACAGAACATGAGTTACATTTTGCATGCGTATTACATTTGATTGAAACATGAATATTGTAAGGACATATTTTGGTGCTTTAATGGAGAATGGCTTTGTGTGAAGCACATTGATTTGATTTCTTTGGTGTACATATTGGGATGCAAGATGGGAATATTTGTTTAACTTCTGTATACTAAGTCCTTAAATAAAAATGCAAAGGAAGCACATCAGACTCATAACGGGTTATTCATTCTGATTCGTAACTCCTTTTCTAATCAGACCTTCTGTCAAAGTACAGGCTTTGCTCTTGGGTATAATTTATTGTTACATCTCGTTTCACATTAAAAATGTAGCTTATTAGCCTAACAGAGCGGGAATATCAGAAAATCACTTCTCTTCTTCGCACACTTTCCAATGATTAATCTTGAAATCTATCTAGCATGGTTATTTCATGTTGCGTTTTTGCTGGTATATGTATTTCTAAAGCCGATACCACCATGATATGTAGAATGTTATACATGCATATTAATTCATGCATAAGAGGAAATACAAAACTGAATGACTTGTTACCACTTGAGAAATGTATTTGTTTTTACAATTTCCAAAAACAATGCTACAACCATCTACTAACCCTAACCTCCAGATTTCTTAATTGTTATGCCACTTGGTAATTGCATTAATATTGCTATTTACTGGTATTGCTGCTGTACTGGCTGTGATCTAATCACAAATCTAATGAAAATGGGTAATGGTAAGTCTAGCCCTGAACGAAAAAGGATAATGTATTTCCTTAGAACAGTTTATCTATATTGGATAGTATAGTCCCAACAATCATAACTATATACAGCTGGAGACAGGTAAGAGACCATAGATATCTTTAGACATTAGGGTTTATATAGAAAACTATTGCAAAAGAAACTCCAAGCATCAAAATAACTTTGGCTTAAACGGTCATTAAAAACACCCAAACCACTTCATCCATGTAGGTTTAATCCTGCAATGTAAAATCACCCCCAAGTCCACGATTTTTAGAAAAGTCCTTAGACAACTGGGTAATCCCTAAATCCTGGACAGGTATGAGGGCCGTGAGGACGAGTTTGGCTACCATTGCTTTAATGATTTGGTGTATAGATCATGCTCCTGTTTCACTTAAAGCACTTTTGTTTCTGTTAAAGCACCCTGCCTGTGACTCACAGGGCCAATATCACAAAATGGTCTCATTTTCAATCGGATCTTACAGCAGTGTGTTTATTTTAAAGTTGTTTATTCTACCACTCTGTTAGTTGAACTGTAATCACGTACCTGATGTTCTAGAAGGCTATTAACAGGGCAGGATAAACTATACATTAAACACAATGTGCAATAGGGGAAGGTAAAACCTGTATTTTCCTTTTCAGGAAGTGTGTAGAAAGCATGTGTGAGTCACAGCAAGGGGAGGTTTGTTTAGGGTTGGGTGAACAAGTGGTAGCAAAAGCTTGAGCAGTTGGACGACAGATGCATGCATGGCCTATGCTTCAAAACCGCAGAAATTTACTATATATTCCCTGTTTAGATTACTTTTAGGACTCTAATAAATATGATTTAAAAAAAAATACTTGGCTAACACATTTCAAAACATTGATAGATATCCCCCCTTGTTTCCAGCAATTATGGCCCCCCACTATTGCTCACCAGTTGCTGTTGTAGCTTTCAAATCCTGAATTTATCGGTTTTGCTTTCTTCTTTGCGTTAACTGGTACAACATTTTCAGTGGGTATCATTGCACATATTAACACCAAATATCCCTTTCACTGCATAAATTTTTAATCTTTAACCAGATGCGTCTTTCCAATCATGTTACTCAAAAACATTTACCCATCCTATTTATCAAAGTAAGAAAACCAATTTTAAACCAGGGCAATTTCATGATCAAAGGAAATACATGAAGTTGGATGCTAAACCAGTCCACATGTTTTATTTAGGAAATGCAAACAAAAAAAAATTGCTTCTGTCAGTGCCCCAAGTTGTGCTCACCCAAAAGTATGAAATGGAAGTACCTCTGCATCATTTTTCAGAACATAGCACTTGCTTGCTTACAATAATCAGGTTTTTAATGCCACATCTTTACTTTTTCAAATTCCGATCTGTGAATGTATTACATCTTAATTCTTATAGATTTT
>OW240917.1:150152424-150265394 GCA_933207985.1 Pelobates cultripes | reverse complement strand
ATGGGGAAAAAAACAAAATATACTTATACACTGTATACATGGAGAAAAATAAATCAAAATGTACTTTATTAGTCAGATTAATGAAGTTGAGTGTATTGTTGATAATTCAAAAATAAGCACTTGTGAAGTTGTGAGCACTTGTTTAAGTAGATGTTTTTGATTACTTGGATGAGTTGGATGGGAGGGGGATTCTGTATTTGTGACACTTTCCTTTCCAAGCGCTGAAGAACACCTCTGGGTTTCAGAGAGCTTGGCAACATTTCATGAATGGTCATGGTTCTATTCAGATCCTGACTTGTGCATTGACAAACATGTTAAGTTTTAAAATACAAGGTATATATTCGAGTAAAAATGCCCACCCCCCACCAAGGCTCTGCATCACATACACACACACTGCACTCATACATACACACACACTGCACTCATACATACACACACACTGCACTCATACATACACACACACTGCACTCATACATACACACACACTGCACTCATACATACACACACACTGCACTCATACATACACACACACTGCACTCATACATATACACACACTGCACTCATACACACACACACACTGCACTCATACACACACACACACACACTGCATTCTTATATGCACACACTGTAAATAAATATTCAATTAATATAATTTTGGGGGGATCTAATTTTATTTAGAAATGTAATAGTAGCTGCTGCATTTCCCACCCTAGTCTTATACTCGAGTCAATACGGTTTCCCAGTTTTTTGGGTAAAATTAGGGGTCTCGACTTATATTCGGGTCGACTTATACTCGAGTATATACGGTACATGGGAAAGGAAGCCATAGAAATTCTGAAAAAATATGTGCTTTACATGTTAAATTCTGAGGTAGCAATCATTGGCAGCCACTTAAATTGAAGAACAATCGGTACACACATAATTTCAAATTATTATTAAATAGCATTTTTTGGGGGAAAGAACAAAGATGTGCAAAGATTTATCTGATTAAATTACTAATGTAGCAAATTATATCATAAAGATCGATTTCTATCCAAAATGTTAAAAGTATGATGAGCACAGGTCTCCAGGACAGTTGCACTACCAATGTGTCATTCCTGCAGTTAGTGTGTTGAAATTCATTCTACCCAACTGGTCATGGCCTTATATGTTGAAGCTATATAAACCCTTCTTAACAGCTGTGTTTTGCATAATAAAAATCGCCTTGTTTTATTAAGATATTAACCTGAAACAGTATTTCAGCTCCGTGATTTTGCAGGCAGCAAAAACCCTTGTGAGATCACTCGTGGTTGTATCTTCTTAAGCAATTAAAAATGTATATTTTTTTTATGGGATTAAATGCTACATTTTATGGTTTTGATAGTGTAAGTATATTTCTGTTGAGCACATGTATCCTTTGTTATATTCCTGCTTTACGTTGGAAAAATTGCTCTGGTCAGTCTTACCGGCTTATTCCAAGCATTATTATTTTCTAGACAGACCATTAAAGGCAATGATATTGATTGTGTTTATTATTGCAATATAACTTTGAGTCCTAATATTTTCTACACTCATATTTTATTTATTTTAATTATTTTTTTCTATTGTGAGTTACCTATAGAGAGATGTGTTGGAAAAAGAGCTAGTGGTAATATTACTTGTGTGATTCCCATATGTATAATTTTCTCCCTAACAAGATCTTTGTTCTGAATGCTGTTTCTAATGCTCATATGACATTTTGTTTTTAAACCATTTTCACATCACCAGCTTCCAAAAGCAACAAACATTATGGCAGACTGAAGAAATGGAAGTGTTTTGATTGAAAGTTCTAATTAAGTGAATCTGAGAAAATTAGCTGAAATTAGCTGTCAGAAAGTCACATTTAAATGAGTGATGAGATGGTCTGGCAGTGAACATTTAAATGATATAAATTGCCATTTAAGTGTATGGTTTAATGTTTGTCATACATTAATGTGACATGAAAGTGTAGTGACAATCAAGCAGCCTGCTGTAATTTGAACATATTTAGAGCTTTTGTGTTTAGTGCCATACACAAATTAAGACAATTGCAGTTTTGATGTGTCAGTTTTGGAGGCAGACATATCTGATTAGTAATGTTTAAAAATACCAATTATGTAACTTGGAAATTGTAGAATAGCACCTATATTTTTATACTTTTGTTCTCAATGTCGATTAACTTTTCACAGTGGCATGTCTCACATGTCTCTCTATTTATAAGGGACAGTCTCGTTTTAGGTCCAAATCTATCTTTCTCTCTTTTCTATTATAATGCCCCTCTTTTGCAGAAGCTCCATATGTTGGTTGTGTCTGAATTTATACCAGTGCTCCATAGCAATAATACCCACAGTAATAAAGAAAATCTATTCATACTTACCATAGGTGTTTTTTCCTAGATCAACCCATGGCTATAGGATTAGTTCCTCCAATTTGGTTATGTAAGATAGGAAATAATTATAAATAGGACATTCCCCTCAGTCTTGTAAGATGCTCAAAGGAAAAAAAGGGTATGAACTTAAAAACTGATGCTGCCGTGGATGTAACCAAGAAAAAAGATTTACGGTTAGTATGAATACATTTTCTATGTTCCTGGTTAATCCATGACCGCCTACAGATACTAACTGAAGGAAGCGATAATATAATAAAGAGCCAATACCAAAACATACAAGTGCTAAAATAGAAAATGTATTTAGTTTAAAAATATATTTCAACAGCTACTGATCAAATATTTTTGACAAATTGAGCATCCCCCAGATGGCAGCTCTACAAATGCTCTTAATTGGGTTGTTAGTGACTGCTTCCTAAGATGCAGAAAGAGATCTTGTAGAATGCACCTTCAAGCCTAGTGGAACTTAAGCTTGATAGGTTTTCAAACTAGCTATTACTATCCAACAACACAGGGAAGAAATGGCTGCAGCCAAACCTTTGCATGATTCTGAGAAAATCAAGAATAGTCTGGAAGACTGCCTCCACTCTGAAGTTTTAGCGAGATAAGTAGAGATCATGCTACTTCCATGTGCCTTCTCTCCTGTTTGGGTTTTGTTGGAGACTTAAAAAAGAAAGGTGAACTAATCTCTGTGTTAAAAAGAAAATTCAAGATTATCTTCTGACTAAATTCTGGAACTGTGCAAAAGATGATTATATAGGGGTAGAAGACGGTAAACCGTATTACTGCAGATAGCTTCTGAATCTCCAAAACTCTGACCTGAAGTGATAGCTACGAGAAACACTCTTGAGAGCCTGAAGAATATCTGATGTCTCCTTTAGAGGTTCAAAAAAGAGAGCCTTCATGACCATTAAATATCCCAAGCTGGATAAAGGGATTTGATAGGAGATATAATCTTTGATAGTCAATGTGTGGCCACGCCCCGGATGTAGTTAGCGCGAGACGCTAGCGATGGCGGAGGTCGGTCGAGCAGCATGAGATGGTCTGATGCAGTCTGATGGCACAACGTGAGGCTTCTCTGATTAAACGCCGCTGGTGAAGTGAGAGACTCGTGGAAGTGTTCTCTGATGCTGCCGTGAGTAGAATTGGAAAAAAGAGGCTAAAAGTGTGAAGAGGAACCAGGTTCAAAAAGAATTAAAGTAAAGGACCAGAGGAAAAAGGTTTGAGCTAAGGAGAGCAAACGAGAACAAAACAGCCGGTGAGAAAATTCAGATAAAGTAAAGCATGGCATTGAAAGTGGAGAAGAGAGAGGGAGTAAGATAAAAGAAGAGGAAAGAGAGCAGAAGAGAGGGGAGACTACCCCCATCTATCCCCAACTCATCCCTCCCGGTATCCAGCTGAGAATTAACAACTCATAAGGCTCATTATTGCCTAAGCATCGCTGCTCTGCCTTGCATTCCTGACGTCCACCGACCGCAGTAACCTGCGGAGGGAAACGTTGGTGAGACCACTTCAATATATTATATATATATATATATATATATATACTGTGTATATACTAGAGTATAAGCCGAGTTTTATACTCCACTCGGCTTATACTCGAGTCAATGTCTGTATTATGGCAACTTACATTGCCATAATACAGACCAGGACCACCGGGCTCATTACAAGCCCGGCGGTCCTGTTGGGGGCTGACAGTGAGCTGTTACTTACCTTCCTGCAGCTCCTGTCAACTCCCTTCTCCTGTGGGTCTCGCGAGACTTACACTGTAAGCAGAACGGAGCTGACAGAGGAGCTGCACGGAGGGAAAGGGAGCTGACAGGAGCTGCAGGAAGGTAAGTAACTGCTCACTGTCAGACCCTCCCCCCCCCCACTGAACAGCCCATGCCACTGGACCACCAGGGATTCAGTATTATTATTGTAATATTATTTTATTGTAATATTATTATTTTATTATTATATTGTTATTTTAATATATTATTTTAATAATATTTTATTTTAATATTTGCATCATTTATTTTTTTTTGATATTTTTTTGTCCCCCCTCCCTGCTTGTTGCCTGGCCAGGGAGGGGGGACAAAAAAACATTTACAAAAAAAATAATGCAAATATATTCAAATAATATAATAAAATAATATAATATTAAAATAATATAATAATAAAATATTAAAATATAATATTAAAATAAAAAAAATTAAAATAAAAATGCCCTCCCCTCACCCAGTTTACACACACTGCACAAACACACACACTGCATTCACACAAACACACACTGCATTATATACACACAACACACACACACTGCATTCATTATATACACACAAACACACACTCTGCATTCATTCTATACACACACTGTAAATAAATATTCAATTAATGTAATTTTATTGGGATCTAATTTTATTTAGAAATTTACCAGTAGCTGCTGTATTTCCCACCCTAGGCTTATACTCGAGTCAATAAGTTTTCCCAGTTTTTTGTGGTAAAATTGGGTGCCTCGGTTTATATTCGGGTCGGCTTATACGGTATTTGTTTTTTTATCGCCTATCTGTTTTTTGGAGAGATGGTTCTGAAATGATTTCCCAGTATTGCTGCTAGTTAAAGCTTTGCAAGCTCAAATATCGCATAAACATTGCCTCATCCATTGCTATGTGGGTTATTTTATACCCTGAATTTAAAGGCTTGGGTTTAAAGGATTGTGTTTTTTTGGCTATGAAATTGGGACATCATTGGAGCACATTTGGCACTCAGTGTTGATACGTTGATACGTGAAAGATTTGCTTCCTGGAATTCTTTAAACAGGACCCAGTTTTTGACGGCTTATGAAATAAGTGGTTTAAGGCTTAAAGTATAAATGGAATAAAAGAACGAATTAAAGGGCCAATTTTGTCTTACATTTGGATATGTACCCAGGTTCCCTATCGAGAACTCTGGCATCTGAGTGATCAGTATATATACATAAGGGCCTTGTGACTGAAGTTGGCAGAAGCTGTTTTTTTTTTTTTTTTTTTGGGTTGGGTCCATCTTTGGTGGCCTATGAAATAAACGGATTAAAGTTGAAAGGACCACTATAGTGCCAGAAAAACATACTCGTTTTCCTGGCACAATAGTGCCCTGAGGGTGCCCCCACCCTCAGGGTCCCCTTCCCGCCGGGCTGGATGGAGAGTAAGGGGTTAAACTTACCTCTTTCTCCAGCCCCGGGCGGGGAGCTCTCCTCCTCCTCTCCGCCTCCTCTTCGGCTGAATGCGCATGCGTGGCAGGAGCCGCGCGCGCATTCAGCCTGTCCATAGGAAAGCATTCACAATGCTTTCCTATGGACGCTGGCGTCTTCTCACTGATTTTCACAGTGAGAAACGCGGAAGCCCTCTCGCGGCTATCAATGAGACAGCCACTAGAGGCTGGATTAACCCTAACCTAAACATAGCAGTTTCTCTCAAACTATGTTTATAGAAAAAAGGGTTAACCCTATATGGACCAGGCACCCAGACCACCTCATTAAGCTGAAGTGGTCTGGGTGCCTATAGTGGTCCTTTAAGGTATAATTGGAATATAAGAACTGATCGAAGGGACAACTCCGCTTTATGCTCTCATATTTATCCAGGTTCCCTACAGAGAATTGAAGACCTAGTATACATATATAACAAGGAACCTGTGGCAGAATTTGGCAGAAGCCAGTTGTAATACAGCTTAACCGGGGTTCTCCCCTCTTTTTTTTTTTCTCTTTCTTTTTGATCAACTACTAGTGTATATATGTGATTTATAGTGTTTGCAAATTGGGATTTTTGACCCTTTCCTCTTGGTACTTTATAACCACTGGTAAAAGAGGGAACAAAATTAAAAATAAGCATAATCAAAGCACAAGGGGTAAAGGGAAAGGTAAAGAGAGGGAGAAGGAAAATGGAAATCCAACAAGGAATCTTTTTTTCTCCAATCAATAAATGTAAAAACTTTGAGGAGTTAGTTTTAACATCAGGAATGCAGAAAGATTTAGAACATTCAGATAGACTAATGACATCAGCTGAGTCCTCATTAGTAGATGAGCCAGGAGAGGTGGAGAGTCAGAGGGAGGAACATCTTACCATAACTAATATGAAAGAAGTAATGATTGACCTATTGAAAGATTTAAAGAGCTCAATTGTACAGGAATTTACAAAGGAGATTGCTAAAAACACCAAAAATCTTAATACTTTATCAAAGAAAGTAGTAGAGTTGGGTACCCAACAGGACTTCCTAATAAAATCACAGAATCACTCCAATTTGGAAATACAGAAATTGAAAGAGGAGCTTTTAGACCTGAAACAGAAATATAGTAGATTGGATAATTTCTCTAGACAAAATAATATTCGTATAAGAGGGATACCTTAAACAGTATGGCAGGCGGAACTCTCTAATTACGTGATAACATTTTTGAACTGTCTGGTTATTCCAGAATTTGAGAAGGCCCACAAACTAGACAGAGTCCATAGATTACCTCTTTCACGTAATGCTTCAAGGGAATTGCCTCGATGTGATAGTGAAATTAATTAAAAAAAATTTTTTACAGTCAAACATAAAATATTACAGAAGGCCTTTGAAAGTAAAATCTTTGAGACTCCATATGAGCAATTGAAAATCTTCCCGGATATATCAGGAGAAGTGATTATGGAACGTAGAGAATTTAGAACGGTAACCAAAGCATTAGGGGAAAAAAATATTTCTTACAGATGAGGTTTTCCAACTAAACTACTTATTAAAAGTGAAAGGGAGATTAAAGTAATCAACTCTCTGCAAGAGGGGGAGAGGTTTCTTAAAGACATAGAACCTTCGGTGAAGTCTTAAGATATAGCTAAATGGAGAAAATAGGGAAAAGGGACCGAATCAATATAGTTGTGCTAAGATGCTAATTTTGAAGGTGTTACTGGGGTTAAGATGTAGAACTATATTACATTTGGAGGATTGCACAAAATGAAGTGGTGTTATTGGATAAATGCTTATTTAAATTAAAATGGATGGTATTAGAATTTTAGTGACTTTATTATAGGTATTGCATTGGTGAATATGCATACTAATGAGGTCAAAGCTGCAAAATGTTTGAAACAAATGTTAATGGAATGGCCTTATAGGGCCTTTTGATACAATGTTAAGATTATGTTTAATGTTGGTGATAATATTGCTATATTGAAAAATTGCACAAAATGGGATATTTTGTATTAGATAAAAACTTATTGTAGCTAAAAGGAGACAATATAGAGGTTTTTCGAGTAAGGAAGACACAACTGATAAATCACACTAAGGGTCTGTATTGGTTCACAAAGAATGTTATGCTTATATTAATGATAATATTGTTATATTGAAAAATGCACACAATAGGGAATTTTTATCAGATAAATATTTATGGGAATAAAAGGAGGATATACTGGGGCGGAGCTTGTCTTCTAACTGAACAGAACCTGAGATAGCTAGCAGCGGCCTGCGGATGGCGGAGATTGGGGGATACGAACGCTCTCCTCGTCCTGACACTGGCAGTGCGGACACAGCGACATACTACCTTGTGATCCCGGTCCACTCCAGGGAGGCAACCCTGCTTCATAGGACACACGAGCAGGCACAAAACAAGCACTTCTCAGCAACGGAGCAGCGAAATATGGCGGACGCCATGGGCTCTCACCCAAACTGGGACCTCGAAGCCAGACTCGACAGCCTGTTGACTGCCTTCTGGAGGAAGCTGTTAAGTAGGCAGCAACAAACACCGCTACCTACCAAGAAAGAACAAACACCTCACAATCTGCCTCCATGCTCCAGCGACAAACCCACGGCATCCAAGGCACAGAGGGACAGAAAATGGCGGACCACATGACCTTGTTCCCGGCGCACACAGACCGCGCACCAGAACACTACCAGGCTTCCCAGCATGCTTAAGACAACAAATAAAACTACAACCATCCTGCCACAAACCGACAGGGCTGCCCCAAGGAGCCTGCCTCACAAAGCAAGCCGGCCTCTGAAGCCACGCAGAAGCTGCCGCACCTGCATAGCCCGGCATCCACAGCGACTCCTGAATGCGGACTCACACCTGGGAGGGCAGCAAGGCTCCATCAAGAAACTCTCAGGGCAGGGAAGTGCAGTGCCTCCACACGGAATTGGATGACCTCAATACTGAGTATAGGTACCATGGTACCCCAGCAATACACCCCCAGTGCCCACGCCTTGTGCCCTGAACCACCCTAGTTGAAACCCATTACGCTAGCATGCTCCCATCCTTAAATTACCACAATTGGTCTCAAAACTTGATCTACTAAGGGAGGGCTCCTGGGAGAAACATTCCTTTATCACAGTACTATAGTTTACAAGCTTGTGTCATAATAGACAATCGATTACTATCACTGTTTTCATGCTTACACGTATGCCTCATGCTATGTTAGAAAAATGTGCATTGTATTTTTGTATTAGGTTGTCATAACGAGTGTTTAAAACGTGCTCCTGCATACATTAAATCTTGTTTTAGCATGTACTAATATAGAGGACACACCATGTATCCTCCCAGCACACCCTGTAAGCGTAGTCTAACCCAAACATGCTTATGTCACCAAATGTTAAACCTCTCAGTATTTAGCATGTACCACAAATGTATACCACAGACTCACAGTGCCATCGCAGACAGAAAAATGCTTACATTTCATGTTATGACAAATCCACTGTTTTAACTTTCTCTTAACTTACTTAAAAAAAAAAAAAAAAAGTGCCGTTTATTCTTATGCAATGCCATGCCTGTAATACCTGTTATCATACTACTTGTGACTGCTATTGGGGCAGAGCAGGTACACTGTTACTTCATGCACAACGAAAAATAAAGAATTAAAAAAATAAATAAAAGGAGGATATTATAGCATGTCTAAGTAATAAAGATACATATCATAAATTTCACAAAATAAATAAAAAGTAAAATAGGGCGGTTAACAATCCTAAAGCACTCTCTCCTAAGTCCAATTGCTTTCTCTATTTAAAGTAGAAACAGGGCCCATAAGATTGGGAAATTTAAGTGGAGCCTGTAGCGGATGGCACTCTGCTGTCCTGAGAATTTCATGTAATTTAATGCATTGTATTCGTCTAAATGTTAGGTAGTTTCATTCCCTTAGTTTGTTCGAATGAAACTACCGAACAGTCAGACCTCCCCTGTGTGAAGTGTGTCTTCAATTACCCGTTGCAACATTGTTGCGAATGGGTAATAGACAAGCTAAGTAGCCGTCCTTTGTTCTCGGGGGTGGCCGCCATTCGAAAAACGAACACGTGGCGGCGGCCATTTTAAACCTCCCAAACAGCGGTGTTTTGCCGTCGAGTGTCTGGAACTCAAATCGGACACTCAACTAGGCGAATAGGGAAGGGAAGGTGTGGATGAAGGTGGATTAGATGGTCCTCAGCGTCGTGGCTGGATTTGTCTATGTCTCTGAGGATTATTAGCCAAAATGTTAAGGGGTTAAACACAGTAGGGAAACGGAGTATAGCATTTAAAACCTGTTTAGGGATAAGCCGGATGTAATTTGTATCAAAGAAACTCACTGGCAGACCAAAAAAATTCAATTTTTTGGTAATAGATATTATTCTAATCCCTATAGTGCCACTTATTTGAAAGGTAAATCGAGAGGGGTTTCTATAATATTTAATAAATCATTATTAATAAAAGAAGAAATTATCATAAAAGATAAAGGACGGTATCTACTTTGGGCAGGTTTGATCAATTCTCAGAAATTTAGAATTTTAAATATGTATGCCCCCAATAAAGGGCAAATTAAGTTTATCAGTGAGACAGTGAAAACTGAGGACATTTTTTGCAGGTACTTTGGTTGTATGCAGAGATTTTAATTTACCTTTGGATCCATCTATGGATAGAAACTCTATAGGAGAAACAAAAGCTGACCCCCAGTTAGTCCAAAACTCTAAAAGGTTTTACAAACTGTTACTTAAATATAATCTTTATGATACTTGGAGAACTTTACATCCGTTAGAGAGGGATTATTCTTTCTTTTCTCATGGACATAAAATGTACAGTAGATTGGATTATATTTTTATGGATGGCCAGGGCATTTCCGAAATTAAATATGCAGAAATAGGATTGATCACGTAGTCTGATCATGGGTTGGTAGGAATAATTTTGGGCAATGATCTTTCTGCAAAGAATAGTAGGCTATGGAGAATGGAGATAGATTTACTAAAGGACCCGGAAATATTAAGCAATTTTAAAAATGAAACGGCAGCATGTTTTTTAAGTAACGACGGCTCTGTAGATTCGAAACAAATGGTATGGCTCTCTTCTAAAGCTTATATAAGAGGGATAATGATAAAATGGCAGTCAAGGTTAAGGAAGCAGAGAGGTAAATCACTAAGAGAGTTGCATATAGAACTTATATTAGAGAAAATAAAAAATCTCCTCCTGATTTAAAGATAAATAAAATCCGAGAAATACAATTACAAATAAAAAGAATTCAACAACTTCTGGTGGATAAATCAGTATGGGCTATGCAACAAAGATTATATCATGGTCAAAACAGAGCAGAGGAACTGATGGCTAACAAGTTGAAACAAAATTTAAATAAGGGTAGAATAAGTTATTATATAATAAAGAAATGTTTGTTAAGCTGCGAGATATTGCTGCACGTTTTGAAAAATATTACCATGATCTCTATAATCTACACCCCCACCCTCCCCCCCCAGTATGGATAATGATGGGGGAAAATAGCGGACTTTTTGGATAAAATTTATCTTCCTAAAGTTTCCCAAATAGAGTTAACAAAGTTAAATGAAGATATTACGGAACAGGAAGTTAAGTGGGCAATCTCAAAATTGAGAATGGGCTCAGCGCCTGGCCCAGGTGGGTTAATTAATAAATATTACTTACTCTGCAAAGAGGAGATCTCTAACTACCTGTCCCAAACATTAAATGAAATTAAGAAAGCAGGCCAAGCACACCCAGAATTGTTGGAAGCACAAATAATTAAAATTTCTAAAACAAATTAACCAACACCAGAATGCATTGACTTTAGACCTGTATCTCTGCTCAATGTGGATATAAAGATTTACGCTAAAAATTTTAGCGGAGATATTGAATCAATATATCCACAAACTGATCAATTTGGATCAAACAGGTTTTATTCAGGGGAGATTGGGTTCAGATAATATCAGGAAATTATTCAATCTAATCTCAGTGATCAAATATAAAATAGCAGCAATCTTCCTAGGACTTGACGCTGAGAAAGCTTTCGACATGGAGGATTGGGACTTTATGTTCCTCACCCTGTCTAAATATGGTCTAGGTGAATTTGCCACCAAGGCGATAGCTGCATTATACTCTTCGCCCGACTGCTAGTGTTATCGGACAAAACTTTCGTTCAGGGAGGTTTGGTATTTCAAATGGCACCAGGTAAGGTTGCCCACTATCTCCATTAGTCTTTGCCTTAATCATTGAACCATTGGCGATTGCGATTAGGGAATAGTCAGACATAACAGGAATAGAAGTAAACCAAAGGCACCATGTCATTTCCCTTTATGCGGATGACGTAATAATAACACTAGGAAATCCTGAAAAATCTTTAAAAGCTCTTCAAGATATAACTGAGTACAGTATAGTTTCCAATTATAAGTTAAATGTAAAGAAATCTGAAGCATTGTCGTTTAATATGGGGCGAATTGAGAAAAATGCATTAATTCAATTATATACATTTAACTGGCAACATTCAAAAACTCATTTAGGGATAAAACTTTGTTGAAATGAAAAGAATACTGACCGTTAATTATCAATTAGTTTACTCTAATATAATGGAAATTTTGGCTACAGGGAAAAACCTCAATATCTCCTGGTTGGGTAGAATAGCAGCGATTAAGATGACAATATTACCGAAGATAATCTACCGTATTTTTCGCTCCATAAGACGCACTTTTCTTCCCCTCAAAAGTGAGGGGAAATGTCTGTGCGTCTTATGGAGCGAATGTGAAGATTTACTTACCTGTCTTGGAGCGTGGGCCGGCTTCACAGCACGCTCCGCAGTCCAGGAACTTTATTTCAGTGTGTACACTTCCTTCCAAACCGAAAACCCTGAACCTGAAATAGAAGTTCCCAACCGGAGCCGCCACCAGGTCACCCAAAGACAGGCAAGTACCAGGACAATGGGAGGAGACACTCCCATGGGAGAAAGGAGGGGGGAGACACTATGAGAAGGGGAGACACTCATGGGAGAAAGGAGGGGGAGACACTAAGTGGGAGAAGGGGAGGGAGGACACCAAGGGGAGAAAGGGGAGGGGAGAACCATGGGTATAGCGAGGGGAACAACAGGAGAGGGAAGGCACCATGGAGAAGGAGGGACACCATGGAGAAGGGAGTGGGGACACCATGGGAGAAGGAGGGGGACACCATGGGAGAAGGCGAGGGGACACCATGGAGAAGGGAGGGGGACACCAGGCAGGAAGGAGGGAGAGCACTATGGAAGGGGAGGGGGAGAACACCAAGGAGAAGGAGGAAAGGAGAAGCCACCATGGAGAAAGGGAGGAGAGACACCATGGGGAGGGGAGGGGAAAGGGGAGAAGGGGGAGGGGAAACACCAGGGGAGGGGGACACTATGGGAGAAGGAGGTGGAACACTAAGGAGAAGTGGGAGGGGAAACACTATGGGAGAAGGAGGGGGGGAGACACCTATGGGAGGGGGAGGGACACTATGGGGAGAAGGAGGGACACTATGGGAGAAGGGGAGGGGGAGACACTATGGGACAAGGGCAGTGGGGGGACACTATGGGAGGGAAAGTGCACTATGGGACAATGGGAGGGGGGAACACTATGGGATCAGAACACTAATGGACAAGGGGAGGAGGGGTTAAAGAACACTATGGGACAGGGTAGGAGGGGTTAAAGAACACTGTGGGACAGGGGAGGAGGGGTTAACAATCACTATGGGACAGAGGAAAGGGGGGTCAAAGATCATTATGGGACAGGGGAGAAAAAAAAATATTCTGAACAAACTGTCCCATAGTAAGAAACACTATGGAACAGTTTGTTCAGAATATTTTTTTTTCCTGGGTTTCCTCCTCTAAAAACTAGGTGCGTCTTATGGTGAGGTGCGTCTTATGGAGCGAAAAATACGGTATATCATGCGCTGTATACCCTGGCAGTGTCCCATTTATTTGCTTAGTAAGCTGCAGAGGGCGATTGATTTATTTATCCATCAGAATAAAACCATGCAAATTAAGATAACGATTTTGGTTAAAATATTCTCTAATAGAGGGTTAGCATACCCAGACGTTAAGAGATATCAGGAAGCCGCCCTCTTGGCACACATCCTGAGATGGGAGGAAGAGGAAAAGAACAGTAATTGGATGTCGATAGAAGCTTTTTTTAAACAAATATATTTGAACACAATCTATTGAGATGTATTCGGTGTTCTAATGCATAGTAAAGATTCAACAACTTGTTATATTGCTAAATGTTGGTTGACATTGAACTGTAAATATTCTGATTCCATTCCCAAGCCCTATTACTCCTACTTTTTGGCTGTGGGAACATTCAGTCTCCCTTGTTTGAGAAGCTGTGGAAACTGGGTTGTAGACACTTAAAGGATTTATATGTTAATAATCAATTTTTTTCATTTGAGTATCTACAATCTAACTTTATGGTACCTTCTAGTTTATGGATGGAATATAACCAGTTGAAGTGTAAGATTTCATCCTCAAGTTATCAATCAAAGCAGTTCAGACAATTGACAGCTTGTGAAAAAATAAGTTCAACAAATAAGAAGCATTTGCTGTCAAAATGTTTTAATATTGGGGAATGTGTTTGTTATAGGGGAAATTGCGTAAGAGCCGGTATGAGGACAATATGTTGAGGTAATTAAGTTATAGGGTAATACCTGTACTGTGTTATAATAGTATGATAATATATTGTTAACTGACAGGTTGATTGTATGTTTCATGTAACATTGCGTCAAAGTGAAATTATTTTGAAGAAACTTGTATTTATTTGAGTTTTATGTATTTTGTGATAAAACCAATAAAAAATATTTAAACGTAAAAAAATAAAAATATTTATGATAGTCGTGAGAAATCTGGAGACCTTGCGATCCAGAGCTCATCTGATGCCAGTGGATACAGTCAGAACTGAAACTTGAGTGTAAAGAGTAGTAAGTCTGGAGTAATTTATTACTTTCTTAAAACAATTAAAAAAAAAAAATCTTTGTATGTTTGAATGCAGGGGTGTGTTTGTGTTAATTTTTGGTGTTTGAATGTTGGGATGTACACACTACTACACACACAGATATGCACACACATGCAATTACATACAGAGGTTCACATAGAAATTGGTACATACAGACACACAGGTACACATAGAAGTAACAATTGACATTGTTTTAGCCATAGTGTTTAGCGCACTTCCAGCAGTTACACGTGATACACACATACACAGACATACGCGCACACACAGTGACACTTGCACAGACACAGTTAAACATGCATAGTTACACATATATAGACACTTACACACACACAAAATTGTTACATATATACACCTTGTTACACACTATAACATCCACACAATGCTACATACAAGTTTAAAATCACACACATATATACAGTTAGAGATCTATATACACACACACACACATATATATATATTACACACACACTATTGCACATTTACAACAGTGTGTCATTCTTTGCTCCCTCATGATCTGAGTCCCATGCAAGTTCCTCCATTCAGATCCCTTTTTCATATGGGATCCATGTTGCCAACTGCCGGCGCTGCATTCACTTGCTCCCCTGTGCAGCAGTCTGGAAGCTGGGATGAAGTGAAATTTGAAATGTTGGGAGCTGTGCAGTGATATATTGCACTAGGTTTGTCAATAGTTATGTATTTTATTGGGCAGATCTTTTTATTTATTTTACTGATCTTTTTCTGTTTAATAATGTTGAATAAAAATATCCCTATGGTGTTTCGTTAAAAAAGTTTGTGTGCAACAATCTCAGGATCTGGTGCATCTAGCAGATATCGCTATGTATTGCAATCTTGAGCCAAGTAATTGATTCACGTATCTAGCAATTTAATTAGGATAAGGCCGTAAAGAGAGCATTAGGTGACTTTATGAACAAATGACTGATGTGTAAATTATAACGACGAATTTTAGATAATGCAATTAAAAAATTAATAAACACCTTTATTATATTTTAGTTGACAGCAAATATGTTTGTCTCTGGGCAACAGTCTCTGGATGTCATCCCGCTTTCTGAAACTCAATCTCTCGAAAGCTTAGCTCCTTGTCTTTTCTTCTCCTAATACTGATCCTCCTCTTTTGCTCTCCCTTCAAGTTAGTGGTATCCACATCAGTCCATCCTTCCAAGTGTGTTGTGTTTGTATCCTACTTGATTCTGGCCTCACCTTTGAGCATCACATTCAGTATGCTACCAAATCCTGTAGATTTGATCTTAAAAACATAGCCAGCATCCGCCCCTTTCTTAAGTACGATGCTACTAAGGAGCTGTCCATGATCTAGTAATTTCCCGCATGGATTATTGTAACCCTCTTTCCCTAATTGGTCTTCCCAAAAGCCATATTGCCCCGCTACAGTCTGTAATGAATGCTGCTGCCAGACTGATTTTCCTCTCTAGTTGGTCCTCTCACACCTCACCCCTCTGTCAGTCACATTGGCTTCCTGTATTCTAGAGGAGTCAATTCAAAGTACTAACCCCTACCCATAGCCCCTCTTAAAGCTCTTCACAGATCCATAGGTATGCCCCTTCTCGGTCTCTACGCTCTGCCCCTTCTCCTGTCCGCTGCTCGCACCCGTACAGCCAACTTGCACTTGCAGGACTTCTCGTGGGCTCTTCCCTATTCTTCAATAATTTAAGAAGTGCCCTAAAACCCATCTCTTTAGGAAAGCTTATGGCCTCCCAGAGTAACCTCTACCTCACATACCTATCTCTTACTCTCTCCTAAAGGGAAGCACTTTACTCTCTCCTCCAGTTCTGCTTCACTCCCACCTTATTTGATTGCTATTTCCTGTCCTAATGTGTTTTATACCCCACCTCCTATAGACTGTAAGCTCGTTTGAGCAGGGTCTCTTCAACCTATCTTTCCTGAAAGTTTTCTTGTAATTGTCCTATCTATAGTTAAATCTCTCCTCTTATAATATTGTAAAGCGCTATGGAATCTTTTGGCGCTATTTAAATGGCGATGGTAATAATTGCCCAGAGCATCTACCTTGCAAAGACTAATTGTTGAGTTGCATTGGAAAGTCTGTTATTGGAGAGCCACAGAAAGTCTGGATTGTTAGAAGAGGGGAAGGGCTTGCAAAGACTTCAGAAAAAGAGATGAAGTTTTATTAGCTGTTTTTAGATATATCCCCAATGAAAAAAATGCATAATTAAATGCATACGTGTTTTAATTTGGTATGTTATTTTCAAGCCAGACTGACCCGATATATTTTAAATTAGATATATAGATATATATATGTATATATATATATCTATATATCTAATTTAAAATATACCGGGTCAGTCTGGCTTGAAAATATATTTAATATTTTTATATGCATTTATATTTAATATGTATCTTCTATAGTCAAGAAATGTATATGTGAGGTCTAAAAAGTAAATGTAAATACTACTCCTCTCTAGAGTAGAATGGAGTCCCCCCATCTTGGCTCTCTAACAATCCTTGTTATAAGATCTGATTTATGTCATTGAACATAGTGTTGTAGGAAAGTTATAACAAAGTTTTTCTCCTGTTCCTGGCCATGTCTGGACAGAACTGGATAGCTAAATCTTCAGTATAACTTGAAAAGAAAATGGAGGATAACATGAAAAAAGTTGACAGAATCTATAGGTGATTTTCAGTAGTGTAATTTCCAGGGAAGTGACAAATTCTTCTTTAAAAAGCAATAACTCTTTATATATAATATAGCTTATTTTTTACACAGTTACCATTTGTTTTATTATAGGCCTTGGAGAGTGAATTTGTCTCCTGCCAGCTCCACCAATGGATTGACCTGATTTTTGGTTATAAACAGCAAGGACCAGAGGCCACAAGAGCTCTCAATGTGTTTTACTACTTAACCTATGAAGGGACAGTCAATCTCAATTCAATAACTGATCCAGTCTTACGGGAGGTGAGTTTTGTCAATTTATTAATCTTACCTTGTCCTCCCCCCCATACTATATTTTGTAATTTTGTAAGGATTTGTAACAATAATTTAACTGTGCTTGAAATGTACAGTACTGTGCCATTGATTAGTCAAGTTAACAGTTTAATATAATAAGCCCAGAACATGCCAGTACAGATTTTGTATTAAAACACATAATTAGTTTTTCCTTCTTCATTTTCTTATATTTGCTCCATAATGTGTACACATGTAAAAGGGCCAATCTTTAATCCTGAAGTTTGGACTCATAATGTTGCTATAATTCTACAAACTGAAAACATGTATCATACAGAACACATACTATAAACAATAAACCCTACTTAACTTGATCAACTTAGAGATTGTGATGGTGCCAATATCCTGCATCCATATATTCTATATACGGTATGTGGTGAATTGTATAGAAGTGGATGGAGAGACACAGTAGCTGAGGAAAGTGATGAGAGACTACAACAGTACTATCAAATGTAGGGGAACGTACATAAATGGGGAATGTTTGAGTATTACTAGTGCTTGCTGCGTCTCCAGGTCAAACATATCCACTCCAGACTTTGCCTTTAACTCCATCCACTCTTACCAGTTTCTCACACATCTTGGTGGTCCCTCATATTGGTTACTGGCTAGTGTGTGGTTTTGCATCCCTTTGCATTTAGTTTTCTCCTTCATTTCCCTTGAAGGAGAAACCTCCTCGGGTTCTGAGACCAAAAATAGTTCCCATGCACTGTTACTTTTATGCCTTCCTGTATGCTAGTAATGAAAATTATACTTTTTATGCCAAGCTATGTATACAGTATGAGTAGATATGGCAGTCCTGTGTTTGTCTCTACATATCAATAATTAAACAATCAGGTCCTATACTGATCTTCTATATCTCCCTGGTATATAAGCAGTAGGCTGCTTACATTCCATGGACATTTTAAAGCAAATCTAAGCTAAAGGTTTTCGTTTTTTTTCCCTTCTCTTTTTAAATTATTTTCATGCTAGAAGCTAAAGGCTTATTTAAATCTTAACACTGCTCCAGAGCAGAGACTGCTCGTGAATCTTTCATACAGTATAAACAACATCCGTCTTCATAGCATTGTTAACATTTGTTGGATACTTTAGAAAATGTGCTACATGCTCTTTCTTCTGCAGGTTGGTGACTGATATTGCTTTATAGTACAATGAATTTAAATAAAAGGAATAATATTGTAAAAATGCATAAAACATTATTTCTAAATGTGCATGACAAAGTGAAGGCTAAGCCATTTTTTCTGCATTACATATAGATAGGAAAATAATAATGAAAGAGATGTTACTAAAAGTGTATAATTTTAAACAAGCAAGCAGTGTTAACAACATGGCAATCACTATCCCTACTGAATTCCCTTTTTACAAAAGTTGCACATATAAAAAAAAAAATTGACACATACAATACACTCTAATATTGACAGCCAACTATTTAACTGTTTTTCTTTTCACCAAACTCTGCTGAACTAGAACTAAATCTACATTAAAGAAAATATTTTCAAATGTTTTGCAGCCACCCTTTCTTACCCACTCCTGAACATTGCATAGAAAAAGCTTTATTTAATTTATCCTTGTTCAATTAATTATGAGTCCCTAAGTTAACACCATTAACATTATCCTCACTATTTTACTGATACACATGGCTTACTGTCTGTTGCCTTTTGAATATTGGAGAAAAGCATTAAAACCCATTTACTCTTATGTATAAAACCAGAAAGACAATGGAAGGTGGGTAGATTGGCGCTAGTTACAAAAAGTGCAAGTGCAGCTCCCTTAGTGTCTATAATCACTCACAAGACACTCTTATGTAATATCACAAATAGTATAAAAATACAGGGTGCGCAATAAAAATCACCAACACACAGTGAAATAGACTTAGACTTGTACTTAATAGCCAGCCGTGCACAATGCAGAAAATGCCTGAGTCCATATACATGAGCCTGACTGCAATAAAACTCCTCATATATGGTCAACAATCTGGAGATCCAAGACTAATTGTAGCTTTTGTCAGTTTATTTTAGGTGTATACTTTATTTTCTATTTTCATTGGTAGAATAAGATAATTGCGATGCTTTTTATCTCTGGCCATATTCATGTAGATAGAGCGCTTATCTATGTACTATGGAAACCGTAGATCCCCATGGTCAGGCCTAGACTGGCCATCAACGGATCTCCCCTGCCGGCCCACAAATGGCTGGAGCTATCCACGCGCCGGTCTGTGTGCCTTCATAGGCTGCTGGGGAGAGCTGTGATCAGGCACTTCCTTGAGAGGTGAGGGAAGGAGGACCCAGGAGCTCCAGCCTGCATCTCTGCCGGGTTCTGAATATTCCTTTTGTGAGGAATTACCACAGAAACACTCGGACACCGCTCAGTACCAGAGCTCACGAGATGAGTGGAGCTGCAGGCTAGAGTCACTCACTACCGCTGGACCACCAGAATTTTCTAAGTTTCCTATCCAAAAGGCCAAAGGTAAGTAGTAGGGAGGCAGATAGATATAAAACATTAAAATTGACTTTTTCTCCAATGTTACATTATTGTTTTCTTTTACTTTTTGTCCCTCATACATGGTACCGATCATCTAATTGTTTCAGGGGTTAGTGTTAAAATCAGTGCTGCACTCTCACTTTGTTTAAGGAGGGATTTATTACCTAAACAGAGAGTTGTAATGGTTTTTGCAATGAAACAATCTAACGTACCTTTGCATTCTCTTATTCTACTTTTATTGTAGTTTTGCTTCTTCCAGGGTTATACACTAACCTGTAAATTGTTGTGAATTGTAACTTTATTTGAAATTTTAGCCCAAGATTCTCCTAAATGAGCTATGTTTCCAATATTGCTATTTTGGGTAAAACCTGAAACTCACTTTGAATTCACAACAATTTATAGTTTTGTAAATTACCCGGATAGAGTTTGTGCATGCTTTGTACCTAAAAAATTTTCATGCACCATTAACATACACAGCAAAGGTTGCTATTGTTTGTTGTTGGTTTTATACATCTAAATAGTTGTTCACTATACACTGGATGTTGTTCAGATTAACAAAATCCGGTGATAAAGACCAAATTATGAACACAATTATCATATTTACTAATGCTAAATATGGTTGTAATTTGGTCTGGCAGAGCGAATCTGCATCGATCACCCGGATGCTTTCCATGCCCTATTAAAAACAGTGCTTTTCTTTTCCATTGTGATCCTATACAATTATCGTTCATTTGCTTTTATGTTCTGTGGCCACTGGCATAGGCTCTCCCTAAATTAAAAGGGTAGTTGAGACATGGGCCCCATGCTCAATGTGCCTAGAGGTATATTGGCTTCACCAAAATGTCCAAAATTATCTTTCGGGGTTGCTGTGTCTCTCGTGCAGAGAACTTGCTGGCATTTACATAGTTAAATAACACTTGGTGCTGCAAGGGTTAAATATTTGGCAGCTAGTCAGCCACCACATAAAAAACTAAAAACCTCTGGGAGTCAATAAGACGTCTGATGGTAAGTATATTTATTTGACACATTGGTTTTAATGGCCCCCCCTCTTTGTTCATGACAGGAAGGGGGTCAGTAGGTGATAGATGTGTCTATTCCATGGAGGCCATGTGAACTGCGAATCAACCAACAGTTACTGTATCCAAATTCATTGTCATGCCAGGAGACAAGCTTCACAAAGTTATCGTTCAGAGCAATATCAGCATCAAAAATTTATGAATGTGCCTCTCCATTGAAATCAGTGGAGACAACCATGTCCTTGATGTCAGCAGAGCTTTTCTAGGCAGACAGTTAGATCCACTACATACACATTTGGTGTAGGTATATAGAATGTCACTTCATTAAAGGGACACCTTAGGCACTGTATCTGCTTTATCTCATTAAACTGGTTATAGTGTCTGGAGTCTTCTGGTCCCATCATTTCTATCAGCATTAAACAGTTTTTAAAGTTGTAATGTTTTAATGCTAAACAAGAGTCCCCGGCAATCCAACCCCACTGTGCTGCTTTGGCTAATAAGGAAGTATTAGCCTGAGCAGAAATGGGCAGCTGTGATTGGCTGAGAGTGTCAGCTGACTGCTTTTAGCCTGTCAGAGTTCCAACTGACGGCATGAGTGGGTATGACAACAAGGAAGTGTGTAATCTCTGCCTTAGCAACACATACTGAAGGGGTCGGACTGTGGGTGGCCAGGGACTCTTGTTTTGTGGCATACTGCACGAACATGGTGCAACACTGAATGGAGGGACAGTGCCAGGGTACTCCAGGCACTATAACCAATTCAAAGAGATGAAATGCTTATAGTGACTACAGTGTCCCTTTAAGTTTTCCATTCAGCTTTGGGATGACTTTGTCAACTGTTTTGCTGCACCAATTAATGCAGGAATGATGTTCCATCACGCCCCAGTTTGCTATATGGTCTATCAACTGTTTTCTGGGTGGCAGTGAAAACGTGTACTGTGCTACAGAAGCCAGTCAGTTTGTGGTGCATGAGTCATTGCTTACAATTTTAGGGGAATTGGTGTATTGTTCATGGGTCACACCAACAATGAACATGGGAGCATAGGCAGATCGAATGGAGGGGATGACACATTTTACATAGACTCTACTACATAGACTGCACCTGCATTTGTCGTTTTTTAAAGACAGTGATTGCATAACCATTCACAGTCCGCTTTCCATTCTTTGCTTTAATGGTTCCCTTGATGCCTTCATAGTCATATTTAAATATGTAAACTAAACCTTGTAGTCTAGGTCAATTAATTAATGGCAACAACTTCAACCTTTCCAGAAGTGAAAGCAGCTTGGGTCACCAGACGGCCAATGTGTCCAAAACCATTAATGCCAATCTTGCAGCCATCTTGCCAATATTGTATTTGTTCCTGTTCCCCTAACAGTATCCTGCAGCAGAGTCACCACAATTTTTTGCTCACAGGGTTTGGGCTCTATGCACCCTCCCCATTATTTAACAGGCCCCATGGCATGGTACCTATCTAGTAACTGGGTAGGTGCTCAGTCGATAGTGTTAAACATTTAGCAGATATGCCTCCATGTAGAGATGCTTTAAACCCTTCTTATTGTAATAAGAGTATTATTGACCCCATAGGCTTATGTACTTAATAGTTTATTTTTTGTTTTTATGTGGAGGCTGGCCAGCTGCCACATAATTAATCCTTGCACAGTTAAATATGTGTCCACTGGATGCTAGTGCTTCCAGTGGGCAAATAGTTTGGATATTTTTTAAGTCCGGATCAGATTTGAACAATTTGGATACAGATTTTTGGTGTCTGGCAGCATTCAGGTCCAGCTGATATCTGGACATTGTAGACTAGCGGAAAGAGTGCCTGGGTTATGCTGTCCAAATGTGGCATATCCATCTGGACTTTAGTGGATGATTTTTTTTTCCATGTTATAGAAAATATTCTATAGTTCTTCAATCAAATCTTTTCTATTACTTAATTTTAGACCATTTACCTGGAGCTAAATGTTAAAATCCCTAATTTATATCTATAGATAGGCCAGTAGAACTGGAGTAGTAATATTTTATTTTACCATAATCTATATTGAAATGTTTTCTCATACAAAAATGGTGGTAGCTTTAACAACTTAGTGTTCTAAAATACATTTTTGATAGAATAACAATTACACAAAAAATACCCTCTTCTCTCTTACATCTGTATTCTCAAACTAATACTCCAGACTAAGTCATATAAACATATTATGCCTTTAGAACAGACTTTTATGACTGCTGGCTTTTATCCACAACAAGTATTTTACTGAAGGATACATGTAAATACATCAAGAGGCAGCTTTGGAAATAATTCCAGCAATTGTGCAGCTAGGCTAAATACATCCTGAAATTAACAAAAAGCAGTACGAAAAAAACCCAAACCTGTTTAAATAGTAGAATTTACAGAAGTGAAGATGGAAAATGGATTCTAGTAACCGTGACAAACTGTAAAATCGTTTTAATTTCATTTAGATTCAGTGAGAAACTAAAGTATTAGAAGTAAGAAATTGATATTTTTGTACAGATGACATGCATTTTGGTATTAACAGGTGATTGATCACAAAACTAGTGATAAGACTATTCCCTAACGGGTAGGAATATTTTGTACCATGTTTATAATAGGAAGTGATAATATGATTAAAGCAAAAAATACAGCTGAATGTGTCACGATAAACCAAAGTGCACATGTGCACTTAGACAGTGTTTTCTAGCAGTCACCTGAATTTGCATAATCTCTGGTTAAGAATTTATTTTATATATAAATTCCCAGATTTTACTATTAACATGACGTAAAGTCATGATTTTATTAAAGACACGGAGGCTCATATTATGCATAACTCTTTCTTTATTTCCTCAGCAGCAAAGATAGAGGAATATAAATATTGTCAAAATGAAAGAAAAAACTGCATAGATACACAGGCAACCAATCACATAACAGAGGAAGTGACTATAAAAGGCCTGTGTCTCCCACAATCCCCCTCTTTCTTGCGGAAACCGAAGACCAGATAAGAAGAACGAAATCCAACTTGTCCATAACAGGAAAAAGGCAACGAACCGAAAACTTCAAGCTAAAAGAGAGAGAGAAATATGGTAATACCCAGACTTCAAACTGTAAACTTACCAAAACAAACTGTTGGTTACTCAACGACAGATAATATAGGGATCAAAGCAAACATTAGCAGTTCCATGATAAACCGGAATCTGAAAAACATAAATAAATAATTAGTCGATGTGATATAACAAGTGAGTCACATACCCATAGTGACATAGAAAAACATACCGACATGAAAAAACGTACCTGAAGAGCTCAAAAGCATCTCAACCCTATACCCTCACGGGAGGGTGGGAGGGAATAATACTCGCCTCCGTGTCTTTAATAAAATCATGACTTTACGTCATGTTAATAGTAAAATCTGGGAATTTTATTAAAGACACGGAGGCTCATATTATGCAAGTTTAAAGCTGTGCGATCACCTGAGATGCGATATGCTCAATAGGTTTGAAATAGAATTCACGGAAGGTCGATTCTCTAGACCAGTCCGCAGCACGCATGATGTCCTCTAGTCGACAGCCGACCGTGGATGCCTTCGAAGCCATAGCACCCCGAACCGAGTGAGGCGTAAAGACCGAAGTGTCAACGCCCGCCGAGGATAAAAGCCAGCGCACCCATCGTGCGAGAGTCGGAGTCGAAACAGGCCTATGAGGTGTCCTAAAAGACACGAACAGAGGATGCAAGTCCAAGGAACGAAAAGGTCGAGTAGTATTCAGACATTCAACCGGACACAATGCTGGAGAGCCCGGGAACCTAGGATACGTGAACGACTTGGATGCCGACTTTGTCCTCCTGGATATGTTGAAAGTAACACCCTCCGGGGTGAATACAATGGCGTCCCAGTCAAGGGCCCTAACATCAGACACCCTCTTACATGAAACCAAACAGAGTAGCATCACTAGTTTGGAGGATAACTGCTTGAGACTCAGTTCGTGGTTAGGATACCAAGATGAGAGGAATCGTAACATGACGTTGACGTCCCAGAAGGCAGAGAAGCGAGGTCTAGGAGGGCGAGCGAGGCGGATGCCTTTGAGAAGGCGGCACACAAAAGGATGTCTGCCGACTGGTGAGCCATCCAAACCACTATGCCCGGCCGAAATCGCCGAGCGGTAGAGGTTGACGGTGCGGTATGCCTTGCCCGTCTCAAACAGTGTCGTGAGAAACTCTAGGATCAGATGGAGAGGGGCAGATACGGGATCCACAGACCGTTCCATGCACCAATCAGACCACGAATTCCATGAAGCACGGTAGGCTGATCTCGTACCGGGGGCCCAGGCGTTATCGAGGAGCAGGAGAGTTGATCGCGGAACATTTGGGACAGCCCAGGTTCCCCTGAAAGGAGCCACGCCACAAGAGGCAACTGTCGTTGACGCACCAGATCGTGAGAGTTCCCATCCGGATCCAGAAGGAGGTCCTGGAAGCACGGGATCAACCGGGGATAGTCTATTGACAACTCCAACAGACGAGGGAACCATGGTCTGGATCTCCACAGGGGGGTGATCAAAACCAGGCGGCACTCGTGACGAGTCATCTTCGATATCGTGCGGGCGATCATGTTGAACGGGGGAAAGGCATAAAGGCAGCCCGGTGGCCATTCCTGGAGAAAGGCGTCCGTCGCGACCGCTGCCGGGTCCGGCCTCCAGCTGTAAAATTCCGGTAGTTGAGCGTTCAGACGGGACGCGAACAGATCCATCCTGAACCGCCCCCATAGACTGTCCAGGCCTTGGAACACCGAAACGTGCAAACGCCAGTCTCCCGAGTCTCTCAAATGTCTGGAATTCCAATCCGCGTCCGAATTGTCCAGCCCCGGAATGTGTTCCGCTGTCACGGACACATTGTTGAAAAGGCAAAATTGCCAAAAATCTTTCGCTAGCAGGGCCAACATCCTGGACTTGGTGCCTCCAAGGTGGTTGATATAACGTACGGCCGACACGTTGTCCATCTTGAGAAGAACGCAGCAGTTCGCCCGTCCTGGGGTAAGGCTGCGAATCGCGAATGCCCCTGCCAGGAGCTCCAGGCAATTGATGTGCAGGGATCTCTCCGTCTCGGACCATCTGCCTCCTGTGGAAACGTTGCCACAACGAGCCCCCCAGCCGTGTAAGCTGGCATCTGATTCTATTACCACGTCCGGGATGGAACCGAAGATGGCCCTCCCGTTCCAGGCTTCCATGTGGGCTAACCACCACACCAGTTCGTCTCTGGACTCCACGTCCAGCTGTACACGGGATTCGTAGGAATGACCTGCTCGGAGGTGAGAACCCTTGAGCCTTTGGAGGGCACGATAATGGAGTGGGCCCGGGAATATCGCCTGAATGGAGGCCGCAAGGAGACCGATAATGCGTGCCAATTGCCTGATGGATAGATCTTGTACACGCAGAGCCCTTCGAAGCTCCTTTCGGATGGCTCTGATCTTTGAATCCGGCAAGTATAGGAATTGGCGGATGGAATCCACCTGGAAACCTAGGAACTCCATCGACTGTGATGGGTCCAGGATCGATTTGTCCCAATTGATCAAGAACCCCAGGTTTTGCAGTAGATCGATCGTCCATCCCAAATGCGTGAGAAGCTGGTCTCTGGACTGGGACATGATTAAGATGTCGTCCAGGTAAATGATTAAACGCACCCCACGGGTACGGAGGAACTCCATCGGAGGCTTCATGATCTTGGTGAAGCACCATGGCGCCGAGGAAAGGCCGAAAGGCAGACAGGTAAAGCGCCAGCGTCTCCCATGCCAGGTGAAGTGCAGGTAATCCCTGCACTCCAACGCTATCGGGACCGTGAAATACGCGTCCTTCAGATCCAACTTGGCCAGCCAGTCTGACTGACGGAGGAGGTCCCTGAGGCAGTGTATACCCTCCATCTGAAAGTGTTGGTACCGGAGGAATGCGTTGAGGGGACGGAGATTTATCACCGGGCGGACTCCGCCCCCTTTCTTGGGGACCAGGAAGAGATTGCTCGTAAAGCCTTGAGCGGCGAACGGCAACTCTTCTATAGCGCCTTTCGACAGCATCTCCTCGACTTCTGCCGAGATCATCTCGTCTTGGTCTAGCGGGAGAGACAATTCCCTGGGGACATGAAATTGGACAGGGAGAGAAACAAACTCCAGGCGATAGCCCTTCACACACTGTAGAACCCAAGCGTCTGAAGTAATACTTGCCCACTCTTGGTGGAACAGAGCCAGCCTGCCCGCTACCCGAGCCCGAGTAATATGGGAAGAAGGGGTACTTACCATAAGGGCGTCTTCCCGAAGCGGCACCGCGGGGGTATCTGGAGCCCCAAGGTCTCCCTCTGGCTGGGAAGAAAGGGGGCGTCCTCGGATCCTGGAATCCCCGGGACGGAAAGAAGGAACCTCTTTGGGCACGTGAGGAGCCACGGAAACCACGGCCGGGTGGACGGTTCCTGCTACGCCCGGCCCCTCCGAAAACCTTGGGCGCGAACATGCGCTTCATATTCGCCTGCGCCTTGTCAATGGCCGTAAAGGTCTTAACATACGACCCCAAGTCCTTAACAAAGGAAGCACCGAACAGCATCCCCTCCTCGGAAGGATCAGGCTCCGCCACAGTCATGGCAGCCAGTTTTGGGTCAAGCTTGAGGAGAATTGCCTTACGCCTCTCTGAGGACATGGCAGTGTTCGCATTCCCCAAAAGACAGATAGCTCTCTGGACCCATCCTATGGCAACATCAACATCCAGCATGGAAGTGCCTGCCCGAGCGCCGTCCAGGAGCTCGTATAATTGAGATAAAGGACCCAGGGTGTCCAAGAGCTTGTCCTGGCACCCCTTGAGCGAATAGTCTAAGCCCTTCTTGGGCTTCCAGCCCGATTTGTTCATGAATTGAGCAATCTGAGGGTCGATGTCAGGGGTTTTGCAGGCTGCACCGGGCAGAGAGGGTCTGGGGCATTCCGCCCGCAACTTATTGCGACCTTCTTTGGAAAGGGGGGTGTGCATGCGCCGTGCCACATATTGAGCAATATGGTCCGGGGGAACCCACTCTGCGGACCTAGGGTGACGAAGATCGTCGGGGTCAAATAAGGGGTTGCCCTGAGGGTCAACCAGTGCCTTGGTATCCCCAGTGGGGTTTATCAACTGACTACGGGCAGGGGCGGGTGCCCCAGAAGGGGTCACACCCGCAAGCGGTAAGTCCTCACCCGACTCACCCTCATCAAAGGAGTCATACTCCAGAACGTCTGATTCATCCTCCACACTCCGGTCGGAATCCGACCCATCATCCAGGGCTTTAGCCCGTTTCCACAACCTAGCCTTTTTAGCCCGGCCAGGGGCTCTTTTGCGCGTGGGAGGCGCGCTGTCTGTGACCGCCTCTAGCGTGTCAATCATGGCAGGTAGAACCTGCATCGAGGAGTGGGAGTCGACGTGTTTAGATTTCTCCTTAGCCTTACGGGCCCCCGGCACAGTCGGGGTAAGAGAGGGTAGTCCCATGCCCAGGAGGGCGGGAGTCGCCATGGAAGGCAGCAGGAGAGAATGCAGGGATTGGGAAAAAGAGGATGATACAGCCCCCATGGCTGAAGCAAAAGCCTTCTGCAGGGAAGAGGCCATAGTGGCATCCAGCAGGGCTTGGAATTCCTGGGAAGCAGTAGCCCCCACAGGATTATCTGTATTGAAATCAGTGGGGAGGCCCTCAGGCCCATCCTCCCTCTCCTGCATAGTTAAAGTAATTTACCAGGGGAAACCCAACACAAACAGTTTACAAGTTAAAACAGTATCAAAAACAGGATTGAAAGGGTTGATTAACCCTGCAGAGTGAAAATAGGAAGAAAAACCTGAGCACTGGTGCACCCCAGGGACCCAGGAGTAAGGCAGAGCGCACGGCAGCAGAATGGAACGACCGGGGATAAGGACCGCCCTCAAGATGGCCGCCGCACGTGCAGGGAGCGCTCGTGGCCTGCAACCCGGCGGGGGAAGGGGCGCGCGCCCCTCCCCGCGCGGGCAGCCCGCGAGCGAGCCGGGAAACACGCTGACAGCCGCGGCAGTACCAGAGAGAGCCGCGGCTGAAAGCCGACCTGGGAATAGAAGGCACCCGCCGGCCGGCAGAGCGGTCGCGGCGGGCGGAGTGAGGGAGGGGTGGGTGGGAGCACCAGCGCAGGGGACAGAGTAGGAGCTGCAAGAGGCAGCTCAGCAGATATAAAACACAGAGGAATGAATGTGAACAATCACAGTGCAATCTCAAACAACCATAAGAAAAGCACCATAATAGTACAGCATAACAACCATGTAAATATAAAACACAGCAAATAAATACAATGGACCAAGCAAAGTACTTAGCTGTCTGAGGAAGCAGCAAAGAAAGAGGGGGATTGTGGGAGACACAGGCCTTTTATAGTCACTTCCTCTGTTATGTGATTGGTTGCCTGTGTATCTATGCAGTTTTTTCTTTCATTTTGACAATATTTATATTCCTCTATCTTTGCTGCTGAGGAAATAAAGAAAGAGTTATGCATAATATGAGCCTCCGTGTCTTTAATAAAATTATGAAACTACTTCCAGACGTTTAGTCTTTTTTTGCACATTGGCTTCTTTTCAGATCTTCGATAGAATCAATAAAAACAGTCATGTCAACGAAGGCGAATAGTTAGCACAACAACAAAAAAAGCATATGCAAAAGGCATTCGCAGGAGTACAAAACTTGGGCTTTGGTTTTAATAAGCTTTTCAAATGATTCAATAATGTTAGAAAATGTTCAAAAACCCACATAGACTTTTATGGAGCCTTCTGTAAAAAAATAAGTTGGGAAGTTTTTTTTATTTTATTTTTTTAATAACTGGATTGAATCATTTGGAAAACGTATTAAATTGAGCCCTTGGTAGCAAATTTGGAGAATTCCATGCAGTTATAAGGTAGACTTCACATGTGTTTATCATACGGATACCACCCACAAGTTCAGAGTTGTGTTTACTGAGTTTGAACCTTGATTATATTCCTACATTAACTTATCTGGGTGAAAAAATAGCAACAGCAAGGAAGGTTGAACTTGATGGACGCAAGTCTCTTTTCAGCTATGTAAGTATGTAACAACAAAAAAGTAGTGAAAGGAAGCACTTATCCTATCTATAAGTCTCAATAAAATGTTCTCTCAAATAACAAATTAACAATGTTTTCCAACACCTATTTCACTTGCATGTTCTTTGTGTCCTTTTTAAATAGTTTTTTTCATTTCTTTTGTTACATATTAGTATACATATTGTAAATATATTTATTTTTCAAATGTTAAGTGTTATATTATGAACATAAGATACATGAACAAGTGACACTGAGCCTTTTTACCCCAAGCATTTATATATGTATAATTTTTTTTAAAAATGATTTAATTAGTCACAATTTTGTGGGATTTTTTTTTTTTTTTATTGTGGTCAATATTTTGTCAGTAGCCAGAGTAATAGTTTTAGACAGCCCTATCAACCTTGTAGGAGCATATATTGTTTGAAATTCTCCATGAACATATTGCCTGTGAATGCCATTGAGTGACATTTGTTTCTGTTGCTCCTGTCTGCTTTGACTGGCTGGTTTGTCTCAGATTGGCAGCAGGGATTATATTTCAGCAGACCAACAGATGTAAGCGTTTTGAACAAGGCAGGTCTGGATCATTTATTTAACCGCCTCCTATCTGGACAAGATAGTGTCTTAATTTTAAGTTGGTCGTGTCCCAGGCTGTATTAGTTATTCAGGGGGTTAATGTGTATGGAATGTATAACTGCATCACTCTAACAGAAGACTGGGATGGGAAAAATTGTCCATTTCTTTTTTAGACAATAATGGTTTCCTGTTTTACCTCAAAGGCAGCAGTGAAATTATGTGAAATCTAATCATTCATAAACACAGTACTTAAAAAGCCTTTCCACCAATGGCAAGCACACAAAGCGGCCATGAGAGGCCTATTTAGCAGACATGCCAGCTACAAAAAAACAAAAGTTATTTGAATACACAAACGTTCTCACTAAGTTAAAATAAATAACACAATAATATGCAAAATCCTTCTCAGGAGACCAAGCTCAAAATAGATAGGTTACAAGCCACACTGAGAGACATAGAGCTTAAGAAAACTACATATATTTTTTTAAACAAGGTGAAGCACAAATTCTTTACCGACTGGAACAGGGCTGGAAAAATATTGGCTTGAGCCACAACATCTAAAATTGCTTACCTGCAAACACACGAGAACAAAAAGATCATAGACCCCCTCTAACCTGGTCACGACGATTTACAGAAACAGAACTATTACAGGCAATTAAGCTACTACCAAAACACAAATCGCCTGGACCAGATGGATTTCCCAACACATACTACCAGACGTTCCAGGACCTCCTCATACCTCACCTGATCGAATTGCTCAAACACATATGCACGCAAGGCTCTATGCCGCATGACATGCTTACAGCGCATATCTCTACCCTACCGAAACCGGAAAATCGCCCACACAATGCCCTAGCTTCAGACCTATTTCACTGTAAAATAGCGACTCTAAACTATATGCCAAACTGATCGCCAACAGGCTAGCCACGCTGCTCCCCAAACTGATTCACAATGACCAGTCTGGCTTTATCAAAGGCAGACGAGGGTCAGATAATACCAGGAAAGTATTAAATGTCTTTCATTACATGTCATCGAATAACACAGAGGGACTTCTCCTGGCGCTGGACGCTGAGAAGGCTTTTGACAGACCAAACTGGCGATACATGGAGATAGTGCTCCAAAAATATAATTTCCCCCTAACCTTTATAACAGGCATAAAGGCACTATATAGTAGTCCCTCGGCTCAAGTCTCCAACTCTGGTTTCTTGTCGAAACCATTTATCCTGACAAATGGGACGCAACAGGGGTGCCCTCTCCCCCCTCCTTTTCATCCTATCACTTGAACCACTAGCAGAAAAAATCCACGACCACCCGCATATTAAATAAATCCCCTTTAATGGCAAGTCGTGTTGCTTATCAATGTTCGCAGACATTTTACTGACACCACAAAACCCTACTACTTCCTTACCTCACCTCCTGCAATTATCAGACGACTATGGCAAGGTTTCCCACTACAAGCTAAATAGAAATAAGACCCAGTGCTTCCCATCGGCATCTCAAAAGACACCTCCCTCCAGCTTCAACAAGCATACCCGTTTGACTGGAGAAATACATATTTCACTTATTATTTCTGGGTTAAACGGGCAAGCTCAACCCACAAAATGGTAACCCTCAACTATCAGCCCCTCATGCACTCCTGCTCCATAAGTTTTCAAAACTGGAACAAAGTACATCTTTCCTGGCTGGGAAGAATAAACACCATAAAGATTATGCTCCCAAAACATCTGTGTTTTGCATGTATATACAATGGGTCCTAAAGGGAATATACAATGGGTAGACCTAGAAAATAGTATGCTATCAGGAGGCACATTAGCAGACCTCCTTTCCAAAACATTTAAGACCAAAAACACAAACATTGATGTCAACGACACTACTCACACTTCACACTTGGGCCGCGTTCCGATAGAACACCTCAGAAGACCGGTTACAGTACTTCCCACAGACCCCAATCCTGGCACTGGAAGCACTGTCCCCATGGCTTTCCTTAAAACCCTGGAAGGAAAAGGGAAAAACCCACATTCAGGATCTTTGTAACCAAACAAGTATCCTACCATACCCGGACATACAAACCAAATACAAGCTACCCAATTTCTTTATCTTCCCGTACTCACTAATTAAGAGCATAATTACTGCACAGGTAACATTCACCTCTCAACCCCAATTGACACAAAGGTTGACACTTTATGACAGATGTTACCATAACCCCACAAAGCCTAAACCAATATCTTTGTTATGGAGCCATATTGGCTAACACACAGACCAAATCTTTTGCATATAGGGCACAGTGGCATTAAGAGGGCATAACAAACCTCTCTGATACGCAGTGGCTCCAATCCCTAAACGCATTAAAGGGAGTGACATCATGCTACTCACACGTTGAAGCACTTAAAAAAAAATTAAAAAAAAAATTGTATACTGGTTGTATCTGACGCCCACTCGGCTCCATAAAATCTACCAGTCGGTGGCACCGGAGTGCTGGAGGTGTGGCACAGCCAAGGGGAACATGCTACGCATTTGGTATGAATGTCACACAATAAAGCTGCAATGGGACAAAGTACAGAAAATACTATGGTCGTTTAAGATTCTGGGCACACCCTATATCTACTATACCCGACAGGCTGACGGAAGGTAGGGGGGAAAAAATTACGGTTATAATAGTGCTGGCAGCCAGGAATCTGGTGGCACTAAACTGGAAAACACAAACTTGCCCCTCAGTGGCTTACCTACACATGAAAATCCATTAGTATTACCTGTATGAAAAACTCACGATCCCAATACACAACAAAGTTAAACAATGGGAAGAAACATGAGCATCCTGGTTAACCAACCAACTGCGAATAATATAATAAAAAAAAAAAAAGCTAAGCGAAGAAATGTCATACTACGACCCACAATTAGCGATGGTATGAATCCTCTCCTGTTTCCCCCACTCCCAATCTTCTTTAGGTCCCCCTAATCCACAGGGTCGGAAATTAACACGACCGCACTAAGCGACTGAGTTATCTCAGAACCACAGATACTGGCGTGAACAGACTGCACGGTAATAGTGTCTGGCCTCCAAAAGTAATAATGGGGCGACAAGCACCCACAGGCACCAGCACTTCAGGGCAACAGTAAACTGACACTGTAACCCTGGTGCAGCTGTTTATAACTAGTACCTGGAGACTATGTAAAATGTATAAAGTAGAACTGAGAACAATAGGACAGAATGTATGCTGCTGTTGTGTCAAAGTTGTGGATGAACCACATTGTTTCCGACCCTACTTTTTCTTTTCTGTGTCCCTATACTTATAAAAATCCTTCACAATAAAGAATGAATTAAAAAAACAAAAAACGAAACGGTATTAATGGAAAATAAGCAGCATTAAAGAAAGTCCTGTGGGAGACGACGGGCTGAGATCCACTAATAAACATTGCTAAATTGTTATATATAGTTAAGTCCACTTCTTTCCAATGATTGCCATTTCTAAATAAGAAACAAAGGTACTGCATTGCACACAACACATCGTACCTTGGCCACATGTGCCTGCAAAGAGGCTGGTGGTTCCACAGGCAGACTGTCTGCCTCTGATGAGGCAGAGAAGCAGGCCTACTCAGGCACCATCTAGGAGAACACAGGACATGGAGACTGCTTAAAGAAAATCCCAAGAGCCGGGATCTGCCCGGTCTTTCTTTGCTTCTCCCCATCTATGCCCACACTGCATGCACAGTTGGCGTGGTGATGGGTAAGCTCAAAATGCCCATTATTGCTGTATATGTGTAGGGAGCTCCTGCTAGACACCGGTGTCTTGCTTGGGCACTGACTCTGCCCCCCATGCCTGTGTTTTATTAACATACCAGTTAAATTTTCCTTCTAAGATTAGTGTAGCAGACATAAACTTGTAGAATTAAATTTACTATATTAGCTTGTAGTATTTGAAATTGGGCTTGAATATGGTCTTTGTAAACCATGTTATATTGACATGAAAAAAATTAAATCTACATGTGGTCATATTCAGGCTAATTCAGCTCAAACTGATTAAGAAAGATATGAGTTAGTGGGTTAATTAGCTTTGCTGTTACTCATTTTGAGACATTTAGTATTTTCAATATGCGAGTGGTCCCAAAGCACATATGAATAATTCTGGCTATAAAAAGCCCATACATAGCATCTTGCTCCTTCCCATTTTAGTCAGTCTGCTTTCTTTTCACAATTCAGACTTAGTGCTATCAGACAGTCTTGGAATAAAAAGCAATTTTGAGTCTGTCTGCAAAGGAAAAGTAACAAACATCTGTTTTTACCTTAACTGCATCCATGTGTGCAATGTTTTCCAAAAGCTCCTTTTTCTCCGTCCACCACTGTAGGACCTCTCTGCTAAGGGCAGTATCGAGCTAAATTAACCTTTCTTAAAGCAGGTTAGTGAATTCAGCCAGGTTCAAACCGTATTTTCACCAGACGATGTCCATAAGCAACATGTGTATATATTAGCCAAGTCTACATTTATTTCCTGTTATGTTTAAAATTTGATTTTATATAAGTTCTTGTCCATAGTGTTTGCAAAGTTAGCGCCTTGATAGGAAGTTATTTTTTTTTATAACTACAACTGTTGCATGGAAAGATAATTAATACTTAGTTGCCCAAATCTTTTCTGTAGAGATAATATACCCCAAGTATCTGTCACATGTGTACCACAACCATGGCATCTGAATTGTAAATATATTATTGAATACAGCGGTGAAATAAAAGCATGTATTAGATGAATTAAATGTGTAAATTGTTTCATTTTTTCTTATCTTGACAAAGGTCCCAAGTTCCTGAAATGTAATGCGGTTTTCTTTCTTTAGAAAAACCAAGCAGATCCGAAGTTGACAATCTCACATCTTATTTGCAGAGAATTCTGAGTCTCATATATTTAGTGTATTTCTTCACCTGATGGTTTTATTGCGTTGGGCTAATCATTATACCTGGATTTACTGTCCCACATCCTGCTCTGCTTTTGTCTTGTCTGTATTTTTTGTATGTCATATGTATCAAGTCTTCAATGTTTCTATCTCTTCCTAGCCTTCTGTTTTGTCTGTCTTGTTTGTCCCTGTCAAAGACTGTTGGTTTTTATCCTGTATATGTCATGCAGCTCAGCTGTTCAAAAAAAAGTAGCTTATTTTGCTTTCAGATATTGGAAAGGCCCATGACACATGGTGAAACATTGCAAGCCTTCTTTCTCCAATTAGTTGAGGACATGTATATATTCAGTAGTTGGTTAGAAATAGTTGAAATGGGGAAGTTGTTTTTGATTTGTTTCACAATATTGTTATTTTTGGAGTATTTTTGTTTTAATTTTTTTGTTTTATTTCCTACAGTGGAGGTAATAGATTTCCCACTTAGCTGTGGAAGATGTACCAATTACCATGGAAAATAAACATAATATTGGGAGCTATAAATTACATTTAACATGGCCATTATTATAAATATTACCTTGTCAAAATGTTAATTTTTTTTTATAGTACTGCTTTTCATCCATTATATTAAAACTAGAAAATAATTGCGTTATATAATATTTATGGTTAGATCCAGTGTACCTTATATATTTTGGTGAAATGTTGGCAATTGCTGTAATGCATGCAATCTGCTATAGCATATGGTGTGAAGCAGTATATATTTGTTGGTAAAAAAAAAACAAAAAACTTTTCATTATGTATAATTTCAAAACTGCTTAGAAATATCTATATGCGTGTACCTTTAGTTTTTTTACCAAAATCTCAGTGATGCACTTTATACCTTTATTAAGTGCAATATTGCTGTAATCGCCACAAATAGGAAAATATATCTTGGCCAGCCACTGCCCGGTGTCCATTTTATTTTCAAATTCTTTAATTTTCAGGGCAAAAAAAAAGTGGGTAAAATAGGGGAAGCAAGGAGGAAAGGAAGAGAGTTGGAGATGAGGGGAAGGAGTGGGAAATAAGGGGAAGAGAGAAAATGAGGAAGGGATGAGGTAAGGAGAAGGAAAGTGAAATGGTTGGAACGCAAAAAGAGAAAGTAATTCTCGTAAACTTATGTTTTTGTTTTTTTCTTTTCTCTCCTCATTATTTAAATTTTTCTTCTTTCCTATTATTTTTTTTACATGCATGGTAAAAAGTGATGAAAGGCAATTGTTCAAAATTCCAATGTACTCCTAGTTTTTAGCATATCACACTTATAAGTAAACGATTCAGACTCTCTAATAGCCAATGTTAATCTGAGGATAATTGAGATCCAAGTTTTGTTGGGCTATAAACCTAAGCGATCATGGGAAGGGGAGTAGTATGGGTGATGGGAAAGTGAGTAACATACGCGTGTGTTTTCAATCCCACTCTATGAAAGTAATGTGGTATGAATGTTGATTGTAGTGTAATAAAGGTTTGAAGGGAATATGTGGGGTAGTGAGCAGGTACTGGAAGCGCAATCAGGTGAACGCGATCCACCCCTCCCCCGAGGTCCATTAATCCAATTGTTGATATGTTGTTTCGCAATCACTTGCATAAACCACTTTAATTACCTTTTTTTTGTGTGTGTGCTTTTGTTTCCCTTCCACTCAATTCTTAATGCTACAATGCTAAAATATATTTTCGGAGGGCATATTTAATAATCCTGGTGCAAAATAACACACACAGTAATGTGACGTGTCATGTGATTTAAAGGAATATTCCTCACAACCAAACTATTTATATTATTGGAAAGCAGTGAAGGCAATGGGAGATGAGGGCAACAAAAAGGTGTAATGATTGATACAGAGCTTATTCCAAATGATGCTGAAACATAGAATGTGACGGCAGATAAGAACTATCCGGCCCATCTAGTCTGCCCAATTTTCTAAATACCTAAATTAATCCCTGGCCTTATCTTATAGTTAGGATAGCCTTTTGCCTATCCCACGCATGCATAAACTCCTTTACTGTGTTAACCTCTACCACTTCAGCTGGAAGGCTATTCCATGCATCCACTACCCTCTCAGTAAAGTTATACTACCTGATATTTTTAAACCTTTGCCCCTCTAATTTAAGACTGTCCTCTTGTTGTGGTAGTTTTTCTTCTTTTAAATATAGTCTCCTCCTTTTCTGTGTTGATTCCCTTTATGTATTTAACCCCTTAAGGACACATGACATGTGTGACATGTCATGATTCCCTTTTATTCCAGAAGTTTGGTCCTTAAGGGGTTAAATGTTACTATCATATCCCCCTGGCTCATCTTTCCTCCAAGCTATACATGTTAAGATGCTTTAACCTTTCCTTGTACGTTTTATCCCGCAATCCATGAACCAGTTTAGTAGCCCTTCTCTGAACTTTCTCTAAAGTATCAATATCCTTCTGAAGATATGGTCTTCAGTACTGCGTACTATACAGTGTTCTGTACAATGACATGAGCACTTCCCTGTAACATACTGTTGGTATTTTTAGTGACCCCATACTCATGCAACATCTGCATAACTTTATTTTTTATTTATATTCTCAATCTGTTCCAGCCTGGACTTCTGCTCATAACAAACAATTGTTTGGGGGGGGATAGATTGCATTTGCCCCTGTGATTGTGATTGTTGTTTTTTTCTTTCTGTCTTTAATGATACAAAGCTTTAGAGTTGTAGAACTGTTTGTTCTCATCAGGCTTCATATGACTACCTCTTTCTGCTTTACGTACAAGGCTTAGTTTATCTAAAAAGCAAAACCACACATATTTGGGCTAATAATCAGACATTCATACTAAAAGAGTGATTTCTAATTCTAATAACATGGTGCTGTTTAATATCAGAGGGCTGGATTGAGAAAATTTACTGTGTTTCTCATGGAAATGAAATCTGTTCTCCTAAAATGACTTCACTGTATCCCAGTGCCAAGCATTTATCCATTTCCATGTGGATACTTACTCAGTGTTATGACATTAGCCAGAATTGCTCCAGTGTTTTCAGGTGCTAGTTACAGTTCTTCACATCCTATTTAGCACTTTCTTTGGTATATTTCAATCTACCTTTTCTAATCTTTTAGGGGGCGGAATCCCAAATCCGAAGTTTTGGACAGACCCCTTCACAACTTCTGATAGAACCACATCCACCCAGGAGCTCTGCCATGCAGGTGGTAAGTATATGTCAGTCTATAACATTTGCCATTATTTACCTATCCATCTTATCTTTATGCATACAATTCTTTATTTTCATGCCACTCAAATCGATACTTGTCTGTTACTACATTTCCATTCTCTTTGTTGGTGGTTGATATTTATATTTTAATATACTAGCCCAGTGATGGCTAACCTTTTTGAGCCTGAGTGCCCAAACCGCAGTACATGCCAACTTCTTTTTCCTCAAAGTGCCAACACGGCAATTAAACCTGAATACTGAGGTTTAAGTTTAGAAAAAAACAGTTGTCCGAACTAATTAACAACTTTTGTTTTAAAAGAAGAACACAACAGAGAGTTCAATGATACAAATTTTAAATAATGATATAAATAGATAAAATTCAGCTTATATTTATTAGTATCTCCAACAAATGCAATACATACACACAGACTGCAGAACACATTCTCACACCATCCGCTAAATATATACACACACCGTCCGCTAAACACATACACAAACCGTCCGCTAAATACTCACCATCCGCTAAATACATACACATACAGGCCGCTAAATACACATACAGACAGACTGCTGAATACACACATACTGCATTGAGGGGTGCAGTGTATGTGTTTGTGTAAGGGTGTGGAGTGCTGTGTGAGTGTGTGTGGGGGTTGCTCTGTGTGTGGGCGGGTATGGGTGGTGTGCTGTGTGGGGGGGTATGGGTGCTGTGCTGTGCTGTGTGGGGGGTACGGGTGCTGTGCTGTGTGGGGGGTAGGGGTGCTGTGGGTGGCAGGGGTAAAAATACATTAAAAAAACAAACAAAACAAAAGATATATTAATTCTGTATCCTCCCTCCCTTCCTCTTACCTTTGATGGTCTGGTGGTAAGTATGTTTCTGGCAGCTAGGAAGCAGCTTTTTTGTCCTCCCGCGCGATGATGTGTGGAGCGTTGCCGCGCATTACCATGGCAACGCTCCACACAGCATCACGCGGGAGGACAGAAGAGCTGCTTCCTATAGCCTCCCCCTGCCTCCCGACACGGGCAGACAGCCATCGGCCCCCTCTCCCGGCGACCTATGGCAGCGTGCCAACAGAGCGGGCCCGGCATGCCACAGGTTCACCATCACTGTACTAGCCTCTCACCAATGTGTATAAAAGGTTTGGATATATTTTACTTTCATTGTTCATTCTTAACCATACCAAAGCACCATTATACTTTATTCTAGGAAAGTGAGTTCATGCATTGCACTTCTTTGTAACAGTGATGCATACATTACATTTTTTTTTTTTTTTTTTTTTTTAATGAAACCGTAATAGTTTGAGGTTTGGTTATTTTGAATTTGAGTTGTTTCCTGGGTCCTTGATTACTAGTGTACATATTGTATAAACCATGTGATTCACAAAATGGTTTGATTAGTTGCATTTTCTTTGCCATGTTAACCTGGCTCTGCAAAGTTTATTGATTGAAGGTATGTATTGCAGTTTAGGTTTTTTTTCTTTATTAAGGGAACATTACTATAGTTAATTTACATTATGTTGTTGAACTACAGCTCCCATATGTCTTTGCGGGGTTCAGTCTTAGGGGTAAGGTTTGAAATTAAGTGATTTTAACCCCTAATGACACATAGACATTTCCCATCATGCTGGTCTTCTGAAACTGTGGTTAATGAGAAATTAATATTGCTTGTTTTCTTTTATTTTCATTATGCATGAAATGTTAAGATATTCAATTAAGAATAATATTGAAAATGAATAATACATAGATTAAACAGGAAGAAAAGTGTTCCCAGTATTTGTGGAGTTTTTTTCTATTCAGTCACAGGTGATAGCCAAGAGCATTGATGTTTATAATAGGTGAAAAGTGTGTAATTAACCCCTTAAGGACTGAGCCAAATGTACACGTTGTGAACAAAACGTAAACAAAACCTGGCATTTGCGCTACATGTCTGTCCAACCGTAACTCACCTCTTTCATATTAAATGCACCCTTATTAAATATCACTTTATTTAGGGGAAAGGGGGCTTTCATTTAATATCAAATATTTAGCTATGAAACATAATTTAATATGAAAAAAATGGGAGAAAATAAGAAATTTTATTTTTTTCAGTTCTACATGACATTTTAACTGTCAACGTCATACTGTTTGCTTTTACTGCAATAAAACACACACATTTGTATTCAGCAAAGTCTCACGTGTAAAACAGTACCCCCTATGTACAGGTTTTATGGCGTTTTAAGACATTACAGGGTCAAATATAGCACGTTACGTTTGAAATTTAAATTCGACAGATTGGTTACGTTGCCTTTGAGACTGTATAGAAGCCCAGGAATGAAATTTACACCCATAATGGCATACCATTTACAATAGTAGACAACCCAAAGTATTGCAAATGGGGTATGTCCAGTGTTTTTTAGTAGCCATTTGGTCACAAACACTGGCCAAAATTAACGTTAATATTTGTTTGTGTGTGAAAAATGCAAAAAACGCCAATTTTGGCCAGTGTTTGTGACTAAGTGGCTACTATAAAAGACTGGACATACCCAATTTGCAATACCTTGGGTTTTCTACTATTGCAAATGTATGCCATCATAGGGGTAATTTTCATTCTTGGGCTACCATAGGTTCTCAAAGGCAACGTAACCAATCTGGCGAATTTTAATGTGGGGAAAAAAAAGAAGCACAAGCCTTAAATTTGACGCTTTAACTTTTGAAAACACCATAAAACCTGTACATGAGGGGTACTGTTATACTCGGGAGACTTCGCCAAACACAAATATGTGTTTCAAAACAGTAAAAAGTATCACAGCAATAATATCGTCCGTGTAAGTGCTGTTTGCGTGTTAAAAATGCAAAAAACTTCACTTTAACTGGCGATATCATAGTTGTAATACATTTTACTGCTTTGAAACACTTTTATATTTGTGTTCAGTGAAGTCTTCCGAGTAAAACCGTACCCCCCATGTACAGGTTTTATGCTGTCTTGGAAATTTATAGGGTTAAATATAGTGCTAGCACTATTCGGCATGGGTTGTCAGGCAGGTCCCGCTAATTGTAATTAATTAAAATAGCTAATTATGTAAAAATATTACATAAATACATATGTGTGTGTATGTGTGTGTGTGTGTGTATATGTATATGTATGTATGTATGTATGTATATATATATATATATATATGTATATACATATATATATGTATATATTATTTTGTTCTACATGTATTTTGATAGAAATATATATATATATATATCACAATACAGTTAGAACGAAACAACACACATCTATATATTTATTTATTTGTAATAAGTTTTTTTAATTGTATTTTGTAACGTATTTACATATTTTTTATTTTATATTTAATCAGTATCAGTCTACGTGTAATTTGATAATATATATATATTAATAGTAAAATACACCTAGACAGTGTATGTATATGTGTGTGTATATATATAAATTTTATTTTATTTTTATTTATTTTTTACACTGATTAACTTTATTTTATTTGAATTCAGCCAGCAGGGGGACTAACTGTCATTACAGGCAGTCCCCTTGCTGGTAATGCAGCAGCCAGCTAACCCGGCCATGTGATTGTGAGGTCCTCGCAAGGACCTCACTCTCACATGGCCGGAGGAGGCAGGATTAGCCGCGGGGGACTGCCTGGGATCACAGGTGAGTCCCCCGACCGCTATCCCCTGCGACCGGGTAAGTAAAAATAACCGGAGGGCGTACTATTACGACCTGCGGCGTTTAGCGCTGCTTAGAAGAGGGCATAATAGTACGCCCTCCGGTTTTAAGGGGTTAAACTAATATGTTCGATATGGGCACTGCAGTGTTGTATATGTTTCCAAACCTCTAAAACACTTCTTTCTTATTGAAGTGATTTAGCGGTTAAGAGCATATCCCCTTTCAAGAGAAATCTGCACTCTTATAATCCCATTTGTAACACGTTTCTGCTATCAAGCAGACATCCAATAGGATTGCTTTGGTAATACTCATTGTGTCCCAATACTTCTCTATGAGAAGCAATGAGTTGACCTGGAGATTATCAGAAGTGTTTATCCCCCAGCAGGTGGAGCAAAGCAGCAGTGGTAAGGACCACTATAGGCACCCAGACCACTTCAGCTCAATGAAGTGGTCTGGGTGCCAGGTCCATCTAGGATTAACCCTGCCTGCTGTAAACATAGCAGTTTCAGAGAAACAGCTATGTTTACTTTTTCACAGTGAGAAGATGCCAGCGTCTATAGGAAAGCATTGCGAATGCTTTCCTATGGACTGGCTGAATGCGCGCGGCGCTGGAGAAAGGTGTGTTTAACCCCCTTCCTCTCCATTCAGCCCGGCGGGAGGGGGACCCTCAGGGCACTATAGTGCCAGGAAAACGAGTTTGTTTTCCTGGCACTATAGTGGTCCTTTAACCCCTTAAGGACCAAACTTCTGGAATAAAAGGGAATCATGACATGTCACACATGTCATGTGTCCTTAAGGGGTTAAAGGTAACTTATTTATTTTATTTATTTAATAATATGTAGAATAACAAAGGAATTCTCAAGCATTACAAACTGGAGTTTTTCTTTAAGATGCATCTAAACTGCCATTCCAGTGCCCATGTGAATTTGTTGATTTTTCTTTCTGTATATTTTAATAGTGATTTTATCCTTTAATTGGTTAATGAGAAATTATTAATATTGCCTGTACACATCATCAAGTCAGGGATGTTTGTGGTGGTCATTCTCATGAAGCAGAATTACCAACATTTAAAAAGGTTTTGGGAATACTGGTAATTTTTTTTTTTTTTTTTTTGGTAAAGTGTTTTCAAGTCCATTTGAGATGTTGAAATTAAGTTTTTGTTGGTCCTAAAGCGGCACTGTCCCAGTCTGGGAACTTTGCCAAATTCGCAAAGACCCCAGACTGTGAAATCTCAGCTGGGGGTTTGGTGGCCAGTGCCTTGTTGGCTCCGCCATCATCCTCTTCAGCACGTTTGAGAGCATTAACGTTTATGGAGGATTGCGCAGGACCGCGGAATCCTCCATAGACACAGCCAATTCCCTGCAGCTGGCATTGGTGACGGCTGTCAGGATTGACTCTGTAGTCCACCCATAGTCTAAGAAATTCAGGCAGAGGAAAAATACAGAGAAAAAGCAGTCCCTACTTTGTCTCTGTATATCTCTTGACTGGGTTTGAATTTCAGTGAAAACTTTACATCCATTGTGACGACAGAGTACCTCCGCCCAATCTGTTTTCTACCTGCTTGCAGGAAACTTGGATCGCTTCCGTCCCAGTCGCTGAAGCTTGACTGGAGTCTCTCAGGCAGGTATCGTCCTCTCTGCCTATTCCTCTGCAGCTCTGCTTACGGTGTTTGCTATTGCCCTTACAAAGGCACGTGTGGCTCTCGGGCCTCTCTTGATTTATCCCAGGGCTAGAGGGATTCTTCAGCCAGCAAACCGGTCCGAAGACTGTCACTTGGATCCACAAAAAACATGCAGGACACAAGTTCCAAAAGGAACTAACATGCAATACTTTATTTTACTCCATATGATCACTACATTTAGATTGCTGTGACAAACATAATAAATTCAAATAACCAAAAGATGTCAGAAAACATACAGGGAATTATAATAACATAAGATATTCATAAAGGGTATGGGAAGACAATATTTAACACAAAATATCTCTCCTGCCTGCAGAATTAGCAATATGCAAATCTTCCCAAATATGCAAATGAACCAGCATTGCTATTCAGGTAGTGCATATAGCTGTTGCTACCTACAGAGGCTCATAGGCCAAAATATACAGGCTCATAGCCAAATCCACCTAGTTGGTAGCAATCCTCAGCAGTACAGGAGAGCAGACAAAACATTTAACACTAAATATTTTACACACAATGAAATTAGTGATACATTAAAATAAGAAATTCTCTCCAAGTAAATTTCCAACACTTGGTTTAATTGGAGGGCTCAACTGTTAATTTGCAACATTTGTTTACAGATTTCAGTTGTTTGTTTGCAACCAGAGGCAGCCCTCTAATTAGGTGGTTTAGGCGGCCCCACCATAGGGCAGACTGACATGTCGGGTGTTCGGTCTATGAACGAGGGCCCGACACAGGCAAGGGCCCGGCGGCTTGCCATTTATGCCGCCAGGTGCAAGGCCCTTTCAGTCAGTCTGCCCTGACTGAGAGCCAGCCTCCAGTCTGCAACTCTGTCACACACAGGTAGACCATGCCAGATACACTCTGAAAAATACACACCGGCACATATGTATACATGACTGCAAGGCTAAGTAACCATACCCCGCAATTGTGTATAAATAATTAGCATAATTGCGAATTACATTTTTTATTGCAAATTATGCCATAACTACAGTCAGCTCACAATGCAGCAACACAGGAAGCCACGACACTGCAAGCCTCTGAACAATGAATATAGAGACTAGCTCTCTGTATCCAGCTCGGCAGGCTTATAATTCAATATAACTACAGCTACTCTTCACACACAATGCAACCCCTATTATTTTTTTCACTTTAGGGGATGAGTGGGGGCCTTGTTTTTGAGTTTCGCCAAAGGCCTCACAAAGTCCAGAGCCGCCACTGTTTGCAACTGATGAAATCCAGTCACATTCAAGTTAAATTTGAGGTTGTATTGCAATACTAGATATTGATAAATCCAGTGATCAATGTCTGGAGTTTATTATCCAAAATGTCTCTTTTGAGAATATTATTTTCAGAGTTTAGGGGATTCCACAATTCACATTATTAGTCACACTGTGCATTACAGTTTGTAATTCGCAGTGTGACATCACCCCAATGCAATATAGGAGTTACATACACAACAGGCAGAGTATATTAGATCTATTTCTTTTTACATTTATTATATTACTTTATGAGAATGTAGAATTAACCATATTACCTGAGCATTTGCTCAAAACACCCAATCTGTACAAATGTGTGTGTAAGCACATTGGTTTTCTTTGTGCTATTGTTGTGCATTTTATAGTAGCTCATAATGTTTTTTCTCCCCATTTTTTTCATTTTCCTTTGAGCTATTATGTGCCTATTTTTATTTTCACGGTAGAAATTAAAGCCATCTCGTGCTGTGTTAAGTGCACAAGCCATAATATACACCAGGTGTAGTAATTAGCAGCCACACGAAGGCTGCCTATTTGTCTGGTTCTGCCGCTGTTGCTGTATCCCCTTGTGTCTTCACACTATCAGATAGCTGGATTTAATTGAGGCCACATCAGATGAGGCATTACTGACACCTTTAATTGAATGAGCATCCAGGGAGGATTAACTCATAATATTGATTGGCTTTTAGCCACTTTCTCAGAATGGTGTCTAGATAGCTTATTAGTTGCCTTTATTTACACCTTTGTGCAAAGAGTACAAACAGAAATTCACAGCACAATATGTTTTTCTAAGTACTCTTAATAACTTTGTAAAAAGCTTGCATAATAAAAATGCAAATGCTTTTCTAATAGCCTTCTCGTTAAAAGTATTAAATATTCACAAACTAATTATGTCATGTCATGCTTTTAGGCACCTACAGTAAAATAAATTTCTATCTGGAGAAAATGAACAATCCTAGTTTTAAAAATAAATATATATATTCGGAAACAATCCTTGGTTTTTCAATACAATTGGCAGTTTACTTTTTTCTTACGCTATTTGAAATGAACCATTCAATAATCAGTGTCTGTTCGTTAGACAATACATTCTTTTGAATTTAAATTTGAATTGCAAAAGTTAGCCAAAAAAAGCAATTGGAAACATTCCCATGGGATTTTATTTTACCCCCAATCTTTCTATTTTAATGGAGCTTCCACAGTAGAATTCCCAAGTTGCCATCCAGCTTGTGGCAAAACCATTTAAACTCTCCTGAAAAGCATAATACTTCTACTGAAACATTTCTTCAATATTGAAATGATTGTTACATTGTGACTACATTGAGATAATTCAGTAGATCTGTGTTTTGTATGCTTGTCCAGTGTACATTTTCTAATTAATCCGTTCCCGACATTGGGGTTGCTATGCAGTCCTAGAAAAGGAGGGCTTTAATGCCATTAGGAAGGCTTAAAACGCCTTAACAATCAGGCCCTTCCTCCTGTTTGCATTCTTATCTGCCTCAGCGGAGAGCGCCTGATAGCCAAGGCAGTCTCACTGAAGCCAATCCCGCAGATCCTAGTCATGTGATTGCGAAGACACTACGTTCACTTGACTGGGATCGGCATGTTTGACAGATGGCCCGCAGGGGGCTACCTGGGTTTTTAGGCACATCCCTCAATATGTAAATAATAAAATCACTTAATTATGTTAAACAAACACAAATATGCTAGGGATGCGCCAAAAATGGGCCAAATTTAGGGAAATGGGTCAAATTTGCCGAAATTTGAAAAAAAATTTTTTTTTTTTTGTTTTCTTTTTTTATGAGACAGGGGAGGGGGGAAAGGACACTATGGAACAGGGGAGGGGGGAAAGGACACTATGGGACAGGTGAGGGGGAAAGGACACTATGGGACAGGGAGGGGGGAAAGGACACTATGGGGGAGGGGGGAAAGGACACTATTATGGGACAGGGAGGGGGAAAGGACACTATGGGACAGGGGAGGGGGGGAAAAGGACACTGGGACGGGGGAGGGGTGGGGTGGGGGGGAGAAGAACACTATGGGACAGGGGAGAGGAACATTAAGCGGAGGGGGACCACTGAAAGAGAAGGGAAGTTTTTTCATATTAGATTAATTAAATGCATTAAAAAGTCCAGTATTAAAAAAAAATAATAATAATTATAGGAAAACAAACTTTTTAAAAAATTATTTGGGGAAGTGTCATTTTTAGTTCTGTCCTGATGAAAGTTCCCTAGCGGAACTGAAAAGTTGACCTTTGGAATAAAGAAAAGTTTTCGTTATTTGAATAAATCCTGGCAGTGCTGATTCCTTTTGGATATATATATATATATATATAATTATGTATCTATATGTATGTAGGTATAATTGATATTATAAAAACATTTTTTTACACGTATATTTATGTGATTGTTACATAATTATCAGATTTTTTTTTAAATTTTAATTAATTATATATTCTGGACAAGACTGACAACACAGGCAGAAAGTCCAGAGAATTGAACTTGCAAGCCCTGTATTTGTCCCGGTCTCCAAAACCCCATAAAACCAGTACACATGGGGTACTGTTGTACTTGTGGTACATAGCTGAACACAAATGTGTGTTTTATTGCTGTAAAAGCTATGTTTTATGACATTTACAGTTAAAATGCCATGCAGAACTTGGAAAATAATTTCTTTATCACATTTTATTTAGATTTTATTTATATTGAATTATGTTTCATATATAGTTCTGATGTGAAATGAAAGCCCTATTTCTCCCGAATAAAATTATATATAAGTGTTGGTGCACTTAATATGAAACAGATAAATTATGGCTGAACAGACATATAGCTCAAATTCTAGATTCTGTTTGGTTCAGAAATCTGATATATCTAATATCAATTTGATTCAGCAATTACCTTGTGCTTTATTATTATAATTCCTTGTTTATAAGCGTTTTTAGTTTCATTTAACCCACTATCTTGCGTTAACTGTAGTCTACAGGGTCATCTTCCTCCATTCTTAAAGCTTTTGTAATCTGTGTAAAGTATGGCAGCCAGTCCAGAGAGAAAGCAATCCCAAAAAATCAATTTGCATTGGTAACGAATTGATTGTACAATGTATTGGGTTATCTATCAATCTAATTAACAGCATTTCCAATTTGTCAGCTAAATTATGCTTACGGAAACAAATTGTGTGCTACTTATCTAAAACTTTGGGCTATCTATTAGAAATTCAAATAATTGCTTGAGACCAAATCGATCTTTAAAAAAAAAAAAAAGATTAAAAACCCTTTTCCCCCCCTTAAATTATTTGAAAACCTGTAAAAAAAAAAAAAAAAAAAATTCTTTGCTATGAATTTGCATAAACTGCTCTAATACAAATGAGATTTGTTCTCGTTGTCACCTGTGTAAGAACATGGAAAAAATATGGAACTGCTGCTGTGAAAGGTGACCTTTGTCATCACTTGTGTTTTATTTGCTGTAATTATGCCATTTCATTGGAGGGGTGGTACAGATGTAGCTGGCTAGTAAAAATAATTTTCATGTGCAGGTCACAATACAGAATTAAAAAATTCCTGTAACCTATTTGGAAGATTAATACCATGATAATGTTGCTGTTTTAATGGGCAGATTCTAAAATTATTAACCAGTTATTTGCATTGTATGTTTGCTTGTATTTTAAAGAAACATATATTTTTTGTGTACAAATGTTCCTAAAATTTGAGTATGCCACCTCCTTTTAAAATAAAATGATTTAAAAAAATATTAAAGTTTACTCCTGCACAATGTTGATTAGACAGCCACTCATTTTCTGAATTCATCTGTGTGGATGATCTCTGGTCCAACTCAATGCTTCTTTGGGATCTTCTAAACATGCGTAGTGATCAGTGTTCAGGCATTTGAATGCTTCTCACAGAGAAGCTTTAAATTCAATGCTTTCTATGAAACACTTTAAACAATGCCAAATGTGAAGACCTTGACAGCCACTAGAGACATTCTAACTGGCATTTTTAACAAATGGCAACGCTTACATTTGTCTGATTGCAGGGACAGGGTCTTTGCACCAAAACCACCACATTGACATGTGGGAGCATCGGTGCTCAGTGCATCCCCTTAATAATGCTATCAAGGGGTCCTAGTTCTGGAGACCTAATATACCACAGAACTGAACACTGAAATTCAGCATATTGATATGTTATATGATATGCTGAGAATGGGGCTGGGAAAGAGAATAACAATGGTTTGACTCCTGACACCTCTGCTTACTGGAAGAGGGCTAAATGAAAATAGTTGGAACTACAGATAACAGAGTATATAATTGTGCTTGTGTTGTGTTTATCTTTTTATTGTTCAGCATATATATCTTGTGGTTTCACTTTCCAGGTACCAAAACTTATTTTTTGCAAGTTTTTCTTTGCTGGTCTCCCTGCTTTTGCTGTTTTGACTTACACTTGCTGCTACTATATTTTCTTTTATTGTAATCTGCTCTTCCTTTTCTTGTCCTGTCCTCCTTCCCTTTGTTCTTTCATCCCTCTTTCCCATGTGCTCTTTGCTTTCTTCTTCCACTTGTGCCTGGGTTCTTGTTTTGCCCACTCAACAGTATCTCCTCCTGCAGACTCCACTGATGTTTACAGACCAAGCTCAACACGATGTGATCATGGTCCTCAAGTTTCCATCCAACTCTCCAGTCACTCATGTTGCCGCTAACACCCAGCCTGGGCTGTCCAGTTCCGCAGTCATCACAGTTACTGCTAACAGACTGTTCGCTGTGAATAAATGGCACAGTCTTCCTGGTGAGTAACAGGACCTGCTGTCCATTAAAATGTAATATCTTTCAAATATTTTCTACCCAAAAATCATGTAATGGCAGCATGAAGGCAAAAATATAGGTCAACGTGCATACGGTTTCCTTGCAAAAAAAAAATTTTTTTTTAAAATTGAAACCTATCAAGTAATTGCAAAATGTCCACTCCGCCCGTGACATTATTTCTGCATTGCCTAAAAATAGATAGTAGTTATATATTTGTGGACACAGTTGTGACAATACTTGCTGATAACATTTTTAGAAAAGTACTTGTTTATGAAACTTTTATCTATACAATACCTGGAGGTAATGTAAAAAGTAAGACTTTTTTTGTTTGCTGATCTATTATTTGTTTTAGGAAGAATGTCTTTCGTTTTGTTTGTGTAAATATGTATTCATTTTACTGCACATGTAACAATGATTTGCCTTTGTCTGTATATGAAATAGCCCTGCAAGGCTGTGCAGTCCTTTAAACTTGGATTTGTCAATGGTAAAAGACAAATTGTTTTAATAAGACAATGGCACTATGTGCTTTAATATTCTGGCCTGTTGCTAATAGCCACTAGGGGAACTATTTCTGCCTCTGTTCTGAAGGTCTGTCTAGAATTAAGGAGATCCATGCTGTCTGTGTGCCTTTTATGGCTGTAGAACAGCTATAAAATTGTGCAGACCTTATAACATGTTATTCCTCTTTCTATAGCATCAGTTTGATGAAGGAAAAAAAAAAAAAAAACAGGCCTTTAATCATTCTTACCCTTAAGAGACTCTGTAGTATTCCTACAAACCATGTTCTGTCCCTATTGTTATCACTTGGTTGGATAACCTCGGTCTGTGTAAAGTCAATTATATGGGAGAATGTTAATGCTTTCCATAGTTTGTAAACAGAATTATCCTGTAAATAATGACAAAGAATAAAAAGAAAGATGAGTGCTTCTTTTCCCCTTTATTACATTTATATACAAATATGAGCGAGGGAGAGAGAGTGAGTGTACGCGAGTGTGTACGTATATATACACACACACACACACACACACACACAAATATAAAATGTGTGCGTGTACATTTAATGCTCCTATTCTGTAAAATTATCTTGAATTTAAATCCAAAGAACATGCAAAGAATTCATGCAGTGTTAATGTGTAATGCCATATGTGCTCTCTAGTGTAGTCACTAAATCTTTCAATGACCATACACTTAAAATATGACGCAACATAGAGTAGCAGATACCTGGACAGTTGTCGTACTGGTAGTGCTCGTTTTTTGTTTATTTGTTGATTTAGATCTATGTTACAGAATGTAGCCTAGAGGAATATTCTCCACATTGCACAAAGGCAATACCCCATTTGCCACAGGCAGCAGATGGTTGTCCGTGTAAAATGATGCTGCTCATTGCGGATTCATTTTCCTTAGTGACATTTGAAGCTGCTGCCAGTCAAGCATCTGCTGCAGCTTCTGGCAGAGGTCTGAAACCATTGTGCAAATCACTGGTACTGGCACAGGTACACACGAACCCACACTGCATGACAATAATGTGAGCATGGTCCTGGTCATTGTTGACATTAGAGATTGGTGTAAAGCACCAAGAGTAAAATCACTATCAGAAAGTTACCTACTCTGCATGTTTCCCTTTTTTCTAATATAGACACCTGCAGAATACAGACATACAGTAGAATATTCATTAATGTGTGCTGAGAATAATTAATGGGAGGGTTATTCTCCAAAATAGCATATAAACATTCCTCTATTAAAAACAAAGCCATTCAAACAACAATCTTGCTATGTAAATTATATGAATTTATAAACCATAATAAAATTACATTTATGTATATATATTTGCACAGGCATTTTCAGGGTACCTTAAGCCAAGGCATTTATTTATCAATTCTTAAATAGGACCCTTATCTGTCACTCTGCACTTTTTACAGAGCAACAAGCATACAATAACTACTAATTACATAATCATTTCGATACCATAAAAAAGTGCTAGTTCAGCTGGTTATAGGACATTGAGGTCCTATCATTATAAATGATAGAAAAGTCACATTAACGTATTCCACTTACAAAGAACAAAGGTTACATATCTTTCAACTACAAAGCTCCATTGAACAAGAAAATAGCAGAGAATATATACACGCAAACATATGATGTCTGCCCACAGCTACTATGTATGTCCCTCTACTGAATTGCATTACATAGCTGTTTCTGTGACGTAATCTCAGCCCTGGATAGTTTCCTTGGCTTTTCAGCAATCTTACAAAAAAAGTGTTGGAATGCCTGTGTATGAGTAGGTGTTTTATTTTGTGTGTATCTACAAAATGCAATTATCTTTTTATTCATTTATTTTTGAATATGTGTGTATATATATTATATATGTGTGTGTGTGTATATATATTATATATATGTGTGTGTGTGTGTATATATATATCTATATATATATATCTATATGTATCTATCTGTATATATATATCTATATATATAGAGATAGATATATATATATATATATATATATATATAAAATGGTACACACACACACATATACTTGTGTATATATGTATATGTTTGTAATTATGTGTATATATGTATGTTTGTAATTTTCATTGGTAAAACCCATTGTTTTGTAAAAGTAATTTCTCCTTCTCACTCTCTCTCTCTCTCTCTCTCCCCAGCCCATCAAGGTGCTGTGCAGGACCAGCCGTACCAGCTGCCAGTGGAAATCGATCCTCTCATAGGTCTGTCACTTCCTCCTGTCTGTGCCATTCATTAAGCTCTGTATGGTAGCCCTGAAGTGTAGATTACTGTTGTTTTTCACTTGCCAGTTGCCTGGAATGGAATTCTCCTGATAAACCATTTGCATGCAAATTGGAATGCAATGAGCTGTGGCTATGCTGGTATTTCATCAACTCCCCCTCGTTGGCTTGCCTAATTTGAACAGGCCTAGGACGTGTGTCACTGAAAATTAATATGGATGCTGTAATAATGTGTGATTGAGAATGGCGCATGAAGCACTGTCAGGATAATATTGGATCTTTTCATCACTCAGACTTGTTGATGAGCAGGAGCGGGGCCCTGTTATGATGAATTGGCGTTCAGTAATGTGCTGGAGTAGCATTTTTTTTTTCCTAGGGAAATTTTCATAATAACAGTAGGGTTCTCCGCTTTGCTGCACGGTGAGAAATAAAGCTTCGGTGCTAGAGTTTTATCATTAAGAAAATCAATCCTTTCTTTGCGGACCCGCTGTGCAGGCATCAGAGATTAATGTGCACTTTCGGCTACATACCTATGCAAATGTATTCAGCCTTATGGTATTAGCTGCACAGCAAAATACGAGTATATATTTTATGTGGTAAAAGATACTGTTTAAAAAAGAAAAATCGACATGCAAAGCTTAACTCTTTACGTGTTACAGCAGTGATTAACACAGTGCTTTACTTTGCAAGCCTTTGCTCCTTGTGACACTCAAAAGGTTAGGTTATATGTATGGATGTGTGTCTATTTAATATATTGTCAGTGGTGTGTCTGTGGCTGTGAAATATTGTCTCATCTCTTCAGCCTTTGTCTGTTGCTTCCCTTGTGATGTAAACAATCAAGATGATGAGCAGTGAGATATGGTTTTATCCTCCTTCCAAACAGAGAGCAGTTTTCTTTTGACTTATAGTGCGTTCTCTGACTGATGTTCAGTGGGTGGAAAGGAAAGGGCTTTCAGTTCATTACCATAGAGTTTTTCTCAAGACTGTGGTTGTTCAACCAGAATTGGAGACAAAGAAAAGCTTACTGACTTAACATGTGAAGTTATACATGTAATTGAATCTGTGCTGCTGCTAAGAGAGAAAGCGTTTAGTTTATTGTATTCTTGGCTTTATTTATTTTATCCTAATGTATGCTAAAATTGTTGCATTGAGTTGGATTGGTAGACTAAGGATACATGGAAGTCTGGAACATCATGGAAGCATGATATCTATTCGTAATTAAATTAAACCCCATACCGTGCTGCTGTTTTGTATTATTCTTGTGTGTTGTTAGGTAGTACTTTTGTATGCCGTGCTATGTTGAAAATATTTGCTTCATGGAAGATCTCAGACGCTTGTTTATACAGCATGGAAAATGAGCAATGTTTAGTCCCCCATACAAAAAATTTATACATCCGGAGTGAATTATGACTCTGCGGTATCTGTTCGTTCCTCTTGCTAAGATTATTTCTAGGAGGTAATAGGATGTGTGGGAAAAAAATCGCTATCGTAACAATTAGAATATTTTTGCTCATTGTTCCAAGTTTACAACTAAGACCTAATCATTAACCTTTTGTTTTATTTTAGCCTGTGCTTGTAGGTTGAGATGAGAACTGTATTTGTAGCAAGTGGGATAAAAAAAATGTCTATCTTGTCCTCTATTATAGGAAGTAGAAATGTCTTAACAACATGTAATTAGTCATATATGCAATGGGTGAATTATTTAAATGTATTAGTCTTTAATTATTTTACCAATATTGTTTTAATGAATAGTGAAAAAAGAAATCACAAACCCTCATATAAAATTTTGACCCTTTAGTAATGGCCTTCCAAAGTCATAGAACATCTGTATGTATACTCTAGAACAGGGGTAGTCAACCTTTTAATACCTACCGCCCACTTTTGTATCTTTGTTGATGGTAAAATTTCCTTACCGCCCACCAGTGCCGCAGTAACTAATTTTATAGTGCAAGTGCGTTTGTTTGTTTTTTAAAAAAAGAAATATGTATTATAATCCTTTTTTTTTGCCTTTTTTCTATCTTCTATTCTTTTTTTTTCTTCTATGTGTGTGAGAGAGAGAGAGGGGGGTGCAGGTTGTGTGAGTGGTGCTAGATGTGGGTGAGGGGTGATTTTTTTTGTGTGTGAAGAGCGATTCGTGTGCTGTGCCTGTGTGAGGGGGCAGTTCGTGTGTGTGAAGGGGGCAGTCAGTGTGAGGGGTGTAGTGTGTGTGAAGCGTGCATAGGGTCTGTGCTGTGAAATCTTAATGTCTCCCCTTTCTTCTTCTGACCTTTTACCAGGGAGGGGGGACATAATGCTGCAAGCCCTGGTGGTCCAGTGGTGGCATGTTCACTTTAGCCTGCAGCTCCTCTGGCTGCATGCTGACTCTCCTGTCCTCCTGCGAGCATAGCACTGTATTGGAGCATTGCCATGGTAACGTGTGGCAACGCTCTGACCAGCCTGCTCGTGGAAGGAACACAGAGCCTCCCAGGCCTTCCCTCCTGCTGGAACGAAGTGCCAGCAGGCTGGTAAAAGAGGGAGATCTTTGATCTCCTCACCAGTCCAAGGGGGCTTACAGCAAGGCTGGCTCTGCATGGGTCAGCAGGGGAGATGAAAGGATCTCCCGTGCTGGCCTTGCTCCACGGCCATCGAGGCCCACTGGGCTTTTTCTGCAGAACCCACCACCGCCCACTAGTGGGCGGTAGGGACCAGGTTGACAAATAGCACCTCCAATATCTTTGTTCATTTACATGAACAGTGAAAGCTTGTGATGTTGTCCTTGGATAACTAACCAGGGCATGTATACCAAGGTACAGGTATGCACACACATTGAGCAGGGCTAAATTCACATGTTGGACACCTGTAGTTATTGTGTCTTTGAGATCCATTGGTCGGCACCTGATCCCCAGGCTCTGGTAAACATAGGATTTTGTGTAAATAATGGTCAGTACCCGATACATAGGCAGTGGTAGGCATAGAATACTGTTAATATTCTGTTGACTATAGTGTCCCTTTAATATCTCTACATAAACAATTGATAAACTGCAATTAATTTTATTGCAGGGTTAACGCCACCTCTACTGGCTGTCTACCAGTTGCTCCAATCCACCAGTCCAATGCTTCTCACAGAGAAGCATTGTATCCAGTGCTTTTCATAGAGAAGCACTGTATGAACAACCAGTATCCTGTGTTATTCTTTGCTGCTGGTACCTGGTATAAAATAGATCCAAGACACTCAAGGTGTGGGGATTTTGGTGCAGGTTCAGCTATTATGCCCCTAACGGCATCTATTACTGTCCCGTTAAATCCTACAATCGCATTTTTATTAATTATACAGATACTTAATTCTCTAGTGCATTAGCATTATAGGCAGATATTTCTGTCAACTTGTACACAATTATTACTCTGAGTTGTCCAGAGCATTTTGTTCTTTAGATATGTATACAGACGACTTTTTAGACCTCTAAGGTTTGATTATTTAAAGAGCTGGAGAAGGCTGTGGAATGTGCTGGCAGCTGTGACACGATTTAGGGAAAGACACAGATGTTGAAGATGGGAAAGGAGAATAGGGACAAGCCAATGTCATGACAGAGCGCTTTTTATATAAAGTCAGTCAAGATGTAAATCAGCGCAAGCGGTTCTGGAAAATAACAAGCTTGATGGCACCCGCAGAGAAGAGAAGCTTTTGGGTACTGAAGAATTTGATGCTGAAGAAAATGGAATGAAGGAGTATTGATGTTGCAGCCACTTCCAGTTTTCTAGAGCATAAACATATCAGTTTCTTTTCTTTATAAATTATGTCTGTAACGAAGTCTCACTTTCATCTCTCAAAATGCTTATTAACCTCAAGACTGGGAGTATCGGACATGTTTGTACATATGTATCCCCAGTGCTACTTGATAATTTAAACGTGACAAAACCCAGATGGTGAGTTACTGAGCGGGAATATAACAGTTTCTTGATACATTCTAACATACAAAACACACATACATTGTTTGGTTTATAAAACAAACATATAACAATAGTAGTCAAAAGATAACCTATAGATAGTAAATATTTATGTGATCAAACAGGAGTCACACAACAAGACGCCTTAAATATACCCATATACTATAACAATAAATGTTAGCCAATACAATAGTGTTCTCAAACGACCAACAAACTAGTATACAGTTAGGAGGAATAGTTGAGCACCATTTATATAGAGCTAATACTTTTTTTTTTTTTATTCTTTATTTTATTTGTGCATGTGATTAACAGACATATTTGCTATGCCACAACAGCAGGAGCAAACTGATCGATATACATAGCAAGACATCCTTATGGCACTGGTATCGTTGCACATTTTTAGATTAGAGTAAGTAGTTAGGAGAGACAAATCAGGCATGACACTTAGTAAAGAAGTTAAGTAGTTATGAGTGAAACTGGGCTTACTTGCCATGACAGTACCTTTTGGCACTGCCACTTTGCTATCTGCACCCAACAAGGATTAAGTGGACATATACATATAAAGCACTGTGCATGGGTTCGACACATAGAATTACTATCTGAGCCTGCTGGGACCAATGTTATAAGAGGAGTGTTTTGCAAGGCAGAGAGGAGCTTAGCTAGGACAACAAGCAAAAAAGAAAAGGAAAACTTGAGTGATTTTTGCAAGGTGCAATTAAGTTGTACCATATAGCTACTGGATCAGTCCTTTGGATGAGATCTTATAAAGTCCTGAATGCTCAAGATTATGGCAGAGTTCTTAGAGTCTTTGCATATGGTGAGCTGCATCACAATCATGTAACACATTCAAATTAGACTATGCGTTAGAAGACCTACGTGGGTTTGTTTAATCGATACCCAGTGCTGGCAGTGTGCTTGCTCTGAAGGTTGCTTGTCCGTCTGGGAAAGGGTGCACCTTGAGGTGGTGAGTGGTGCGCTGTGTCGCACAGGAGAAGCGTGGATACAGCTGCAGCTACTGTAGATGCCTCCAGGAGGGATAGGGTGGCCTCAGGAGAGTGATGGTGCTTTCCACAGGCACAAAGGAGTTTTTCCACCAAATATATATGCTGCAAACATCACCTTGTTTAGCCCAGTGTAGTGAGCCGACACATCCCTGGAGCAGGTTACTGTGGTGGTCAGATGGCGCTGGATGGTTTCGTCTGTGTGCAAGTTCCATCCTGTGGGTAGTTCGCCCATGTGGCTGGCGTGCGGCAGCCATCCTGGGAGGGTGCTGCCGGTGATTGTTTTCCGCCCAGCTTGGCGTAAAAACAGTTGCTTATGTAGACCGGGATGACCACCCCCCGTTCCGGGGGAGGCCGGAGACCCGGTAGAGCGGCAGTCTCATCCCAGCACAAGCTCCAGCACGCCTCGGGCCTTTGTTGGATTACTGTATGCGGACAGGATCTTAAGGGGTATCTCCTCGTACCCCAGGATCTGGGGCTCAGTTTAGTCTCCGTTACGGGATGCTGGAAAGATTTCGCCTCCAGTTTGCACGTCTGATCCCGTCGGCTTTCCGGCCCCGCCCCCAGAGCTAATACATTTTGTTAAATTTTTTTTATTACAATCTCAAAATTACAAAAATACAAATATCTTCAAAATTAAAATAAAGTACTCACTTTTTATGCAAAGTAGCTAAGGTCACCCATGTAGTAAACTTAATAATTTGTACTTCCTGTGTGTGTGTGTGTATATATATATATATATATATCATTCATATACACTCCTCAGCCCACTGCATTGATTACAATGGTAGGAGTACCCTGGTGCTCTTTTTTTAATCCTTTGGTGGGACTCCTGTTGTGCAGGTCTGGATTAACTAAATGCAATGAACGTATCTATACCAAGACTGATTACATGTAAGATTTAACCAGGACATGCTCCATGAAGTATGTGGCACTAGAAATGCACATGGGCAGAAATAGTAGAGTAAACAAATGTGTAGTCTCTAAAACACATATACTATTTATGACAACTAAAGAAATATAATGAAGGGAATGATCTAAAACAAGTTGAAAATAAATTATATTGGATTCTAAATCTACATAAATGCAGCATATGTAAATGAGGTATTAAGCATAATATATTTAACATAAATGAAACTGCCTAAACCTTGTTCACATTATTCTGTAAGGTATCTTTAAGTGTGAGCGAAGGTCCAGTAGAGCAAGTATGCAAGAGTGCAGGATTTCTTGTATTGCAGATGCCACTTTCAAAATGTTCTAGTTGTAACATATACAAACTAATTCATATCCACTAAGGTACAAATATTCAGCTTTTTTATTTTAATCCTCTTAATATTTTCCATAAACAAAAGCTTGGTTTGTGGAATATATGGAGACTCACTAAAAAGTACTTTCATTTATAAAATCATGTTTTGGAGCAGAGAAACAGAGAAAGTGGATTTAAATTAATGTAAGTGTTGGTTATAATACATGCAGCGCAGAAAGTGTGCTTTCAATAACTGAATGCGCTGTGCACGACGTGCAAGAACAGAAAGTTATTTTTCTGTTATGACAGTTCTGTTGCGATTAGGTCTGTTTACAGCTGAATAATAGTTTTGAAAGTTTAGAAGGAAAAAAATGACTTGTAAAATAAAGCACTCATAATGCTGTCGCTCAGGTACCCACAGCAATAATCCAAATCCCATGTTGGAATAAACTATAGAGCGGACTTGTTTACTCACTAGGGGAACACATTATTGCCTCGTAAAGAAACACAAGCACTCTTATTATTCGCATGGCATCTAAAGCAGAGCTCACAGCTGCTAGTTTATTGGTATACCAAAACTATATTATTTTTGTAACATTGTAACTTGTATAGCCATAGGGTAAATAATGACCTTGCAATACAGCTGAGAGCCTGTGGCTTTCTTTGCAATTTGTAATTTTATTTATTTTTACATTTTGCAGTTAAATATTGATCTTCACATTTCCCACATTGCACAAAGTAGCACACTCCAGGCTGGGATTGATCAATTTGTTTATAGTATGTAGAAGGGATTATCCACATTGCTGGTGATGTTTGAGTATAGAGGGGCACTGCCCCTGACTTATTGAGCTCTACCCGTGTAACCCCATTAAATGCTATGTATGTGTGAATGAATGTAGGAGTGTGTATATATTGTCGCTTGAATGCAGAGGTGTTTTTGTATGTAGTGTTGGTAAAATGCTGAGATGCATGTACATAGACGCACAGTGACACACATGCAGATACATACACACTGACCGATACACAAATGCAGATATATAGACCTTTCTACACAGGGACACACTCATGCGCTGACAAACATGAAGCTACACATACACTGACACAGATAAAAAAAAAAAAAAACACAGATACAGACACAGTACACACATGCAGGTAGACACACATGCAGTTGCATAGATACACACACATGCATAGTACACAAACACTGACACACATAGATACACTTACAAACACTGACACACATAGATACACTTACAAACACTGACACACATAGATACACTTACAAACACTGACACACATAGATACACTTACAAACACTGACACACATAGATACACTTACAAACACTGACACACATAGATACACTTACAAACACTGACACACATAGATACACTGACACACATAGATACACTTACAAACACTGACACACATAGATACACTTACAAACACTGACACACATAGATACACTGACACACATAGATACACTTACAAACGCTGACACACATAGATACACTTACAAACGCTGACACACAAATTCACAGTTAGAAACGCTGACACACAAATTCACAGTTAGAAACGCTGACACACAAATTCACAGTTAGAAACGCTGACACATAAATTCACAGTTAGAAACGCTGACAAACATATGTTTGAATGTAAATACATATATACATACACACATACATATATATATATATATATATATATGCAGACTGACACATATGCAGGTCAAAATGTACATTTTCAGTCACCCTCCTGTTTCCTTCCTTTTGGGTGCAGGAGGGTGGCTGTATCCTTCTGCTCTGTGCCTTCTCTTCTTTCCTGCACTGTGTTAGCTAGAGGAAGTAACTGGCTTTGCCTTCCTCCCAGCACTGGCTTGGCCACAGCGCATGGCCAGCCACCTAAAGACACATACCCATCGGGTGTTCCAAAGTGTATGGGCCACCTAATCGGCCTCCTCCGTGTGCAGGCCTGTGACTGCACCAGCGGTAATTGCCCTGCTGAACATAACTGATAATGATTTTTTATTGACTTGGCCTCTGTGATGGCCAGAAAGCTTCTTGGTTTGTAATACATATTTTGATATATTCTTGAAAATATTTTATTGTTGCAATATTCTTTTTACCATATTTTAAACATGAAGTGTGCTGATTATGCAAGTATTTTTCTCATTGTTACCCAGTTATTTCAATCCCTTCTTCCTACTTCTTTTCTAAGTAATCACTTTAGTGTGTATCACAAAGTTCCACAGCAGTAAGTCTTTTAGCTAAATGCAGAGTAAATGAATGTATCCCCAGAATACGACCCACATCACTAAAATAAAGTGTATTAAAATATTAAAAATAGTGTATTAAATTAGTTCAACTATACCAACAAACAGTATTATATGTCAAAATAAGTGTGCCTTTAAAAGTTGGCAATAAAATAATTTAGTGTTCTCAATTAATTGCATAAATAGCTATATTAAACCATGACAAACAATGTCATCTAGAAATGATTGGCAAGAATCACCTGAAACAAACTCCATAAACAAAGCAAATGCTTACAAACTGCGTGTTTAAAGCTAGGAACTTTATAGTGATAAAACATGTTCTGAATTATGAACCCAACAGAATTTACAATCTTTTTTTTAAATGTATTTATTATTTTGTTAGTATTCTTATTATTTTTAGATGAATTTTTACCTTAATTCTTGAATATCAGTTTACATTACAATTCATAGTAGAACCAGAGCGGAAGTGGAACTAAAAATGTTTGTGACATGGCTGTAAAATCATGTGTGTAATCCTGAATTGTCACACCATCCTAAGGACCGATCTGTGATTTGGTCTGTGTATGTGCTTGTTGTGCACTATTATAATTGCTTAGAATGCTGTTACTATCTATATCGAGCAGCACTGCTGATCTTTAAATCTAGCACTTGCTTAACATTAGGTTTTTAAAAGTCCAATATTTGCTTGTAAGAGAAATGTAGGTGAACCTCAGCCAAGGAAAAGTAGCTTTTTTTTTTGCTTTTTTTTTTTTTTTGCAAAAGAGCGTTTTAAAACCAATAGCTTGGTTTGGAAAGCTACTGGAATTTTATGTTGAGGAAGGATTAGAAAAGACTTCTGTTACCATTTCTGTCTTACGCTGGAACGATTTCTGTCCATTCCTTGCAATATATTTTCCACCAATGTGCTGCAGCACCATCATTTAGCAGTGACCAGGTTAATGTCTTCACAAGACAAGCCAACAATTCTCCCACAAGTGGGGTCCATAGCTCACTCAATATTAAACTAATTGTAGTGCTTATCGTTTTATTTTAGTCATGGTGGCTGGATAATATATTGTTAAACTATTTGAGCGTTAGGCATTTTGGGGTTAAATAAAATGGATATTTTCAGAGTTGAATTTGTCTGCTAAGCAGCTGAAATAATTCCATATTTGTTAACCACATTTCCAGTTTTGGTTTCTGTTGGAAAGCTTCACTGAATTGATTTCCTTTTAAAAGGGCAAACCGAGAATGGCAATGATGTCATTCAGTGCACAGTATTTTTTGTTTGCACTGCTTACATGTGTTCTGTGTCCTTTCGATTATAGCCAGCAACACTGGAATGCACAGAAGGCAGATATCTGACCTCTTAGACCAAAGTATCCAGGTCAACTCGCAGTGTTTTGTCATAACAGCTGACAATCGCTTCATCCTGGTCTGCGGCTTTTGGGACAAAAGTTTCCGCGTATATTCTACAGACACAGGTAATGTGACATGATTTACACGCTCTTCTGGATTAGTTTTTGTAAAGTATGCTAAATCACAAATCTTAATTGTTAATATATGTATATAATTCTTTTAAATGTATTTATTTTTAATGGCTCATCTATATCACGATTATGGAAAAGGCTGTCACATTCCTAATTCCTCAATTCAATAGGAGCATTCATCTTGACCGAATTATTCCTCCTCTTTAATATATTCCTTGTTTTTGATTACCACTGGTAATTTCTGTCAGCTGTAAGAGGAAGGGAAAAAAACAGGGAGGTGAGCTCAGGACAAGTTAGTGAATAATTAAGATGTGCTACAAAAGCTTAAACATACCTAACTAAAAACTCTGGCATCATTAATACTGTAGGGATCCTTTAATTGACCTTCAGAAACTATGTATAATTTGTATAATTTCTCAAGTTTAGCATGTCCAATTTAAAGGTATACTCCAGACATCATAACCACTGTAGTGGTTGTGGTGCAAGGAGGCTGTGGCTCTAGCTTTTGTCAAAAATAAAACAAAAGCATCATCCAAAATATTTGTACAGGTAAGCAGAATTTGTTAAATGTAAATTGCTGTTAACCCTCTCTATGCCACTATATTGACCCGGTTTTACTTTTTTAATGACCCTGAAATGTATATGCAATGGAAATTTTGATACCTCGGTGGCTCATGCATGAAGCAGTGCCTATAAATGTTTAAATATGTAGTTGAGCTATTACTAAGTGAAACACTTAGTGGTTTCTGAATGTAAACAGTACCTGTAAATAACCCCATTCTATAAATAAATAATGCTGCTATGTTTTTGCTGCGGCACAACTTCTGTTTGAGAGAAGAATCAGCCACAACTACTTATCCCTTGTGACTGCTAGATGAGTTACCTCCCCCCATCCTACATGTACTTATTTGACGTTGTGCATTTTACAACTGCCCTGAATTGTACAGTCTATTCATATGCTCTCCATCCTTCTCTCCAGACATGTTGCTTTTAATAAGTGTCTACCGTGTTTTTTTCACTTGTGTGATACCCAAGTAGATAATAGATTTACCTAGACATTACATGATTTTCTATAAAATATTATCTTAATTTCACCCCCAGAATATGTGCCTCTTATCTTACATTTATTTGTTAATTATAATTTTGAATTTATTATTGATGGTGCAGTGTAGAGGTTAATACTGGATGTGGCTGTCAGATTCGAAGGGTTATTACCAACATGTATCGCTAAATGCACTTTTGTTGAAGGGTTTTAATGTATTCAATCTGACATGTGGGACATGGGATTAACACTTCTCTGAGAACTGTTAGAACTGAAATTCAACCGTGTGTTTCTGATTGTTTAATAGCCCAAGATATTTTTAAAATTCTCTGTGTAGAGGGTTTTTTTTTTTTTGTTATATGCTTTTGTAATTTTCCGATAGGCAAGTTACCATCCTTGGAGATCACTCGGTTAGAGGAGGAAAATAATATAAATTTTATTTATTTCTCGTCTCAAGCTCCAGAAACAGAACAAACACATGCAATTTTCCTGTAATGTATAGCTACATGCTACAATAAGTGTTCAACTCAATTATATTTTATCACTTCGGGAAAAAAGGGGCCCTTTTCTTTTTAGCATTCCTTGTTTTGTTTTTTTACTTGTAACAGGAAATTCTTGTGGCGTAAATCATTTTTCCTAAGTAGAGCCAATACTGAAAAGGCATCATAAACCCTCTTCTGGCAGTGGGAATTATTTTCAGACGGCCTTTTACATCCAATGCTGCTCAGGGCCTGCGTCTGTTTTCCTTTTTCCCCCTTTATTTCTTTTTATTTGCAACGGTGCTGTCAAATAAAACATACAAGTAGAAAATGTGTTCTGCAAGAGAAAAAGGCAAATGCTAGTGCCTTATTTAACGTTCTCTTTGGTTTACCTGTACACCATGTGCTTATGTACAGGAAAAAAAATTAAGCCATGATTTAAAAAAAAAAAAAGTGTGGACAAGCATAAGAGAAACCTTATTATTTGTATTAAATTGAATGTCAGCCTCTCGCAATTATTCCCTAGATTCTAAATTAAATCAAACTGAAATGTAAATGGCAAAATTTAATTAAATTAAAATAGCCTTGCTGTGACTAGAGTTGATTTGGAAAACTTATTCAAATCAGGTATTAGAGGTTCTGTTTTGCCATTTGGATGTGAAACCCAATGGGAGTTTACCATTACTGATTAAAAGGTAATTTTAGCCATAGTATGAGAGAATCTTTTCTGGATCACTTTGAAAGGCATATTTCTGTTTGGCACGTAAATATTATTTAAGATGAAAAATTAGTGGATGCTCTGAAATCTTTCTAAATCTATTTGATGTTGCATAGGTGAATATATTTAACTTTCTAAATTATCTGTGGATGGTTAACATGCGTGTGCTCTTAATCTGTTATATTATTACCAATGCAGGGAAACTGACTCAGGTAGTGTTCGGCCACTGGGATGTGGTGACATGCTTGGCCCGTTCAGAGTCGTACATCGGAGGGGACTGTTATGTACTTTCTGGGTCACGAGATGCTACGTTATTACTGTGGTACTGGAATGGCAAGAGCAATGGGATTGGAGACAATCCAGGCAGTAAGTACATGGCAAATATTTCCCATATAATTTACTTTCTTGCCTTTTTGTACCTATTTTGCTGCCACTGGCAATTTTCTGCTATTAATTAAATGTAATATTCTACTGCATTATTTTACTTGCATTCCTTTTTTTAATCAGAGAGATTTTTTTTTTTCCATTTGACAATATCAAACTGTAAAGGGAGCCATAGAAAGACACTATTAAGTAAACTGTAAACCGAATCAGAGAGAGAAAATTGGGCTTTTACTTCTCCCCTCACCTATTTGTGATATGACAACAACCTAATTTCTTACAGGATGATTTAGTACCCATAACTTTTCAGTTCCAGGTCTAGTCTCTTTAAAATGAATAACCTTGATTTTAAATTACCTTATCCCATTGTTTTCTGTATCAAGTGATGGGTATAATGGATTTATGATGTCTCCTGTGACTAGAATCTTAGGTAAACACATGAGAAATGTGCTTCTAGATTGTATACTTCTCGAGGATTGAAATATTGCCCAGTGGGATGTGACATCTCACTGGACTCTTCAGCTATTAAACAAGAACAGATGAAAGTAAACATAATTGGAAGAACGGCAGTATGTAGAAGGGGCGAGTGTCTTGTTTGAAAAAAAATTTTAATGTAATAATTTAATTTAGCCTACATTCATCTACCTTGTATAAAGCAGGCACTATATTGCTCTACCCTCACCATAACCAGTCATATTGGGCAGCATCTCAGTCTGTTGGCAAACATTGGGAGCCATTTCGGGTTTTTTTTTCAACCTCTGCCCGCTTTCTTCCATTTTTAAGTCTGTTACTGCAATTAGGTATGAATGTATACAGAAAGCCAGGTAGGTTAACTTGGCATTTTTGAAATTTTATTTTTATATACATTTTTGTGTTTTATCTTGTGTGCGTGTATGTATCCGTATTTATAGCAGTGTTAAGATGTTGCATTGAACTCCAGGAATCACATTTTTGTATCTATTCTAAACAAAATCATTTATGTATCAAATTGTACTTACAGTTTATACACATCTGTATTAATATGCACATGTATAATAAAAATATATGCATAATATACATTTTTAAAAGAAAAATATATTTTATCTATAAAATACCTGTTGTAAATTTGTATTTTATATATTTATTTATAAGATATCCCAAAGGATCTATTTAAGGAATCAATGTCATTTTTGACTGTCTCTCTGATGCTCAGTGATATGTAGACCCTGACCATAGCATACAGACACACTTACTGACATATACTGTACACTCTTATATAAGCTCTTCCTTACAAGCAGCTACACATGTGCCTCACTGAGCCAATACTGGCTCTGCTGATGAAGTCAGTCTGTTTGCACAGATTGTCAACCGCCATTGTATGATGTCGTCATACATCCCAGCAGCCTACAGCTCTTTACATTGCGTGAAGTGACTGGTTTCTGCTGTTACTTACACCTTTCTTTCACTAGTAGCTCCAGGGCTAATTGTTTTTAACGTAACAATAAAAGTTTCGCCTGCAGCAGCCTCCAGTTGGCCCAGGCTAGAGCTCTGATGGAAAGACTGTTATGTGGCTTTAAGAAGTGTTTGGAGGTTGTGATTTCCTGCCAAGGCAGTGTTAAGTATTGACTGATAAGGTGCCCAAACTAGTGCACTATTTTATTTTTTCAGTCAGCTAAATTTAGCAAATAAATAGTAACAACTGTGCATTTAAAATCAACAGAAATGTGTTTTTTTTTTCCCCCAATAGAAGAAGCACAGTTAACTTGTTCTGATTTAGAAAATCAATATACCATTTTGTTTTAGATGGGGTGCCCCATATTTCCTATACAACTGTATGTAAATATGCAATATGTTGCTGTTTCCATTAGGGGCACAAAACAATAACTGAAAATATTAATAGCAGATTCCTTTACCAACTGTCACCGTAACATTTGCTAAAATGTTATTCATGTTTTAATAATTGTATGTACACACACACGTTTTGCAAACCTGAAAATCATGGTTAGATATAGATTTATAGATATATAACTATTCTAATGATTTAAATTTTTGCAAACTTAATTTTCTCTTTATTAATTTCTAATAATTCTTTATTTTCATTTACAGTTTTTTCATAGAGGCGAATAAACAATTGCACTAATACAACTGTTTACAGAACAAAGATAAAGAGAAAAATAGAAATTAAAACATGTAAAACATCATTGGATGAGGGATAGGGTATGCACAGTCGGTCAGTTGTAAAGCAAATCTCTTATCAATGTGTCTAACCAGTTTGGCAAATAGTTGAAATTTTAGCACATAAAGTAGATACCCAACCTGCCTGGAGTAGTGACCTGCAGTGGGGGATTAGGAAAAGGTGGATCTTGCAAGGGAGATGGAGGAGTTGGTATAAGCAAAACCTTGAAGTAAAAGCCTTGTGGGTGATACATCGTTATGCTGAGTATTTGGGGGTGGGGATTGGCGGGAATAGGTATATTGCAGTGGTTGATGGTGGCTAGATAATGGAGGAAGGGGGTTTAAACATTTTTTTTTTTTAAAAGGGGGTTTGGAAAAAGTATATACATGTCGATTAGGACGGATGAAGGTACAAGGAAGGATTAATGTAAAGGAAATTCTTGGGTAGATAGGCGTGAAAACGGACATACATGTCTGAATAGTTGAGTGGTGAAGGAGGAAGGAAAGATTAATTATCACACCCTTTTTAACTAATTTTTCAAGATGCATTTTTTTTAATTTTATTTATTTAATGTTTTTTTTATATCAACGTCCATTCAATTTAACATGTTGTGTGTGTATATCTATGTTTACAGCCATATGTCTGTATGTGTGTGTATGTATGTATGTATTTTTTCTTTATATCACGTCTTGTCAAAGTAGTAGCCAAAAGGTAAGTATTTTTTAAAAAGCCGTAACAAAACGCAGCCCTACTGGGTAGTCGCATACCTGCACTGTTAAATCAAACACTTCCTCCCACTCTTTGCTGCTCTGAGAAATAATTGTGCTGCATCATGAAGAATTCACTTTAAAGGTGCTCTTCAAAGTACAAAGCCCACACTCTTCTTGCTTAGTAGATTATCCTCCTCCTCCTTCTGCCTTTAGTCACACAAGCCTGGGGAAGAAGGGCTTCAGACTCAATGTATATTATATATAGCTTGCAAAGTGATTTACATAGAATAGGAGCTATTATTTATGCAAACCTGAAAAGAAAAAATATGTCTAAAATAATTTATTATTAAATTCAGGTTACACTGGCCTTTAAAAGGAAAATAATCCTGAATGTTCTACTTGTTTGTAGTGCCTTGAAAACCATGTTGAGTCTTTGTAATAGGGCTGGCACAAAGGATATTAACTAGTGTAAGTGATATATACAAAGTGTGTATATATATATATATATACACACACACACACACACATATATATATATCTGTGCCTATCTGCCTTTCTTCTACATTGTAAGTGCATTTGAGCAGGGCTGTCTTCACCTTTTGTGTCTTGTGATTTGTGATTGTCAGTTGTAGGCACTATATAAATGATAAAAAAATCTGTCTTTCTATTGCTATTGCTAACTTTTTTCTTTTTCTCTAAACCAAAACCTTGAAAAGGTCCCACGATCCCTGGAAGAATATTCAGTTCATCTAGTGCTGCCTTCATCTGACTGGGGTCTTAGCACAGAGCTCAGAATAAGATGCCATTAACGTTTTAGTTTTAATATCTTTCATATAGCGGTTTAAATGAATAAATATGAGGAGCTCTTTTTTTTTTCTTTTTTTTTTTCTTGGACATAAACCATCTAAAAAGTTCCTTTGTGTATTTTCAATAAGTACATTAATGCAGGTTACCAGCCGTGCTGCATAAATTTAATTCCCTGCATAGTGCAACGTTTGTTGAAAAGAAATATTTTGCATCTTGTCAAGTGCAGCACTAGAATGTGGCTTTTGAAAGGTAATTAAAAATGATTTAAAAACTTCATTATGAAAAGAATATTGTACTGGTGCAGTTTGGATCCCAAGAGCAGCACACTGTAAAATGCAGTAATTGTCCAATAACGCAGGTTATACTAGTCGCATATTAAGCATGGAACAATAACCAGCTGAATTGCAAACCTTGTTATATTCATGTATCCATACAGGTTCCTTGTGCCAGTTGAGGAACCAAAATATACTTAAAATAAAATAATAATAATCCACAACTGCAGTGGCTATTATTTTATGTACAATGTGTTTTAGTACCGTAACTGCTTTTTCTTTTTTTTTTAATAAATTGTTTCAAAAGCATGCCAATATGTTGGTATGCGTTGTGATCAGCAGACATAGTACTCCCCAGTACAGCATTCCTCTGTTTATATATGATGGCACGAGAGACACGCTACTTGAATATCTTTGCCTGTAATATTCAAGGATTGTGACTGCAGTGATACTCTGAAACCCTGCTGAATCTAAATATTTTCCTATACAGCGAAAACTTTCTCCTGAACTCAGACTAATAATTCTAAAACAGTTGATCCTTTATTAAAAATTATGGAGAGAATGGGAAGGAAATGGCAACTTGGGAAATGTGACATAAATATTTGCTGTTTTTACTGTGCAGCAATTCCATAACGCATAATCCATTTATACTATAAATTGACCTTTTTTGTACAGTTTTGTATAAATGTTTTCGGGTATGTGCCCAACACTATTACACTAGTATGATTTATTTAGATCTTCCTCAAGCAGTTTGATTATGGATGGTGTATTCATGTTTAATATATATCAATAATCCATTTCAATTACGGATTCCACAGCCTTTAATAAATATAAAAAAAACTATATATGTCAACCCACCTAATTACATGCTCACAACTTAGTGTGTGTGTGTGTATGTATGTATATATATATATATATATATATATATATATACATATATACATACACACATACACACACACACACACACTTTAAGTTGTGAGCATGTAATTAGGTTGGCTGACTTAAAGCCAACAGTCTTTGTATAAAGTATGATGTAATTTCAGCATGGGAAGAAACATGCCTGGCCCTTTTAAGAATAGCCACTATGCATGAGCCCTATTTAATATTTTCTCATATAAATATTCATATCTGGCCAGTTTAGTAAATAATTTTACTGGTTTCAAAGTGCATTTACTTAGCTTGAACTGTAGATTGAAACTGCTATCCAAACATTAACCCTATCTGCTAACAACATTAAAACATTTTTTTTTTGCAATTTTTCTGTTTCTTAAAACAGAGTGCAAAAGGGTTGCAATAAGCCCTTTTTTGTTTTTTGTTTTGTAATGACACCATCAGGAATGCAGTAGGCAGCTAAATGTACACACAAGACTTCCTTAACTCACCTGATGTGTGTATGTAAACCTTTATTCTATAAATGTAATATTTTAAATGAAATATTTGTGTTAGTCTCTATTTAAATTTAAATGTGTCTGTCATTTACTATTTACACACACATACGCACGCATGCACACACACACACACACACTCTAGAAGGAGAGCACTCAATGGACCTAATTTGAATGTGTGTGTGTGTGTAGTGCCAACTTGTAAATAATGACGTACTGGAACAGTAGGTGAAGTGGGCACGGCTCAAATTAGCTTACAATCCCATGTGCATATACATAACTTCTACATATTTCCTCAGCACTTCACAATTATAGAATGGAAATATTAGACATACAAAACCAGAAACAAGAGTTAAATAAGGTCCCGCTTTGATGAGCTTACAATCTCTATATAATATGTGTGTATTTGTAGTAGGAAAAACCTGTTGGTTTATTGACAAATAATTTTAAATTAAACACTTAATTATACATTTGATAGTAATATATATATATATCACTGTCTTTTTTTAATAAACAAAATATTAAAGACAAAAGTTCACTAGTTGCTACAGATAGTCACTAAGAATTTTGAACTTCTTATTTTAATAATGTCCTTTATAAAAGCTTCACATGCACTTCCACCTTTAATTTAGGTACTTGGCTGCATTTGCAGCATGTAATCAGACATGCAAATATAAGACTATCACACTGCTTTATGAATGCAGTGTTCTTCATGTACCAGTTTTAAAATTAGAATACCGGTATTTCTAATATTGTTTTCATTGTATACTTTCTTTGGCAAAACAATGGTGCCATCTCATGGCGAAGTCCTGTAATACAGTTTTATTTTAATTTTATTTCTTTTGTTGTATATATATATATATATATATATATATATATATATATATATTTTTTTTTTTTTTTATTAATACATTTTTGACCTGGCTCACCAGCGTGAGTGGGTTAGCAGGAGTAAGAACGGTACAGGCAACTTATTTAATACAAACATCTTAGCATACGCATGACTATACGGTCTGTTGCGTGGGTGCTGTGCATGGGAGCAGGTTTTTTTCTGTTTGTTTATAAATGCCTTATGGTCTATGTCGGGTAGTCATAATCGGTTCTTGTTTCTAGGTAGTCTGTCGTGTACATTCGGTACCTGTGGGTTATCTGCAACCCTTAGGCTGAAGTGTGGGAGGACTGTTAAGGGGATGGTCCTGGTTTAGGTGTCACTTGTGAGAGTTGTGTGTGTGTCTTAGTAGTGATATGTCCTATGCCAGTGTTCAGGCCGCATAGGTAGCCTTGCTTGCCCCGGTGCTGTGTCGAACTGTATTTGTGCACCCCCAGGATCTCCTAATGTCTATGGATGTTTCAGGTCTAGTCTTGGGCGAATGGGAGGAGGGGGACCTGGCATGTCTACGGGCAAGGTTGGGGTGGCTGCGTAGTCTCGTCTGTTGTGGTAAGCAGTAGGGGGTTGTCACCATGAAATACACATAAAATAATATAACAAAAGCATATATAACTTTGAACCACACCAGTAAGCCCAGGAATGCTGGCCTTCGTAAGTGGGTAGAGAGTCTTGGAATATGAGGCAACGAGTGCCGAGGTGTGGCTGGGCAAGTAAAGCCTTAATAAAAACAGCTAGCACTTCGAACCACTTAGGTTAGGACAGGGACTGAGACCGTTAGATGTGGGCCGAGAGTCTCTCAACTTGATGCAATGTAGGCCTAGGTGCGATTGTGCAGACTAAGGCGAAATGGCCTCATAGCTTTGAACCGCATAGGTGTGTACAGCTATTGAGGCCACTGTTGCTAGGCAGAGTGTCTCGGAGGTTGAGGTGTAGTGTGACTAAAAACGTTTGGGTGAGGGGAGTGGTAGGACCCACACAGTGGTAGACCACAGAGGTAGGTTCTGTTGCTGAGGCCGTCATAGTTGAGCCAAAAGTCCCGGAATGTGGGTCAGTGGATACCGAAGTGTGACTGGGATGCTACATGGGCGAAAAACAAAGTGTAAAGTCTGGGTCTAAAAAAAAAAAAATCTTAACTAACTTCGAACCGCAACTGGGGTATGTCTTGAGGACAGTAGGAGTGGCAGTGTGGACTGAGTCCTGCGGTTTAAGTTGGGGCTACCGCGGCATCCTCTGGCAGTTGTCTTTGAGGCACGAACGGTGTAATCCTCGCTGGGTCCCATCGGTGCGTGGCAGTGTTTTTTCCAGGCTGTCCTGCAGGAACAAGGGAGTTCTCTGGTAAGCAGAGTGTTGGCAACAGCATCACAGCCACCTTGGTGAGCGCCATCGGTAGGTTATGTCGTTTTGCCTCAGGAGCACCGTGAACGATTGGAGGGACAGTCGCCATTGCAGGGTGTCCTCTGTCAAGTCCGCGTAAAAGGTAAGATTTGCATTTTCAAAGCTGAAGGGTGCCTTCCCCTTAAGGGCCGCAAGGATTGCTGCTTTGTCTGCACCAGAACGGAACCTCACCACTAGATCACTTGAGGCTGTAGTTGGGGCTCTCTGTGGTTTGGGGAATGTTTCGGCTTCAGCAGGGCTCCGATGAGCCTCCGCCGGTATGTTGCCTCATATGTTTGTTATTACAGCGTCTGAGATATTCAAGAGCTGCAAATTATTGGTCTGTGGTCTCTTGGTGTTTCTTAAGCACCTGCACCTCGCTTTGAAGGTCCGCTATTGTTTGGGCCTGCTTGTCTGAGGAGGCTTCGATGTGGCCCACCAGGCCCGTCAAGTCCTTGTGGAGCTGGGCCACGTCAGTTTGGAGTACTCGTTGCAAGTCCCACAGCATGGATCTCAGTGTCTCTTTGGTAACTTTTTTTGTGGCTGGTAGTGTTAACGGGGAAAACATCCCACTGGTGCATTATAATGCCCTGTTTTGGGCTTGTCCAGTTTTTTTGTTATCCGTCCCATATCCCTGGTGGGTCTGTGGGCTATGTTTGCGGCTCAGTATCTTGGCGGGAATCTGTGTTTTAACGGTCGTGAGTGTGGAGCCCATCTATTGTGTGTCTGTTTCGGTTTGCTTCTAAGCTCCGCCTGTTGTATTTTTTTTTATTTTGCTAGGGGAACACTCTGATTACAAATAAATATTTTTATGTACCTATATTAAAGATCTACAGTGAAGATATACGTCTAGTAGCTGTGTCTCTGACAGCCACGTGAGGTGTCGTTTAGGCAGAATGTAAATGTTTTGCTTGAGAAAAGGGACTGGTGTCTGTTTCATTAACCTTTTAAAGACAGAGGCAGCAGTTGTCCAAGTTCTGAAACTAAACCTAGAATATGCACTGTGTTCATTCAACCATAATTTAAGGGTTTCTCTTTAAGTCCTCCCATTTGGACGGGTGGGGATTATCCCGGTGCCCACTGGACACACTTACCACACCACAAGCGGATAGCCTGTTTTCCGCTACTCGTAAGACAACGTGGCTGAGCAAAGATGGCCGCTGCAACAAAGCCCTCACTACAGCAATCAGACCCAGGGAGCCAGGATTGGGTGCGGAGCTTCAAAGCCAGATTCGATAAGATTTGCCAAGATTTCTGTGCCCGGGTAGCTGGCTGCCCCCTGGCTCCTGCAGTGCCTGTCCTCACCCACTGCCGACTGCTTAACCCGCGATGGGGCACTATCTGACTTGGTGGACACTTCCTGATCTGACGCTCACACCCAGTGTAATTTTCCTTACCATGGGAATAATCCCTTTCTCTACCATAGTACATTCTCCCTGCATTTTTCTCAGGGTTGTAGTGACAACGTTACGCCTGTCTCTTTAACTAAAAATTGTGCTGTTATTAATTGCCTTGATATTGTTTACATTGTATTTTCTTTCATTAACTTGGAAGTGCTGTCGTGGCACAACAAGCTTGTTTTGTAACCCTAAGCACTGAAAAAAAAGATACATTCTGGTTATATTTGCTCCAAGACTTACATAAACATAAATAGGTAGAATAAGAGAGGAGAACGATGTGTTAGGGACCTTGCATTTGTGATTAGCAGTGTGTCTACCACATCTTATCTCACCCCTCTTGACTACCGCAGTCACAAAACTGGTGAAGCCTAAGTCTGCATTTCAATTCCTTCACAGTTAAGCTGGACTCTAGGAAAATGCTGCAATTTCTGCAGACTAAAAAAGGAACATTTTCTTCATATACACTTATGCTTGAAATTTGATCTGATTTATAGAAATGAGCTGTGTAAAGCAGGTGGTCAAGGAGCATGTGCTGTAATTTATTAGTTTTGATAAGATGACCTAATTCACAAGCATTTTGTAGCTCAATATATTTCGGTTCTATGGTGACAGATTCGTAGGAAGAAACCGGTGTTCGTTTTCTCAATGGGATGGAATGAAAGCAAGACAAGTTTGTTTACCTTTTTCCAGTACAGCTGTATCTAGTTTTCATGATGTATATTCAGCTACTCTCTTTTCAATGTTTTGACTGCTACTCCCCCACCTAGAGAAAGTTGTTGCTTGCAATACGTTCTGCTGTAACTCTTTATGAACCAGTAAATACTTAAGGGATTACCATTCAATGATATTCCTATTGCATGGGAATATCTGTTTTCCTCTACCTCTGGGATGAGAAATAGGCAGTCATGAACCTAGATGTAGCTAGGACCACCGGAGACAGGGGTTGATTTTGACAGAAATGTGCACCCCCACCCAGTTGCACAGCTTAAAGGGACATTCCTGGCTATGTTTGACCAACACTTTTTAAAATGTTCTTTACGTGCATTAAAAACAAAAAAAAAAAAAAATTAAAAAGTATGCTCACATTTAAAGCTCTTGCATATGCTGTAAATTAACAAGCAAGCTGTAAATTAGGTAATCTAGCACTACTGAGCTTATACCATAAGCAATGCTTTATGGGCACAGCAAGGATTTAGGTTAATTGTAGTACAGTTGTCACTTTTTACTATAGGATATCATGTCATCATTTACAGAATTTTTGGTGATAAAACAAAAATGTTGGAGATTAGGATGTAGGGGCAGAAAGTTATTATAAGAGTTATTATTAAAGTTATTTTAAGAAGATAAATATAAAAGAAACATGGCCAGCAAAGCTAACTGCAGCCTAACCAACTCATGGCACCTAACATGCGTAAGTTTCTGGAATGCCCCTTTAAGCTTGGTACAGTGGGTGAAGTGAAGTTAAGTACCAGTATGTATAGAAGAGGAGTTTCACCCACTGGCCTGGCAATTAGCTAAAAAAATAAATAAAAAAATAAGACCTATATAGGAAAGAGAACATAGGCACACAAAGTAGTTTTCCACATAGGAAGTCTTTACTAGGAAACAAACTATTGCAACATTTTGGCTCATGGCTCCTTATACGAGCCGAAATATTGCTTTTTATTTTTTATTTAGTGCGCTAATCTGGAATTGTATACAAATTCAGTAACATTATTTTTATCTTCATTTATATGTTCCACATGTACACTCCTGGTTTATAAATGACATTGCAAGCTCTACTGAGGGAAAGTGATGAGATAATTAGAACTGAAAGTTATGTTTACAAAATCAGGTTCGATCGGCTCAATCATACATATACTAATATTGGCAAGTTTGCATTTGGCAGAGGATGAGGAGGTTTGGGATGGGTGCCATGCTAGCTATGCAATTCATGTCAAAGGTGAGAACAGACAGGCCTCACCACCGTTCTGATTTTGGCGAGACAGGGTGGTGGTGTTTGTTTTTTTCCCTTGGTTTCCTGCCTTTGGGAACATCATGTGCTTGCACTACGCTAGAGGCACTAGGCACTAGTGACTGTGCTGAGAGCATGGAACCAGTGCTCTCTGCACTTGTCTCTCCTCGGAGGCCTGGCCTTGTTTATTAACAGGTAGTCTGCCAAGCATTTATGCCTTGCCCCACACCATTGTAGGCAATTACGCCCCCTTCAGGCAGCAGCAATGATACAATTCATATCACTGCTCCACACCCTTTTACCCTTTTACCATGCTCACTGATGTCCATTTCACGGGACACCAATGTTGGGGTCTATGGAGAGCAAACCTGAAAAAGCTGAATGATGTATAAGCTTACCATGTACAATATTCTGCACTATTGTGTGAGCGCAAATAGTCTGGCACGACTATGCTTCACTAAACATTGGTTTAAAGATGTGAATGGCTTGCTCTGTGCGTTATGGGAGGTTTCTTCTCATCCCTCAAACAGGACAGTTGGCCTAAATGATATCTGTCCCCAGTGTTCTGGAACAGTAGGGGAGTTATGGCATCAAATGATATCCATGGGCCAAAGGCCAACACATAAGGAGTATTGGAAACTGGCGAACTATCTTTCCTTTCAATCTAGAAGATGAGTGTATGAGTATTTGTGAGAACAGGCACTTGTCTACAGCTTCTGGCAAGGTTGAATGTCTGTATACATGTGTGTATAAGTATATATGAGAATCATATATGCACAAAGTAAAAGTCCTTTATGCTGAAATATTGATGGACTATTAAATCACCACTACGTTTTGAAATGATCAGTTCTCTCTCTTCTTTAAATAAAAAAAAAAAAAATGTTTTTTTTTTTTTTTTTAATCTTTAAGGAACACGCTTAATTCATACCATATGCACCATGATCAGCCCATATCTGAACACAGTGCAATTATTTACCTTACTTAGCTGCTGAGAAAAATGAATGTACCATACAGCCCTAGGGCTATGTCACATAAACAGAGGAAAGGGTGATTTATGCCTGGGAACTAGAATTCTGTAATTTAAACCAAGAATTTGTGCAGCTAGACTTTGATGCAGTCCAAATGTTTTGCAGTACAAAATTCATACATAAATAGGAAGTGTGATGGTGCTGCAATTAGTACTTGAATTTGCAGTTTGTCTAGTAAAATGAGCCCAAGCGGCGTGTAAATATTGTATGTAATTTGATTTATTTTGAAAGGCTTTGTCACAGTGGCATTTAAATACAGACAGATAATCTACCAGTAACCATGTTTTTAGTAGTTTGTTTACTGTTTGTTCTTGACATTTATTTTACATGCTGATAGTGTGGGTTCGCTGTACTACCTGCACAAACATGTGTTGCCCTGCACTTTGTTATAAAAATAAAATACATTTAGGTCAGGATCTTGAGTGATATGTTGGGATGCATGTAGATTGTTGCTGAGTGGTACACAATGGTTCTTTGTAATACTGCATTCATAAACATCTGCAACCCACACTGGCAGGGCTGGATTTTCCATTAGACAGAGGACATGTGCATGTAGGCAGGTGCCTACTCATAAGGGGCTCCTGTTTTCAGCATTTATAATGTGCCTTTTTGTGGCTCAAGTAGGCTGTTGGGGAGAGATAAGTACCACCAACCTTGGCCAATATCCCCTGTTTCCAATCATCCTCCTACACTTGATAGAGCTGCAGAAACATTTATAGAGGATGTTTGTGTGTGAGGCTGGACATGAAGTGGAAGGGATTACTTCCAATCTTCCCACAAGAAGTGTTTTGCAGGAGGTGCAGTTACAGCAACAATTGATGCACATTGTATAAAAGACAACATTGAGTGAAGCACACTGTATAACACCCACTGCAGCTCAACAATCAATCCTAGATGGCTGACTGGATTACAGCAGTCATAGGAGGGTGAGTTCTTGGCAAATAACGCTTTGATATTTGCATGCCCTAAACACATTTTCCCTAACCCTGAATGTACACTCTTCACCAAATAAAGTAAACAGACCTTTCCTTCCTTCTTACCCAAATGTGTGCACTCAACGCCTAAACCTAAAATAAACCTTTACTTAATCTCTAGTTTATTTCTTCTCAAAAACTAAACACCCCATGTACACCAATGCTAAATTTAACCCTATTCAAACCTTAAACCCAATAGTCCTACACCATAACTGTAACCCCTATCAAGCTTTTAATGCTTTTAACACTCTTAATGTAGCATATTCAAAAAGGTTAAATCGCCAGGTCAATTCACCGTGAAAAAGTCAACTTACATATAACTAGCTATAAATAACCAAAAGGGCATCTCGCACTGGCGTTTTGATTCAGTGCTTATTTGTTTCTTGGTTCCAGTTACACTAATTTTTTTAAATAATTTTTGCAGGTTTTTTTAAGCTTTCAATTGTGATGCATTGTGTGAATGCCATGTATTTACAATTCTTGTGTGCGTGCTTAGCTCAGGAACCCTGCTACCATTGGTGGGTAACTGTGATGGCCAGTCTTTTTAAATTTGTCTCTTTTTCCCTATTCTCATGTGATTTTATTTCTTGGAGCCTAGATTTAATTTAGTATGTTTACAGCACAAAGTGTAACAAACTTAAATCCACAATCCAAGAGTTTGTGGATTATTAGTGGGTTTTCTTCTGCATCCTCTGTATAATTGTGTTTATACACAATGTGTAAATCGCTATTCTTTGTCTCTATTTGTGCCAACTCCTGACTTTTCTGTGCGTGCATGCTCTCCGCCTGACTCAGTCTTGATCACAACTTCCTGCTCCAAAAAGATCATGTAAAGAGTGATAAACCCACGTTTTTACCTATGTTAATCTACAAGAGACAGTCGTGCAAATGTAGATGAAGTAATCATTGATTCTAGTTCGCTGGGCCACTAATGTTTTGCATATAAGGATTATGAGATAAGTATTAAGCACTGGCCTTTTATGATTACAAATGAATGTGCTTATTGAACCTTTGAAAAGAACCATATGAATTTAGATCATCTAGTGAATTTTGTACATTAAAGCATTTCCAGATTAACATAGTATGTTAACAGTGTTCGTAATTTAGGTTGTCCCAAATATTTAGCACAATGTTACATGTTTCTAGGAGTTTTCATACCAGGGATATTAAGTTCAGATACTTGTTTTGTATGTGTTTATATCTTTTATATCATACTTAAATGTCAAAGGAAAATGGTTTAGTGTGTGTGTGTGTGTGTGTGTGTGTGTGTGTGTGTGTACACACACATACATATATGTGATGGCTATGGGGCTTATTTTACATGTGCTTGCAAAACATTGCCTATTTGACAAAAAGAGAATTACCTTTCCTTTCATTTTTCTGTAAGAATCCACTTTCATGAAGCATAAATCTTGGCTAAACTAAGAGCTTTGTTACTATAAAATATGGATTTTTTTTTTCCTCATGAGCACAATGTCGTCTTTCTAAAATGAGCTAGTCCAGCAATGGTTGCAGCCTTTCTCAATACTTTTTCTTTCAGGAAACAGAATCTGTGCTGTAATTATTCACATTACAGGGATATAGATCATGGTTTGATGTCATTACTACAAAGATATGCTCTCAGTCCATAAAAATGCCACTTCAGATTTATGCTATAAAAATGTCCAAGCATTCCTAACTAGTACATTTTGTAAATGGAATGACCAGTTAGAATTCTTCCTCTCTGTATAGGTATTACAATAAAAATACACTGCTACAGCCCTGATATATTCCAACATTTTCTAAATATTGCAAATAGAGAATTATAACCTTGAAAATTTTGTGAAAAATAAATCTCAAAAAAAAAAAAAGTATGGCTCTGTCAGGTTCATTCACTATATCTGTTTGGAGCAATTATTCTTGTAAATTCCACATAATTTCTTTTATGTGGAATTTACAAGAATAATTGCTCCAAACAGATATAGTGCTAAAAAATATATGTACAGAGAAATTTATTGTGTTTTGAGTGTTATCTTGGATCTTAAGGACAGGTACCTATTCTTTATTGGAATGGCTAGGAGTTAAGTGAATTAGTTTGTCTTGTGCATAAAAGTGGTTTTATTTATATATTTCTTTTGAAGAGGAATTCTTTATAGTCTCTGTCTCTGCATCTCTTGTGCCATTAAGACTGGGGGCATCAATTCTTGGTAGGCATGAGCACTCAGGAGACTGTATTGACCATTCTTAGAATCAGTTATTTCATAAGTAATTTTTACTTGCAGACACTCCAGACTGGTTTTTAGCCCTACCGGTTAATGCATTATATGGAAAATTTATTAAAATTGGAGTAAATCCAATTTTTAAAAACTGCTTTCATGTAAAGGGCATGTTTTTTTCTCAACATCCCCAGGGCTTGTAACTTTTACATTAGGATCTTCCTTGTATGATAAGCAGAAAAACAATGCTGAGCATGTCACATATATCCCTGCTATTTCTTGTTTCTGTAGTATGTATTGCAGCAAAGAACAGAAACATTATTTTTTATGCTAATGGCACCGCTTCTATCAGCTTACACATAGTTACATTCCGTTTTTGCTTATCTGAGGAGTTATAGGCACAGCCACGTAACAGGCTCCATTATAGACCTCTATGCAGGAGCCTGCTCTCTCTGAGGTATTGCATTGAGGGATGTGTTTGTAATGTTTACCAGCCTTTGCAGTTATAAGAGACCAAGACCAGGGTAATAAGGGAGTTAGTGCATAAAGCATTCTTATTTTGCTTGGATTTAACATTTAAGTGTCTATAAATATGTATGCCTATATCAATGCAATATGAGATTTGTCTTAGACCATCTTTAGTAATTGGCATGAGTTTATGAAAAATCAACTGGGTTGAGGTGTTTATTGATGAAATTGGTTGTTCAAATACTGCCAAAAAAAAAAGGCAGTTGGGAGATTTATCAAAGTGTTTTGTTCTAAATGTGGTCTAAAGTACTAAAAGTAGGGCAATCACCATGGAAACCAGTGGAACCAGCAAACATATTCCATTGCTGACTCCTCCCCTTTTATATTTTTGCACCACTTTTAAGGACAGACAAAAATTGATACGTATCACTCAGTTGATCAATTTGTATTGGTATTTAGAGAAATAAGTCCATATTAGGATAAATAGTCTGATGTAGCCGCATGTCTGTAAAGTAGTCATCTGTTTAGCTCTGGTATTAGAGGAACAATTCAGACGATCTTTAATCTCATTTAACTTGTTCATCTTCTTTAAGTTCTCCATAAAGATGCAGAAAGAAGCTCTTTCAGTCCCTTTTTTTGGGATTTACACCAGCACTCATAAACCTGTTTAAGGGACAAAGACTTGTTTTTCCTCTCTTTGAAGTCACTCTCCTAGATTTTAAGCCAGTTTTCCCAAATACCATTTAGAAAAGTTTTAAGTGGTGCCGCTTAAACCAGCAGCCAGATGAAATGCTTCCTATGCATTGCAAAAATCATTATTCTTCTAAAGCAGTAGCAGCACCAATTTTTTTCAAAGAGATCTGTTCTCCTTTACAATCAGCTCTTAAATAGATCTTTACCATTGAGAAAACCATCCACTAAATCCTTCAAAATATTGTACTTTTCATCTTTTGTCCTTTTTTGTCTTTATATGGATCATGCCAGCTTTCAGAATGTGTTGGTGAATCTGATCTATGTGGGGCTCACATTGCTATGATGTAAAACACATTTTCTATTAGTAATTTCATTCAGTCCAGCTAACCTCTTATAAATCTTTTAAACAAACTTATTAAAAGGAAAAAGTTGAGGGTTTTTTTTTTTTTTTTTGCCTTCTGTAGATTTCTAGTTAAAAAGTGTGAGTAATTAAAGAGACACACTAGGCACCAGAATGACTACAGCTTAATGTAGTGGTATTGAGGCAAGGTGCCTGTCCCTGTAGGCTGAGCAATGCAAACCTTTTCATTTCCAAGAAAAGGCAGCGTTTACTAGACTTGTGCAAAATTTCAGTTCAATTTCAACTGGATGAGGTTTAGCCACCATGCAGGTTGGCTCGGCGTCCTTCAGAACCTATGTAAAAGGCAAAACCGTTTTCCCATAACTGGAGACCTGCACCAGGGTCCTCCTGACATTGTAAGCACATTGTACAGTTAATAATACACCTTTTAATCTAAAGTCAAATTCTTGTAACAATAAGTATCTTTGTCATTGAGGTGAAGTGAAAATTGTCAAGGAAGACACCCACTGATCTACATGCCAAAAACATGTTCATAAATTGTTTAATTTTTTGTTTATTTAAGTCACTGACAACTTTTATTTGTTTGTTTTTTCATTAATTAATTTAAAGCTTTGTTTGAGTGTTATTTGATGGCCAAAAATTATTTTGCAGAACAATGTGAGTAATGATTTAAATATATATATAATGAAATGGGAATTACACTTTCCCCCCAAGTTTATTAAAAAAAAATTACATTTATACAGATTTTTTTTTGTAACATATGGTAACACCTGCATTATGGAACATTGAGTTGAAGATTATTTGGCAAAAAGTGACAATTCTGTGAAGTGTTTTTTATTTTTGTTTTGCTTTTGGGAGCAAGTTGTTTTGTTTTTTTTGTCTTGTTCCTTCCAATCTTTGTGCAAAAGAGAGTTGTCTTTTTCAATTACACTGTCGCACATTCATACCAAGGTCAAGATAAAGAACCTCTTGATCTCCTTCAGACTACTCACATGCCGACAGTATAATTTCATAAAAGCACTTCCCTCCCCCATTCTTTCCTCTTGCAGGTTTGGTACATGAAAAGAAAAATCCATGTGCTAAACATTATTGCATTTCTTAGCTGTCTGTCTATGGCGACTGTGTTACCTCTCTCGCTGATTATAATGCGTTCTCCCTTACTTTAAACCCCCTCTATTCAGAAGATATTCAAAGTGGCCTAAAGCAAGGCACAATATTTCTTGATGTTTAAGAGAGTCATATATCAAACATTTTATATATTTTGAAACTTAATAATTAAAGACCAAAGTGTCCTGTAATACCGAAGTAGAAGTGTCTTTTATATGGAATAAAGTTCACATGTATATGTCAGTTTTTTTTACCAATACTGTTTATTGCAGCAAGACACCCCTACCTTTTTTCTACAAAACAGATGCAGAGAGGGTGAGAAGGATAGGGTGGAGTGTTACAGAAATAATGCTCTGTACTGATTGGTTGCTGGGTGTTTTTTTTTTTTCTTTCTTTTTTCTCCATTCAAATACAGCTGCTGTTCAAATCATGGTCAGCGACTAGAAAACACAAAGATCAGTCTAAACTAATGACCGACACTGCTATGAAATGCACCTTTTTCTTTGAATAATATCGTTACAAAATATCTAATGCTTGTATATATTTTGAATTCTTTACCTGTGCTCTCTTATGTGAGATCAACTAGCGTTGGCCATTACTTTTCTTTTAAATTATACTGTATTTATTTAGGAGGCTAAAACGCGGGTTGAAATTCACGTTGTCACTGATAAGGGAACGCATTTTATGCTCGATGCTAGGTATCGAGTTATCAAGGTGTAGGATTAGTCTTGAGATATTTTATAATGCTAACCTCTCAGCGTGTTCAGACTATCTCTGCTGTACAGGTGGGACAAAATATATGCAGACACTCACCGACCAGGTTCCGTTCCCATGACCCGTTCATAGAACGAATTGGTCAGTAAGTGAGGAGTTAAGGGATTTCCTACTCTGGTGCCCTTTTCTACGTTGGGGGAAATTTCCCCCAACATAGACGAATGCACCAGAGCAGGCAATCCCTCTAATCTATGCTTGGGGAAATTCCCCGAACTTAGATTTAAGGGATTCCCTGCACTGGTGCGCATGTCTATATCCGGAAAATTTCCCTGAACATAGACGAATGTACCAGAGCAGGGAAGCCCTTTAATTCCCATGATGGCTCGCATTTACCACCCCACGAGAGAGCTGGTCATAAGTGTGAGCCGTCGCAAAACGAGGACCACCTTTATTTGTCATGCAGTAGTGAAAATAGCTAAACGAGGTGGCTCCTGTGCTAGGGAGAGCCTCAATTTTTCTTAAACTGCTCTCTAACAATAATACTTGGGTTGGTGCACACAAACTCTTCGGGGCTTATCCACAACACTGAACTGAAGTCATTATGTTTTTTTAGACTGCCCCTTTAATTAACTGACCACAAAATCCAAGCATTCTCCATTGTATTGGTAATCTATACATTTCTTCTCGAACATATTAGAGTTTTGCTTGCCCCACTTTATACTTTCTTTATGATTAAGCTATTACTATTCAAATTATTGTTTATTCTCTGAAAAATAAATAAATTGATCATGTTTCATTAAAAAAAAAAGATACATTTAGTTCACTGCCTGTATGTGTTCACTAAACTGAGAGATTTTAGCCCTTGAGCTAAGGGTATCTTGTCAGCAAGCAGAAGAATATTAATTAGAAGACAATCTATATTATTGTTTTCTCCCAAGTGTATTTATTTTAGCGTGCATATCTTGCACCCAAATCCCACTGCCTCTCTTTAATAGAATCTCTATATTGTTGGTTTGTCTGACTGGATAACAAAGCTTCACAGCAATAATAATAAAAGTAATGTCTTTAAACTGCAATAAACATTTTTAGAAATCAGTCCGTGAAAATAAGTTACATTGTTCTATATTAAATCTATAGTAATAGTCTGATTTAATGTTTGCAGACATTTGAGTTTCTTGAAACATGACTGTGTGTGTGTGTGTGTGTGTGTGTGTGTGTGTGTGTATATATATATATATATATATATAATGTGTGTGTATTTCATACAAAAGGTCATGCCTCAAGAAAAAGAAAGGAGAATAAATATGTGTGTGTGTGTATATGTATGTGTTCGAAATACTCCTAGGTGATCTCAACGTATAGTTCTATCCAGACCATGCCACGGCCCAAGTACTTCGGGTCACTCTGATGCAGAACATACAAATGAGCCTGATTTAGATAATGTCCATTCTTTATTAAACAGAACAAAGGCTTTATAATAACATGCAATAAAGGGGAGTCTAGGGGGATGTATCATTACAAAAAGCATGAACAAGCTCGTGCATAAAACCTAGTGGGGGAATGTCATAACTTTAACATTTATATAGGGGGATGTAATAGGTGTGATCTTCTTAGAATAGGAGGATGTAAGGGGAGAGCCTTCTTACAATAGGAGACAACAAAGACGGTCATGTGCAGAAATACGTACGTGAAGTCCTTGCAATGTAGAAGATTAGTTTTATGATTCTGTTTTGGAATCCATTTTAAAATGTTCTACTTTTTGGATTTTCTGCATGCTAGATAAGGTTTTTAATAAGTAAAAGTAATACTTTAATTTATGTATATACTGTATGTTTGTGTTTGTCATATGACATATTGGACAAAATAAGAAGAGTACTATGCCAGTGAGCTCTGATCTAGTATTTTTTAAATTTTATTCAAAGTGCTGTTAGATGTGAAAGGGAAGATACACATAGAATGTGGGTTAAGAAACACATAAAGTATATAGCAACTAGAGGAAAAGGTACTTTTCACATGTCCAGTTTTTTTGGTTGCAGATTGTGGGGGAAGCAAGAGGGCAATAAATTATGGTTCATCCTATAATGTTATATATATATATATATAAAATATTATCCTTTTGATACAGCTCTTGCAATGGTATCTAAATGCAACATGTTTTTTCCTTCACAGATGAATTTGCCACTCCTCGGGCAATTCTGACAGGTCACGACTGTGAAATTACCTGTTCAACTGTTTGTGCAGAGCTTGGCCTGGTGATAAGTGGTTCTAAAGGTAATACTGAATTTTGTTTCTCTCTGGTAGTGGCATACAAAGATTGCAGCTGTCAGAACGCAGTTATACAAGATACCTGGAAACATGAAACTTTAGACTTACAGGACAATATATCCAGACCAGTATTCAACAAGGAGTGTAATAAAATGCCTCCCCAGCATCTAGAATAGTCATTGCAAAAACAAAAGTGCATTGAGGGATTTATCCTTGAAGGATGTTTCAACCCACAACACAAATGAAGAGCTGAAATACAGACTAGAAAACAATATAAATGATTATACACATGTGTGATTGTATTTATTAAGAGAACCCCAAAACACAAACTGCATGGTACACATTAACCATTCAATAAGTGCATCTGATAAAGCCTGCTCATTCACCCATGAGTAAGAAATAACATTCTCTGTTGTGATAGATCTAAAGGCATATATTAAGTACTTTTGTTGTTTTGATCTCTCTTCTGGGGCTTAATGAGGAAGTAGTAACAAGATCATGTTATTGGTGTTTTTCAGAAGGACCATGCCTGATACATTCTATGAATGGAGACCTTTTAAGGACTCTGAATGCTGCAGAGAACTGCTTTCGACCAAAACTTATCCAGGCTTCAAGAGAGGGCCACTGTGTTGTTTACTATGAAAAGGGCCTTTTCTGTGTATTCAGTGTGAATGGAAAACGTCAGGCCACCATGGAAATTGAAGATAATACACGGGTTAGTTTCCTTTTTTTTTTTTTGCCTAAAATTACCTAATATTGGCTTTGATTTAATAAGCTTTCTAAGTGATTCCATATTGTTAGAAAATCATTCCACACTTTTTATCTACACTTTTTTATCTACAGAAGTCATCATTAAAGTTTATGGAAATGTTTCTAGATAACTTAGTTGGAAAGTTTTTTCTAACCGTATTGAATCATTGGAAAAGATTATTAAATCGAGACCATTATTGTCCAGCTTACACTATAATAACTGGAGCATCCGTACTATTTATGCACAAAGTGTATTCTCTTGAGGACAAAACTGACATTTTAAATCCAGATGGAATTATGTATATTGAATTGAAAAGTCCAAATAATGACTCACCAGTTGCATATGCTCTCTCCATTCCTGTAATTTTATTTTTGTATTTAATTGTTTATTTAGATGTTGAAGAGAAAAGGAAAGAAATTCTACTTCTATTTAGTTTTTTTTTTCCTCATTTCATACTTTGGGTAGAACATTTTATTTGTCTTAAATTCATGACACTATTTAAATACATACTTTGATTTCATAAAATGTATTTTTAAGTAAATAATCTGGCATTGGATATAATTTTTTTTTCCATTTATTTAACATCTCGCCATAAGTAAGCCAGCTGCATTTTTCCTTCTAAAAAAAACGACACTGCCTTGGTTTGATGCTTAAACCTGACATGTCCCAAAGCGTTTCTTATTAACATTTGCGATTTTATAAATAAGCTATCCTGTTACTAGTAGTACTTTCAAGGGGATTGTGAATGAGTAATTACAATGGCTTTTTTTTATTTATTAAGTAAACATGTAAAACACATGCTGCCTTTTACCTCAGTCAGCGTGAATCTTCATTTTTCTAATGCCATTTGTAGCAAGTGTAATTATTTAAGTCACAGCTTTTTGTGATTTTTTTTTTTTTAATCTTAAATTCTTTATAGGTTGTCATAATTGCTGCTTGTTTGTGTTCATTTATGTGTGTGTATAATTATCTGCTGTGTATATTACCTGCATATTTTGTAGTAATAGATCTGTGAGTGCCTGGACTTCTATTGTGCAAGTTTGATTTTCTATATGCATATTTCACACATAACATCAAGACACAGATTGTCACAAAATTCTTGTATCAATATATCCTGTATTTGTGAACTTTTTGTATGTTGTATGTTTCTCACTTGTACACGGTTTTTGTTTGCACATGTTTCCAATTACATAAGGTGCATTTATAGCTGTACATTTTCCTCAGCCTGACTTGGAAAAATGTTACCTGCATCCTGTGTTTTTATTTAGTCTGATAATGTGTTGTGTTTGTAGAGCAACAACAACAAAAACCTGGCACGATGCATAACGGAATATCATTTATATTGTTTTCTAGTTAATGACTATATATATAATCATCAATATTTACATTTTCCACTGGTCTATGTTTCAGAATGGCAAGCAAGAGTACTGAAAAAATATATATATACACACACACACTCAAAAGTCCTTGCGCACTGGCTAACAATGCTTATTGTCAGGTGCCCGTCCTGGGCATATATATATATGCAAAATATACACACACACATATATATATATTTTTTTTTTATTAATTGATTTATTTTTTTGTTTTTACTTGTGTGTGTCTGTGTGTAACATTGTTGAAAACCTGAGCAGCCACAGTAATAGAATCTTGCCAAAACACTGCAGCGTTTTTATTGCCCCTTAACAGTTGTGACAGACAGGCCCTATATATTACCTATATCAAATATCTACAGTATTACAATTTGTGCTATGGACAATATGTACAGAGGATGAAGAATACATTGTGTATACTGTTCCCCTCCCTTCTCCTTGCAATAATAATGTTGATAATCTGTCACTTTCAGTTGTGATTATGTTGTCAGCCATGCTAATAAATCTGTAAAATATCTTGAAATCCCTTGCCAGCTAAAACAATTTCTGTAGTGTTTCAGTCTGTGCTGGAAGCTAGAATTTGTTGCCCGAGGCAGGGGAAGTTCCGCTCTCTGCAGTCCAGTTAAACACGTGTAATACATCCCTAGTTCTCTATCGTTCTGTGTTGTTTTTTTTTCTTTTTTTTTTTTTTTTTAAGAGTCCCTATTGGGTTTTAGACTTAAACAATCCACAGCCCTTTTTTTTCTCATCCATCTGCTTCTGCACTTTATCATACTAGCAGGCAAGTGGCAAGTGTGTGATAAAAGTCCAGTTCCCTCAATGTGTACTACCTGACCACGACATTGCCAGGCTCCGGTTTTCACTGCTTGCCTCTCAAGTAATAGAAAGGGGGGATGGGGTACTAGAGGTGAAACCAAGGAAGCCCAAGGTCAGCTCTGGCTGCCATTGACTGAATGAGTTGAGTTAAACAGGTTGTGTTTCATGTGTCACAGTAAGCCTGAGCCACAGGATGTCGACAAAAGTAACAATTTACAATCATCAGACACAGGACAGAATTCTAATTTACTTTCTTGTAGCCTGCGACTTGAAAACTACCAAGAGACCTCCAGACTGCCTGGGGATACTCAAAGCCTAATCAACGTTATACACCTGTTTTTGTTTTAAATACTGCATTGCCCACCAGAGCCCCAGCCAGGCGCACGTCAAAGCAGTTCGAACATGCAATGTTTAGATGTCAAAATGAATCACTTGGATGGAAGAGGAAATCCACTCCTGCTTTACCTGAGGCTAAGAATCAGAACCCGCACAACCCAAAGGAACCAATTATTTGCTTTGTTTTGAGACTGGAAAGGTCGCTGAAGCTACTCACATGCCATAAAAGCTCCAGTTAAAATGATTTCTTTATATTAGAGAACTAACAGGGACACACAGCATAACCTATTGTTCTGCTCTTTTAAATCACAATAGTTTTGCACTAACCTTTAACGCACATCTTTAATCGGCTCGAAGCAAATGTTTCTTATAATTCTTGTATACAAATTTCTGTTACTCCAATAAAAACACAGAATAGATTTTATGAGATTTTAAATATGGAAACCTCCATGCACTTTTACCAAAATAGTATATTTCTACCCATTCTTTGGGCTTGACTGGAGTTTGCTACTCACCAGCATGTAGAAATAAGAGGATTAACTCTTGTTCCCTGATCCAGAGATTTTGGGAACACGCTGAATCAGTCCCATTAAGTAAAAAAATGTATACAAGAGTAACTTACTCCTCATCTTCTGAACTTGACATTGCTGAATTACAAATATATAGTGGGATTTTTGATACATGTCAGTCCACCAACACATGCATTCTAGTGTTTCTGAGAGACATCCACATCCACTTTCATTCTGACATATAATTGGTCAGAGAAAATAGGCTCTGGTAGGCTGCCTTCTGAGGCTATTGGTGAACCGCACTACAAGCACAATGTTGTCGAGACTAGTATATACAAACAAACTACAGGCAACATATGACAAGCTTTGTAACTAGCTGATTTCCCTAGAAGTCAAAGACAACAAATTATTAAGATTAGAGGAATTGTTGAAGAAATTGTGTCATCTCATTTGGAGACTGACACCAAAATGTGTCAGTCATCCCTAATAATAAGTTGGTATGATAAGTTTGAGTTACTAAGTCCCTTTGAGTCTTCATAAAAAATAAATGTAAGTTCACAAGGTCATATAACAAATAAATCGGCAGATGTTAATCATACCATGCTTGTGACCACATTCTTCTCAATCACCTCAGGTATAAAAGCAAAAATGTTGTGTCTTCCATCATAGTTAAAATATGCATGAAGACAACAGGGAAAAAGCACCGGGTAGATGCTTCCTTTGAGTCTAGCATGCTTTTCTCTAATTACTGTATCTCCACATTGGGGGATAGACTGTCAGAAGGTCCAATTATTCGACTGACCATGAAGAAGGAAGAACTCTGGCTTATTCACTTTTTTCAAGCATTGGTCCTTTCCATGGTGGTCTTTTTCGCATCCTGTTCGATCACAAGGGCTGATTTTTACCACTGGGTCGTCAATCCAAAGTGGGAAACCATGAATCCAGTCATCCTGCATCAAGAAGCTAGTCTTAACAAATAACCTCTTAAAAATACATCATGCAACAACTATTATTTCTTCCAAAAATATATAAATGAAAACCTCTCACCAACAGATAATGTAGCATGTGATTTGAGCTTTTTAAAAAGATTTAAAGCATTTTTAGCTACCACTTCCACAAGCAGTCTCATTCCATGGGGAAACTTACAGCTGTCTGTGCTCCTTCTAGACTAAAAGCTCCACTGAGCTGAAATGTTCCTTTTTTGTGGTAATGAATAAAAGTACACTTATCTTCTAAATGCTGCTTGTTCTGTATATGATTGTCTTGGCGGTGGTTCTCCACACCATGTGGCCTATGTAATTGATGCATGCACAATTAATTTTCTGCCTTTAATCAGTTCCACTCAGGGACTAAACACTTGCTCTTTGGACTAAAAACACCAGGGGGTGTGAGTGCATGCATGTGTGCAAATTTAAAAAAATGATCTTATCATTGAAACCAATCAGGAAAGTTATTTTGAGTGATCCACTATGCAATGTGTAGTTGTTACTCTGGAAAGTTTTCATTTAACCAAATACATCATGTGCTTCATCACAATTCCTAATTCTGTATGGGTATCTGACCTAGACTGAAAAGTGTGAATTAGCCCTTTCAATAGCAGAGTCCGGACATGTCATGACAGGGTTAATATAATGTGTGACATATCCAGCTTTCTGGATGGTATAAGAATTTTCTTCTAATGCAATCTGTGCCCTTTTGGACATGTAACAGTTCTAGTGGTAATGAGCATTATGTAACTGTGAAGGTTCCCAAAAAGCAGAAATCACAACCACACTAGAACCTATATGTTTTGTTTTTCTTGATAGAAAACGATATTCCACATATGTATCTGTATAACAGAATGAGTTATTTTTTTTCTCATTGAGTGTAATATATAGAATGCTTGACTTTTTTAGCATATGAATGTTTTGTTTTTTTTGTTTGTTTTTTATTGGCTTCTGATTTTTTTTTTATGCAGTAGAAATCCACAACACACATTTTTTTCTCTCCTTATAACTGAAGAAAACACATATTCACAAACTGGAAATCATGCAAAGTGACCATCTAAATGTGAATAGATGGTTTTAATTTAATAATACATGAGAAGTATTACTTTCAAATGCTTTGTAAGGGTTAAAGATTAATGACTTTAATTTGCCTCCTTACTATAGTATTTCACTCATATAAAGCTCTGAATATAAAACTCAAGGAACCGTGACTGAAAGGTTAATGGATTTTCTGCAGATGAATTTCTAAGTGTAGCAAATAATTATTTGTTATGGCAATAATTGCAATTTCCAAATAGCCTTGGGGCATTGCCAGTAGCACGAGCAAGAGAGTAAAATTGAGTATTGATTTAGCTTTTGAACATGCTAGGCTTTACAAATCTTTCTCTTTGCATTCAGCATATGGATACATGGAAGTTTTAATAGGATCTGATGAAGATATGACATCAGTAATTAATAGAATTCTCATATGTGCATTACAATTCTGTATTCACTCCTGGGAACCGCATACTCTAAGCTAATTGTAGGGTTTATGCTTAATATGTATTTAGATGTGTATATGACAGGCAGGTCACATTTTACACACAAATTCTGCATGCATGGTGACATCAGCCAGGCAGTTATTTACCATAATTAACATGTAATAATATAGATAATACTCTGCCTGAGATTAGTGGGAGTCACATTGCTGAGCTGCAGATACTGTTATTTTAATTTGTCATTCTCCTGATGTGAAAATGTGAATAACTGTTTTGTTTTATTTTTTTCAAATAAATTCCTCTAAATTAACAGAAACTTTGGCACAACTAGAATTCACACTGATCAGCTTTTGAATATCATTATGATACCTTGGTGGTTTAGACCAAAATGCAAAAGAAATGTTTTTGTAGGACTATGATGAAATCCATTCATTAAATATCGTGGCAGCAGAATAGAAATTCTGTTGGTACTTATTAGGTATACCCTAAAGTCATGGGGGGAAAAGTACACCCTCTTTGAATTCTATCGTCTTACATATCAGGACATAACAATCATCTGTTCCTTAGCAGGTCTTAAAATTAGGTAAATACAACCACAGATGAATGCCACCACATTAAATATCACACTGTGTCATGATTTATTCAACAAAAATAAAGAAACTAGAGAGAAGCCATGTGTAAAAATAAATAAATTAACAAAAACACTTACTGCTTCCATAGAAATTAAGAGGCTAAGTAGCAGACAGGTGCTGCCAATCAATTGTCCTTGATTAATTGACCATCAGCAAGTGTGACCACCTCTATAAAAGCTGTAGTTTTAGCAATTTGCTGGTCTGGAGTAATCAGGTGTGTGTTAACACAATGTCAAGGAGGAAAGACATGATCAGTGATCTTGGAGAAGTAATTGTTGTTGCCTATTCTACGGGGAAAAATATTATTCAAAAGTGGAGAACATTCAAGGCCTTTGCCAATCTTCCCAGGAGTGGGTATCTCAGCAAACTCATCCCAATGTAAAAAAAAAAAAAAAAGTTATTTCTCAGACTACTGGCCTCAGTTTGCATATTAAATGTTAAAGTTCATGACAGTACAATTAGAAAAAGACAGAATAAGTATAGTGTGTTTGGAAGGGTTTCCAGGACAAACTACAAGACTTCTGGAACAATGTCCTTTGGACAGATGAGACTAAAGTGGAAATGTTTGGCCATAATACACAGCACTACGTTTGGTGAAAACCAAACACCGCATATTAGCACAGACACGTCATACATACTCTAAGCATGGTGCTGGAGGAGTGATAATTTAGGCTTATCTTGCAGCCTTGTTTGCCTTGCGGAAGACACGTCCCTGGTGGTCATACAGAAAACAATTGCTTCAAGTTATTGCTGCTACAGGTGGTTCTGCAAGCTATTGAATCATAAAGTGTACTTGGTTTTTCACTCATGGGGTTTCCATGTTTTGTTCATCTGAGGTTGTATTTACCTTATTTTAAGAGCTGCTAAGGAATGGATAATAGTTATGTCCTGATATGTAAAACCATGGAATTCACAGAGGGTGTACTTTATTTCTCCCATAGCTGTATATGTTTGTGTAAAGTTTTTATTCTTTTTGAAAACAATCCTCTCTAAGCTTACAGTATTTTTACATGAATATTTCTGTATAACCGTTGCATATGCTTGTGGAAATCTTTATATTGCTAACGTAAGAACGAAGTGTGTGCGTGTGCATAAATAATGGTAAACTTTTCTGTTCAATATCACAGGCGATTCTGCTTAGTCGAGATGGCCAGTACATGCTTACAGGCGGGGATAATGGAGTTGTCATAGTCTGGCAGGTGTCTGATTTGAAACAACTTTTTGCATATCCAGGTTGTGATGCTGGAATCCGTTCTATGGCAATGTCTTTTGACCAAAGGTATGAATTAAAAATTTAATGAATGTTATTTCAAAAAAAAAAAAAATCCTTTTTGTATCTATGTAATTTCAAATGGTGCAGTTGAGTGTACCCAGTACCTGAGCACCTTCTACACATACAATATAATTTTATGGCATGTTGGTTTAATTGAAGTTATTGTAAAATATACCTAAGCATTTTTAACAAGAAAGCCAGTCTTGGTCCAATAACCATATTACTATGTGATTTTTACCCAAAAAGTGAATTTCCACAGTCTTAGAAGAGGAAATTAATTGTGTGATTTTTATTTTTAAAAGGTCCCCCTTAATAACGATCCTTACAATTCTGCTAATGAGTTTTGTAGTCTTAACAATCTGTTGCTTAATAACCATATTCGTGCATTATTGGTCATTTAGGGGTTTAGATACTTCTCAAGCTTCTTAAATGACTCTAAATTTGTCTCAGACATTATTAGGATCAATTTATACTTCATCATAGTTTTTACCTGTTATTGCCAAACAAATAAAACAAAAAGCTCATTGGCATACTGTTTATAGTAGTTGAGTTCCTATACCTCTCTAATTCAGTGGAAAGTGATTTATTTTTTTTTTATTTTTTTTAGCTAAGGTCAGTAAGAGATGGTGTAATGCTGTCTCAGTATTACTTTTAATTTGGGTACATTTTATTGTTATTATTTCTGGCATTCCTAATAACTTTATCATTATACAGAATTACTTGCGCTCTAGACAAAAAAATGCATGTATTTAAATATGTATATTCCAATGCAGTTGTGCCCCCTTCCCAGCATTGTGTGGTCTTAGCACACACATTTCCTCACACTTGACCATTCTGCTTTCCTTTTTAGGTGCATCATGACCGGTATGGCATCTGGAAGTATTGTGCTGTTCTACAACGACTTTAACCGTTGGCATCACGAGTATCAGACCAGATACTGAAAGAGGAATATAAATAAATACTGATAAAGCACTGCACTGATTTTGCAAATGCCTGCTGTATGCAGGCTACTGGTCCTTTATAAATAGCTATATTACATTTGAATGTAATATAAAGGAAACTCAAATCAGCAAACTATTTTTAGAGTTATTTGCTATTTTTGTAGACCTTGCTTTTCCTTTTTTTTTTTTTTGTGGGGAATGGGGGAGAGCCACAAGCAGAAGCAAGACGGCTGCTGGGTTCTGTAGTTAAGTATATATAAACATAAATATATATTTTTTAGTCCTAAGGGAAAGTCTATTTTCATCTGCGTATGGGGAAAATATGCTTCAAAAGGATGACTAAATACACTTATTGCAGGTCTGTCATAGTGACCAGGGCTAGTTTTCTGTGATCTTGATTTTAAAGGAGTAGCTGTAGGTGTTCCTAGGTGCATTTTAAACTGTTTCCTTTCTTGCATTTTATGGTGTATTGCAGTTTATTTTTGTTTTTGTTTGTTCCCCCCCTTTCTCCCCCCACACACATTTTCAAAATGATTGTACTTCTACAACAACTACACTGAATTTTTTGACGACTTGTAATAATTATATTTGATTGAATTTCCAAACTTCGGAAGAATCTATTTCATCGGATGCCATCTTGTGTAGTTAGAGATGAGTTGGATATTGTTTGAGAGAAAATGATTAGACAGTGTCAATGGAGCTGAAGTTACATTCTCTTTGCTATACATGTTAAAAGTGTGGTGAAGCTTGCTATACAGTTAGTAACCAAGAAGTCAACTTAAACTTTGCATTATATTATCTTCCATAGAATTGTGTCTTGGGCCACATAATTGTACAGGGCTTTGATGTAGAGTCTGCTATTCCTACCCCTTTAATTTAGTTAACCATAGATGGGAAACATGCTCTTGTGACTATTTTGGATGTTTTCTATTACTCTCCTTAATTTCTAACAATTGACCACCAGATCATATACATAAAACGGTTTGTAAACCCTACTCTGCGTGAAACTGGACAGACCGCGCAGGCATAAAGTAATAATGTACACTAAACAACAAGACTTTATTTTGATGTTTGCATAGTTTTACCCTTTTTCTACAAGATTGATGTGCAGAATTCAGTGAAAATATTTGTGAAAAAACAAACTGTATTGTTTTGTAAGTCTGTACTGCCTAAGGACTTGTTTGTAACTCGTGATCCATGATATGAGCCGATCCAACATTCCATATCTCTCCAGATTAAGATAAATTTATCTACCTGCTTGAGGATGCAGCTCACCCTTTTCTACTTATTAAGTGACAATCTTTTCATTAGCTGAAGTGTGGGATGGAGTAACCGAATAAAAAATAAATAAAATGGAATTTCTAATTGCGAATATAAAAGTTGATCTGTGTGTTTTATTGTGAATGTTTGGTGTTCAAGATACTTGGAAACAAAGTCTATGCCCTCCACTATTGTGTGGATGACATTTAATTGTGTCGAAGTGTAGAAACATTTCAGCCAGAACTCCCTTGCAGGGATGTTCTATTTTACAGAGTTATTGGGGTTCTGGTGTTACTTTGTATAAAATGGCTCACAGACTGGATTAAATGAAAACATTTGTAGCTATATAACACTGAACTTTCTGTTGCGTATACAAATGCCACCAATTTGGAAACATAATATGGTTTATAAAAATCTCTAGAACACCAGGATATCATTATTTTCCCTTAATATACTCTTTGTTGTTTATCTTATATTACATGAAATTATAGGTTTGGGTTAGTGTTAAGTTAGTGTAGCGATTAATTGTTAGCACACGTGCATTTGTTGCATGCATTTTTAAAATAAATCTATTTGTTTGATGATGAATCTATTAGTTCAGCACAGAACAACTTTTGTTTTATTACAACTGATCAGTCCTTTTTAAATAACACTCAAAAGGAGATTTTTGCTGGGCTCATTGATTTGTTATCAAACAATTTTATTTACCAAAGGAGCAGTGCACAAATGCACGTGTGTAGAGGTAAGAGTTGAGTACTGTAAGGGTTAATGGTAGAGGAGAAGTTAATGATTAGTGTGTTAGGATAATGGAGAGGTAAATGTATAGTATGTTAGGGTAATATAATGTATTGTGTACAACAAAATCTACACTTACCGCTAGTTGTTGGCATGTGTGAATTTAGCCCTACTGGGTAGATAGAAATTTACCCTTGGTGAGCTGACTATTGCTTGCATGTGGTGAGTAACTTTTAAGGCCTGTCTAGTAACCTATGACTACAAATGTTAAGCCCTGGTGTGGGGTGTAAGAGTAAAACTTTACTGTTCGGATAGCACTAGGGCAAAATGCTGCCTGAGATTAGTGGGAGCTGCAGTCCTAAATTGCAGCTATTTAACTGCCACCATTACAATGGCAGCAGGTACTATTCAGGAGTGTAAGTAAAACTAATCAAGGACAAACCGTTACATGTGTAGCCCCAGAAGTCATCTCTGCATTTTTACCCATTTATTTCCATGAATAATTACTTTAATGATATCAACTGTGCTTTACATGATTCTAAAACTTGATCAAAGAAGTAAATCCCTAAAACATTATTCTACAGATATTTTATCCTAACTGATGGTTAAAGTACTTAACTGGTATATATTATAAGCAGACCACCATCTAAAAGCCCTCATGTGCCTCATCATTCTGTGTATATGTTTAAAAGCTTTTAAAATACTGACCTCTAAGGCCTTAAATGCAGAGTGCCAAATCATACACATCGTGATCTTCCCTGCTTTCATTACCGTAATTACCATTTTTACCGAACTTGATTTAATAAGATTTAGTGTTTGAAATATGAACAGTTTTCTGGAATATGCCGATCACCTTCTGGTGCATACAACATTCCACATCAATATTTTATGTAAATAAAGGAGGCAAAATCTTAAATATGGAAAAATGTCCCACCCCCTTCAAGTAAAGTTGCCTTTTTTTCATTTTATTTTTTTATCGGCCATATATTTTTAGGTGGATAATTGTGCAACTTATCCGACTTTCCCTCTAGACCATGGATCTGCAACCTATGACACATGTCATGCATGGCACACGAGGCTGCCTGTACCAATGGAACAGTTTGGGAGAACATCTCCCTAAGAATCCCAAAGTGCCCCTCTGTGAACAAGAAAGCCTGTGGTCTCTACCTTTCAGACACTCTGCTATCCCTCCCTTGCACTCCAACACTTTTGGAGAGTCAGTGTTTCTGTAGGTTACCATGGCAACGTTCTCTCACCAGATAAGCACCACACCACAGGAAGGTGCAGACCACAAGCTACACCATCGGGTCACCAGGGATTAATGAAGGCCCATGCCCTATACCTGGCAAAAGGCAGGCAAAGAGAAGTGGGTATAGAAATAAATTTTATAACTTTTTAATTGTCTAATGTACAAACACAACACTCCTGGGGGCATCTCCCTCATAAAATCCCCACACATACGTAGCCTTGCGCACAATATGACAAATTGCCTACACCACACATAAAAGTACTACAAGCAATTGGCATACACACATTGAACATCATACATCGAACTTGATTTAATAAGATTTAGTGTTTGAGATATGAAGTTTTCTGGAATATGCCGATTACCTTCTGGTGTATACAACATTCCACATCAATATACACAATACTACCAAAAGCTTATATGCAAACATACAACACCAACAAAAGCCTCCACCATAAACAACCCATGTACACACAATTATGACAATGGACAGCCCCCACATATATAAACCTAAAACTTTTTAAAGTAGGCACACACCCATTCATAACAAATGCAAATTCTCCAACATCCATAAGCATTACCTTAAAGGACCACTCTAGGCACCCAGACCACTTCAGCTTAATGAAGTGGTCTGGGTGCCAGGTCCAGCTAGGGTTAACCCATTTTTTCATAAACATAGCAGTTTCAGAGAAACTGCTATGTTTATGAATGGGTTAAGCCTTCCCCATCCCCTAGTGGCTGTCTCATTGACAGCCACTAGAGGCGCTTGCGCTTCCTACTGTGATTTTCACAGTGAGAGCACGCAGCCCCAGGAAAACATACCGCTTTCCTGGCACATAGTGCTCCCACCACTGCCGTTTCTCCGCTGGGCCAGTCCTTGCTTCCAGCGCTGGCGGAAAGCCTCCCATCCTCCCCGGGCCGGAATGCATGCCGCACGGCTGAATGCGCTGCAGCCCCGCGCTGCGCATTCAGCCCAGGAGGAGGAGGATCGCCTCCCGCCCAGCGCGGAAAAAGGTAAGTTTTAACTTCCAGAGCCGGGCGGGAGGGGGACCCTGAGGGTGGGGGCACCCTCAGGGCACTATAGTGCCAGGAAAACGAGTATGTTTTCCTGGCACTATAGTGGTCCTTTAAAACATAGGGCTGGTACCCTACGAGTTTTACTTTAGCACAGCAATAGCAAAAGGTTGCCTAACCCTGCTCTAGACAAATCCTCACGTGACAAATTTCTGTGGTGTTTTTAGTGCCCCTTGAATTGCTCTAACTTGTAATATGTAATTAATAAGCTTCTCTTTTTCAGTTGAAGAATAACTTGACACTTTGCACAACTTATTTTGCAAATCAATGTGCAAATGTTCAAGTCCACATTTGTATGTTTTTGACCACTGTAGTAGATAGTTTCATGCTTATTCTCAATCACAGGTATTGTCAAGATAATATAACTAATGCAAACTCATGGTAGAATATAGACCAAACAAAAACTACCAACTTGTTGCTGATTGTTAAAAAATTAGTGCCACACAAATTAATTACTCAGAGGATACATCCAGATTTAAATGTCTGGTTTTTAGTACATGACATAAGGAGTAGCAATAGATGAGACAATTGATGCAGGAACAATAGGTAGATGAGGACCCTGCTCAAACAAGCTTACAGTCTAGAGCAGTGATCACCAACCTAGTCCTCATGGACCACCAACAGTCCAGGTTTTGTCAGTATCTCCATTGGAATAAAACAGGGAAATACATAAATCCTGGACTGGGACACTGGTCTAGAGGAGGTGGGGTACAAAAACACAATAGGGCAGCCACCAAATAAGGTGCAAAAGTAGCAGAACTGGAGGTGAGTGGAGTGTGGCTGTATAGGAGAGCAAGAGACCAATATGGATAAGTATAGATAAGTTACTCTGGGAGTCCACAAGCATTTCTGAAAATGTGTTTTGAGGGTTTTCTTAAACAATTAAAGACTAGGGTAGAGTCCGATGGGGGAAGGAAGGCTGTTCCAAATGAAGGGAGGTGCCAACGAGAAGTCCTGCAAGTGTGAGTTAGCAGTAAAGGTTCGTGCAGCAGACAGGAGGTAGTCACCGGCAGAGCAGAGAGACCAAGAAGGGGCATATCTAAAAGTCGGTGAAGAAATGTAACAGGCTTGAATTGTTTAAAGTTTTATAGGTAAGGGTTAGTATTTTGTATTGACACCTATAGGATACAGGAAGGCAATGTAAGGATAGACAGAGGGACGATGTATGGGAGGAGCAACGGGTGAGAAAAATCAGCCTGGTGGCAGCATTCATTACTCATTGTAGCAGGGCAGTTCGGCTTCTGGGGATACCAACTAGGAGGGAATCACCGTATTCTATGCAACAGGTTACCAGAGCATGAACAAGCTCCACTGCAGAAACTTGCATGAGAAAGGGGTAGATGTGGGCAACATAGGCGTGCGCAGCCTATTGCATTAGGGTGTGCACCCTAAAGCACAAGCACACGCCGCATATATATATATATATATATATATATATATATATATATATATATATATATATGTGTGTGTGTATGTGTATATATATATATATATATATATATATATATACACACATACACACACTGCTGTGTGTGTGTGTGTGCTGTGTTAGGGTGCTGTTAGTGTGATGTGTGTGTGACGGTGCTGGTAGTGTGCTATGTGGGTGAGGGTGTTTGTGTGTGCGTGGTTGTGAGGATGCTGTTAATGTACTGTGTGTGAGGGTGCTGTTTGTGTGTGTGTGTGTGCGCTTGTGAGGGTGCTGTTAATGAACTGTGTGTGAGGGTGCTGGTAGTGTGCTGTGTGTGTGTGTGTTTGTTAGGGTCCTGTTTGTGAGGGTGCTGTGTATGTGTGTGGGTGCTGTATGTGTGTGTGTGGGTGCTGTGTATGTCTGAGGGTGCTGTATGTGTGTGCTGTATGTGGGTGTGATTGTGTGGGTGGAGGTGGGGGTACATTAATTGCTATCCCCCCTCCCTTCTTACCTTTTGTAGGGAGGGGGGATCGTGCTGCTGATTCTATCCCTGGTGGTCCAGTGGAGAGTGAACTCTAGCCCCCTGTGAGGCTAGAGTTCACTCTCGCGAGATTTGAGCGTTGCCGTGGCAACGCTCATATCTCGCGCGAGGAACCCGGCGGAGCTGCCGGCAATAGCTCCGCCGGGTCCTCTCCTGCCTCCCTCCCTGCATGTGGGTCAGTGGGGAGGGAGGCTGAGAGCAGAGCCGGCGCTTGGATAGCGCCGGCTCTGCATGAGCCGACAGGGGAGATCCTGAGATCTCCCCTGCCGGTCTCAATATGCATAGGCGTGCCGCGGGATTAGGGTGTGCCCCGGCACACCCCGTGCGCACGCCTATGGTGGGCAATGGTTTTAAGGTGGAATCAACAGGTTTTAGCAACATTCTGATATGAGGTGCAAAAGTGAGGTCAGGATCAAAGATAACACCAAGGCAAGAGCTTTCAAGGATGGATTTATACAAGTAACATCAACTTGCAAGAAAAGTGGAGGAGGATCAGCATTATGAGGAGGATAAATGGCTCTGCTTTAGAGAGATTGAGTTTCAGAAAGCGGGAGGACATCCAATTAGGGATTGAAGAAAGGCAAGCAGTGACACCTTGTAGGACCATGGGGGAGAGTTCAGGGGAGGAAAGATATATCAAGGTGTCATCGGCATAAGAGGGTTGCGGAATTCCAAGAAGTTGATAAGTTCACCAAGAGAGGCTGTATAGAGAAAAAACAGAAGGTGACCAAGAACATATCCTTGGGGGAATCCAAATGAGACAGGCTGAGGGAAGGAGGTGTCATTGCAAGACAGCGAACGAATGTTGGGAGAGATAGGAGAACCATGATAGGACAGTGTCACAGAGATGGATTGAAGAGTTTGGAGAAGGACACGATCCACAGTGTCAAAGGCAGCAGAGAGGTCAAGAAGAATTAGTTAATTTATGTATCCTGGAAACAAAAACATAAAGTAATATTCTGTTTATTAATATCAGATTGTCTTTTTAGTTTTGCTTACATTTAATGGAGCCACTCAGTGTCTTCATGGTGAGCATGAGTGGTATATTCTTAACCTAAGAATATTGCACCTTTGATTGGTGTTTCAAAGATGCCTAAAGTGTGTGACAAATGTGGTGTCCTACTAAGACAGTTTTACTAATTAGGAGTGAGTATGCATGTGAGCAGTGGCGGCTCTAGACTTGGCGAGGCCTTAGGCGAAACTCCTACATGAGGCCCCCACTAACACCATTATTGAAAAAAATAGCAGTTGATTTGTGTGTGTAAAAGAAGCTGTAGATATACTGAAGGGGGAGCTTGCAGCAATGGATATAGTGAGCTAGTCTTTGTATACATCGTTGCATTGTCTACCTGTGTGTGTCTGGCAGTGAGGATCCTTGTATATGTATGTATGTTTCTCTGAGCATGTGTATGTTTGTGTACTGCCTGTGGCCTTTGGCACTGAGTTTATGGCGAAGCTATGTTTTATGACAGTGTGTATAATTATTGCCTTCAGGGGGTGACAGGGTGAGTAAAGGGGTAACTGTGGCAGGGTGAGTGTAGAGAGCAGGAGGGTACCAGAGTGTTTGGAGGTGGGTGCCAGAGTGTTGAGGGTTGACAATGAGAATGAAGGGAGGTGCCTGTGTGTGCGGAGAGTGGTGCCTGTGTGTATGGAGGGGGGTGACAGTGTGTATGAAGGGGTGTCAGTGTGTGCCGAGAGGGGTGACAGAGTGTGTGGGGGGTGACAAAGTGTGAGGGGTGGTGACAGAGTGTGAGGGGTGGTGACAGAGTGTGAGGGTTACATTAGTGTAAGGGGTGTGATAGAGTGAGAGGAAGGGTGACATAGTGAAGGTGGGTAACAGAGTAAGAGGGGAGTGTCAGAGTAAGAGGGTGGGTGACATAGTGTGATGGGGTGACAGAGTGAGAGGGAGGGTGACAGAATAAGAGGGGGTGACATAGTGTGAGGGGGTGAAAGTGTGAGGTGGGGTGACCTAGTGTGTGGGGAGCGACAGAGTGAGGTGACAGAGTACGGGTGGGTGACAGTGTGGGGGCTCACAGGGTGAGTGACAGAGCAAGAGGGGGTGACAGGGTGAGAAGGGGTGTGACCGTGTGAGAGGGTGAGACCTAGTGTGAGAGGGGGTGACATAGTGAGAGAGGGTTACATTAGTGTAAGGGGGGTGACAGAGTGAGAGGAAGCATGACATAGTGAAGGTGGGTAACAGAGTAAGAGGGGGGGTGTCAGAGTAAGAGGGGGGTGACATAATGAGAGGGAGGGTGACAGAGTGTGGCAGAATAAGAGGGGTGACATAGTGTGAGGGGGTGAAAGTGTGAGGTGGGGTGACCTAGTGTGTAGGGAGCGACAGAGTGAGGTGGCAGAGTACGGGTGGGTGACAGTTTGGGGGGTCACAAGGTGGGTGACAGAGTAAGAGAGGTTACAGGGTGAGAGGAGGGTGACAGGGTGTGACCTAGAGTGTGAGGGGGGGAGACCTAGTGTGTGATGGAGGGTGACATAATGTAGGGGGATGACAGTGTGAAGGGGTGGCATAGTGTGAGAGGGGTGTGACTGTGTGAGAGGGGGAGACCTAGTGTGAGAGGGGGGAGACCTACTGTGAGAGGGAGGGTGACATAATGTGGGGGGTGACATAGTGAGAGGGAGGGTGACAGAGTGTGACAGAATAAGAGGGGTGACATGGTGTGAGGGGGTGAAAGTGTGGGGTGACCTAGTGTGTAGGGAGCGACAGAGTGAGGTGACAGAGTAAGGGGGGGTGATATAGCGTGGGGGGGTCACAGGGTGGGTGACAGAGTAAGAGGTGGGGTGACAGGGTGAGTGGGGTGACAAGGTGAGAAGTGGGGTGACAGGGTGAGAAGTGGGGTGACAGGGTGAGGGGGTGACAGGTGGGGTGACAAGGTGAGAGGGGGTGAGAGGGTGGTGACAGGTGGGGTGGCATGGTGAGAGTGGAGTGAGGATGTGGGGTGGCAGGGTGAGAGGGGTGACAGGGTGAGAGTGGGTGAGAAGTGGGGTGACAGGGTGAGAGGGGGTGACAGGTGGGGTGGCAGGGTAAGAGAGGGGGGACAAGTGGGGTGGCAGGGTGAGAGGTGAGGTGGCAGAGTAAGAAGTGGGGTGGCAGGGTAAGAGGGGGTGACAGGTGGGGTTAGAAGTGGTGACAGGAGGTGGCATGGTGAGAGGGAGGTGACAGGTGGGATGGCAGGGTGACAAGTGGGGTGTCAGGGTGATGGGGGGTGGCAGGGTGAGTGGGGTGACTGGGTGAGTAAGGGGGCTGACATAGTGGGGGTGACACAGGGTGGGTGACAGAGTTGGAGGTGGGGTGACAGGATTAGGGTGACATGGTGAGAGGGGGTGACAGGTGTGGTGAGAATAGGTGACAGGGGGTGGCATGGTGAAAGGGGGGTGACAGGTGGGATGGCAGGGTGAGAGAGGGGTGACAGGTTGGGTGGAAGGGGGAAGGAGGTGACAGGTGGGGTGGCAGGGTGAGGGGGTGACAGATGGGGTGGCAGGGGAAGGGAGGTGACAGGTGGGGGTGTGGAGTTGGGGGGTGACGCATATGGGGGTGGCAGGGGGTGACAGAAGGGGGGCAGGGTGACAGATGGGTGGCAGGTAGGGTGGCAGGAGGTGATAGATGGGGGTGACAGGTGGGGGTGTGAGATGCAGGGGTGGCAGGGCTGATAGATGGGGTGACAGGTGGGGTGGCAGATGGGGTGGCAGGGTGACAGATGGGGTGGCAGGGGAAGGGAGGTGACAGGTGGGGGTGACAGGGTGAGGGGGTGACATGTGGGGTGGCAGGGTGACAGATGGGGAGACAAGTACCTTTTTCCCTGGTGGTCCAGTGGGCTTTCCGGTCTGCAGCTCCGCCGGATGCAGAGCTGCAGACCACATGAGGATTGTCTCGCGATCTCCATTCAGAGCGTTGCCGTGGTAACCCGCGGCAACGCTCTGATTGGCTGGAGAGCGCGAGATACCTCAGTCTGCAGCTCACACCCGGCGGAGCTGCAGACTGAGGCCGGCTCTCTCCCCGGGCGGACTGACAGGAGGGGCCTCGCACCCGGCGGCACAAAGGGCAACCCGCCGGGCCCCCTCCTGTGTCGGGTCCTCGGTCAATGACCGAGGACCCGACATGTCAGTCTGCCCTCAGGCGATTTAGGCGGCCGCGAGGCCCCACACAGCGCGAGGCCTTAGGCGGCCGCCTAAATCGCCTAATTAGAGAGCCGCCTCTGCCTGTGTGTGTCATCTCTTAGAATGTATCTGTGTGTGTATGTGTCTGTGTGAATTTCTGTGTGTTATGTACATATAATGTATGTGTACATGTGAACACTTACCATCACACACAAACACACCCGTGCATTGAAAGGCTGAAACTACACACAAATGTAACCCTGCATTCAAAAGCTAATACTATACACAAACACAACCCTGTATTCAACATTACATATCCCTGCATTCAAACACTAAAGGTGCACACATTAACAACCTTGTGTACAAACACTGCACATATATATGAATTCTAGCATGCAACCCTGCAAGGGTAGTTTTGGCACAGCTAGGGAACAATATCTTTACGATTTGAATAAATATAACACGAAGATAACAGGCTGTACAAGGTGCTGTCCTAAAGATAAAACAAACAAACAAATCAGACACAACAAAAATGTTATCTGCTCCTGTAAAAACCCCAAATAATTTTCCTTTACAAAATTCACTATTCCCCTCCAAACCCCATTTATAAAAGAAGTTCCTGATCTTTTAACAGGCAATAACATAAATTAGTGTCTGATCCCTCCTGTCTATACTGAATAAATAAAGCATGGTCGAGAGGGCTGGCAGGAAGAAAGGGGGGAGGAAGTTGTCAGGACATCCGGTCCAGCAGCCAGTTTTTAATTTCCCCATACCAGGCCTGACGTTCACCAATAAAAATTAGGCATGGGCATCCAGGCACAGCAATCTCTCTAAATTACCCGCAGCATGATTCAGCCTTTCGCTTCCAATGATAACTTTCATTCAATTGACAGTAATAGATAATATGACGGTAATTACATATATCAAACTTCATAATTATGTAGCACACTTGGAAAATGATTTTAAAAATACAGTCTTATTTCAATATAATATTTTTTCCCCCTAAAGCTAGTGGCAGAACTAAAATGGTGGTGATAGTTGCTATGACGTCTCGGTTTCTCCTGTCAAGATTGGGGGCAGCCTGGCAGAACCTTTATTTAGTATAAATCCAAGTTGGCCATATACTAAATAACAAATTACTACTAGCCTTTAAGCACTCCCTCATGGTTCAGGAGCTCAGTAAATTAGTCAACTCAAACTGTAGCAACACCCTGACTCAAACACTGAGCGATGGAGCTGAAGGACATTATATGGCCAACAATCACACTCATGTAGACCCACACTTGACAATCACAATAAGCCACACATATGTATAGCACTTAACCAACCACTAGAATTGCACTCAGCTACCACAGACATCTCATTTACGTGTATTCCTTAGGAGGTAGCAATAAGGGAAACCTAATTTTTTTACTCTTACACCAGGGGCCCACTGGATCCACGTTATGCCCCTGCTTAAAGGACCACTATAGGCACCCAGACCACTTCAGCTCAATGAAGTGGTCTGGGTGCCAGGTCCCTCTAGTTTTAATCCTGCAGCTGAAAACATAGCATTTTCAGAGAAACTGCTATGTTTCACTGAGGGTTAATCCAGCCTCTAGTGACTGTCTCACTGACAGCCGCTAGAGGCGCATCCCCGATTCTCACTGTGAAAGTTACAGTGAGAAGACGCTGGACGTCCATGGGCTGTTTTAATGCGCGCGCAGCTCTTGACGTGCATGCGCATTCGGATCTGACGTCGGCAGGGGGTGTAGAGTTCCCCAGCACAGAGGGAGCCCAGTGCTGGAGAAAGGTTTTAACCCCTTCAGCCCTCAGGGTGGGGGTGGGGGACCTAATGACCCTATAGTGCCAGGAAAACGGGTTTGTATTCCTGGCACTGTAGTGCTCCTTTAAAGCTATGGGCAAATATTGAAACTGACACATATTAATGCAGCATTCCAATTTAACATTCAGTTATGTTAATAATTTCTGCACTAAACAGTTCCCGGAAGGAATCTAAACACGTTTCTTAACAGGTGACTGGTTGCCATCTTTTGTTTTGTTTTTTTAGTGCAGCCTAAAGTTGTTTTTTTCCTGCGTGATTGACATGATATAAGTTACAGCATATTTCAAATATCCATGACTTGGATAATTGCTAACAACTGTAAGTGAGAACATTTAAATGCTGCAACAATGTCCTCACTAGGTAATGGTTTATTTCTCAAGGGGTTGCAATGTCATTTTAAAGCAAATCATTGTAACTTAATGCAACAAAAATAAAGAAGGGACTCCAATGTATCCAGAATCTCCATGAAAAGCAATACCTTTGTATCTAAAGCAAAGAAAACTAAACTAAAATTGTATCAGTGATTCTAGAACATACACAATGCATTAAACAAGGGTTATATTATATAACATATATAAATGCAATGTAAACTACCTGATAACAAGAAACATCCATCCAACCCACTTTATGTATTAGTATAAGTGAAAAGAAACTACTCATAAATAATCAAAAGGGTTATTTACTAAAGCGAGGAATCGTTGGGAATTTAAAGTGAATTTCAAATTTAAGACCAAAGTAGCTGAACTGAAAAAATTCTCCCAGCCATCTTTCAGCTTGGCTGCTATAACCTGATAATTCTTACTTTGGTAAATAACCCCATTAGTGCTAACAATTGTAATAGTTTGCTTCTCATTTGCTGTTAACTCCCCACATTAAAATGGCAAAGTGCTGTAAAGTATGGTGACACTATATGGTGAAACTATGTAAATAGTAATAATAATAGAATTGTACAGTGAAATACAGAAATGAAACAATAAATCTGTGAAGGCTCTCTGCACTTTCACAAAAAATATGCTCTGTAATGACTTATCTATGGTAGGTGTTGGGAGATATTCTCATACACGGATGCTTTTGTGTGGGCAGAGTTGCCCTAAATTAGCTTAGTTAGCTTAGTGCAGTGCAAGCTTGTTTAATGGTACACTTGCACTGTTATCTGGGGGGACTTGTCCCTGACGTCCCAGGACCTGTAATAACCAAATGGTTTTGATATATCTCCTAATTCTGTAGGACCTACAAATATTCATAATTTAGTCACCTGGATTCAAGCAGTGATGTCAACTGCAGGTTGCTAAAGAATCACTACTTTAATTTGATAAGTGCAGTTTTCAGCTCCCGTAGGATATTTTTTCAAGTGTGACATGCATTTTGAAACTACACCCATATTGTGGAGCCAAAAAGTGCCTCACACCTTTGATTTGTGATTCATCAGTCACTCATGTATTTGTACTGACTTCAGTTTGAATTCTCAACTGAGCAAATAATATGGATTATGTGAATTATGTGTTAGGGCCAAAATACATCTTAACACAAATGTCAAATAATCATTTCTCATTAAGAAACAGAACAAGTAACAAGCTTAATAAATATCCATGTGTATGAAAACTGTGTCACAAAGAGATAATAGATAGGCAGTCAGACGTTGATAGATAGATAGATAGATAGATAGATCAACTTGTGATAATGCTTAAACCTACCACACTTTATTCCATTTTCTACTTCAGAGGAGGGGAGGTAAGGTTTTGTGGTATTTCTTAAAAACACTGTGAGGCCTGGTGGTGCCACAGGGATAATGAAGGTAATGAAGAGCTTTGTGTCTCCCTCAGCACATAATTCCATCCCTAATATAATTGAAATTCTTCATCATGGTAAGTTGAGGTAAATTAGACACATGTACCCCATATTGGAGTAAGTCCACTCTTTAAAGCAGTTTTGCAAAGGACTGAAGACAGAGATTGGCATCAACAACTGCTGGAGTGCAGGGTGTTGTTTATATGTTTTACATATGAATGAAAAATCTGCTACGTGTTAGATGTTAAGACTACATGTATTCAATAATACACTTCTTAGAATAAATAATCAGACCTCAAACTGACAAACCAGATATTGTAACATTTTCCTACATACAATACAGCATGGACTAGACATAGCAATTAGATTATTATTGCTGTTTAAATTTTATTATGTGATGGCAAAATATGGCATATATTATTAGTCAGCACATTACACTATAGAGTTTGTAATGTGAAATGCATCAATTGACAAAAGGAATCTTTGTAAGCCATATGGCCGCAAATGACTCAGAAGGCATTGCTGTCTGGGGTGTATGTATTATAGAACACATGATGTGACTCACAGCGCTCTGCAATACAATACTCACCAGGAAGCACAGGGAATTATGGAGTATATCACAGCATAATGTGCACTGAGGTCTGACAGGCTGGAATGGGGCTAGATTTAATGCTCTTTTATTATGGATACACAGACATTAAATTCCCATGGAGGTTTTGATACATGATGCTGAACACATTAATACCAAATGTAGGTTTTGTGGGTGTGTCCTTGTGATTTCATAAATGATCTGACTCTGTGTGTCTGTCTGACCAAAGTTAGCGTTCATATTTGTTTGTGTGTGAAAAATGCAAAAAAGAAATTGAACTCTAATTTTGACCAGTGTTTGTGACTAAGTGGCTACTAAAAAAGACTGAACATACCCCATTTGCAATACATTGGGTTATCTTCTTTTGCAAATGGTATGCCATCATGGGGGTAATTCTCATTCCTGTTCTACCATATAGTTGCAAAGGCAACATAACCAATCTGGCAAATTTCAATTTGAAAAAACAAAAATGCAAGCATTAAATTTGGCTCTGTAACCTTTGTAAACACCATAAAATCTGTACATGGGGGGGTACTGTTATACTCGAGAGACTTCATTGAACACAAATATCAGTGTTTCAAAACTGTAAAAAGTGTCACAATAACTATATCGTCCGTCAAAGTGCCATTTGTGAGTGAAAAATGCAAAAAACTGCACTTTCACTGACAATATTGTCGTTGTGATATGTTTTACTGTTTTGAAACACTAATATTTGTGTTCAGTACCCCCTATGTACAGGGTTTATGGTATCTTGGAAAGTTACAGGGTTAAATATAGCGCTTGAGAACCAAATTCTCTGGACTTTCTACCTGGGTTGTCAGGCAGGTCCCTCAATTTGTAATTAATTAAATGACTTAATTATGTAAAAATATTATATAAATATATATGTAGAATTTAAATATATATGCATATGTATATATATGTATCTATATATGTATGTATATAAATAGGTGATAGGTTGGCACTCACCTTACCAGAATTTAGAATACGATAGCCTGGGTGCAATCCAAATGTGTCCAATATGTAAACAGGAGAAAGTCAGGATGCACACTCAGGTCTTTAAATCAGTGCACTGTGGTTTAATCAATAATCAATAATTAATCAATAATCAGGCATCTTGAAAAAGACCCGCTGGGGTTGAAACGTTGATTCTGTTTGCTGTATGCCTGATTGTTGATTAAACCACAGTGCACTGATTTAAAGATCTGAGTGTGCATCCTGACTTTCTCCTGTTTATATATAAATATATATATATATACATATATATATATATATATATATATATATATACAGGGAGTGCAGAATTATTAGGCAAATGAGTATTTTGACCACATCATCCTCTTTATGCATGTTGTCTTACTCCAAGCTGTATAGGCTCGAAAGCCTACTACCAATTAAGCATATTAGGTGATGTGCATCTCTGTAATGAGAAGGGGTGTGGTCTAATGACATCAACACCCTATATCAGGTGTGCATAATTATTAGGCAACTTCCTTTCCTTTGGCAAAATGGATCAAAAGAAGGACTTGACAGGCTCAGAAAAGTCAAAAATAGTGAGATATCTTGCAGAGGGATGCAGCACTCTTAAAATTGCAAAGCTTCTGAAGCGTGATCATCGAACAATCAAGCGTTTCATTCAAAATAGTCAACAGGGTCACAAGAAGCGTGTGGAAAAACCAAGGCGCAAAATAACTGCCCATGAACTGAGAAAAGTCAAGCGTGCAGCTGCCACGATGCCACTTGCCACCAGTTTGGCCATATTTCAGAGCTGCAACATCACTGGAGTGCCCAAAAGCACATGGTGTGCAATACTCAGAGACATGGCCAAGGTAAGAAAGGCTGAAAGACGACCACCACTGAACAAGACACACAAGCTGAAACGTCAAGACTGGGCCAAGAAATATCTCAAGACTGATTTTTCTAAGGTTTTATGGACTGATGAAATGAGAGTGAGTCTTGATGGGCCAGATGGATGGGCCCGTGGCTGGATTGGTAAAGGGCAGAGAGCTCCAGTCCGACTCAGACGCCAGCAAGGTGGAGGTGGAGTACTGGTTTGGGCTGGTATCATCAAAGATGAGCTTGTGGGGCCTTTTCGGGTTGAGGATGGAGTCAAGCTCAACTCCCAGTCCTACTGCCAGTTCCTGGAAGACACCTTCTTCAAGCAGTGGTACAGGAAGAAGTCTGCATCCTTCAAGAAAAACATGATTTTCATGCAGGACAATGCTCCATCACACGCGTCCAAGTACTCCACAGCGTGGCTGGCAAGAAAGGGTATAAAAGAAGAAAATCTAATGACATGGCCTCCTTGTTCACCTGATCTGAACCCCATTGAGAACCTGTGGTCCATCATCAAATGTGAGATTTACAAGGAGGGAAAACAGTACACCTCTCTGAACAGTGTCTGGGAGGCTGTGGTTGCTGCTGCACGCAATGTTGATGGTGAACAGATCAAAACACTGACAGAATCCATGGATGGCAGGCTTTTGAGTGTCCTTGCAAAGAAAGGTGGCTATATTGGTCACTGATTTGTTTTTGTTTTGTTTTTGAATGTCAGAAATGTATATTTGTGAATGTTGAGATGTTATATTGGTTTCACTGGTAATAATAAATAATTGAAATGGGTATATATTTGTTTTTTGTTAAGTTGCCTAATAATTATGCACAGTAATAGTCACCTGCACACACAGATATCCCCCTAACATAGCTAAAACTAAAAACAAACTAAAAACTACTTCCAAAAATATTCAGCTTTGATATTAATGAGTTTTTTGGGTTCATTGAGAACATGGTTGTTGTTCAATAATAAAATTAATCCTCAAAAATACAACTTGCCTAATAATTCTGCACTCCCTGTATATATATATATATATATAGTATATATAATTTTTAAAATTATTTTTATCTATCTATCTATCTATCTATCTATCTATCTATCTATCTATCTATCTATCTATCTATATACAATAAGGGAAAAAAGTATTTGCTCCCCTGCTGAATTTGAACATTTGCCCACTGACAAAGAAATAATGAGTCTATAATTTTAATGGTAGGTGTATTTTAACAGTGAGAGACAGAATAACACAAAAAGAAAAAAAACTGAAAAATGCATGCCAAAAAAGTTATAATTGCATGTCA
>OW240917.1:149874200-150152324 GCA_933207985.1 Pelobates cultripes | reverse complement strand
GGGTGAGGGGGGGTGACAGGTGGGGTGGCAGGGTGAGGGGGGGTCAAAATTTACCTTTTTCCCTGGTGGTCCAGTGTCCTGGATGGCTCCCTGGTGGTCCAGTGTCCTGGATGGCTCCCTGGTGGTCCAGTGTCCTGGATGGCTCCCTGGTGGTTCAGTGGGCTCTCCGGTCTGCAGCTCCGCCGGATGCAGAGCTGCAGACCACATGGAGAATGTCTCGCGATCTCCATTCAGAGCGTTGCCGTGGTAACCCGCGGCAACGCTCTGATTGGCTGGAGAGCGCGAGATACCTCAGTCTGCAGCTCACACCCGGCGGAGCTGCAGACTGAGGCCGGCTCTCTCCCCGGGCGGACTGACAGGAGGGGCCTAGCACCCGGCGGCACAAAGGGCAAGCCGCCGGGCCCCCTCCTGTGTCGGGTCCTCGGTCAATGACCGAGGACCCGACATGTCAGTCTGCCCTCAGGCGATTTAGGCGGCCGCGAGGCCCCACACAGCGCGAGGCCTTAGGCGGCCGCCTAAATCGCCTAATTAGAGAGCCGCCTCTGCATGTGAGTGTGTGCACTACTCTTTTTAATAAGCATCAAGGTTGCTGTCTGGAGTTTCTTTGTTAATTCAATGTATCAGAATAATCCTGATTTGATATATGCAAGTAAATATTACTATATATTACTATTAAAACTATAGAATTCAATTTGAAATGTGAATACTAAAATAATGATTCATGTGTGATAACTGATCAGTTACAAAAGAGGAATTTTATATTACCCCAGTATGTAAGGGTAAGTCACGAAAGTGAGAATTGTTGTCAATTCAAATTTGTCTAAAAGTCTAAAACTTTCTCCAAGTCACATTTGCTGATAACAATTATTTGGGTTATCATTTCTACTGGTGGGCTGCAGCACAAAATGGCCAATAAATGTAACTGCAATACCTGTAAATGTAAGTCCGGTGCTAGTGACATACACTATCCTTATTCTTACTTACTATTATTCTTGGTAGTACACAGCAGTGGGCAACAACAGAACAATAGTCCTTTATCCGAACATTTTTTATGTCAGTGCTTTTGACGGGGTCTGTGTTAATCTTAATTTGAGATCAACGCAAGAGCTATGTTTAGGTTTTTGCTTATAACCTAAATATTCTTATTTCGCTTAATTTCTATATATGTATCACATTATTACACAGCGGATTACACTAATGTGTAAATGTTCTGTATAAACCATATTGGTGCTGCAAAGGTTCTAAAGCAATCAGGAAGCTAGAGATGAATTTGCTATGCAAGTAGAATAACATTCTCTGTAACAGGATACACTTGAAGGTCTAAGGTTATTTGTTTATGTGACATAATCAAAGGCTGGGCTGAAAATGGCCTGCATTTAAAAATTGAGGATATTCTTCCTGATGGTGTTTATCTTAATTGAAATGTTGCTATGAATGACCCCGGGCTGTGCAATTTAAGAACTTTGAGTATCTCTTGGGAAATGCTCACAGAACTGGGAAAAATTATATGAAAGCAATTGGGACCAAATCCACATATGTCCCTGAGTGGAAGTACTTCATTTTTGAGCAATAGAACTAGGCTGTTAACAATAATTCAGTTCAAAGTATATCTTATCATGGCAATACGTGAACACAAACTCATTTGCCAGTTACATTTGAATAACATCCAGTAAGGCATTCTGTGGCAGTGGATTTTGATACTTTTTGGAGATATTTATTTTTTCTTTTTGCTAAATCTATTTAAAAAAAAATCAAACCTCAAATGGCAAATGCATTATAACTCTTAGAAAATCTAAGAGTTATAATGCATAAAAGATAAAAGTTGAGAATCACTGGTTTGGTGAGCTGTGTAATGCAGAAAGCTCCCATTTATGATCCCTTAATTTTCTATTTAAATGTTGAGCATATCCCATAAGCTTTCCTCTATGAATAAATCAAGGGTTTGTGGAAGTTGATTTTCACTTGTCTGCTTTCTACTATATCCAAGTGTTTGTGGTATGAGCGTTGGTCTTTTCAGTAAAATAGTACACTATGCATCTAATGTTTTCATGCATATAGTAAACAGTCTTCATAATTACATCCTCAGTTTAGAGCTTTGGCTTGTTCAACCTGAAAGAGGACAAAGAAAAGGTTTACTTACCGAAGATGGATATCATAATCTGATATCTTGCTTTAACCAGGATTGGCTGCAACAAGAAAATATAGCCTTTTGTGTCACATGTATAGATGGGTATAATTCAGATTTATAACTTGCTTAAGCAAGATAATCCATTCAGAGTTTAATTAAGAAAATCTGACCAGTTTTTGTTTTCCCTGTGGTGTTAACTTTATCTTAAAAAAACCAAAACCAAAAACACTATTGACAAAGATAATAGTTTGCTACTGGACAGGATTTTTGGTGTCACCCATACAGTGGCCATTGAGACATTTGAACCAAACTCCGCAGAAAAGAAACATTGCCTTCTTTCTGGGTCTCTCTTCATGGTTACAACTTGAAGGAGCCATTGTAGTGGACAATAACAAGCAAGCAGCGCATCCTTCACTCCATCACACTAAAAGCCTGGACGTGTAAGGTAGAAACAAGGGCTGAACTAATTTTAGATGATCTCTTAAGGACATTTTGTAGGTGTCTATCTGTACCAAGCAACACACAACCCTCACAGTGAAAGGTAATGGGCTATGTGTTTGACAGATATGAGGATGAATAGAAATTAGCACTTTGAGTGTTAACTTTATACATTGCTTGGATCATCACAATCTTCATTTGAATCTCTGCACAAATTAAACACAGTGTCTACTATGTAAGTAACCCTCTTCTGGATCCCAAAATCTTAAAAGCTTAATGGACACATCATCTTTCTGTTAAGACACAGCACCTGCCATTATTGGCGTACTTACCGCTCAATAAACTAAAGGGCTTTGGTCTCATCTGGCATTTGATAGTGGTGGTTATCCACCCATGTGGGATATTTACATTTTTAGGTTCTTTAACCCCTTAAGGACCGAGGACGGTTCAGGACCGTCATCGGTATTTTCGCCTTGCCGACCGATGACGGTCCTAACGGTCCAATGTACTTACCTGATCACCGTCGTTCCCCCGGCGGCGATCAGTGTTGCTCCCGGTGTGGGAAGACTGCCTGCAGCCCAGACAGTCTCCCCACGGCGGATTAGGACCCCTGTGGCCATGTGATCGCTCAACACAGCGATCACATGGTCACAATAGGTGTCCATGTGTCTGCCTGCAGGGGGACTGTCTGTGCTGACAGGCAGTCTCCCTGCTAGTGTAAAATCAAAAAATAAAATAAAGTTAATGTTAATTAAAAATTAAAAAAATTATATATGTGTATATATATGATATATACACATATATTATATCTATATAATATATGTCTATATCATAGGCGTGCGCACGGGGTGTGCCGGGTGTGCCTGGGCACACCCTAATCCCGCGGCACGCCTATGTATATTGAGACCGGCAGGGGAGATCTCAGGATCCCCCCTGTTGGCTCATGCAGAGCCGGCGCTATCCGAGCGCCGGCTCTGCTCTCAGCCTCCCTCCCCACTGACCCACATGCAGGGAGGGAGGCAGGAGAGGACCGGCGGAGCTATTGCCGGCAGCTCCGCCGGGTTCCTCTCGCGAGATATGAGCGTTGCCACGGCAACGCTCAAATCTTGCGAGAGTGAACTCTAGCCCCTAAGGGGCTAGAGTTCACTCTCCACTGGACCACCAGGGATGGAATCAGCAGCACGATCCCCCCTCCCTACAAAAGGTAAGAAAGTAATCCACCTCCACCCCCACATACAGCACACACATACAGCGCACACACACCCACACATACAGCACACATACAGCACCCACAGACAAACACAGCACCCACACACACACATACAGCACCCATACACAGCACCCACACACATACGACATACACAGCACCCACACACATACGACATACACAGCACCCACACACATACACAGCACCCACACACATGTGACATACACAGCACCCACAGACATACAGCACCCACACACATTCAGCACCCACAGACATACACAGCACCCACACACATACAGCACCCACACACATACAGCACCCACAGACATACAGCACACACACACATACACAGCACCCACACACATACACAGCACCCACACACTTTCAGCACCCACAGACATACAGCACACACACACATACACAGCACCCACACACATACACAGCACCCACACACTTTCAGCACCCACAGACATACACAGCACCCACAGACATACACAGCACCAACACACATACAGCACCCTCACAAACACACACAGCACCCTCACAAACACACAGCACCCTCACACACAGCACACAAACAACACCCTCACACACACACAGCACACTAACAGTACCCTCACAAACACAAACAGGACATTAACAAACACACACACAGCACACTACCAGTACCCTCACACACAAACAGCACCCTCACAAGCACACACACACAAACAGCACCCTCACACACAGTACATTAACAGCATCCTCACAAGCACGCACACACAAACACCCTCACCCACATAGCACACTACCAGCACCGTCACACACATATCACACTAACAGCACCCTCACACAGCACACACACACAGCAGTGTGTGTATGTGTGTATATATGTGTATGTATATATATATATACATATATACATACATACATATATATATGCAGCGTGTGCTTGTGCTTTAGGGTGCACACCCTAATGCAATAGGCTGCGCACGCCTATGGTCTATATATCATATATATGTCATACTAAGTGTATTTTTATATTAATATGTACTTTTATTAATATAAAAATACACTTATTAAATTACACACGTGTATATATAAAATAACTATATATATTGTGTATATATATATATATATTATAAAATATAAATAAGTAATTTAAATTAAATTAATTTTTTTTAAATAATAAAAATTGAAAAAAATTATATATCTATATGAAATTTTATTCTAACTGTATTTTAAAATTAATATATATTTATATCAAAATACACTTAGAATTAATTTGTATATATCAATGTATATATAAATAAATAAAAATAAGAAATATACATATGTCCATATACAAAATTACATAAATAAATATATAAATATACATGTAGATTTCAAATATATAAATATGCATATATATTTAAATTCTACGTGCATATTTATGTAATATTTTTACATAATTAAGTAATTTTATTGATTGCAATTTGAGGGACCTGCCTGCCAACCGAGGCCGAAAGTCCAGAGAATTTAATTTCCTAGCACTGTATTTTACCCTGTAACGTTCTACGACACCCTAAAACCTGTACATGGGGGGTACTGTTTTACTCGGGAGACTTCGCTGAACACAAATATTAGTGATTCAAAACAGTAAAACCTATCACAGCGATGATATTTTATAACATGACAGGAGGCTTCCTATTTTGCATTAACTCTCTTTACTAAACTCCACAGCAGTAAAGAAAACATAAAGAGTAACAAATAAATCACTGAGCAGCATAGTATATAAGGGTCATGCTGCCTGTACTCTTCCTCTTTCTTTATTGCTCCATCGCAGACAGGTCAGAATATTTGCTCCCCTGGAGCTTTATACATTTATTGTCATTATCTATTTGTTCCATTCTATTTTCATAATCTCATTATCATTGCTTTTATTTCCTTTTATTTCCTTTTACTCTGTTCTGTACTGGGCTGTGGGACTAGGGGCTCTCTGTGGGTTTTCTACCCTCCTATCTGCCCCTCTATTCCTTCTGGGACCCTTCCTCGGTCTCCCCAGGTCCCCCCTAACCTGGAGTGCCCTCCTGGGCTCCCCCCTTGCGGCCGGCATTGTTCGCGGCCGTTTTCGCGCCGGCCCGCTTCCGCCCGCGGCCGGCCTCAAAATTTAGTCCCCGGCTTGCGGCCTACCTCGCGGCCGCCATTTTGGATCGCGGACATCGCAAGATTCTCGCGGCCATCTTAGTTTTGCCTTGTGCATCTAATTAGGGACTCAGTGTGGCTGTGCTAACTTGCTGTTACCTCTGCACTGCTGTTTTTCACACCTTTTGTGTCTGACACCCCTGTGACTGAAGTATTACCTGCTCAAGCACTCCATCTGCTGCTATCAATCTGCTACTCAGTCTCTGTGCCTCATCTGCTTCTATCAAGCTATATCCTGTGGCTGGGTCAGTCAGGTCAGTGCTGCTGCCTGTTTATTATTATTGTGACCTGCACTCAAGGGTCCCAACCCTGTGCAACCGGGGTGAGCCCCCACTATAAATACGCTGCTTACTGGGAGACTAGCTGTTGCAGTTCTCTCTAACAGGGTGAGCCCCAGTTTATAAGGTCACTACTATACCCTGCTGGGGTTATTCTGGGCTTGTTCCCACCATACTACCAAATCTGACCCTACGCCTATTATCAAGACCTGGGTGCCCGTTTATTGCTGTGCCTTTCAGGGACGTATCAGTCCCTGAAAAATGGAAGATTCCCAGAACGTCCCTGTGGACTTCCAGGCCATGATTAACGCAGCTGTCGCTGCCTCTGTGGAGAAGGCACTCTCCAAGGCCCGAGCTTCGGCTCCTGAGGTGCCAAAACGCAGATGTCCACGCCACGAGTCGGATTCTGAATTGTCCGACCACCAGACAAGGGATGACTCCTGCCCTAAAAAACGCCATGACAAAGGCGAAGATTATACACCCAAGCCACCTAAGGGTAAGGCACCTGCCAAGCGCAAGTCTGCCAAACTACACACCCCGGCCCCACGTCAGGAGTACTCTTCAGACGAAGAGCAGGGCCCTGCCCAGTCCATGTCAGTGCTGGATGAGTGGCAAGCTGACGCTTTTGAGTCAGACTACTACGCATGGGGCTTGGACGAGAAATCTGTCTCCGCTTTCATGCGGGAGACCCTCCTGGGTGCGGCCCAGACAGGAGGTATCGAGGACACTGCGGACGCAGAACCTCCTCTTGATTCAGACACCATTTTGGACCCCTCAGGTCAGGCGATGTTCGACCCCCGCAACATACGGCACCCCAGATCGCCTCCAGAACACCTTTCCAGGTTTATGCACCTGTGGCTCCGCAAACCTCTGGAGAAAGAGGTCCGCAGCCGACTCAGGTCTAAATGCCCACGCCCTTCCCTGCCGGATAAGGTCGCTCAGACCCCAGAATTCGACAAGGTTATGTCAACCTTCATGATGCGCAGTGGTAGAGACCTTCGCCGAGGGGTAGAGAAAGGCCTATGGGGCACCCAAGATAACCTGCTGGATTCCGTAGGCCCCCTGGCTCGCATTATGTATCTGGCGGATGATGCCTACGCCAAAGCCGACGCCTTCTCCGCCGAGGACATCAGGGAATGGGCACATGACGTTCGTGAGTGGGCACAACGGTGTTTTTGTTTCATCGGAAACACTAATGTTACGCTCTCTTCGGAGAGACGAAAAGCAGCGTTGTACCGTATTAACGGCAAATTGGCAGACCTTGGCACAAAGGAGATTGGGCCCCAGGCACAAGGGAAACTATTTGGCGAACCGTTCCTCAAGGAACTCAATAAACACGTGAACGTGTTCACCTCCCTTAATAAGGCGCAGTCCTCAATGCGCAGAGTTTTCAGAAGCAACCCTACCAGAGGGGTTTTTGGAAGGGCTGGCCGGCAACGGGGCCGTGCCGCCAGCCGATTTTGGCCTTCAGGCCCCCGCACCCAACCAACACCATTTTACCCGACAAGAGACTATCGGCAGCAACCCTTTTCCAGAGGCTTGGATAGAGGTCGTGGACCCCGCGGACGTTCCCGCTTTGCTGCAGGTAAGGACCCATATTCCTCTACTGTTACCATGTACCCGCACTGCGGGCCGTATTTCCCTTTCTTAACAGAATTGGGCCGCCCTATGCTCAGACACATGGATCCTACAAACTGTACAGGGATATATCATAGACCTAGTGGGGACCCCCTTTCAGGTTCAGCCCCCTCGCCCCATCCCCATGTCATCCTCCGACCACAACCTCGTCAACGCGGAGCTACGCGAGCTCCGAGACAAAGGGGCTATCCAGCCGGTCCGCGACGGGGGTGGTTACTTCAGCAACATCTTCCTGGTTCGGAAAAAGTCGGGAGAATACCGCCCTGTCATCAATCTACGCGCCCTCAACGCATATGGCCACTTCAAGATGGAAGGCATCCACCTCCTGCGAGACCTTCTTCGAAGCAACGACTGGTTCACAAGGCTCGATCTAAAAGACGCATATCTGTCAGTCCCGGTGCACCCGGACTGTCGAGCACTCCTACGTTTCCTCTGGCACGGACGCCCTTGGCAATTCACTTGCCTCCCTTTGGGGCTCAGCTCAGCCCCATGGTGCTTTATCAAGCTCCTAAAACCAGTGGTGGCCCACCTAAGATCCAGGGGCATTCGATGCATCATCTACTTAGACGATCTTCTCCTCTTCTGCTCCGACGAACACAGACTACGCCAACACACTCACCTGGCAGTGTCCCTACTGGAATCTTTGAGTTTCGTGGTAAACCAACAGAAATCGGAGCTGACCCCTACCCAGACGATACAATTCCTCGGCTTCGAGATCAACTCGACGACATGCACTCTGAGACTACCAGCCTCAAAGATCACAGCCATTCGCAAGGAGATTTGCAGGGTTCTCTGTCTCGACTCCATTCCACTACGCAACCTGGCCAGGATTGTAGGACTCCTCTCTGCTTCCATTCAGGCCATATTTCCGGGTCCCCTCCACTACAGGGCCATGCAACGTCTCAAGGCGAAATACCTATGCCACAGGCCTACTTACGACCAACCCGTCCCGGTGACGACAGAAGTTCGCAAGGAACTATCATAGTGGCTGGACAGCATGCAAGCCTGGAACGGCAAGGCCATGTTTGGAGACACCCCAGACTTCGTATTGGAATCAGACGCCAGCCTGTGGGGATGGGGTGCCACCAACGGAACCATCTCCACGGGAGGAACATGGACGGCGCAGGAGCTCTCCATGCACATCAATTGCCTCGAACTCCTAGCAGGATCCTTCGCGATCCGCAGCTTGGCCCGGGAAAGATCCAACTGCTGCATCCTCCTGCGCATGGACAATGAATCCGCAGTCCAGTACATCAACCGTCTGGGAGGCGCTCGCTCACGCCTGCTGTCGGATATCACGAGGGACATCTTCGACTATTGCCTCCCTCGCAACATCACGCTACAGGTGGAATACTTACCAGGAGAAATCAATCTCACAGCCGACTGGTTCTCTCGCCACTGGAGAGACGTCAGCGACTGGAAGCTAAACACGAGAATCTTCAGTGCCCTGACAGCCCGGAGGGGTCCCTTTCACCTGGATCTGTTTGCCTCTCGCAACAATCACCAGACCCCGGATTTCTTCAGCTGGCTCCCGGACCCGGAGAGCAAGGCGACAGACTCATTTCTCCCAATGGCCGACGACAGGAGCCTACGCCTTTCCCCCATTCTCCATGATTGCGAGAACACTACACCAGATGCGGACGCAACAGATGAAACTGGTTGTCATAACACCCTTGTGGCAGAGCCAACCATGGTTCCCGGACCTCCTGGCCTCCTCCTACAGGTACCCTCTCCTCCTACCATCCTTCCCAGACCTACTCACGGATCCCAAAGGGCATCTCCACCCACTCCTCCTGGAAGACCGGCTACCCCTGGTGGCTTGGTCTCTTTCCGGGGTTCCTGGCAAGTCAGCGGACTATCGCAGGCTGCTAGGGACCTCCTATGGGACTCATGGGCCCCGGGAACTAGACGCTGTTACCTTTCAGCTTGGGCCTCCTGGTCTACTTGGTGCATGGAACGGGACTCCGATCCATTTACAGCACCTATTCCCATGATTCTTAATTTTCTTTCCTCCTTGTTCTCATCTGGTCGCTCTTACCGTTCGGTCAACGTCGTTCGCTCCGTGATTTCGGCGGCTCACACCCCCGTCGGGGATCTCCCAGTCGGCAAAGACCCCCTGGTCTGCCGCCGGCTCCGCTGCCCCCCGGCCCCCAGATACCCTCACCTATGGGATGTGGGACTGGTTCTCCATTTTTTCAGGGATTGGCTTCCGAATGACCGCCTCTCCCTACGCCAACCATCCGCTAAGTGAGCTTTCCTCCTTTGTCTAGTATCTTTCCGATGGGTTTCGGACGTTCGGACCTTCGATGTGGACGCTTTCAAGGTGGCCCCTGAAGGGGTCACGTTCCACATTTCCCGTCGCACTAAGTCGGGTTCTACTTCGGTCTTTTACCCCTTTTTTCCCGACGACCCGCAGCTCTGTGTCGTGTCCACCCTCCGCAGGTATGTTTCGGTTACCTCCTCACTTCGGTCCTCCTACGTACGCCCTCACGCCCCAGTCTCGGTCACCACACTGGCCCGATGGATCCGCTGGATCCTTTCCCTCGCAGGTATAGACCCCGCATTTGGCGCCCACTCCGTTCGCGGAGCGGCGGCGTCATCAGCCTTCCTGGCAGGGGCGTCCCTTTCGGATATTCTCTGAACGGCTGACTGGTCTAGGGAATCCACTTTCCGTACATTTTACTTTCGCACTCCCCCTTCTGCTGGGATGTCTCTTCTTCAGTGTTAAAATTGCAAAATAGGAAGCCTCCTGTCATGTTATAAAATTGAAGATTATGCTAGCTTTAGTGTACTAATAATAATTTTAATAAGGACAGGAGGCGAGTATTTTCCCTCCCTTCTGTTCCCTACCCTGACTCCTCGGGGGAGTGGATCTTAAGGTGACGGATATTGGGATTGATTTTAGTAGTTACTCTATCTTTAGGACATATTCGGAATCTCTTCCATCTCTCTCCCTAGTATTGCCACCTAGACGGACAGTTTTAGTTGTACAACATGCTTACACCTAACACATATTTAGCCTCTGGCCAGCTTTCAATCTGTCGGTACTGATTTAATTTACACCATTCTGTTAAAGCCCACAGGCGTGAACAGTTACGGTTCAGTACCTAACCGATTTTATACTCTCCTTTCAGTGTAACCCTCTTCAGGACCTCCACTGGTCGCTGGTTTGTTAACCTCACGACTCCGTAAGATGGGATGACGGCTTCGTTTGGTCTTACCTCCTCTCTCGTTACCAGGAGTCTCCTCAAGTTCCGCTCGCCAGAGACCGCAGTTACAGTTTCGTTGAGTTTCTGGATGTTCGAGCTCTATCTGGACTTGGATGTCACTTGAAGAAAGAGGAAGTGTACAGGCAGCATGACCCTTATATACTATTCTGCTCAGTGATTTATTTGTTACTCTTTACATTTCTTTACTGCTGTGGAGTTTAGTAAAGAGAGTTAATGCAAAATACTCGCCTCCTGTCCTTATTAAAATTAAGATTATTAGTACACTAAAGCTAGCATAATCTTCAATTGTCAGTGAAAGTTACTTTTTTTGCATTTTTCACACACAAACAGCACTTTTACTGATGATATAATTGTTGTGATACGTTTTCCAGTTTTTAAACACTAATATTTGTGTTCAGCGATGTCTCCCGAGTAAAACAGTACCCCCCATGTACAGGTTTTATAGCATTTTTGAAAGTTACAAGGTCAAATATATGGGTCAAATATTTTTACATTGAAAAAGGCCAGGTTGGTTACGTTGCCTTTGAGAGCGTATGGTAGCCCAGGAATGAGAATTACCCCCATGATGGCATACCATTTGCAAAAGAAGACAACCCAAGGTATTGCAAATGGGGTATGTCCAGTCTTTTTTAGTAACCACTTGGTCACAAACACTGGCCAAAATTAGCGTTCAATTTAGTTTTTTTACTTTTTTCACACACAAACAAATATGAATGCTTACTTTGGCCAGTATTTTCGACTAAGTGGCTACTAAAAAGGACTGGACATACCCCATATTGAATACCCTGGTTTGTCTACTTTAAAAAAAATATGTACATGTGGGGTGTTTTCCAGAGATTTATGACAGATAATAGTGTTACAATGTCACTATTGATAAATTTTAAAAATGTATGTTTTGAAACCGCAATATCCTACTTGTACCTATAGCCCTATAACATGCAAAAAAGCACGTAAACCCTGGGTATTTTTAAACTCAGGACAAAATTTTGAATCTTTTTAGCAGTTTTTTTCATTCGCTTTTGTAGATGAGTAAAAGATTTTTCAAGTAAAAGTCAAAAAACATGTATTTTTTTCAATTGTTTATCATATTTTTTTATTTTTTTAAATTAAAATGCATGAGATTATATAAATAATGGTATGTAAAGAAAGCCCCTTTTGTCCTGAAAAAAACCAATATATAATTTGTATGGGAACAGTAAATGAGAGAGCGGAAAATTACAGCCAAACACAAACACCACAAAAGTGTAAAAATATTCCTGGTCGCAAATGTACAACATCGCAAAAACAGTCCAGTCCTTAAGGGGTTAATCTTTCTGCCACCATACTTCTTCAGCACCCAATAACTTCTTCCAGGAGTCACAACCACTACCCAACACTTGTACAAGTGTACAAACATGCTTTACGGATCTATGAATTTGTGTGTTTGTGACTCCATGTTTGCTAAAAAGAAAGTCTCTACGTTGCAAATAGTAGAACTCTGCTTCATATATTGTTCTTTGTTCATTTAGCAATGGAAAGAGGCTTGAAGGGTTTTCTCTTCAGTTCATGCAAGAAGTTTAGTACCGTTGGACAAGAGTGAATTGTAAATATGAACATTCACAATATAAACTGCTGGCTTCTATGACACCAAGTATTATAATCTATGAGCATAATAAATCAAATCTGTTAGATATGCCATATCACAAATTAGAAGTGACAAGCTAGTTTATAAACAGAATGCCGTAATCACATAGATTGCAGGGAAGTTGAATTAGGGAATGCATGTTTTTCATAGCAGAAGCTTACTGATCACGGAGATAAAGTCTTATCCCCATCCATGATTCCACTTCCTCTGTATGATCTATATCATATGAGCTTCTAAAGAACATATAAGGCATGATTCAGCTTTAGCCACATTGAGTTATAGGAAGATTATGCATCTGCACAAATAAGAACTAAGACCTCATATGCATTTTGCTTTGATAATTACTCTAATTGCTTGAATTACATTTTATTTTTAACATAAGCTTTTTTTTCATTTTCATTACACAGAAAGCTTATCTTTTATAATTTTCTTAAATTTACTTTTCTGCCGACTTCATATTACACAATAATTTCCATGTTATGCCCAAATCAATCCAAATGACATTATTGAACTTGTATAAAGCAGGAAAATTATACATGGGAAATTAAAGCTGTATTAGTAAAATATTTCATATAAAAAAAGACCATATCACTGGACGATCATTAATTAAAACAATTAAGGCAATGATATATATATATATATATATATATATATGTTTTTAAAGCCATTACATTCATCTAAACTGAAAATGTTTGTCTAGATCCCATTAGTGGGCAAAAGTGATGATCACTAAAAACAAAGTTTGACCTAAACTCCCTTAAAATGCTTCAGCCCTCGAAGACCCACCATGTGAAAGAGAATATTGAGTGACAAATTAACACAAACATAAACAATTTAAATGAGGTTTTATTAAGGAGGGTGTTTTTGGAGACGCATGGCACAAGATCAAAAATGCCTAAAGCAGCTTTACTCTCTCCCCCGCCCCCTTGGTTAGGGGCACCCACCCTGGATGCCAGGGACCTTGCATTAACACTTCATGTGGGCACACTGAGACATGACCCAGTCTTTCACTACAAAAGACCAGCATCACACTGCAAGGCAACCTGCACATCTCCCTATCAAGCTGGTTTAAAATGAATTATAAAAATAAATGCTTAAAGCCTTCCAGATCTCGTGATTATAAAGGGATAAGTTGTCATTTATAATAAATATATTGTCCTTTATAATATATATTATATTTAATATATTCAGGTGATCACATTAGTAATAGAGGTAACAAAATAAAATTGTCTGGGGTTTTAAAATCAGATGGTGCAGTTTAGCTACCCTAATGCAACCTAATTGAAAGGATATCATTTTTTCTCTGAATGGGATATATCAAATGAAGATGAGCAACCAATCTTCGTATTTAGAATTTTGTCTGCATATTCCAATTCAAAGTTAACTGATATATACCTCTTCATTTTATGCATGGAATGCACTGTGATGAAATGTAACAAAAATATATAAATATATACATATTTTTTTCTTGAAATTTTTTTTAAACATTTTGTTTTGCTTATTTTGCAAAAGAATTACCTAAAATAATTATTGAATCACAAAGATTTTGACTATAGTCAGTGAGAAAAATGCACACTATTTTTAAAATGATTACCAAAATCTTGGCAATATTTTTTTCCTTAACAAATACACATTATCATGTATTTTGAGTCGGTATACAATTAATGTAAATTAGCCATTGAAGAATTGCTTACAAAAGCGTTTAAATGTAAGCCGCAAATAAAAGCTCAAAATCTGCTCAGTGATGAGAAAAGTCTTAACACTGAAAGTGTTAACCCACTCCATGGGGAATCCATCATCTGTGGCTATGTTCAGTGTATGTCTTGATAGGGCCTGGTATTGAGGCTTCTGTAACTGGGAGAGGCTAAAAACTGGGAGTTATTGGTCAGTCATCTAGTATAATATATAGAACAGAAAGGCAGCACTCGCCTGAACATGTATGTATAGCTTGGTTGCTTCATCTAAGTGTTGCTTCTAAGTGTGTGTGTAGCGGATTGGCAGTATTAAATCCACGAATTCTGCTGGTTCAGGAAGTAATCCACAGTCCAGCGCTGAAAAGCAAGGCAATATCCCAAATCTCCCAGTAACCGGATGAAACACAGTTCTGAGAGTCAACTGAGGTCTTTATTTTCAGCTCCACAATTTATACAATTCCCCATGCAAGGGGTTTCCTGAGTCCCATCCCAGGGGCATTCCCAGAGTGGACTACATGGGAAACTTCCATTACAGAGCCTTTCTCCCATCAGGCACTGCTGCACGGGAGGGATCCTCCCACAGGAATGTACCGTTAAGTGGATTATCCCTCCGTGCAGCAGAACCGACAATTTGTATTAAAATACATAACTTTTCGAATATGCAGTCTATTTGCACGAATGGACGTTCGGTAGATAGCTGGGGTCTGAGCGCATCATTCGTGAGATTACCTCTCAGATCCCAGCTAAAACAACCGAACGCCGCACGAAAAACACATTCATTAAAATGTATATTCAAAAGACCGATTGAAGTCAAGAGAACATAATACCGAACGGCCCGGACCTCCCGAACGGCCTGGAAGCTGAGGGAACAAAGGATCCAAGATGGCCGACTGCCGCATGGTCGGTAGTCGAACGGCGGCCACATAGGAGAGCCTCTAATTACCGATTGCAACATTGTTGCAATCGGTTAACAAGCGCCACACGTCTCTAAGTGTGTGGGCTACTACATGGTGGTTATTTCGGTTCACGAACGGCCCGCAAAAGTGCAGTTCGTGAAACGAAATGAAATACAGCTATCTGCATTCGGCAGATAGCCAATACAGTAAATACACGTTATTACAGCCAGTATACATTACACTTAGTTAAACACATATCCCCACAGACATACAGGCAACCCTTAAAGGCACAGTCTCTCTACTGTGGCTAGGTTTGCTACAGTGTGGTTGGAGATATTCTGGAGAGTGCTGCTTCTAAGTGTGTGGTTGGAGATATTCTGGAGGTAATCTGAGGTATTGAGGAGGATAAATAAGGTCACCTCATTGGAATGGCAGACTTAGTTCAGTGTAATAGTTGCTATATTTGTTTCACGTTCCACTTTTTGGAGGTTTGGTTGTCGTCTAATCTGTAGACAGTTCTCTATCTTGTGGCAGGAGATTGTATTTTTGAAGTCTGAGATTTGTAAATTATCTGGTAAACAAACTCAGGCTGGAACTGCTGCAAAGCCACTGCCGCAGAGACGTAGTAGGAATGGCAGATGTATTACTGTAGGATCTGGTAGACTAAGAGTTGTGGATAAAAGGCATATTGCACAGTCTGTTGCTCTACATAATCCCTTTTCTGCACTTTCAGAGTGTAATGGTGTTATGGAGACAGGCACTGAGGGTAGTGGTGTTGTGGAGAGAGGCACTGAGGGTAGTGGTGTTGTGGAGAGAGGCACTGAGGCTAGTGGTGTTGTGGAGACAGGCTCCGGTACTGAGGGTAGTGGTGTTGTGGAGACAGGCTCAGGTACTGAGGGTAGTGGTGTTGTGCAGACAGGCTTGGAGACTATGGTGAGGTCTAATAGAAAGTAGTTGTTGTTGGGGGATTCCATCATAAGAGGTGTGGAGATGGACAATGGTGGTCTTGTGAGGTGTCTTCCCGGAGCTACTGCTCACAGAGACAGGAGACGTATCTGTAATATTGCTAAGTGAGCAAAGCAGGAAGGGGAATTGGATGTACTTGTCCATCTAGGGACAAATGACTTGGCTTGCAATGAGGTTTCAGAGGTTAAGGAAGGTTTTAGTGTTTTTGCCATTGATATACGGCAGGTTGCTTCCACACTGTCATTCTCTGAAGTTCTGCCTGTGCATAACACTCAGAACGACAGGCGGATGCATATTAGGACTTTAACTTGTGGTTTGGTGAATGGTGTCGGGAGCAAGGATTTGGCTTTATTTTTCATGGTAGCTCTGTTTGGAATGGAAATAAATTGTACAAAAAAGATGGTTTGCATCTTTCTCAAAAGGAAACAAATGGTCTCAGTGAGCAGTTCAGAGGTTTTGCTAGGATGTATTTAAACAAGAAGGAGGGGGAGGGGGGGCAAAAGGGTGATAAAACATCAATCCAATTGTCCCCCAAAACAAGGACAGAAGGTGTCTATAGCAAGTGTGTTAAAAATTATAAGCTTAGAGTCATGTCTACAAATGCTCGCAGTTTAGGGAAAAAGATACATGAACTTGTGGCAATAATGGCAACTGATAGTGTAGATTTAGTCGCTGTTACTGAGACATGGTATAATGAGAAAAATGACTGGGACATAGCAATACAAGGGTACTCTTTATATAGAAAAGACAGGGAAGGCAAGAAAGGGGGAGGGGTGGCTCTGTATGTGAAGGATAGCATAAAATCTAGCCTAATAAAAGTTAGTGAGGCGAACATAGAGTCCGTTTGGATTACATTAGAATTTGGTAATCACACAGTAACTCGTGTAGGTGTGATTTATAGGCCCCCAGGACAAATTGAAGAGTTAGATAATCTACTAGTTGAGGAAATAGCTAAAATGACAATGAAGGGGGAAGTTATCATCATGGGTAACTTTAATCTTCCTGATGTGAATTGGAAAACAAAAATAGCTGCTTGTGCCAGGAGCACACATATTCTAAACTCCCTACTGGGATTGTCTCTAAAACAAGTCGTTGAGGAGCCAACTCGTAAAGAGGCCATACTAGATTTAGTGTTAAATGGAGATTTGGTATCCGCTATTACTTTAGGTGATCGTTTAGGATCATGTGATCATCAGTCAGTGTGGTTTTAATATAGGAACTGTGACTAAGTCACACCACACAAAAACAAAAGTTTTAGACTTTAGAAAAACAGACTTTTCTAAAATTATAATATGTGTAAAGGAGTCATTATCAGACTGGAGCAATTTAAATGGAGTCCAAGAGAAATGGGATTATTTAAAAGTCTTAGGCTTGTCGGTAAAAGCAAAAAATTCAAGAAACCACTGTGGTACTTCCAAATCACACACAGTAGAGAAAATAGCACAGTCAGTAAAAAAGGGGGACAAAACTTTTTTTAGATACATAAATGAGAAAAAAGTAAAACAAGGATTAGTTAGATTAAAAACAAAAGAAGGAAGGTATGTAGAAGAAGATAAAGGTCTAGCTGACTGCCACAATTAATATTTTTGTTCGGTATTTACAGATGAAAACGAAGGAAAGGGACCTCAGTTAAGAAAAAGGATAAAGGAGTCATTTATTACACGTGAGTTTACAGAGGAAGAGGTTCTATTTAAACTGTCAAAAGTAAAGACAAATAAGTCAATGGGACCTGATGGAATACACCCAAAGCTATTAAAAGAGCTTAGTGGTGTACTAGCAAAACCATTAACAGATTTATTTAACCAATCATTGTTAACAGGAGTAGTCCCAGAAGATTGGAAGTTAGCGAATGTTGTGCCCATTTACAAGAAAGGTAATAGGGAGGAGTCGGGCAACTATAGGCCAGTAAGCCTTACTTCAGTAGTGGGGAAAGTGATGGAAACCATGTTAAAGGATAGGATTGATGAACATCTAAAAACACATGGATTTCAAGATCAGAGACAACATGGGTTTACTTCAGGGAGATCATGCCAAACTAATCTTATTGATTTTTTTGATTGGGTAACTAAAATTATAGATCAGGGTGGTGCAGTAGACATTGCTTACCTAGATTTCAGTAAGGCTTTTGACACTGTTGCACATAGAAGGCTTATCAATAAACTGCAATCTTTAAGTTTGGATTCCAATATTGTTGAATGGGTAAGGCTGTGTGACAGGCAACAGAGGGTTGTCAATGGAGTATATTCGAAGCTTGGACTTGTCGCCAGTGGGGTACCTCAGGGATCTATACTTGGACCCATTCTCTTTAATATTTTTATTAGTGATATTGTAGAAGGTCTTGATGGTAAGGTATGTCTTTTTGCTGATGATACTAAGATATGTAACAGGGTTGATATTCCAGGAGGGATAAGCCAAATGGCAACTGATTTAGGTAAACTAGAAAAATGGTCAGAGTTGTGGCAACTGACATTTAATGTGGATAAGTGCAACATAATGCATCTTGGATGTAAAAACCCAAGGGCAGAGTACAGAATATTTGATAGAGTCCTAACCTCAACATCTGAGGAAAGGGATTTAGGGGTGATTATTTTTGATGACTTAAAGGTAGGCAGACAATGTAATAGAGCAGCAGGAAATGCCAGCAGAATGCTTGGTTGTATAGGGAGAGGTATTAGCAGTAGAAAGAGGGAAGTGCTCATGCCATTGTACAGAACACTGGTGAAACCTCACTTGGAGTATTGTACGCAGTACTGGAGACCGTATCTTCAGAAGGATATTGATACCTTAGAAAGAGTTCAGAGAAGGGCTACTAAACTGGTTCATGGATTGCAGGATAAAACTTACCAAGAAAGGTTAAAGGATCTTAACATGTATAGCTTGGAGGAAAGACGAAACATATGATAGAAACATTTAAATACATAAAGGGAATCAACACAGTAAAGGAGGAGACTATATTTAAAAGAAGAAAAACTACCACAACAAGAGGACATTCCTACAAAACTACCACAACAAGAGGTCTTAAATTAGAGGGACAAAGGTTTAAAAATAATATCAGGAAGTATTACTTTACTGAGAGGGTAGTGGATGCATGGAATAGCCTTCCAGCTGAAGTGGTAGAGGTTAACACAGTAAAGGAGTTTAAGCATGCGTGGGATAGGCATAAGGCTATCCTAACTATAAGATAAGGCCAGGGACTAATGAAAGTATTTAGAAAATTGGGCAGACTAGATAGGCCGAATGGTTCTTATCTACCGTCATATTCTATGTTTCTATGTGGCGGGCAAAAATTTAGAGTAGGGTTTAAGGAGTGTGACAGACCACCTGGTCACCTAGGATTAGTACAGTGCTCCAAACCACTACCTCACTCTAAAAGGGCTATAACCACCCATGTTTACCCCATCCAGCATGTGCCTCCAAAACCAGTGCCCTTTTCTACTAGCCCTTAAGACGGCATAGGCCGAGGCGGAACTCACAGAGGCACAGCGCACCTGACAGGGTGCAACCCATAAATACTCTGAAACTCCTTATTTGATCGCAGAGAGAGATGCCGCAATCCAGTAAAATATTTTCTAGGGCGCTCTCGGTCCCAGAGTCACCAAACTGGGCGCTATTTGAAAGGTGATCGAGGAGGTGGTGAGGCATCAAATGATACTCAAGACTTTAGGGAGCTCTGTGTACAGACAGAAAATGCCATCATTGAAGGTGACTTCCCACTCGGTGTTATGAAACCTGCGCTGGATCAGTCAAACCGTCCATACCATTCGTGCTAGACATCTCAGATCCAAATACTTAATGGACAGCATGAATGCTCAGACGAGAGCTGTCTGGGTGGCACTAGTTTGGGGATATATATTTTTATGTTGAAATATTATTCAGGCTTCTAATAAAATTATCTGGTCTGGCACAGATACCTAGGTGCCAGGTATGTCGCAAAACCCATTGTTTCCCTGGGGACCCAGGTATAAAAGAAGTGACAGTCCGGCAATAAAGACATTCTGATTTCACCCAGACATTAAGCCTTGACTAATGATTGGGGACTGGGCTATAATCACTCTCAGAGCTTATCACTGAGGGGGAAAAGGAGACCATAGTAATGACATCCAAGCTTCTTGCGAATAGATTGCCACATGGAGTGAAGAACTTTTCTATTAATTAACCAATGTTAATGATATTACATACAATGAATGTTTAACATATGGAGATTTATTTGACTATGTATTAAAGATGACCTCTTTTAAATGAGGTCTATTTGCTGTCTCACAAGGTCGGGCTCTTTCGATTGCATTGCTCATAACATATATACAAAATATAGCACTCTATTCCAAACTGTGCCCACTGAGTGGTAGGCTCATGCACTGTATGATCATAATTTGTAACTAAACCGGTAATATTTGCAGGGATGTATTATTTGCAATTCTGATGTCACTAAGGGGGCGGAGCCAGTGCCGACGGACCCACGCTGCCCTAAACATAAGGTGAGTTTTAAATGTTTTTAAAGGAGCTAAAGGGGGGGGGGGCAAGCCACCTATATGGTGGGTTAAACACTATAGGGTCAGGAATACATGTTTGTGTTCCTGACCCTATAGTGATCCTTTAAAGTATAGGCGACTGGAAACATTCTGTAAGTCAGCAATACTATATATTCAAATTTGGAATTAACTTAGAATTCTCACTGAAAACACTGTGAATTAGAGATTCAAACCGACGCAGGAGAGGGGAAACTGATGTTTTCTAGACACCTTCTTAACCAGGAGTCACCCGACCAGTTGATGCAGATTGACTGGTGACCCCCCCCCTCACTGGCCAGTGGTTAAACCTATAGCTAATATTTTAGGGTTAATTCAGTATTAACTGTTTAATAACAAAACAGTTTTCACTTGAATACCTTATGAACAGCATGCCCATGAACGCCGCTGGATTTAATTAAACAATATATAAAAAATACCCTATTTCACTCTTTCAAAATAGCTAACAAAATAAAAAATAAAAAACACTGTACAGGGAAAATAAATCACTGCCTGATTGCCCGTTTGACAGACTAGGCACCTGTGTACAAATGCATGTCTGTCTACCCAGACAGCTAAGAGCCAATCTGAGGCTGCAGCTCTGGGATCACGGACATAAGTCCGAGGGAGCTTGATCTGTGCATGCCCTCCCACCCCCTCAGATTGAACACAATGAAGAGAGGGAAGGATAGATGCCAAAGGCCACCTTGTATCAAGTATGGCAGGTACTCACACCTACACTGTACACATACACACACTACTATACACACTACATACACACACCTAAACTACCACCTACACTCACACTGGTGCAAACACACTGGCACCCAAACATAGGCATATACACTGGCAGTCAAAAGTTTGGGGTCACTCAGAAATGTCCTCTTTTTTGTGAACACACATGAAAATGTGAAGAGAAAATGCAGTCATTGACAAGGTTAGAAAGCATGAATTGTAAGTGAAATGACTGTATCCTTTAAACTTTGCTTTTGTCAAAGAATCCTCCATGCGCACCAATAAAAGCCTTGCATACTTTTGGCATTCTAGTTATGAATTTGGTGAGGTAATCTGAAGAGATTTTATCCCATGCTTCCTGAACTACCTCCAGCAATTTGGATTAGCTTGATGGGCACTTCTTACATACCATGTGGTCAAACTGCTCCTACATCAGCTCAAAAGGTTTGCGATCTGGTGACTGTAGCAGCCACTCCATTAAAGACAGAATACCAGCTGGCTGCTTTTTCCTTTAAATAGTTCTTTAAACTATATGTAATACTTTACCACCACCGAAGCAACCCCAGACCATCGTATTGCCTCTATATGGCTCGTCATATGACATCATACATTCCTCCAGGATCTTTTTTGATATGCTACACATCTTCTTTGTGATCTGGACACTTCAAACTTAGATTTGTCTGTTCATAAAATTCTTTTACAATCATCCTCTGTCCTGTGTCTGTGTTCTTTTGCCCATCTTAATGTTTTCTTTTTATTGGCTTTATCATTGCAATCTACCTAAAAGGTCATCATCCCAGAGTCACTTCTTTATTGTTGACATGGAGATGGTGTTTTGCATGTACTATTTAATAAAGCTGCCAATTGGGCACCTGTGATGAATCTATTTTTTCAAACTAGACAATGTATTTGTCCTCAGTTGTATGTATTATGTGTTTGCTCAGTTGTGCACCAGAGCTACCACTCACTCTTATTATTGTGGTTAAAGCCAGTGTTCGATGACTGGAATAGTATACAGGGTTGTACAAGATTTTCAGTTTCTTGGCAATTTCTCCGGACAAAAAATAAATTGATGGGTTTCAGAAATTAGTTCTTGGTTTCTGGCCTGAGCAGACAGATTTCAGCTGTACTAACAGAGCTGTAAAATAGTTTACTAATGATTGATTAGACTTTTAAAATGATAAACGTGGATTAACACAATGTGCCAATGGGACACAGGATAGGTTGTTAATAATAGGCCTTTGTACACCTAGCACTCAATGTAGATATTCCATTAAAAATCTGCTGTATCCAGCTACAATAGTTATTTATAAAATTAACAGTCTACTTTGTGTTTCTAAATTATTTCATGTTATTTCACTGGATACAAAATCGGTTTTCCTAAAAAAAAAAAAAATTGTTTTTAAAAAGGAAATTTCTAAGTGACCCCAAACCTTTGAACACTAGTGTACATAAACACTAACATATGCATTCAAACAGACAATTTTTGTATTTCTGGGAAAGGTGCAGGGCCGGTGCAAAGATTTCTGGGTACATAGGCGAAGATGTATCTTTCCACCCCCCACCCCCAAAATAACATCTTCACCTATGTGCCTCTTAACCAGCCCCTCTCCCCGTCCATTAGTGGTCCCCTCCCTTCCCTGACCCTTAGTGTTCTTCTAAGCTCTCCCCTCTTTTTCCTGTCCCTTGGTGTTTCTCTCCCCTCCCCTCCCTGTCCCTTGGTGCACTCCCCACCCCTTTAGTGGTCGCACTCCCCTTCCTGGTGTGCCTCCTACCTCTCTTGTACCGTTGCCGAGTGGAGGATATCCCCTACAGGAGCTTCAATTTTCTGTACCTGGCCAGACTGACAGGGAGTGCTCTATCAGTGAGCACCTCCGGTCAGTCTGGCCGGGTACAGGAAACAGAAGCTCCTGTACTGCGCTCCGCCACGCTACACTCAGGGGTGTATACACACTGACAGTCACACACACTCAATGACAAACACACAGACTCACTGATCTGACACACACTCATTCATTGACAGACACACTGATACTCACACACAGACTCAATGACAAAGATACTCTCACTGATTTGACAGACACACATACACTGCCACACTCATACACTCACATGCAGTACTCATACAAGCACTCACAGACACACACACACACTCATACAATCACTCACAGACACACACTCACTCACAGACACACTCACTCACAGACACACATACTCATGCACACAGTCACTCAGGCACACATACACTCACACACAGACACACACTCAATCACAGACAGTCACTCACAGACACACAGTCACTCAGGCACACATACACTCACACACACACACATAGTCACACACAGACAGACACACACAGACAGACACACACTCATTCATTGACAGACACACTGATACTCACACACAGACTCAATGACAAAGATACTCTCACTGATTTGACAGAAACTCACAAACACACACTGACAGACACACATACACTGCCACACTCATACACTCATATGCAGTACTCAGACACACACACACACACACACTCATACAATCACTCACAGACACACACATACACTCACTCACAGACACACATACTCATGCACACAGTCACTCACAGGCACACAGTCACTCAGGCACACATACACTCACAAACAGACACACACACACAGTCACACACAGACACTCACACACAGACACACACTCAATCACAGTCACTCACAGACACAGTCACTCAGGCACACATACACACACACAGACACACACTCGCAGACAAACAGACATGCATACACACACTCACTAATTATTTTAATAAATAAACATTTTCCACCCAGCCTCCCTACCTGGAGAGCTGGTGTGGATGATGAATCATTCCCTGGGGTCCAGTGGGGCTGCTGGGAGGCGTGCGGCAGTGCTGTGATCAGACGCGGCGAGGGAGCTCTAACCTCTCTGCTCTGCTCCCTCGTGGCTGCCTTCTGATACCGCGGGAGCCGGAATATGACGTCATATTCCGGCTCCCGCGGCATCAGCAGACAGCGCGCGAGGGAGCAGAGAGGTTAGAGCTCCCTCGCCGCGTCTGATCACAGCACTGCCGCACGCCGCGCTGGGGGTCGAGATGGTGGCCTGGCAGGAGGCCGGTCACTGAAATATTGCGCCCCCGAAACCGGTGCGCCCTAAGGCGGCCACCTGTGCCGCCTTATGGACGCGCCGGCCCTGGAAAGGTGGAAGGCAGAGCTTGGAGGTTGCTGCTTACTGTGCAGCACTGAGCCAGGAAGCACCTCCAGTGGCTATCTGAGGAGTGGCCACTTGGAGGTTTCCCTAGGGGCAATGTAAACACGGCCTTTTCTCTGAAATGACAGTGTTTGCATGAAAATGCCTGCATTTAATGATTATACTCACCAGAACACTACATTAAAGGACCACTATAGTGCCAGGAAAACATACTCGTTTTCCTGGCACTATAGTGCCCTGAGGGTGCCCCCACCCTCAGGGTCCCCCTCCCGCCCGGCTCTGGAAGGGGGAAAGGGGTAAAAACGTACCTTTTTCCAGCGCTGGGCGGGGAGCTCTCCTCCTCCGATCCTCCTCTTCTCCTCCCCGTCGGCTGAATGCGCACGCGCGGCAAGAGCTGCGCGCGCATTCAGCCGGTCACATAGGAAAGCATTCATAATGCTTTCCTATGGGCGCTGGCGTGCTCTCACTGTGAAAATCACAGTGAGAAGCACGCAAGCGCCTCTAGTGGCTGTCAATGAGACAGCCACTAGAGGATTAGGGGGAAGGCTTAACCCATTAATAAACATAGCAGTTTCTCTGAAACTGCTATGTTTATTAAAAAATGGGTTAACCCTAGCTGGACCTGGCACCCAGACCACTTCATTAAGCTGGAGTGGTCTGGGTGCCTAGAGTGGTCCTTTAAGCTGTAGTTGTTCTGGTGAATATAGTGTCCCTTTAAGTTCAGATATTTTGGCCTGAGATTTGAAGTTCAGTTTGAATTCGCTCTGAATTCTCACTTTGTGAATAACCCTATGATAGTGAATTTCTATCAATTTCAACAATTTTAAACGAATTCCAAATTAAACAGCCGCGTTCAGGATTTGTTCATGAATATTAACAGGGTTATTCATTCACGTGTGAATTCAAGGAGAATTTCAAGTTCATAGACAGAGTAGCTGTACTGAAAGTATAACAGACTTAGAGAATGTTTTTTAAAGTCTGATTGAGACAAAACCATTCCCGACTGTACAGGGACATTTGGATTGCAAACTATCTCTATTACAGTAATGTTGTGGCTCCACATCAGATTTTTATTTATTTAATTTTTTTATTATATATTTGCTTTAATCATGCAAAAAGCAAGTGAAAGTTTATTTGCATTAAAGTAAGATACATTTATGGTGAATGAACCTCAAAAGATGCAAAATCTTAAATATTTGATTGACCTTGTAAAGGAGAGCCAATAATGTTTTAAGACCCAAAAGAGAACAAACATAAAATTATTGGAATGTTGCATTAAAATATTGTATTTGTCAAGTGTTTTATAAACCATCCAACTCGCATTCTAAAAAGCCTTCAACATTGACTCTGTTTTTATTAGGTTCTGTACTTTTACAATTTCTTTATATGTATTAGACCTGATGCTGAACATTGTTAGATCATATGAATAATAGTGTACATATTGTGGGGGTACCTTGGCTCGTTCATGCTTTCTTTTATTCTTTGGCGAGTGGAATGCCATGTGCCCCAGGTACATATAGAAGAGGTCAATTGTAAAGGTCAGTATATATTTGATAAAGGCCTCAGTGGCTGAAATGGTGATGTTTGTGAGTTTTGGTTAATACACGATTTACTGCAAGACCTATTAGTGCTTTCGTTCATTTTGTTGTGCGTATATGTATGTGTATGTGTATATATGCATATACACAGACACATTTTTTCTCTCTCTGTATATACTACCAAATGATGATACATTTTCTACGTAACCCTTATGGAATGTAGTGCTTCTTCTCGTGGAACACTAAAGGTTACATCATAAAAAAAATCTATACGCATGGAACACTGCTTAAAATGAAAATCAATTTAAAGCTTGCTGATATCTCTGATAGAACCGACATTTTAAATAATTATGTGACCAGGTTTTTCTATACACTGATACCTTTCTTTCATTGTGTTCTGTTATTAATTTGTGAGCTACAAAACACCATCTGTTCATTGGCACCTGAGTGCTTACTGATCATGTGAACTAGCTGTTTAATAGCAACAGAATTTGACTCAAACTGTTAGATGCTTTCTTTGAGAACAAATAAATACATATGACTTGGTGCACAGTGTTTCTTCTCCCCCTAGTGGCCAAATGACCTACGCAAACTAAAATGAACAACAGTCTGATAATTTTCCTAAATTGTTGTTCCAATTGTAGCTAGAACTAGACTTTTGGGGAAAGACCTGTCTAAACATGTAGACTTGTTGGATGAAATAGAATATCCAAAATCTTAATCATTTATAGGACTCTAAACACCTCTTAAGGAAATTACATCACTTTAAATATAGAGTGGACTATACACAGATGACTATGAATTGCACTAGCCATTCAACTTTTCCACTTTCCACTAGCCATTGACAAGTGAAAATGTAGCCACTGCAAGTAGACATTCGCCACCTGGTGAGTGTGTCACAGACTCTCCGGGGGTTACAAGTAACTTAGACCTGACTAGTACAATCCGATTTTGAATTTTTTATTTTTATTTTTTTTCAGGTCATATTCTAGTTTTAGTGTGTGTATATATAATTCCCATTTTCGTAGTGCAAGGAATAACATACAGGCTTGTGATGCCACGACAGCATTGGTAGATACAGTGTCATGGCAAATTAAAGTGCACCTTTATTTATATTTTAAGAAACAGGCTGAAGCATAGGTCTGACCAGAGAAAGTACCGGTTTCAAGAATAAGAGTGCTAGCAGTAGATGGAGTAAACTGCTGTGTCAGAGTGTGTAGATTATGAGCACGCAGGAGCAGTGTTAGACATGCTAAGGAAAATAATATCAAATTTGTAAGAGGAGGTTTGCAGTGCCAGAGATAGGGAGGGCACAGTGTCCACACATCTGGGCAGCACATGAGGAGGAACTCAGGGCAGTCATCCTATGCCCAAGCTGGTATGCATTTTATACGTTTGTGCAGTCCACTTGAGGGAGCAGCACTGCTGTGCTCTAGTTGAACCCCTTCCTCCCAGTCCAAGACCCATGGAGCAGCATGCCTTGAGGTGTTGCCTGCTTGCAGAGCTCTAGGCCTCGTGGTCTTCCTGTCCAGAAGAGCGCATGCAGGCCAGGATATCTGGAGTAAACGGCATCGCCTCACTTTTATAGTGAGGTGAGCTTCTGGGTGAGTCTCCTTGTATGAATGTTGGCGATGGAAGGGAAAGCTGCCGATGTAGTAGAGTGGTGAGGAAGGGGTCCCTCACGCCTCCCTCTGTGGTATCTTCCTTTGTCCCCTCCCTGGACCGGGTGCGCCTGTTTCATCCTCGCCTCCAATTTAGATAAGATGTGGCAGAAGAGGTAAGTCGAGTCTACTGTACGGCATGGAGCCGGGCCTCGTGTCACAGGCACCGTTGCATCCGCCATCTTGTCTGATTTTATCTCAGTCAAGCTGAGTATGTAATTGGAGATTCCTTCATAGCACTGACAGCTTAGGTCTTGCTAGGGTGGACCGGGATATCCCCCATCGGTACAAGGAGGGGTTCGGGTACTGCTGGTCTGCACCACAAATTCAAGAGCGAGGAGATTGTCTGCCTCTCCTTATCTCCATCCCTGGCAGGCTGCAGCTAAATTTCTCTGGCTCCCGACTGTGTACACCCTCGGGAGAGGTGTGCAATTTAAATTTTTAAGCGCTGATGTGAACGCTCTGCATTATTTTTTTTAAATTTACATATTTTATTGTAGCATGGAGTAGTTGTACATAGAAAGGTCATCTTGTATTGCCACATTTTATTTAGTGCATAGCGTGAGGACATCCAGCATCGTTTAAAACACTTTGGGTTTTAAGAACCTGGAAGTCCCTCTAGTGGCTGTCTGAGTTTAGAGGTAGTTTGTGTGTATAGTGGCGCTTAAAGAAACTGTGTATAATACAGTAAATAGCTGCTACAACACTTAAGGATCTCTCTAATCCCAAAACTGTAGAAAAATAGAAAATGGGGATTGAAGGGGGTAAATCAGAGAATAGGAACCCAACTACAAAACACCCTTTTCAGTGGAGCGCTAAAAAGTACTTACCCCTAATCAAGAGGTCTCAGGTAATCCCTGTATCAATAAATATGTAAAAAAAGAAAGAATATATATCCAATGGTGAACGGGGATTACCTGAGAATCAAGGGGTCTCAGGTAATCCTCATATCAATAAATATGTAAAAAAGAAAGTATATCAAATGGTAAAGTATGTTGAGTATAATACGTAAAACGTAAAAGTGGTTGCAATTTAAACTCACAAGTAAAGAGCCAAATGTGGGACTGGCTCAGATCTCATAGGTGATGGTGTATATGGGGAAACACCTTCCCTCTCTGTTTTTTCTTCCTTTTCTAGAGCCTAATGAACCTGGCTATGGGTAAAATCAACTTGTTACCCACTAAGGGGGGTACACCTTCCTTGGAGGCAAATCGAGGTGGTAGCAGAGTATATTTGAACCAACCAAATGATCCTAATCAACATAGTCAATTTAAACACACCAAACTAAAAGATCCCTCAAACATTTTCCCAATGGGTGAAATCTCAGATGAGATCACTACCTTTGAAAAAATGGTTATGTATGATTTACAAAAAATAAAAAAACCTAATCACCAAGAATTGAACCTTAATCAAGCTGAAAGAGCAGCCTTAAAAACATTTAAACAAGATAACACCTTAGTCATTAAACCAGCAGACCAGGGTGGAGGCATTGTGAAGCACTTCGACTGCTAGGAGACAGAGATACCTACCAAATACTCAATAAGGACCCACTAGTGGATTTAAAAAAAAGTTATATTGCTTTAATAGATGATGGAAAAATGCTAGGGATTTTGAACAAAAAAATATAATTTTTTAAATATTTTAAATCCAAGGACCCCCGTTTTTATTATCTTCCAAAAGTCCACAAAAATAAAGAGAGACAACCAGGACGCCCCATTATTTCAGGGATAGGATCTATATCAAGCAAACTTTCCCAATATGTAGATAGATGCTTGCAACCTATCGTTCACAGGTGTCCAAGTCATCTGAAGGATAGTCTAGATTTTCAGAATATTTTAAAGGATCTAGTCTGGGAAGAGGATTTCCTCCTAGTTACCCTAGATGTCGGTTCCCTGTATACAATAATCTCGCATGAAAAGGGGTGTTTATCAACTAGATATTTTTTAGAAACTTTTTAAAAATTACCTCAGACACATTGATTTTATTTTGAAAGGAATTCAATGGATTTTAAATAACTATTTTTGGTTTTAGGATAATCTTTATCTACAGATTTGTGGCACGGCGATGGCTACCAGATTTGCACCCAGTTACGCTAATCTTTTTATGTCAAAATGGGAAGAACAACATGTTTTTAATGGACATAACTGGGATGCAAATCTGGTGCTCTACAGTCGGTATTTTGACAATAAATTTTTTATATGGAAGGGGCATTCATCTTCCCTCCAGGACTTTCTTAACTTTTTAAATAACCATGAACGGGGCATCCAATTAACAAGTGATTTTAGTCAAACCAATGTCAACTTTTTAGATTTAAATATTTATGTGGAAAATAACCAAATTAAAACCAAAACTTTTTTTAAACCAGTAGACGTTAATAGTTATGTAAAAGAAGGGAGCTGCCACTTTTCCCCATGGTTGAGAAATATCCCGAAGTCCCAACTATTAAGGATAAAATGAAATTGTACAGAAGAAGAAATATTTAATCAACAACCTAATAAAATTCTTAATGATTTTAGAGAAAATAAATATGATGAAAACCTTCTTGATAAGGCTTTTAAAGAGACCCTTCAAAAAAGTAGAAACGAACTCCTGATCTCTAATAAAATCAAAATGAACGATAGAAATGAACAAATTTAATTTATTTGTGATTTTAATTGTCGACATAACGATGTCTGAAAAATTATCAACAAATACTGGCCTATTTTTTTAAAAAATTATGAAATTTTAAATTCAGTACTCCCTGATAAACCTCAAATTATTTATAGGGGAGTTCAAAATTTGAATAATAATTTCGTCCACAGCCATTTATATAAAGAACAACCGTTTAATGAAGAAAAAGGTTTTTACGGCTGTGGCAATTGTGTAGCTCGTGCTAGCACAAAGAATAAGAGAAGACACAATAAAGAATTTATACATCCTCATAATGAACAAATATTTTCCATCAAACAACTAATCACATGTCATTCTAAGAAGGTTATCTACTTAATAATTTGCACACATGGACTTTTATATGTCGGTAGAACTGCGAGGATTTTAGATCCAAGAACATGTCAGAAATATAAAAATCAGATTTAAAAAACATAGTCTCTCCAACCATTTTAGGACAAAACATAATAAGGACCCTAGTCAACTTACTTTTTTAGGTATACAGCAGATCTCATCACCGCTATGGGAAAAGCGGAGATGAGATGGATTTTCACCTTGAACTCCCTCCTCCCTAAATAGTGACCTTGAGCTTTACCATGTTTTATAAATCATTTGTCTTTTAGATTTTTTATATGTTTTTTTTTTTATCAATTGCCTAGCTTTTATTATTTCATTAATATATATATCTACTAAATAGATACATATATGTATACTTTATAGGAAATCCCCCCCCTTTTTACTGTTTTGATTATCTTTTGCACTATTTCAACCTAGCTAGAAAACTATATGGATTATACACATAACATACTATTAGTATGTATATATAAATATTCTTCCCGTCCAGATATATCTTTTTTGTCACCCTTGAATAACTTTCCCTGAGTATTTTATATATATATTTTATTCATGCATTATTGTATCTATTTAATATTGGTTTCTATTAATCTTAACAATGTTATCTGTGTTATATGTTTTTCATATATGAGGAACTTTCAATACATGGGCTATTATGCCTACAAACACGCACACAAACTTTATCCACATACCGGAGAGACACCAGTAAACAAGATGGCGCAACGAAAACCGGAAATGACGAACGGACGGAACGTCACTTTCGGCAACCTGTTGAATACAATCAGCTGGGAATAGAACACCATGTTAAACGACGGAACCGATTGGCTGAACCCTAATTTGAATGGACCAGTGAGGTAACATCTGGGGATTCAAATAGGAGGAGGAAAGAAAGATGGTTTAACTTAGATTGAAAAAGCCCGTGGATGGGCGAAATGCGTTTCGAAGAGGTCTGCAGCATAAGGAATTTTTATTGCTTTGTAAATATGTATATATTTGTTATTTTTAAATATTATAATACATTGATTATTTGGATCTTTTAAATATACTTCGCTGCCACCTCCATCTGCCTCTAAGGAAGGTGTACCCCCTTAGTGGGTAACAAGTTGATTTTACCCAGAGCCAGGTTCATTAGGCTCTGGAAAAGGAAGAAAAACAGAGAGGGAAGGTGTTTCCCCATATACACCATCACCTATTAGATCTGAGCCAGTCCCACATTTGGCTCTTTACTTTTGAGTTTAAATTGCAACCACTTTTCCGTTTTAAGTATTATACCAAACATACTTTACCAATGGATATATATTCTTTCTTTTTTACATATTTATTGATACTGGGATTACCTGAGACCCCTTGATTAGGGGTAAGTAGTTTTTAGTGCTCCACTGAAAAGGGTGTTTTGTAGTGGGGTTCCTCTTTTCTGATTTACCCCCTTCAATCCCCATTTTCTATTTAGCCACTAGAAGAGGACTTAACCCTGCAAGGTAATTATGTTATAAAAACTCCAATAATTACAGTTGCATGGTTAAGGGTGATGGGAGTTTCAATAGGCAGAAGTGGTCTGGGTGCCTGGAGTGTCCCTTTAATTCAGTGTATGTTGTGCATTCTGAGACTCTGTATAGCAAAAGTATTGTCTACATTTTAACTGTTTCGCATTCCTGGGATTAGATATTCCTATAAAATTAATGAGCTAAGACGACTCCATTTAACAGTTGCTGTTATATTTATCTTGTTAATCAGACATTGGTGATACCTTAAAACTGTGCTTTAATTCAATTGGGCAGAATGTTTTGATTATATGTATTCAGCCTCTGTGGTTGCACATTTCACTTTGATGTTAATACACGTTAAAACACTTTGTTTTTTCTTTTGTTTAAGTTTTCCTAATAAAGCATTTATATTTGGTTTATTATATTAGCTGTTGCCAATCACTACCTTTCTGTGGTGTGCCTTTTTATTTTTGGGAGTCCACTTTTAGCTCATTTTGGTATATTACTATATGAGGGTTTTGCCAGATGGTTTATTGAGAAAACACCTTTATAGTGAGTTATTTTTTCTATTTCTCTACTTTGCCTTTAAATTACCGGACCAGATTTTTGTCCCAGTCTGGCCCAGCACACACACAACCAGGGGCGGACTGACCGATCGGGCACTTCGGACATGGCCCGAGGGCACGGCTGGGAGGGGGGCCCAGCGGCAGGGCTGGATTGGCCCACCGTGGCATCTGGGGACTGCGGAAGTAGGTGCCACCGGGTGGCCCGTCCAGTAGCACACTCTGAGGGGGCCGGCCGCGTTCCACGCTGGAGCTGCCGGGCCGGGTGGCAGCACTCCTGTCACTAATGCTGAGGACGGAAGGAGGGAGGAGCATGTCTCTCTGACATGCTCCCTTGAGGTTCCCACATCCTGTGCTGGGAATTGTGGGAACCGCAAGAGAGCATGAGAGAGAGACATGCTCCTTCCTCCTTCCATCCTCAGCATTAGTGACCGGAGTGCCGCCGGCCCGGCGGCTCCAGAGTGGAACGCGGCCGGCCCCCTCTGTCTTCTCTTGGTAAATGGGAGGGGGGAAAATAAAACAGAGAGGGGGAATAGATAGAGGCAGGGGAAGAGGGAAGAAACAGACAGTGGGAGAATAGAGAGAGACACAGGGGGAGGGTAAGGAAAGAGACAAAGTGGGAGAGAGAGTGACACAAGGAAAGGAGGAAGAAAGAGACAGAGGGGGGAGAGTGAGACACATGGGGAGAAAGAGTGGGAACAGAGAGATGGTGGAGGGGGGAGAAAGAGACAGAGGGTAAGAGAGGTGTGGGGTAGAGACAGACACAGGGAAAGGGGGAAGAAAGACAATGGAAGAGAGACACAGGGAGAAAGGAGAGACACACGCAAGGGGAGGGGGAGAAAGAGGCAGAGGGGGAAGAGAGACTGGGAAGGAGAGGGGAGAAAAGGACACAGAGGAGCAGTGAGGGGGAGAAAGAAACATACAGCGGGACTGGGGGAGACAAAAAGGCACACAGAGGGGCTGTATATATTACTGGTGGATCCCCCCCGGCCGATCTCTCTCCCCGGTCTGCAGGCACCGTGCGGGCAGCCGGCAGGGGAGGGAGGAAGAGAGGACCCGGGAACTCAGCCTGCAGCTCCTCTGGTTTTACCGATTACCACGGCAATGCTTCGGCTCTCGTGAGAGTGACCTCTAGCCCTGGAGCTACGGACTAAAGTTCACTCTCAACACTGCGACCACCAGGGATTCCTCGTGGTCGCAGTAGTGAGAGTGATCTCTAGCCCCATACACACACACCCTACACATTCACACACTGCCCCCCCCACACACACTGCCCCACACACACAGCATACACATTGCCTCACACACACACATACACTGCCCACCCATACACAGCCCCCCATACTAACATTGCCACACAGATTTCCCCAGACACCCTACACATTCACACACTACACCCCCCCCACACACACACAATGAACCCTTCACACACACTGCACCCCTCACACATTGCACCACTGCTCCTATACCCTACTACAGCCCCATATCCCAGCAGACCCCAGGTAAGTTTTCAAACTGTTCTTAAACGGTTTGACTACTTAATCTGGGAGGGGATCCCTGCCCTCCTGGCACCATATCCACTACACAGAGCAGCAGTGGTTATTGTGCATGGATTATTTCTTTAAATAATCTACAAGTGCCCCAGTAGCCAGCCAGCCCACAGGCCAGCCAGGCCACCAGCCAGCCCACAGGCCAACCAGGCCACCAGCCAGCCAGCCCACAGGCCATCAGCCAGCCCACAGGCCAGCCAGGCCAGCAGCCAGCCTACAGACCTACAGCAAGCCACAGGCTTACAGCCAGCAAGCCCACAGCCTGCCAGTCGTAGCCAGCAAGCCACAGCCTGCCAGCTACAGCCTGCCAGCTGCATCCAGCAAGCCCACAGCCCGCCGGCAGTAGCCAGCAAGCCCACAGGCGCCGGCAGTAGCCAGCAAGCCCACAGCCTGCCAGGTAGCCACAGCTTGCCAGCCGCAGCCAGCAAGCCCACAGCCTTCCATCAAGCCCACAAACTGCCAGCCAGCAACAGTAATTAAGGTAAGAGGAGCCAACTTGGCCTAGGTATCAGTGAGCTATGTTGTGTTGCTATATTTCTAACACACTCTCTAAAGGACACTGAGATGGCCTCTGCTAGAAATCCCCTCCATGGCCCATTAGCCCTCAGTTGTTGTCTCTACTGGGGCCTGGAGGCGACTGTTTCCAGCAGAGGCTATCTGAGATGTCCTCTGCTAGAAAGACCCCCTTCCAAGCCTATTAGACTCCATTGTAGTCTCTAATGGGGCCTGGAGGGGATTCTTTCTAACATACTCTCTATAAAGGACACTGAGATAGCCTCTACTAGAAAGACCCCCCTCCATGGCCCATTAACCCTCAATTGTAGTCTCTACTGGGGCCTTGAGGCGATTATTGCACTTTTGTTCCTTGTGTCTAAAGATTGTGTACGGTGTGGCTGGAGGCGGAACATGGGTGGGGCCTGTAAGGGGGCCCTTGATTTATTTTGCCCGTGGGCCCTGAGGGTTGTCAGTCCGCCCCTGCATACAATTCTGTATGCTATATGCTGTGATCAATCTGGCATATTCTGGCATGATGTGCCAGAATATGCACATCTGGTGGATCCAATCTTGGAAACATGTCAATTTAGCCTTGTATACCCTCACTTACCCACAGTATTCCTGCCCAGCAAAATACTACTAGCCATTTCTTATGCTTGTATAAAACACTGCAAAGATTTTAGTTCCAGTTTTCTAGCAGATTGTGATACTACCCCTCTTTTCTGAAATGGGCAGCGAAAGGGAAACAAGTACAATCTATGGATGAGTTTAGAGCCTCTACCTGGTTACCATATTACTTGGTTAACAAGATAGAATGATGGATGGCTAGGCTCGTATGACAAGCTCATACATTTCTTCCCCAACCTTCCTTACCCATCCTCTCTCCTTTATTTTTAGAGCTTCCTTTTTCTTTATCCATCACTTTGGTCTCATTTGACCCTTGTGACTCTGATATGCCTGATTGTATTATGTTCCTTTAGTCTATCAGGCCTATCCATACAGTGCTAGTTACTCACACTTTATCTTTTGTCATTTTTATGTATCTCTATAAAATTGTAAATCAACAAAGGAAGACTGTAAAGGAAAGAAAACTGAAAATATTAGACTTGGACATGTCATCATGGCTAGATACTTGCTACGTAAGGAAACACAAAAAGGAATTTCATAAATGTGGTTAATGGCATTTACTGACTGTGCCGTGCAACATTACTGTCCTGTCAGGAAAAGTTGTGCTGAGCAACATTACTGTTCTGACGGGAAAAGTTGTGCCGAGCAGCAATCATGCTCATGGAAACCTGGTAATTACTTTTGGGGTCAAAGGCCGGTCATGGCCAATCAAATCCACAGGAGGGGTATTTAAACCCAGCTCTCCTCTTGCTCATTGCCCTGTTGTGGTTTCATGCCTATGGTTATCCGAGAGTGTGTTCCTGATCTTGATTTTCTGGTATTTGACTTTGGCTTTGTTTTGACTTCCCTGATATCTGGTATCCTTGACTTTTGGCTTTCCCTCATCTTTGTGTCTGATTCTGTGTAAATGACCTCAGCTAGTATTTTGACTATTCTTGGAGACGTTAAGTCTGGCCATTCTAAGGTACGGTTATACGTTATCCTTAGTCCTAGGTGTGAAACAGTACTGCGTGCTGGATCACCTATTAATCCTGACAATATGTTATGCTTTAACATATCTGTACAGTTTAATTGGAAATTGAACATTTTATATCCATGTTTAAATTGAATGAACTCCTGATCCCAGCCCTGTTATGTGTCTTTACAATTGATAATATATACCTTTCAGATACTTATAGATGAACAGTAACTTTCCGAGTAGTGGCAATTCCTTTTCCTTTAACCAGTAAGTGCTATCTCAACAATTACTAGGCTTAATGAAACTTACCTCCACTGTACTTCTGTGTTCTGGGTGACATTGCTGCCCCATGAAACCTTGGGGTTTGAGTATCTAATGGAGAAATTACTTACATGAACATACAGACTCAACAGTTTCTCTAAGAGTGCCACGTGCATCGCTAGTTAATTTACATACTTTGCCTGGCAATGTAAATTAAAAGAAACCATAAAGAATTTTAAAAAATATACGTAAATCAATAACACAACCAACATTGTTTTCCTGGCCTTATAGTTTCCCTTTAAGTTGTGCTAAAATGTAATGCCGGTTCCTCTTTAAGGCTGCTCTTTTTGCTGACACCTAGTGGTTGTTTGTCATTATTCCTTCTTCTGTTTTGTTTTGAAATATGAGAATTCAATGTATTAAGTAATCTCTGAGGACATCTAGTGGTGCTTTTTGGGATTTATGCCCTTTTAAAATATTGTTATTGTTTTGATATATAATACCCAGCAGTTCTTATTATAGGAAATGGTATGATAGAAGTGTTTGTATATCTCATCACAGTCTGTAACCAAGATATATGTAAACATATGCAAAACTATAATGCTTATTTGTTATAGTATAACACACATTCTCTTTATGATTATAATATGATATTTATGATATGATATATCAGACACATTCTCTTTATGCTTAAGGCTATACATTTACTTGCAAATATTTTAAAATAAATATGTATATTGAAATAATATAGGTAGGAGTCGGAGAGAAATTTAAGGGACATTCCACAGTTCAATAAAAGTCTTTGCAAGGCAGGTTCTCTGGGCAATTGCCTCTTGAGTTGAACTCAACTGAGCTAAAAAACAGGAATTAACGGGACCTGTTGTCTGACTGACAGGTGGAGGGTTGTAACCATTTAAATTTATAAGTGTAATTTTCTATTAAAATATGTACAGCTTGTATAAGGAAAATAGAGGACACCCTTTTGACACAATGTATTTTATCAAGCTGAAGTGCTGCCTTGGATCCACGGGTAGCTAGGGCCTCTGGAACCATGAATATGTTTGGCCCCATTAACCATCCCCATGTAAACAATGAATCAGAGGCCAAAATGGTAGCATGCCCAGGGTCCTGTGGGATCTTAATCCTTCTCTGTTTAGTGTTCTGGATTGTCCCTTTAAAGATTTCTCCTCTTTCCTTTAAAGAGAAGATTTGTAAGTGTAAGGTGTGAAAAATACAATTAAATCCACACCTGTCTCCCTCTTCGCCCTCTTTCAGTAAAAGTTATAAGCTCTGTCCTTTGCCTTTGGCGGTCTACAGAGAGAAATGAAGCAATGCCTCTATTATTTCTCTTCATTTACAATGTTTACCCTGGAATACTTCTGAAGAAGCCCAAACCCGGGCAAAACGCGTAAAGTAAGGGACTGGAAGCTTGTTTTTATTATATAGATTTTATACTTTGTACCAATAAAAAGTACTTTTTTTTTTTTCCAACCCCCTTTTTGGTTTTCTACTTTTTCCTGGTGCTACTGGATTCCTGCTCATCCTACATATCCCTTGGTGGGGATTATACCACCACAAGCTTTCATCACCAGAGCAAGTTATTGCTCTCGAAATCTTAAGTAGGATACCTGCTTTTATCGTACCTTATATTACACTCTACATACTGTACCATTGGATTTTATTCAGTTTTTCTCTCCATATATACGGCTGCTGAGAATTGGACACCAAATACAGCCATTATCCATATATCCTAAAATGGGGATTATACCATCCAGGCGTTATACAGCAGAGCTCTCAGTAGCTCTGCAAAGTGTGAGTTAGCCTTTTATCTAGTTTTATATACCCATATGTGTTACATTATTTATGTGACATATTACACTATTATTTTTTCCTGTTTCTATCTCTTTTGAGGGTTATTTACACCGCTACAATATTGGATTGCCTGTATGTATGTATATACCATTACCGTATCTTATTAACTTTAAGCATTTTTTGGCACGGTTTACCATTCTGTTTTTCTTTTATCCTGGATGCGCCTGGTATAAACTAGATTATTATGCCATTTATTAAATTTTTTAAATATAAATGTAAAATGAAACAAAGCAAACATACGTGTCAGAATCTCTATCTGGGTTATGTGATGGATAGTTGTAGTTCCGCAGTCAGCTTTCAATTGTAGTCTGCTACCAAAAGGTATGTCACATATAGCTGTATTACTAGTGCAAGAAAGGAAACACTGCCTCTGTTGAGAGGGAGAGGCATAAATATTGTTATGGTATGTCCAAGTTTGTCCGTCTTTTGTATGTAATTGTCAAATAAAATTAAATTAAGGAAAACTGAAAGAATGGAAAAGCAAGAAATAACAAATGATTTGGTATTGGACTTTTTTGATACGGAAGTCTAAGAAAAAAAATATGCAATAACAAAGACCACTTCTGATGTTAATGAAAATTAAAACTGGGGGGCGGGGCCTGACAGCCAAGATGGCCGGACGCACTTGCTCTTGGCTCCGGTGCCAGCAGGCATATACTCAGACCCAACTGTGATTACCCACGCCAGAAACAAGCAACCTGACACAGGGGATTGACCGGCACCCGGTGAGATGCCCAATGGTACCTAAATCATACCGATCGCCAAGCAGAAACCGGAGCTCGGCGGCACGACCTGATCTTCAGCATGGCAGGCGGGGTACCCGGGGGAGGGACGGCCACTCTCTCTTGGGTGCACCACGCTCACACTCCGGCAAGGGCCCCTGCAAATCCCCGCCCTTTTGGACCGGTGGGGGTTATCCCGGTCCCCACCAGCCCCGGACCCACAGCTCAGCATTCTGCCAGGTCACTCTGCAACCGGATAGAGACACGACCAGAAGGCCTCACAAAATGGCGTCCGAGCAACAGCACCCAGCGTACACACAGTATGATCAACAGGGCACTAACCCTGTGTCCCACTTTATGGCACTGCTTGACAAGCTCTTCCAGAGGTTCTGGAGACACCTGGAGGACCGCAGCAGGTACGAGCAGTCCCAACGTGAAGCACAGGATATCAGAAGAGGGATAGGGGGATGGTCACCACGTGGTGAACTCCACGGAACCAGCTACATAGACCGCACTAAAAGCCTTCCCAGGCCGAAGGCCGCAGGGAGAAGCCTGCACGGTACCGACCACATCGCAGGAGGCCTAACCGCCGCTGGTGGCGACGTAACACCCAGGCCTCCCATGTCGCCCGGCAAAGGGAAGACCCGGCCTTGCAGAGACGCAGAGTCTGTGGACCGCAGGTACTGGCCTAAACACCGACCTGGGGCTGGCCTGCGGCCTATACCAACCCGCACCCCTCTGCCCCCCAATGGACTATTACAGCCCACACAGCTGCCTTCCCCAGTAGAGGCATCGGCTGACCTAGATCTCGCTGCCCCAAAGTCCCACTCACCACCGCTACTGGCTGAGAACCGATCGGGACGTGATCAGAAAGGCCCAAGAAGACTCCACACGAAACCGCCCCTACCTGGCATGCATGCTCCCCTGGACTTACTGTCTGAGGACTATTGGTGGATAATTAAGCGTGAAGCCCCGGGACTCTCCGATCCGTAACCTATCTACTAGGGCAAAATCGCTGGACTTATAACCGTAACACTCTTAATGGTCATGCTGTGTATAGTAAGCGTTAGAAAAGTTGAAACCTGCACACACTAGAATGTTCAACATATGCTATGCCTGACAAACATACCAAACATTGAGCCTCACATTTCTCTTGACCACTTAGCGTGTTAAGCAGTGAAATATGCATAGACTAGCCGATATAGCACACACTATTTTTGGGAGTTAACACAAACCCATGCTTTAAGACTGGCAAGCCCTGCAAAGCTACAACCGGGCGTCCCATACACCAGAATGATGGCAGGACACTAGATATAGGCAATATAGCACACATGACCTACTGTACACTATTCAACGCCCAGAGGCCATATGCTCTCACCAAACAGCATCAACCTGCTTTGCCAATAGCTAATCATATTGAAACGGATCGGACTGTTCCAAATGTTGTTCCAGTCATGTGTTCATAGTCTAGCAATATAGTTATGTACCTGTTTGACTATTACTTTATACACATAAAAAGAGGCTGACAACTCTCTAAGACAATGTGCATTACAATGTGACACTCCCAAAAAGTACAACTTAATATTGTCTTCCCCTTTTTATTTTGTACCCATAATCAAATATGCCTCAATAAAATAAAGATTGACAAAAAAAAAAAAATGTGGCGCTCAGTTAACACTTTCCCGAAGTTATGTGTGCAATGCTATTTGAAAAAAGAAGGGCTGTAACTCCATTAGGGTGGCATAACATGGACTAACAATTGAGCCCTCCCAGCAGGACATGCATATGTATTTTAATGTATAATTGATAAATAATTACATTATTTTATTAATTATATATTTGGAAATATGCCTGACAACCCTGGCAGAAAGTCCAGAGAATTTAATTTGTAAGCCCTATATTTGTCCCTGGAGCTTTCCAAAACCCCTTAAACCTGTTAATTGTGGGTACTGTTGTACTTGTGAGACATTGTTGAACACAAATATGAATGTTTTAAAACAGTAAAATGTATCATCATTGGTAACATAGAAACATAGAATGTGACGGCAGATAAGAACCATTCGGCCCATCTAGTCTGCCCAATTTTCTAAATACTTTCATTAGTCCCTAGTCTTATCTTATAGTTAGGATAGCCTTATGCCTATCCCACGCATGCTTAAACTCCTTTACTGTGTTAACCTCTACCACTTCAGCTGGAAGGCTATTCCATGCATCCACTACCCTCTCAGTAAAGTAATACTTCCTGATATTATTTTTAAACCTTTGTCCCTCTAATTTAAGACTATGTCCTCTTGTTGTGGTAGTTTTTCTTCTTTTAAATATAGTCTCCTCCTTTACTGTGTTGATTCCCTTTATATATTTAAATGTTTCTATCATATCCCCCCTGTCTCGTCTTTCCTCCAAGCTATACATGTTAAGATCCTTTAACCTTTCCTGGTAAGTTTTATCCCGCAATCCATGAACCAGTTTAGTAGCCCTTCTCTGAACCCTCTCTAAGGTATCAATATCCTTCTGAAGATACGGTCTCCAGTACTGTGTACAATACTCCAAGTGAGGTCTCACCAGTGTTCTGTACAATGGCATGAGCACTTCCCTCTTTCTACTGCTAATACCTCTCCCTATACAACCAAGCATTCTGCTAGCATTTCCTGCTGCTCTATTACATTGTCTGCCTACCTTTAAGTCATCAGAAATAATCACCCCTAAATCCCTTTCCTCATATGTTGAGGTTAGGACTCTATCAAATATTCTGTACTCTGCCCTTGGGTTTTTACGTCCAAGATGCATTATCTTGCACTTATCCACATTAAATGTCAGTTGCCACAATTCTGACCATTTTTCTAGTTTACCTAAATCATTTGCCATTTGGCTTATCCCTCCTGGAACATCAACCCTGTTACATATCTTAGTATCATCAGCAAAAAGACATACCTTACCATCAAGACCTTCTGCAATATCACTAATAAAAATATTAAAGAGAATGGGTCCAAGTACAGATCCCTGAGGTACCCCACTGGTGACAAGTCCAAGCTTCGAATATATTCCATTAACTACAACCCTCTGTTGCCTGTCACTCAGCCACTGCCTTACCCATTCAACAATATTTGAATCCAAACTTAAAGATTGCAGTTTATTGATAAGCCTTCTATGTGCAACAGTGTCAAAAGCCTTACTGAAATCTAGGTAAGCAATGTCTACTGCACCACCCTGATCTATAATTTTAGTTACCCAATCAAAAAAATCAATAAGATTAGTTTGGCATGATCTCCCTGAAGTAAACCCATGTTGTCTCTGATCTTGAAATCCATGTGTTTTTAGATGTTCATCAATCCTATCCTTTAACATGGTTTCCATCACTTTCCCCACTACTGAAGTAAGGCTTACTGGCCTATAGTTGCCTGACTCCTCCCTATTACCTTTCTTGTAAATGGGCACAACATTCGCTAACTTCCAATCTTCTGGGACTACTCCTGTTAACAATGATTGGCTAAATAAATCTGTTAATGGTTTTGCTAGTACACCACTAAGCTCTTTTAATAGCTTTGGGTGTATTCCATCAGGTCCCATTGACTTATTTGTCTTTACTTTTGACAGTTGAAATAGAACCTCTTCCTCTGTAAACTCACGTGTAATAAATGACTCATTTATCCTTTTTCTCAACTGAGGTCCCTTTCCTTCATTTTCATCTGTAAATACAGAACAAAAATATTCATTGAGGCAGTCAGCTAGACCTTTATCCTCTTCTACATACCTTCCTTCTTTTGTTTTTAATCTAACTAATCCTTGTTTTACTTTTCTTTTCTCATTTATGTATCTAAAAAATGTTTTATCCCCCTTTTTTACTGACTGTGCTATTTTCTCTTCTGTGTGTGATTTGGAAGCTCTTATAACTTGCTTAGCCTCTTTCTGCCTAATCTTATAGATCATTTTGTCTTCCTCACTCTGGGTTTTTTTATAATTCCTAAATGCTAACTTTTTGTTTTTAACTATTTTGGCCACATCTGCGGAGTACCACAGTGGTTTCTTGAATTTTTTGCTTTTACTGACAAGCCTAATGCAATTTTCTGTTGCCTTCAATAGTGCAACTTTTAAATAATCCCATTTCTCTTGGACTCCATTTAAATTGCCCCAGTCTGATAATGACTCCTCTACCCATATTCTAATTTTAGAAAAGTAAAAGGGCAGTTTTTGTGTGATAAATGCAAAAACCAAATATAAACATTAACTTTAACCAGGTTGTCTACTGAGTTTTGAACTTTTGCAAATGGTATGCCATGATGGGGGTAATTTCCATTTCTGGGCTGTCATATGGTCTCAAAGGCAACAGAGGTCCAGCAAATCAATCTGGCAAATTTCAATGTGTAAAAACTGAACCGGGAAAAACTTAATGTATAGTCTTCACTAAGTTATATTGCTATTTTTATATTCTATGATATATATGATGAACAGACAAAATTAAATAAACTAATAATGTAATATTGTTTCATGATTCACACATTTTAAAGGCACTGGTATACAGGGCATTCTGAAAGTATTCAGATCTTTTAATTTATCTTTTGTTAATACTTTTTATACTGCAATCTTATGCTACATTTGTTTAAATTTTTTCCACTTCATTCTATATTCAATATCCCCTAATGACAAAGCAAAAAACAACTGATTTTTGAAAACTGCAAATGTTTTTAAAAGAAAATCTCAAATTCCATTTATTAGAAAAATATTTAGTAGAATTGACCGTGTTAAAACTGGTCGAGTCATTGTTATGGGAGACTTTAACTGCGTCTTGGATGCAGATTTTGATAAGCGTCCCAAAATAAAAGGTAATAACTATAAGAAGGTAAAAGCTAATGGGAAATTGTTTTCTGAATTCGTCAAACAAAATGAACTGTTAGATTATTGGAGGATATTCCATGTGAAGGAAAGAGATTTTTCATGCTTCTCTAAAACTTTTTGCTCATGTTCTCGAATCGATCTAATTTTGGGGGATAGAAATTTAGTGAAACTGGTTAAAAAAATCTTTATAACAACCACAACGTGGTCTGATCATAACCCAATTATACTAGAATTAGAGTTTGAGAGACCCAGAACAGAATGGAGAATGAAGGACTGGATAATGAGAAATGAAAACAACCTTAATTAAATTAAAGAGATGACAGACCTTTTCTTCCTAGAGAATAGAAATAATGAGGTCTACCCAGCAATGACTTGGTGCGCATTTAAATCGGTTATAATGGGCCACCTTATAAGCCTAACAGCCAAAGAAAATAAAACGAATGAAAAAAGGGCTAATTTGGCAGAGCTATATATAAGGTTGGACGACTTACTGTATCAAAATAAAAGAAACCCCTCGAATAATATTACCAATACAATAACAGAAGTAGAAAAACTAATAAATGACCAACTGTTGGCAAAAGCCAATTAGGCCTTAATAGGCATGAAACAAAAATGGTATTACATGGGAAACAGAGCAGAAGCACTGATGACAAATAGACCAAAGAAAGAAAGAGTCAAAAAGGTCATTACTAAAATTGTACACAATGGGGAAACCTTACTAAATCCAGAAAAAATAGGAGAAGCTTTTAAAAAAAATACTATTATGATTTATACAATATTTCGAGTCAAATAAATAAATTAGATATCAGAGAGTTCTTAAAAACTATTAAAATCCTGAAAATCACAGATCTACAACTACAAGAATTGAATAAAGTATTCAAGGAGGATGAATTGATCTTCTGTATTAATAAACTTAAAAAAAATAAATCTCCAGGACCCGATGGGTTTGATAACCTCTTCTATAAATTATTTGAAAAACAATATCAAAACAGATTTGATTGAAGTTTTTAACTCCTTTGGAACAACCGAAAAGATCCCAGCAGAATTACTGCAAGCGAATATAGTCCCAATTCCTAAGCAAGAAAAAGATATAGAAGAAATCAAGAACTATCGCCCAATTTCCCTCCTAAATACCGATATAAAGCTCTATTCGGCTATGATAGCAGAACGTTTAAAAAGGATTAAACCAGACATGATAGATAGGGATCAGGTGGGGTTTTGTCCCTGGTAGATCATTTACCCATAATATAAGAAGACTGATTGATGTTTTGAACCACGCGACAAGAACGGGGGCTCCCATGTTGGTCCTGTCTTTAGATGCCGAAAAAGCATTTGACAGGGTCAACTGGGAGTTCATGAGGCAAACCCTTCAGGCATTTGGGTTAGAGGGAAGACTTTTCCAGATTATCTCAGCGCTTTATATAGTACCAACGGCTAGAGTTGTAGGAAATGGCTTTGGATCTGAATGGTTCTCATTGCTAAACGGAACAAGACAAGGGTGTCCCTTGTCTCCGTTACTTTATATCATGGCATTAGAACCGTTGGCTTTAGCCATAAGGCAAGAGCAGAGGATAAATATATAGGTTTTGATTTTAATAAAGTAAATATAAAAATAAATTTATACGCTAATGACGTCATCTTAACAATACAAAAACCTCTACAATCTATAATACAACTCATGGAATCCATTGGGAGATTTTCCCAGGTTTCTGGATACAAAATAAATATAGAAAATCATCTATCTTAGCTGTAAATGTAAATAAAGAAGAAAAAAATGAGATTATGAAGAAATTTAATTTCGTATGGGTCGAAAAATCATTTAATTATTTAGAAATTAATATCTGTGCTGACCCACTGAAAATAGTAGAGATCAATGTTTTCCATTGCTTATTAAAATGAATAAACTCCCAAAGGGTTGGAAGAATTTAGAATTTTCGTGGTGGGTCGTATTAATATTAAGTCTTACATCTTACCAAAATGGTTGTATTTGTTTAGAATGATCCCCCTGAGTGTCCCTGATAGTTGGCTGCTATTAATACAACAGGCCTGGTCTAAGTTCATATGGCAAGCAAAAAAACCTAGATTGGCAAGAAAACTCCTCTGGATTAATCAATCTAAGGGAGGGATAGGATTCCCACTTATACAACAATACCACAAAGCGAGTATCCTTTTCCATAGTATCATCTCACAATTGGCTGGGGCTAAGCTAGAAAGGTAGTATGCGGTGGAAAAGGAACTTGCAGATGGTAGGGATCTAGTAACACTTTTCTGGTTTACTTAAGAAGGAGACACAAATAAGACCCAACCAAGTTCTGATAGTGTGGTAATTGAGTCCATTAGAGGAATGTGGAGTAAGATAAAAAAAAGTGCAGGATTTAAAAATCACATTATTAATACCCTACCGATCTCAATATTGGAAAACAACATGCAAGACCTAAGACTAAATAATTGGAGAAGAGCAGGCATACAAACTATAGAATATATAACAACAGGACCCAGGGTTAATTCGTTTGAACAAATATGTACTAATTTTAGTCTCCCCGAAAGTGAGAAATTTAATTACATGAGGATTAAAAGCTATTTGAATAAAACTCTAAATAAAGAGAAATGGGAATTTAATAATAAATTAGGAATTTATTTATTAAATAACTGTAATTTGGTATTGAGACAACTAGAGGGTGACTTGACGTTTCCAGAGATAAAAAAATGGGAGAAAGATCTAAAAATACAACAAATTGATGGACAGGACTGGAATAGAGCATGGTTGACAGTTGCTAGGCGCATTAAATGCCTAAATTTAGTGGAACTACATTTTAAGATTATTAACAGACTCTATTTGGTTCCTAGCCATCTAAATAAAATATACCAGAGTAAAACAGATATATGCTGGAGATATGAAGGGGGAGTGGGAGATTGTCTACATATTTGGTGGAGTTGCACCCCACTTAAAGAATTTTGGAAAGTGTTCTGGTCTAAAATGGAAATGGTAACCGGATTTAATTTTCCCCTTGCCCCGGAAATGTTTATATTACACTTAAATATTTATCAGTATAACGTAGATTTGCAAAATTTTTTTACTCACGCATTAATAGCAGCAAAGATTCCCATAGCTAAAGGGTGGAGAACACAAACTCTACCAAACTGGGGCATAGTAAAAAACCTACTAATTTTGCAACTTAGGATGGAGGGAGGTTTGAACAGAAATCTGAAGAAAAAAAATCTATTTCACATAAATAAGTGGTTAAAAAAAAACTGTTGGCAGTAGATTAATATACAAAGAAGAGAAAGGGAAGAGAGCGGAGAAGAAGGGGAAAAGGAAAGAAAGGGGAGGGGGAAGAGGAAAGGAAAAGGGAAGAAAGAGGGAAGGTAAAGAAAGGAAGAGAAAGGAAGGAAAAAAGAAAGAAAAGAAAAGAGGAAAGGAGGAAGGAAGGAAAGGAAGGGAGAAAAGAAAAGGAGAGAAAAAGAAAGGAAAAAAATGAAAAGAAAAGAGAAATGCTAGCTCATATATTAGTACTATGAATAGCAATGCAGAGAGACTAGGGAAGAGGGTTCATCATTATGTATGAATGTTGTGTATGTCTGTTTCATGTTTTAGCTTTCTCTTTGTTAATTAATAATAATGTTTTTTATAAATTAAAGTCATTTAAATACGTAAAAGAGGAGAGAGAAAACATCGATGACTAATATACCAATGCCTGAGATGCAAAGCAGGAAAGAATATAAGAGGCTGGTAACGTCTGAAATGAAAAAAAAAAGAGCTGAAATACCACATTGGCATAGGTATACCATTTGCTATAACAAATAACATTTGACTCAGATGCATCCCATTTCTCTGGATCATCTTTAAGATGTTTCTAGACTTTGATTGGGTCCAAATGTGGCAAATGCAATTGATTGGACATGATTTGGAGATGCACACACCTGTCTGTATAGATCTCACAGCTGTAACTTTATGTCAAAAACCAAGCCATGAAGTTGAAGAAACTGCCTGCAGAGCTTAGGGACAGGATTGTTTCACGACACAAATCTGGGGAAGACTACAAAACAATATTGGGTGCATTGAAGGTTCCCAAGAGTACAGCAGCCTCCACAATTCATAAATGGCAGCTAAGCTATTGAAGGAGCAGGGCGTTAGCAAGAGAGGTGAATAAGAACAAAGTAGTTAATTTGGATGAGCTCCAGAGATGATGATGTGTGAATGGATATGTGGAGACTCTTGCAAAAGGTCAAACATCACTGCTACAGTCCACCAGTCTGACCTTTATTGCAGATTGACCATGCAGAATCCTCTCCTCAATGCAACAGACCTAAAAGCACGCTTAGAATTTGCACAAAAAAAACTGGATATAAAGACTGTGAAAAACAAGCTAAAATTAAGACTGAATCTACATGGCCTCAATTCAAAACATAATGTCTGAAGGAAACCAGGCACTGCTCATCACCAGCACAATAGCATCCCAACAGTGAAGCATGGTGGTTGTAGCATACTACTGTAGAAACTACTGGAAATACAGGTGTGTGTTTTTTTTTCTATTTAATATATATTGCAATGATGTAAAATCTGTGTTTTTTGTTTTTCATTATGGGGTATTGATGTGGAAAAAAAATGAAATTGTAAAATTTGAATAAGTTGGCACCATCAGAAATGAAGGAGTCTAGATACTTTCTGAATTCACTGTACAAGCATTATTATTTTAATTCCTGTAAAATGTCTATTTTCTAATTGATTCTTGGAACTCTCCCACTTCATTGTAACAGTTTTTTCCCAAAGTCCCTGGCTTTTCATTTTTTAATATAACTGGTACCAAAGCCAGTCTTCACTGTCCAAGTGGGTAATTGAGCGTAAGGCATCCTATCCTATAGAGATGCCATATAGTAACATAACCTGGTAAATACAACATGTCCAAAACTGTAAACTACATTTTCAAATATGTTTTAATAGACATACTAAGCCAACCTCTGTAAATAAAAATAAAAAAAGGGAATGGGAGAAATGTATAATGTTAGATCAATGTATAACTTGAATGCATAGTTGTGTATATCAGAACAGACAGGAGCTTAGCCAAGAGCATCTGGGCTGAGCCCCCTGTGCAGCAGTAATCAAAGAAGCCCCCCCATTGCCTCTCAACCCTAAGCAATGTGGTGACTGTATGTTATCGTGCAGGGGTTAGCTGAGTGTGATGTGTGAAGATAGTTGAGTGTGATTATGTCTGGGGGCTGTGTATGTGTAATAATAATATATACAATATACATGACTGTGTGTCTATATAACTTGTTTGAGCAGGGTCCTCTCCAACCTATCTTTCCTGTAAGTTTTCTTGTAATTGTCCTATTTATAGTTAAATCCCACCTCTCATAATATTGTAAAGCGCTACGGAATCTGTTGGCGCTATATAAATGGCGATAATAATGCCTCGAAATGTCATTACTTGCACATGCATGCAGTATATTTTTACTCTGATTTCACAGTATTCTTACATTAAGCTCTGCCCTGTGGTCTGGAGTGACTGTGGCAATCTCACAAGGTCACATATTTCTAACCTCATTCTCTCCAGAATGCCAGTCGTGTTCTCTCAAATAATCTTTCGCTCTACTTCCCCGTGTCTTTACTTACAATCACCGTCTGTAAAATGCACTGCTATTTGGATTTTCAATATCTTTAGGTCCATCTTGTTTTCTTTTCCATTTGTTTATTTATTCACCGATTTGGAATTTATTTTAGAGTTTAGTGAATGAGTCCCACTGTGAGTTATAGGGAAAGAATGTCCAAACAAGTGTGGATTGGTAGCTGAGGGAGCAGGAAACACATACAGGTAAAAGGAGGGTTAACAAGGCGTTGCTGAGGGCTAGAGGATGTATTTACTAAAATGGGAACTGAAAACCAGATTGCACAAAATTAGATTAAAGGGACACTGTGAAACTGCAATAATTACCTCAGGGTTAACTCCACCTCTAGTGGCATTTTGATTTACATTGCACTGGATTTCTAATGTACAGACAGATTTACCAATAAATGCTGATTCTGAAAGAATGTCAGTGCATTAAACCAAAAATCACTTTATTGATAATCTATGTTAAAACCACTGAATTCACACAAGTAATTCAATTCCTGTAATAACACAATTGTAGGGAAAGAAAGAAAAGTGCCTGAAGAACAGGAGGGAGATTCTGTCGGTTGTATTGCAGACTAACATGTAGACCGTAGCAAGAAGTGGATATAAGACTTCTATACTTTGTATAAACGATCAGCGCAAGCATACAATATTCCTTCAGTCCACCAGTAGGTGGTAGTACAGACTGCATTACAGAGCAGAAACAACAGGTATAGGTACAATTCACGTTAAACATTAAGAGGTAGTAAAGGGGAAAAACAGGAAAATTAATTCATGCTTGCCACTATTTTCCTTTCCCCGCAATATGCCATGGCTCCCTGTTTCCCAAAATCGTTTTGTGGCTTATTAACCCTTTCCTTTAGGTTTTAGGTTTGTTGTTTGGCTTTGCCAATTTTTCTTATTCTGTTACTGCAGTAAGTTAATTAAATTTAACATGCAGTCAGACCTGTTTGGACCTGTTTGGACCATTTGGTTCTCAAACCCTTTAGGTCATTTTAAGGGCTTCACCTGGGACCTCTGAGAATGAAGCTGATTTTTCAATTGACATTTCTGCCTCTGCTGAAATGCAGATTTTATTTGATTCGTCCAGATCTATGACCAAAGCCTTAGTATTGGCAATGGGAGTCATGTCCAGCTTGTTGTCACAGACCTTCACTGACGCCCTTTTGCTGGTCCAGATACCGAATTCTGGACGGATCTTTCGCAGTCTACAGTTTGTCTCCAACTAAGTCCCAGTGCACTATCCTACTAAGGATGCACAACTTGTCAACTCAAGAGTAAAGTGTTAATACTAGCCAGGAACAAAAACCTGTGACACAATAACTGGAGATATATATACAATTTAAGCAAGTTATACAGATGTATATTCTTCTAAACTGTTAAATACAGGTTACCACAGGTCACCTAAAATATAATTAAAAAAAAACAACAAAACATAGTGTGAACTGTAAAATGGCAATATAAAAGTGACAGTTGAAGTTGGACTTTCACATGGCCCAGAGCCATCCCAGGCTGTGTATTACTGGCTTGATGGTGCCACAAATGGCTCAGGATTTCTCAATATTCCCAAGAATGATGATGATATAGGATCTTCAGTAAAAAAAAACCTGTATAGTAACGCAGAAATAAAGTACTTGTAGTGTCACTCAGGAGACGTGTTTCAGCTTCAAAGCCTTCTTCCTGTGCTGGTGTTTTTAACTTCTATTGATCTTTTTATACCTTAATCCATTCATCATCAACTAGATTCAGCTGTCGTTCTTCTTCTGTGGTTCCCGCTGGATGCCAAATCCTTTCCGGCTTTCTTTGATGACGTCATCTGTTTGTGGAACGCATATTGGAACGCACACTCTCCTGGCGTTTTTTAATGACGTCAGAGTCCTTCGTTCCATTTTTCAAACTTCCTATTACTGAATTTAATGTCCATATCACTATATTCATTTAGCGAAACACTTTCATACACACAATCTACTTATGGAGTAAAAAAGATATATTTATGTTAAAACATTGTTACAAACTAAAAATTTAAGATTACAGAAATACTTTTCATAAAATGATACACCTCCATATATTTCCTGAGGACAATTAGCAATCGGAAAAAGATAATCGCGTGTATAAAGGATGTTAAAAGCTATATAAACTATAAATCCTCCTTAATGGAATAAGACAGAGGAATTGTCCTATAAAAAAAATATATATATAATAAAATATATATATATATATATATATATATATATATATTTTGTAAAAAGTGCATAAAAAGCATATGTGTAAAATATATATGTATTAAGGCAATTTGCCTGCATTTGTGGGAGGTGCTGGTTTGCTAGCCTACCTTGCTCCTTACCGTTCGAGGTCAGCGTTGAATGAGGATCCACTTCCGGGTTCTCTCAGACGCCATCTTGGTTTCAGTATCCATGAGGTTTCACCACGTTAGCTGTGTCCAGGAATCCTGTTCAGGCCTTTCCGCCCATCCAGCTTCTTCTGACTCCGGTCTCCCTCGTAGATCGCGTCCCAGGGACTCCTAAACCTTAAGTCAGACCTTCCTGTCACGCCAGGACCGGTTCCCACGGCGTACGGTACAGCACGGGTCCTCGCTTTACGGCTTTTTCCCTGGTTATGACACAAATGTTTCAAGCCATTTGCGGGCTTTTTCATTCGTACGGTCATTCGGCTGAACATAGTTAATCGTTCAATATTAATTTCGCATATCCTATTTCATGTAATATTGAAACGAATTATCATTCGGTTGTTTTGCCGTTCGGCAAATTTTCACTTACGCTCAAACACGCTTTCGGTTCGCATAAGTCAAACGGTTAAACTATTCTAACTTCTGTGTTTCCCTCACATTTGCTTTCGGCTTTTCTGTGTGTTCACGTATAATCCTTTCATGAATTATATTCACCATTTCAGGTGTACATAACGTTCGGTTAAGAATTGCTTGTTTAAATAGATTATTTTGATTACTTTTAAATATTGTCAGTATTGTATTACGTCCACAAATCAAGTCCACTTCTCTTTATATACCATTTGACTCCCACGCTTTCAGGGGTCTGCATTACTTATCCATTTATACAAATGGACTCAGCCTATGTTACAGGCTTCACTTCTGGGTTATTACTACAACACATACAAAGGATATAGGTTCATTTAAGCAATAATTCTCGGGTTGATACGTCTTTTCTATACAAATATATCATATAGATATACATCACTTTACATCATTTTAAATCATTTTGGGGTATCCCTGCCTTTGGTTATTCTGCTACATATCATACATAACGCTGTGTAAAATAGGCCTTGACCTCATCCATGTCCCTTTCTATAAAACCAGTTACATTTCTGTACAGATCATTGAACTCCCACGCCAGGAGTTTTATAACTATCCATTTCATTTCAATTCACTCAGCCTATATTACAGGCCTCATTTCTCTGTCATGACGATGACACATAAGGCTTAAATCCTTTTTATGCATACTCGGGTTGAATCACACGTACTGATCCAACCAATCATACATTCCCTGCACAGTCATATACATATGTATATAACCTATGTTTCATGTTTTCCTTTACACACCATTATCACGTAACACATAGATTGTTTGTACATAGGCCACGGCCTCCCTCAGATGTCTTATTCAAGCATGCAACATTTCTGAGCCACTCATGGCTATTCCCATGGTATCAACATAATTTTAATACATTGCTGCTACAGACTATAAGTCTGTTTCTTTTCACACTCCACACTCATCATACTACTCTCTTTTACCCATTTTTAGGCTGTCAAGCTTATATAATTTCTCCACACGGTTTATTTCTGTGATTTGTCATACTACCAGGTACGTACACCTGCTCATATGGTATTCTACCATACATTTCATTTCGTCACCCTAGTTTAGAGTACTGGCAATAGGGTCACAGGATTCCCAATAGGTATTTACCCCGTCTTGGCTGTCGCCATCAGTTAGTGGTCCCGCGAGGCCAACACCCCGCCTCAAACGTTCCAGAGGCAAACACCCATCGGGCCACACGTTAGCTAGCCGCCTCGCATGTTGCAAAGAGAGGGCCTCACCTGTCACTCCCTTCCCCTGTTTTCTGTCGTACAGTCACCGAGAGGCCTAAAACTCCTGCCACTACGTCAAGTGGCCTCAATAACCCCTCGCGCCAACGCATAGATAGAGCCTCTCAAGCCGCTTGGCAATTAGCAGGGCCTCACCTGTCACCAAACAAGTATAATACTTTCGCCATCCGGCCTAGCTAGCCTGCCAGTACAATTTGGTGGTTCTATATACTAATTATTGTTTTATTTATAGTATGTCTCAGGAAGGGGTAGAGGATTTCTCCCTGCCTAGCACCCCGGCTAGAGCTGTCACTCCCACACAAGGAGGAGAGCTAGCTAGTCCAGCATCAATTAGATCCTGGACAATCCCGCGCATAACCACGGAATTAAGGAGACGACAAATCCCCTACCCCGCTACAGCAAGGAAGGCAGAACTTTTCAAACTGCTACGCACATCAACTAATAACATGGAGGCCGGGGAAGGATCTAGCCAGTCCAACCCAGGGGACATACATGCCATGTTATCCTCACTCATGGCATCCATGGGCAAGGTCAACTCCAGGCTGGAGAAACTTGAGTCGGTCACCACGGCCCTCACTCTAGCAGGGCCACCCGCGGCTGCGGTACAAACACCAGCCTTGCCATTAGTCGCTCCAGCCAGCACCCTGGATGACCAGGAAGTTAGCCTGGCCCACATGATACCTGAGCATATCAAAAGGGATATCCTGGAAGGTAAAGACGTCAACCTGGCTTCCCTGTTGATTGCCTCCCAGGACATTGTGGAACATAAGACGTATGCTTATGATGATGTTTCTGTTATTGTCAGATCTAGGGATGCCCGCCTGAACAGGAAACTGACTATCCCAGAATTTGTACTAGCGTTTGGTATTTACAGGGATGTCATCTGTGCGGTTTATCCCAACAGAAGAGAGGAGTTTGATCTCTATATGCGCAAGCTAGTAGACCTGGGCAACAAATATGGTGGTTCAGCATTCTATGACTACTATAGGTCTTTTTCTGCAAAAGTGGCTGGAGCCAACTGGGGAAGGATTGATACCGTCTTATTTTGCAGACACTTTGCAGGTCTAAGAACACCAGCTTGTGCATACTGCTCCTCCACAGCCCATACTACTAATTTTTGTCCCAACACGGCAGACGGACATGCCTCCACACAAGGAACTAGTTCCTCTGGGGATCCAGGGAAACTATCCAAAGACAAATTGGGACGCCCAATCAAGTTTCTGGGCAAGTCCCAGATATGTAATAATTTCAATGTTGGGTCTTGTAATTACAGTGGATGTAGACTATTGCATGTCTGTTCAAAATGTTTTAGGGCACATGCAAAGACCATGTGTCCAAATAAAATGTATTCCAAGCCTTACCTTACTTCCATTAATAATATGCCAGTATTCACAGCATTGATGTCTCAGCACCCATCTAGACACCTGGTAGACTTTCTTATTTCTGGTTTAACAGAAGGCTTCCACACAGGTATCCTACACATACCAGCTGGAACTCTGGAATGCCCTAACCTACAATCCGCCCAACACAACCCCACAGTGGTTGACACCCTCATAGCCCAAGAAGTGGATGAGGGCTTTGTATTGGGGCCTTTTAGAACTCCTCCATTCACAGAATGGCGCACCAACCCTATTGGTATTGTCACAGGGAAATCTTCCCAAAAACAGAGACTCATCATTGACTTATCGGCTCCCCACTCATCGGCCAACCCCAGTCTTAATTCCCTCATACCCTCTGAGGAATTCTCTCTGCAATACACCACCATAGAACACACCATTACAGCTATCATACAAGCAGGGGTTGGAGCCTGGCTCAGTAAGACCGACATTACTAACGCCTTCAAATTACTCCCTATCCACCCCACACTGTGGCACCTGCATGGCATCAAGTGGTCCGGGAACTACTATTTTTTTCTCCCGGTTAACTTTTGGGTCCAAAAGTAGCCCAGCTATTTTCGACACATTTGCTGAAGCATTATGCTGGTTACTATTGAACATAGCCGGATGCCCTACGGTATTACATTACTTGGACGATTTCCTACTGGTCGAGGAGAATACTGCACCTCCCACTAGCCTCAAAGCTACCACTAAGCTGTTTGAGCAACTAGGTGTACCCATCTCCCCAAAGAAAACAGAAGGGCCAGACACGGTTATCACTTTTCTGGGTATCCAATTAGACTCTGCCACAATGCAAGCAAGCCTACCATACGATAAGATAGAGAATATTCTCACTTACATAAACAGCTACCTACAGCTCTGCACTTGCAACTGCAAAGAGCTACAGTCCCTGCTAGGGTCACTAAATTTTGCGATGCGCATCATACCTCAAGGCCGCTCCTTTATTTCACGACTATTGCATCTTTTCCCACTTTTTCTACCTGACACGCACAGGTTGTCCTTAGATGCCCAAGCTACGGCAGATCTAAACATGTGGAAGAGATTTTTAACCACTTGGAATGGTAAAAGTATGTTCCTCCCTCAATTGACTGACTCATCTCCTACCATTTGGTCAGATGCAGCATCTAACACTGGTTTTGCAGTAATTTTTGGGAACGAATGGCTTTGGGGCAGCTGGCCTTCAGCAGTTCTGGATTTGGAAGGTTTTTACACTACCTCAGCTCTTTTTGAGATCTACCCCATAGTGGCGGCTGCCGTAGCGTGGGGTCATTTATGGGCTAATACGCCAGTGCGTTGTTACTCAGACAACCAGGCAACCTGTCACATCATCAACAAAGGTCGTTCCAAATCTCTTACGATCATGAGATTTCTGAGGAAACTCACTTGGTTGGCAGCTTGTCATAATTTCTTCCTATGTTGTTTCCATGTCCCAGGTGTATATAACACAGCTGCTGACAATTTGTCTTGCTTTAAATTTCAGGAGTTTCATCAAGCACTCCCATCAGCAGAACCCACAGCCACCATCACTCCAACATTTCAACAACTCATACTGAACTAGACGTCATCATGCAGCATAGCAGGACATTGTCCCAGTTGGCACTTTCAAACAATACAAACAAAACATACAGCAGGGCTTTCACCACCAGAACAACTACATTAAGTTGGGTGAGCAAGGGGCTGAAGAAATTTCCACAGCTTAGAGGTGTGCCAATAATACAATCTGAGGAAAGAAAAACAAGAAGTCAGAGGTGAGAAAGGACAACAGCTCAATTAGCCTGCCGTTTGGTGGGTCCGGCTCAGATCTCAGGCTGGTTTTAGCTCATCTAGTGCCGTCACAGAGAGAATCTATCTGAAGCACATCAGACTGGTCCCACCCGTACGGGCAGTTCAGATCCATGAACATGCCTGGAATATAAATGAAACAATTGTCGGCAGGGATGTATACCCCCGCCTGGTACATGAAAGTAAAAGAAATGTGGCAAGTGGCCAACCAAGTGAGTTCCCCAGCAATACCATGATCGTATGGATGATGAGTGGCATTTGTTGATGATATGTTTGATATGCTTAGTTGTCTGAGTAACAACGGATTGATGACCCTGACCATGATTTACCCCATGCCACAGCAGCTGCTTTTAGCGGGAAAGGATTGCCCATTTTATGCCATGTAAGTGCCAGTTTGTAGGGTAGATGGTAGCCATTTACTGTGTTGATGATATTGGTCTTACTTAATGAAGCTTCAACCCATGCTTGAGTGATAGCTGTAAAGGTAGATCAATGGTGTGTATAGTAAGGAAACTCCTCGGAGGGTATGAGGGAGTTGAGACTTGGGGTAGTGAAGGTGTGTGGTGCCAATAAGTCTATGGTTAGTCTTTGTTTAAGGGAAGATTCCCTTGTGACAATACCAATGTGTTTGTGTTTGGTGCCATGCTGTAAATGGTGGAGATTGGAAAACCCAAGTAAAAACCCCTCTGCAAATCTTGGCTATGAATGTGTTTATAGCCGACAGTTCTGTTGTGCTGACTATAAGTGAGGGCATGCTATATTCCTTGAGGGTTTATTTATGATACCTGTATGGCAGCCCTTTGAAGCACCAAAGCCTTAGTAAATCTACTACAAGTCTGGAAGGGTGATGAGTCAGTAGTGTTGAAAATGCATTGGTGTGTACAGATGGTGAGTACGTTATTTGTAAGTTGTATTTGGACACATGGTTTGTCATGTGCCCTGAATGATTTGAACATATATGCAACAGTCTATATGCAATGCAACTACTAATACCAATTGTCTCTGGTAGTTCAGAGGTGCTGGTACCTGGAGCCTGAGAGTGCTCGTCCGTTTGTTTGGGAGAAAATCCCTTCTGTATGGGTACCTGCACAAATAAGCATCTCTACATATTCCAAATGCCAACACAACCAAGGGATGGTCAGTTCCCGATTTACCTAGAATCCCTGGGTCTGACCATCATATATATTTATGCCTTGTTTCCCCAATGTGCCAGGATCATATGTGCAGGGTTAACGTCTTGTACCAAGAATTGATTGTACCAGGTAACAGAGTTTCGGTTGGTGCTGGTTGTACAGTAGCGTGAGGCCCAGCCTTGTGAGGGCTGTGACCGACTCGAGATTGCCAGTCTGTCGTAAATATTGGCCTGGGTGTCACCTGAGTTGGTGTTGCTGGGCTTTCCCCTGCCTCCGTGTTGTCCATTGATGTGTGGAGGAGGTTGAATAACTCTGCTTTCCTTGCTGTGGCAGGGTAGGGGATTTGTCGCCTCCTTAGGTCGGAGCCACATCTCTCTGCTTGAAGGTGTATCACTTCTAGCCGGGGTGCCAGGAAGAGGTGATTCTTCACCATCTTTTTGAGAAATACTTAAATAACAATAAAGATTGCAATTATTTGGTGCCATGGGGTCTTGTACTGGCTTGCTAGCTAAGCCGTAAGGTGAAACGATTAGGCTTGGTGTTTTTTGGTGACTGGTGAGGCCCTGCTAGTTGCCAAGTGGCTTGAGAGGCTCTATCTATGCTTGGTGCGAGAGGATTTTTTGTGGCCACCGAACGTTGTGGCAGGATGTTGGCCTCTCAGTGACAGTAACCAGAAAATAGGAAGGGAAGTGACAGGTGAGGCCCTCTCTATGATACAATGCGAGGTGGCTAGCTCACGAGTGGCCCGAGGGGTGTATGCCTCAGAGTGTGAGGCGGGGTGTTGGCCTCGCGGGACCACTAACCGAAGCATTATGCAGAGAAAAAAAGGGGGTAATACCTATTGGGCCATAGAACCCTAATTGCCAGTACACTATTACTATTTCAGGGAAGGTAAGAGATGTATAACTACGTGAGCAGGTGTACGTACCTGGTAGTATGGTATTGAACCAGACAATCCGTATAGGTTTTTTAGTAGTAACTGTAACCTGAATGGATAAAATCGTATGGCATAGACAAAGCTTATCTTAAAACATACAGTATATGTGAAAGTAAAGTGCCGTGATATGTAAATATTAAACATCATATCCACACTGGTTAAATATGTATCAATATTAACCCATTAAGTGCCGTATGTATGTGAACCATATTACCAGTTATGTATATACAGATGCGTCTGCTACTGTGTAATAATATGTGTATTTATAACAGATGTTGATATACTGCTTGCTATGTGAATTGTTGTATGCCTTATTGAATGGTCAGTGAACATGGTGTTGCAAAATGCAAGTGCACTGGAGATCTGCTGAGTGCCGTATAGGTGGCAGTGTGGTTGATACGGATTGGTATGTGAAATGTTGTTTGTCTGTTGACCTATAGGGGTCAGTGTTTTGGTATTTGTAAAACCCCATGAAAAACCCTATGAAAATTGTCAATGTACTTGACAGACCTGTAGGTGGCAGTGTTGATAGAACCACTGTTAGTCTTGATGTGAAATGTAAATTATTGTGAATTAAACCTGAAGTTGAGCCCGTGTTGGAGTTTCATTTATGGTTTATGGTTATGTTTAAAACAATCTTATGTGTAATTTATATTGGCTGGTAATTGTATATGACATGTGAAGACAGTTTTGCTGTTGACCAGTAGGGGTCAGAAATGCTGATTGTATGGTAAAATACCCTTTAACCCCTGAAGGATACATGACATCTGTGACATGTCATGATTCCCTTTTATTCCAGAGTTTGGTCCTTAAGGGGTTAATCCAAATGCAAGGTTAACGTGAGATTTGAGAGTGACCTGTAGGGGTCAGTGTGGTTTATGTGAAACCTTGTTCGTGAGCTATGCCCCAGCATTATAGTTGTATGAAAGGGAAACAAACAGTGCCCGTTTGACAATATACAATAAGTGAACATAATAGCTTAATAACAGTCATTGTAACAAACCAAAATTCTGTTCGTGGGTTGAAAATGCACGAAACGTGGGTGTAGTACAATAGTAAATGCATGAACTAGTTCCCGTTTGTTAGAAAATTGCACGAACCGTGAGCCTGGTATGTCAGGGAAACAAAACGAAACGAGCAGTGACATTCGAAATGCACGCACAGAATTGCCTAGTATGTTTAGGCAATTGAAACAGAATGTGTTCCCGTTTGGGAGTATGCTAATGCTCGAAATGAGCCAGTGACAGATATAAACAAGTGAATTTAAATGAATGATATGCATGAACATGCAATGGTTTTAGGACAGATTTAGACAAAATGCAGCCGTAAAGTGAGGACCTGACCCGTGCATGGTGCCGTGGGACTGATGCCTGGCGTAACGGGTAGGTCGACTTACGGTTTGTGAGTCACTTGAACACCATCCACAGCGATAAATTGAAGAAAGAAGGTGGTAGGCCGGAAAAGCCTGTTGCTGAATTCCTGACACAGCTCAGCTTAGAAAACCTCATGGAGTAATCAGGTAAAATGGCGTCTGGATGACCCGGAAGTGGAAATCATTCTGATGCTGACCTCAAGCGATACGAGTCAGGTAAGGGGTGTCCCTTACATAGGGGAGTGAATTAATTTAAGCCGCTCCCACAAATACGGGCCAAACGGCCTTAAAACATATATATAACAAAATACACATGAAAAATGTATGAAAATTTTAAATTTTTATAAAATCTGAGAACTCGAAATCTAAATTTAAACCCTTTGGGAATAGGGTATCTACATTAAAAATGGTATAAAGGAATGTGTACACAGGAGGAGAAAGAAAATGTAATAGCTCTAATACACCTATGTAGTGGAATCCCCTACACCACTAAAAACACATAAACATACATACAAAATAATAGGTGGAGCTGTAAATTCTTGAGAAGTCTGTAAAATACAAATACAATACAAAATAGCGTAGTATGTCTGTAATTGACAATGAACCAAGGATAAGAAGTAGTAAAACTCACAAGGCTGGAGTCATACCGTCATATGACTCTGGAGGTATACGTCTCTGGACCATTGGGGGTTGTCCAGACCCTTTTGTTGTCAGCTTTTTGGTCTTCCCCCTTTTATGTTCCTTAATCGGTCCCCAAGAAGTACTTGGTAAACGGGTGGTTCTTCAATAATAGTATATATTTATTAGAAAATAACTGGTGTAAAAATTATTTTAAAATATCCATATATCAGATAATGCTGAATATAGGAATACAGTACAATGCATATGCAAATGAAAAATTGGAAAGTGTCCAATAAATGTTCAAAAGGGGGAAGACCAAAAAGCTGACAACAAAAGGGTCTGGACAACCCCCAATGGTCCAGAGACATATACCTCCAGAGTCATATGACGGTATGACTCCAGCCTATTTTGTATTGTATTTGTATTTTACAGACTTCTCAAGAATTTACAGCTCCACCTATTATTTTGTATGTATATCTACATTAAAAATCCACTCACTTTCTACCTTTGCCAGTAGCTTAATATTGTCCTCTCCACTCCAATGTTTTTGTCTATTATACACAACCATGTATGATAAGAGAGGCGTTACTGTTGTGTTTTTTTTTTGTGTGTGTAAAATGTGCCGAAACACTGTGTTTCATATACCCCCTCTGGATATTGCCCATGTGTTCTGCTATCCTTTTTTTAAAGGGTGTCCAATACATCAACCATCTAGGTGGCATGAAATCTAAGGTTCGGGTGAACCTAGCTCATGATTTCTGGTGCTTCTGCCTGATGCATGGTATTTCGGTAATGGCAGAATACATTCCCGGTCACTCCAACACTATGGTGGACCGGTATTCCCATGACTTCATGGATTCCAGGCACTGTTATCTGGGTTCCATGGCTTTACAGGAGAGCTGAGATCTTGGGATAACTTGGAAGTGGATCTCTTCGGTTCTCAAATGAATACGCAGCTTCTCCGCTTTTTCAGTTGGAGACCAGATCCAACAGCAATGGCAACAAATTATTTTTCCCAAAATTGGCCTCCTTTTGCACTCATTCCTCATTGTCTTCATCTTTGACAGTTCGGCACCCTGGGGATTGTGACTCCTCTGTGGCCATCCCAACTGGAGATGATTGTCTATTTTTCCTGTCTTTTTCTGCCCCTCGATTGCCTTGTCTGAGATCCAGATAGACAGCTTCATCCTCTTGTCTTTCAAGGCCTCTTACATCTCATCTTGTTGCTGATTTCAGGCAAACTTGGACTTTTGCAGTCAACTCTCTGACTTCTCGAAAAGGCATAGGCCCCCTGCACGACACAAGGTTATAGAGCTGCTTGAAACACATGGAATGGTTGGTTCTTGGAATTAAATTTGGATCCTATATTGGCTACATGGACATCTATTCTCCATTTTCTAACTTCCCTCTAGGATGAGGAAAAAGAAAAAACTGCACTTTGAACCTTTACAGATAGACCATTTCTGCCGTACATCACAGTATAGATGGAGCCCCTGTCGGATGTCATCCTTTTGTATGTCGAATCCCATGCGGAATTTGTTTTGCTTGTCCTCCCTTACCACGATACTCAGTCCTGTGGAACATTTCTCGTCCTAAATTTTTTCGAAGCTTGGTCAGATAATGATTTGTTGTCTCAAAACTGCTCATGCTATTTTGCTTAATCTCCAGTATCTGACATTCGAGCTCTTGGCAATGCTCCTTTGTTTACACCTGAAGGCATCCTCTTTGACATCTCTCTGATAACTAAGACTTTCTCTAAGTCTGTTGCATACTGGGCTTTTCATAGGAGGCCTCAACTTTGCCCAGTTGCATGCTTACATGAATATGAAGTTTGTACAACTCTTTTGCGTAATCCTTTGAAGCCTCACCTTGTGGTATCTACTCTGACCCTTGCAGGTATTGATGTATCCATTTGGTCCATGGTGCTTTGCCCTCTCAGGCTTCTTCGGTTTGCGGTCATTTGGAGGATATCTTGAGAGCTCCCGTTTGGTTTTCAGAGTCCACATTTCAAGATTTTTGCTTAAGACCTTTTCAACAAAAACTTGATTTTCTGTCTTTAAACTAGCATAATAGGAGCCTCCATGTCATTAATAAAATATTTTACTTTTAACAAGTAGTAAAGTCATGATTTTATTAATGAGACAGAGGTGAGAATTATCGCACCCTCCCATCCCTGGAGGACTTTCCTATGCTTCTAGGTAAGTTGCTTGATAGTAACTCTTTATTAACGGTTATGATATGCATGTCCCATCAATGATGCTTACAGGAACACTAGTCACCAAAACCACCAGAACAACTACATTAAGTTGGGTGAGCAAGGGGCTGAAGAAATTTCCACAGCTTAGAGGTGTGCCAATAATACAATCTGAGGAAAGAAAAACAAGAAGTCAGAGGTGAGAAAGGACAACAGCTCAATTAGCCTGCCGTTTGGTGGGTCCGGCTCAGATCTCAGGCTGGTTTTAGCTCATCTAGTGCCGTCACAGAGAGAATCTATCTGAAGCACATCAGACTGGTCCCACCCGTACGGGCAGTTCAGATCCAAAATGCCAACAAGTTCCCTCTGCATGAGAGATACAGCAACCCCAGACTATCGTTTCAACCTCGTAAGGTATCGTCGGTGATGTATAGCCAATATCCTTCTAGGCACCATGAGCAAGGGGTCCATGTTTGGATTGCCCTTTAAACTTTAGGAGAGGAAAAACAAGAAGCAAGAGAAGTGAGAACAGACAACAGCTCAATTAGCCTGCCCTTCGGTGCAATCTGACCACGTTTATAAACTTTTATCTTGCTTTTCTTTTGGTTTGCATATTTTGTTAAATTGTTTGATGGCTTAAAATAAAATTATAAAATGGAAAAAACCAACTGTCAAATAAAGCATGTCCCTTTAAATTTTATAGGTGAAGCCTGGCACCCCACCATCTTAAAAGGGACACTCTACTGCCCCCCCCCTCCCCCACACCCCTCCAAAAAAGAGTAAGTAGATATACCACAATTGAAACATGTGCATTTTCACTGGATTTAGATCTAAAAACAACTTGCTAACTCTGCACTTCTCTTGCCTGATTCCTTTGAACGCCCTCCCCTTCTTCCCCAGGCTAGACTTTTTGTGACTGTCCAATCACAGACTTCCCAATGCAGCTCAATGAGAAGTTTTTGCAAAGCATGTGCTCTGGGCAATTGTTTGCCTAGTGAGTTTAGCTCTATTCGGGTAACCAAACCAGGAAGAAACAGGACCGGTTTGCTTGATAGTTGATGTCAAGCAGATGTAGACAGTGCCGGACCAATAGATTAAATGTGCATAAACTGACAAGAAGATTAATAAAACAAACAGGAGTTGCAAATAAATACACACTTGATTTAAATTAAGCAGGTCCAACCCAACAGCCATACTGTAACTATAGCTATAAATTATGCACTTTGATTAGACCTTTACTAAGGTGTCAAAATAAAACTGCTTTAAAATTATAAGTCAGAATGAGTTAAACAGTACAGTATGTGCAATAACATGTATACATAAATAAGTGTCAATTCCAATCACTACTTTAACATTTTCCATGGAGAGGATGTTTATTGTAAATTTACATTTCTAGTACAAAATAAAATCAGATTTGAAGAGACAGTATGAAGAAACGGCAACTTAATTAAAATGCTAATATTAAATTGTGCTTAAATAAAAACTAATGAGCAGTTAGACATACTATCCCAGTAACTGCCATAACTTTCTCTGGTCTACTGACTGTTTCGAGTTTGTATTGAAGTACATATACATTCTAGATCATGTTTTCACGGTTATTTAATGGTGCTCATTTTACCAGTCTTTGATTAAAGATGGAGTTGATGCACTAACAATGTGAATGATCTCTCTGGCTTTAGCAGGTGTTTATATGTCAGTGACACAATGTCTCATGGTAAATTAAAATAACAAAAAGATATCTGGGCACACAGATTCCATAAATGAACAGGCAATGTTTCGGCTCATGTGGGACTTGGAAAAGGTTCCTGTTTGAGCTGAAACATTGTTTCCATTAAAGTCTGCAATTGGATCTGTGTGTGCTCAGACATCTTTGTTATGTTGAATTACTATTGCAGGACGTGTTCCTATCAAGAGGGTTCTGTCTTCTGCTTGGGCTCAGCACCTATTGCTCATTTTGCACCCACTGCTAAAATATTTTTTATTTTGTATTCCATGTATCGTTACTCAGACAGCATGTTTTTAAAGTATGAGGTAAAAGCACCAGATGTTTGCATTTAAAATGATGAATTAAACAACACTATGCAATGCAGAATTTGCTTATATGCATATGTGGCTCTTGTTCAAGTTTTACTGCAAACCAACGAAACTAGTTCAATAGGTCTAGATATTTACTGTTGAAAGAAGATAGCTGCACACATTATTAAGATGAACAACGATGCCAGGTGCTTACAACAGAACACTACTAACCCAAACATTTAGAATGTTCTAACAGTTTAGACAGAATATGAATGAGGGATTAGATCTTGCCTCTAAAAGGTGAACACTATCTAGTCATTGCTTATACATAGCTGTAGAATTATCCTAGGATAAAACCATACAAATCTGTGGGATTTCATTGACTGGTAGCAGAAATAGCAGTCTAATGAGTGACTTCTAAAGCAAATGAGCAGATTGCCTTGGCAAGCGGAACATTCAATGGTATATTTTGCACATAAATACCACTGCATTGCATTACTTGTTCAGAGGATAGTGTTAAATTGCTTATACCCAAACAAAGACATAAGATAATGATACGTTTTTTGACTCAAATGTTTAAGTTAGTTAAGCAGAGTATATTCAGTCTGATAAGATCTTGTATAGTTAAGTACATTCATTTGAATCTACCTTCCCAGTCAATGTACACTGGACAGACAGCATAACAGAAAGGACAAAACATGCATTGATGCCTAGATTTTAATAGGTTTAAGTATCAAGGCAGGCTGCAATTCCAAGCTGAGGGTTGCTTTCAAATGTGCAATACTGTAAATAGAATGAAACAAGCTTTGAAAAGACATTTTAGAAGCAGAATTACAAAAACAAATCAGTTGTTTCCTCTCCAGTTTCAATGGATTATAAAAATGTGTAACAACACTTCAGTACTGTATGTAGTCATCAGTCCACTACTAGTGTGGATAGACTGGCTAATTGGTCCTGACCGTTGCATTTTGCAAAAGCAGTTTTGCACCTGGCTGTGGCAACATGCGTCTCATCTTCAGGTTTCACAGGAGATTTAATACTAGCAGAGTCTTTTACAAAAATAGATGTAGAGACTGTACAGAGTGAAAACTAAGGAAAGGGGAAAGCCCCAAAATAAATACCCACACACCTAAATAAATTACCAGATCTATCAATAAATACCTTGCTCTTAGAAGGTGCACAACGTATAAGCCACATCAAAGTGACCAAACCAAATAACCCAATGTCTTTAATCGTGAAGATAAAAGATCACTTTCAGGAGTACCAGTATCTAACAAAAAACGTTTTTGCCATTGAACAATTTAGAAATAGTCTCCTGGAAGTAATTGTAGCAATGGCAAAATTAGTAGGCTTACAAATCTTTTCTATGGTTATCCCCTATTCTAATGCTGAATGTACTGTATTGGAATAAGGTAATTTAAAAAAAATCCCATTAATAACTATGATTTGTTCAAGTTGTCGTAAGACTGACATATTCAGAAGTTCAACATACTAAGAGTCTCTCGTACAATGAAAACCAGTTATAAAGGGAAACCAAGAACAAAAATACTAAAAGGGCGGCATAAAAAGAACATTTAGAAGTGTATTCCAGTGTTTTGTCATCAGTCCTCCACTTTGCCAGTGAAGCTATCCAGTATACATCTAGGCTAGGAAGCCTCCAATTTTTCACAGCAGTTCTGTAGACCCAGAAATATTCTCAGCGTCTTCAGCGGTTGTCACCGCAATGATTTTGTCCCGGCCAGTAGTACCATTGTCATCACAGCGTTTACCACTGAAGATCTGACCAGTCTTATCAAGAGCTGTGTTCTACAAAGGAAATGCATAACAATTAATAGCAAGGTATTACAAGAGAATTGAATGTTCTTGCCATACACCAAATGATTGTTCATGCACTAGACGGAGAAATGGAGAAGTAACACTGTTGTGTAAACAAACCTTTGAATAAGCAAACATCGGCCATACTGGAAAAGACTATTACATTACTTTCATTACTGTCCCATTATGGAGAACACCACACTACCAGCCATTACCTCTTAGTCTAGTAACAAACTATTCCCTAGAGACCTTAAAAGGTAACGGGCCAACATTATTGGAGTCATGAAAACGTTAAATTGAAAACAACATGTGAGGTTTTAGGAAGAGACTCATGCAAGTTAATAAGATATGATAAAATACACTAAGGGAGCTCTAAAATAATGCAACTATGATACATGAACAAGGGTATACTACAAAACATCTGAAGCAGGACAATGCAATGAAACACATGGAGGGGATGATCAATTAGGGAAACATTGGTCAACTAAAGTAGTGATCAATTTAAAAGGATATTGATTTGGAATGATCGTTATACAAGAATTCACTTGGAATGATAGTTACACAAGAATTGATTGAAGAATTGTATTTAAAATAATTGACCATAAGGATAGTATGAGTAACATGGAGTATATAATGCATTTTAAGAGACTCTGAAATGTGTCCAATGCAAAGCTCAAATATGAACATGTCATAGCAATGGTTTTCACTGAGAGGGTGGATCAGCTTGTAAAGCTCTGTAATGTTAAGTGGTCCACTTACATATCGAGGGTTATTCACCAAAGTCAGAACACACCTTGTCTGCATTATTAAAAACAATCTGGTATCATCTAAGGGTATATGGACGGAGGCAATTTGGACACTATTCTTAAGATTTATGTGTGGATTCTGCAATAGAGCCTTCAAGTTAGACTGACTTTCAGTCTGTCCAGATCTGACAGAGGCTGAAATTCAGAACTGAATGATGGAAATACAGAATCAATCAAATACAGTGATAATCATACAGAATTAGCAGCTGTCTGCCTGCCAGTTCAGTCCAACTGTTATTTGGCAGACATTTGCCAATTCTAATAGAATCTAGTATCATTACAAAAAGATGTCAGCCTTATTTCCTTAGCCAACTCCAAGGAAAAAAGGCTAACTTGAATATTTAGTTTGTTTATTATATTTACATGATATCAATAATATAATAAATATAAATTAGTAATATTTAATTATTCAAACCCTTTGACTGCTGGCCACTTGTGAAGCAAATAGGCAAGTATTTAGTTTTCTATAGGTTCTCCTGTAGAAAGCAAATTAATATCCTTACAAAGCTAAATTGCCTGGTTTAAACATAAAATCCACGATGGGAAGCAGGGCACAAAGTGATCACAAAGAGGAATGTCATGTAAACTAAAGTTATATGTTGTATTGCTATGAACAACCTCTCAAATATTGGCTTCTGCGTAAGCCCAAATGTTGGCTTGAACCCGCTATACCTATCGTATGAAAAAAAAAAAGAAAGCAAATTAATTTTTTTAGTGAATTTGTCTATCCCTGGATTTGTTCAGAGCTAATCTAATTAAAATTCTATTTTTGATAAATATGCAAATTGAATGGCATTTATGCTTTATGTAGACAGAATCAAATTTCAACCAGATTAGGCTTTAGTAAATAGAATAATTACAAATTCAGGGGCAATTCGTACATTCAAACTAAAATTGTGCTAATCTGGATTCCAGCTTTAGTGAATAACTGATTATATATGTAGACAGATAACATCAAGCACTCAGGATAGTCTTTAGTTATCATTTAAAGACGCACACATTTGGGGTTTATTCACAAAATAGTGAATCGAAAACTGAATTGCAAAATTGAAGATATAACTAGCCCATCTGGAAAAATTCCCCAACTTTGATAAAGTCACAGATCAGCTACTTTAGTCTGAATATTGCAATTCATCAAAATTCATGGTTTCATTAATAAACTCGGTTTGGCTTTATATTATTATAAATTGTAAACTTCTATAGGCAACATTTTATACTGAAAAAGAAAATGCTACAAGTGGATAAATTGCATGCTGTATTATGCAGCAAATCACACACAAACCACATCAAACACAAACGCACATTAATCTGCATGCCACTGAAATGGAAGGCAACACAATTTGCTAATGGATAGCATGTTCAGCAAAAGTATACAAGACTTAACACCCACATAGAAGCAAGATATCACGAACACTACACATTCTTTCACAGTAGGGACTTTAAATTTCCCAGCAGTCACTATGCCTATTAAGAACCATATAGTTTATCAATGGGGTCACCAGGGAATGCACATTGTAATATGTACATAATGTTTACCCTTGGATAATAACCTGGATGTTGACCAGCTTTTCATCTATATGTGAGAACCACTGTCCACTAGATGGCGGTAAAGTAGACAAGTTGTGATGAACACATTAATAAACATTGGAGTCACTTTATTTGGCCTGTAGCATGGACAATGCCATACTGATGTAGCACTTTGTCATTTTGGTGTGTAGGCAAGGGGTTACATTTACTTTAAGCCACTCACGGTATTAATCTTAGAAAGTGGAATAAAATAGTCTTGGACGTATGTTACTTCTCCTTTTCTCCAGGTAAACATCACATTATTAGATTTGTATGTGCAGCAGATAAAGCATGGCAGATGACGTTAGTACATACCATTGGCTTGGACCTAGGCAGAGGGAAGCAATGCAGGCGTTTGGAAACAGGAGGAATAGAGGAAAGAAGCAAGGGATAGAGACTAAACTTACTAAAAAAGCAACAAATTGGAAAAACAGTGCAAGAAACAACATTGCATATCACACATGTACAAATAACTATCAGCACTGTGAGGTCCCTGCAGTTAATATGCTGCACTAAGAAGCTCCACAGGTGATAGTGGAGTTTAGCCAATTGACTGTGAGAGGGTTACAGGATGAACAGCACATCGCTCAATGCCTAAACACAGTAAACAAAACAATGTGCACATACAATTAGAATACACATCCTTTGGGATTAGTCTATTCACTAAAATTAAAATTGTAGAGGACAGGCAAACGGCAAATTTAAGCCAAGGTAGTATTGCTGAAAAGGGTAAAAACAAAAACCCTAATGCTAATGCTTAAAACATGCAATACCCTCATTAATTCTCCACAATTTCAGGTTTCATTAATACATTGCCAAGCGTCTTTAGAAACATTGTATGATATCCGAGCACACACAGGCTCTATCCCAAATTGCAGACTTTATTAAAGTTGGACAGGCAACATTTTGAGTTAAGTGGCTTGAGAAAGGCTTGTGTTTGAGCCGAAATGTTGCCTGACCAAAGTCTGCAATAGGGGATAGAGTCTGTGTGTGCCCGGATATCTTTATTTTTGTTTACAATTTATGAGAGATTGGTCGTGTCCCTAGCCTGTGTGGCACTATAGTGGTTTATTCCCCAAATTTTTTTTATTGGTGAGTAATGTTCTTGTTCAAAAAAAAAATTTTGATATTTATACTTTATTTATTGTGTCAGTTTTGCTCTCTAGGTTTAAATTTATTGTAGAAATCTGTAAAAGAGGAGAGTTTTGCAGGGCAAGCAAATATACTAACACGCTATTATATGCATGGTCTTGTACCGTGACAAACATCCCAACACCACTAGTGACAGGTTTTAATGCAGTGTCAAACTGCACTAAGAAAGTGTGCTTTTTTTTTGGTATATTTCAAACACATCTATCTCCAGAAAAAAAGAAAAAGGTTTTACATAACATTCCAATAATGCCACAGAAAAATTCAGATGTGAATGAACCAACACGTGTGTTGATTAAATTAGACTTTCTTCAGGTATATTTGATTATATCTTAAAGAGGGCCATACTGGGTGTAAAAAGTATGGCAAACAATAATGCTCACAGCAGTCCACTCTAAAGCAACACTACATGGTCAGGAATACAAACACTATTTCGGGGGCTAGCTCTTCTTTCCTTCACTTAAATATAGCAAAAACGTACCTTTATTCCAGCGCCGCTATGAGGAGATGATGGCTCCTCCCACACTCTGACCCCTTGGCTGAGATCATCTGAATTAACAATCTCAGCCAATCCAATGCTTCCCCATAGGCATTATTATTGCCAACTCCATAGGAGAAAAGGTCCTTAAAGATTTCCTATAGCTGATAGAGCCGATCCCTCCAAATAACTCCTTTCCAATCACCCCAAAGCCCATATACACCATTTTAACCTGTAGCTAAAATGGCCTTCATGGACATGTATGTAGTTTACATGAATGTGTATATATGCATATGTACATATGATATTGTTACTTTGTGTAAAATGTGTGATTGAATTTACAGTATCTTTCACAGTCTTCATTTAGAACTGTTCAAAAAACAAGCAAAAAAACAAAGACTATAAAGACATCAATACATTATTACAGTTCATTTCTGGTGCCATACAATATAAGCAGGATTTCCCTTATACTCTCTGCAATAAAAAATGCTTAATCATATACATGAACAATACATCAATGTTAGAAGTGATTTGTCATAAGGAAAGAAAATGTTTCCAAGGCAATAGAAAGACCCTCGACCATAAAGATGTAGAGAGCAGTATGAAAGAAATTAGCCAAGATAAGAGGGACATGCAGAAATCTACTCGTAAAGTGATATTCAGCTCATGTTTAATACCAGGCCTCTGCTTCAAAACGCATCTCCTCTGGGCCACAAATGCAAGACCTGAAGCTCAGCATTCCCCCTTCTTACAAGTCAAACTCAAACTGTGAAATAAAATGTAAACATTATCATCTGAAAACTTATGAGCACTAAAGTGACTTCATGAAATCATATGTGGCCCTTTACATCCCTAATGAAATACCGTATATACTTGAGTATAAGAGTTTTTCAGCAAATTTTTTGTGCTGAAAAACCCCCACTCGACTTATACTCGAGTCAATGTCTGTATTATCGCAACTTACATTGCCATAATACAAACCAAGACCGTCGGGCTTGTAATGAGCCCTGCGGTCCTGTTGGGGGCTGGCAGAGAGCTGTAACTTACCTTTCCTGCAGCTCCTGTCAGCTCCGGTCCGGTCAGCTCCCCTGCAAGTCTCACGAGAGCCGCGGGGTCAGAGCGTTGCCACGGGTAACCCGTGGCAACGTTCCGCACGGCACTCAGACCGCGGGACTTACAGTGGAAGCTGACAGGGAGCGTTAGGTCAGTTCTCTTGTTGTGAGTGTGTATGTGAGTCATTAGTGTTTAATCTTGTTGGCTGATCACACCCTATATACTATTTGTTCAGGGTAACCAACAGGCAGATATTCAATGGTATAACTGTAAATCTCAATTTTTTATTTTTTTTATCTTTGGAAGGCAAGGACAGACCGTTATGATAGGAATTGTAGCCTACAAAGAACTTGAGAACATTAGTTTAACTCTTTAAAGACCAATAGAATTTTGGGAAATCTCACAATGTGGTCGATATAGACATTATGCCACTATAGAATGTTCTACTTGTTTATATTTGGCAATTCTATTATGGATTCATTATGGTTAAATACTATAGTGCAAACATAAAAAAACATAACAAAAAACAAAAAAACAACCCATGTCTTAGTGACATTAGATCACTTGGGCACAATCTCTGTCCTGTACCAGGCAATTTACATAAATAATTCCTAGACAAATCTCCTTAAATGGAAGTGTGGGAAAGAGGTAGGTTTGGGCTGGTCTGTTTCTCCCAATGTGTGGATGATTCTGTTTGACATCTGTGAGTTCCTTTCTGAACATCATTACACGAAAAACAAAACAAAAAGTTCAAGAGGTGATACCGCACACCTCTGAGAATAGCTAGAAATTATTCCAATTGCTCTAGAGGCATTTTAGCTGATATTCAGCAGCACTTTCCTCTTAAGAAATCACTTTGTTCAAACATCTTGTCAGACATGTTTGTCTGCTGTAATGGGTCTCTATAATCACCAACCCAAATGGGTGGCTTTACTGGGATGCTGAACAAAAGGCCTGCACCCAGAAACCGCTTCCTCTTTGATCACATGGAATTTACACTTCTTCAATAACAATGTCAATTTCATCCAACCTGGACAGCAACAATTGGCAGAGCTTACCACTGATATCCAGGTTGGACAAAACAGGTTTCCTTCGGCAGGGAAAGGGGGTGGCAGCAAGAGACCCAATGAAACATAGCCACTGTAATGTTTTGTAGTGGTTATGTTGCATTAAATGCCCCCCCTAAGAAAAAGTAAGATTAGCAGCCCCATAAAACCAAACATACTGTGCAATGAAAACATAAAAGTTATAGCCAAACTTACCATGATTACAGACACCGCGGCTGTAGTGTTGGTCTCTTTAGGCTGAGAGTTAAAATGCTGTTTTAATTTACCAGTGACTTCTACTTGCATGTTATTTCCCATAGATACATCATCCTGTGTTAAAATATTTTGAAATATTATAACCCATATTATAACTAGTGCATAAAACAATACAAGTTTTACATTGCACATCAAAATGTCAACATTTGTAGCATTAGGGCCTTGGTTCCTTTAATCTTAGGGCAGCACTGGCTACATGCATGGGTTTGAGAGCTGTTGCATTATTTATCTTTTCTCCTGATAGATTTGCCCACAGAAGAGCTCAGAAGAAAGAATTCTGCTATTTTTGCCTACAAACCATCCCTCTCGCAATATTACCAGAGGAGGGATGGGGTCAAAATGGCAGCAGATTCACATAGTAACTGTGGCCTGAGAGTGTGATACTCACCAAACCAAGGCTTGTCCAATAATAATAGAGATTAATGCCTAAATTGTCACCCATAGTGCATTATGGTATTTGAATTTACACATAGTAACAATGTTATACTTACAGACACCCAAGGATGACATAAAATTTGTTCTGCCGTGAATCGATCCTCGACATTTACCTGCAACATGCATCCAATCAGCTCCTATAAAAGGAAAAATAAAATTAGAAAATTTCAAGAGACTTTCCACTCTAACCATAGAGTTATAAAATGCCAGTATTTCTACAACCTATATTACATTGACTCACACATTGGGCACCTAACTTCCAACATGGATCCTGTTCTGTTATCCGATAGACATAGTGAATGGGAAAATGCAAGAGCATACTTTTTTTGCTCACCATATAGCCAATGGGAACTGGAGGTGCAGGCTAAATCATAAACATCACCAGTGTTCATGTAGAACTAACGGTTTGCCTAGCCTGCTTTTTGAAACATAACATCCTGGCATACTATATTGGTAACCCAAGTATCATGCTATTTATTATTGACAAATTATTCACAGAGCAAACCAAGGTGTTGAAAATTATTTAAAATACAGTGTAAAATCAAGAGACCATTATTACAGTTTTTAGGCTATACATTTTGCACAGCTTTAGAAAACACTCAATTATTTTGACTAACAGGCAAGGTCAATTGTCCCTACCAGTTTAGTTTCCTTCAACAACTTAAAGTGACCCATACAAAAATACTTTATATATCTCCCTGGTGTTTTGTGGCTATTACAGCATATTATAAAGAAAAGAATCTGCAATAAACCATTACAAATGCAGTTATTACAAAACTGCGTTAAAGAATCACTTAATGCCTCTTCTTATTTATCTCATGGGTTTTCCATGTACCTCATATTTGTTATTTACATACACACAAACCCCCGCCCCCCCACAATAGTATGATATAATGCTGAAATCCAAAGGCTTGTTAAGTAATTGTTAATGACAAGCCGCTGGCCCTTTTCCATATTTGTGTCCTCTGGCCTTACACACACAAAGACTCAGTTTGCCTTAGGTCAGAGACGTCAGATCATATCACTAGGCTAACTTCAGATAATGCAAACCATTGAGTCTACAGATCAGGTATTTTAGTTTTATGGAAAGTAAACACAAATCATACATATCTTAAAAAAAAATAAAAAATAATAAAGTCCAATATGCTTCACCACATCAGGTTCAATCTGCTCCTTTTTGTTTCACCTTTAACATTTGTGACCTCAAGGCACAGTAAAATAAAACTATTTGTTTAAGGTCATCAGGGAATGTCTCAATACACAAACTCTGCTTCTCCAATTAAAAATGTCAGAGGCAATTGTATCAAATCAGCAACAATCCATTCCCTCCCCCTGACATTACACAACAACCACTGTTCTATATTGCATTAATAAATATATTTAACACAGTGATGCTTGTGCATCAGTTGGCGAACATGTAAGGTTTGCACGTGCAGTAGTAACTGGGTGAAGACACGAACAATGTACATATACAAACAGAGGAACATGCTGGTACAGACTCCAAGCATCTGATGTTATGCAAGTTTCCTCAGTCCTCACCAGAGATTAGGGAATTAACCTATGTAAATAGGAGACAAAAATAACTTTTCACGTGGGTTCAGGGCCGGACTGGCCCACCGGGATACCGGGAAATTTCCCAGTGGGCCGCGGCACCTGGGGCTGGGCTGACAGCCCTATTGCTCAGGCTCCTGTGATCCCGGACGGCAATGTGTGAGCTGTGCGGCTGCACAGGGCCCCATGGGAGCAGGGGGAGCCAGGTGGCCGGCACAGCTCACACATGGCCGGCCGGGATCATTAAAAAAAAAAAAAAAAATTGCGGTGGGGCGGAGCTTAGCGTGCGGCGGGGGGCCTGGTTAATGCAGCATGGGAAGCAGGAAGGAGTCCCTGCTTCCCCAACAACCAGCCTCCAGGAGCTCCAAGGGATGTGAAAGTAAGAAGCAGGTCAGTGTGTCTGTGTGTGTGTGTGACACTGTCTGCCTCTGTGTGTGTGTGTGACACTGTCTGCCTCTGTGTGTGTGTGTGACACTGTCTGCCTCTGTGTGTCTGTGACACTGTCTGCCTCTGTGTGTCTGTGACACTGTCTGCCTCTGTGTGTCTGTGACACTGTCTGCCTCTGTGTGTCTGTGACACTGTCTGCGTGTGTCTGTCACTGTCTGTGTATGTGTGACTGTCTGCCTGCGTGCGTATGTGTGACTGTGCCTGCGTGCGTATGTGTGACTGTCTGCCTGCGTGCGTGCGTATGTGTGACTGTCTGCCTGCGTGCGTATGTGTGACTGTCTGCCTGCGTGCGTATGTGTGACCTGTCTGCCTGCGTGGTATGTGTGACTGTCTGCCTGCGTGCGTATGTGTGACTGCTGCGATGCGTATGTGTGACTGTCTGCCTGCGTGTGTGACTTTCGTGACTAGCGTCGCGTCGCGTATGTGTGACTAATCTGCCTGCGTCGCGTGCGTATGACTGTCTGCCTGCGTGCGTCGTATGTGTGACTGTCTGCCTGGCGTGGTGCGTATGTGACTGTCTGCCTGCGTCGCGTCGCGTATGTGTGACTGTCTGCGTGTCGTATGTGTGACTGTCTGCCTGCGTGCGTCATTATGTGTGACTGTCTGCCTGCGTCGCGTCGTATGTGTGAGCGTATATGTGTGACTGTCTGCCTGCGTCGCGTACTGTCTGCTGCGTGTGTATGTGACTGTCTGCCTGCGTCTGTATGTGTGACAATGCGTCGCATTAGCGTGGAGCTGTATGTGTGCGTCGCGTCGCGTATGTGTGACTGCGTGCGTGCGTATGTGTGACTGTCTGCGTGCGTGCGTATGTGTGACTGCGTGCGTGCGTATGTGTGACTGTCTGCCTGCGTGCGTGCGTATGTGTGACTGACTGTCTGCCTGCGTGCGACTGTCTGCGTGCGTGCGACTGTCTGCGTGCGTGCGACTGTCTGCGTGCGTGCGTATGTGCGACTGTCTGCCTGCGTGCGTATGTGTGACTGTCTGCCTGCGTGCGTATGTGTGACTGTCTGCCTGCGTGCGTATGACACTGTCTGTGTGTGTATATGTATGACTGTCTGCCTCTGTGTGTGTGTGTGACTGTCTGCCTCTGTGTGTGTGTGACTGTCTGCCTCTGTGTGTGTGTGACTGTCTGCCTCTGTGTGTGTCACACGGTCTGCCTGTGTGTATATGTATGACTGTCTGCCTGTGTGTGAGTGTGTGGCTGTCTGGCTGTCTCTGTGTGTGTGGATGTCTTTGTGTGTGTGCATTTGCGAGTGAGCTTCTGTGTTTGTGTGCGCGCATCTGCTAGTGAGTGAGCTTCTGTGTGTGTGCCTGCTAGTGAGTGAGCTTGTATGTGTGTCAGTGAGCTTGTCTGTAGGGATCTTGTGTGTGTTAGTGAGTTTGTCTGTAGAGAGCATGGGTGTGTCTGCTTCTGTCTGTGGTGAGCATGTGTGTGCAGTGAGTTTGTCTGTAGTAAGCTTGTGTGTGTATCAGAGTTTGTCTGTACTAAATTTGTGTGTACCAGTAACCTTGTTTGTGTCATTGAGATATGTCAATGAGCCTATTTGTGTGCATCAGTAAGATTATCTGTGTCTGTATGTGAGTATGCTTTACTGTATAATTTAATTACCCTAAAAGGACTAATAATTTTGAATTGAAAAATAAGTATTCCAATAATTAATAATAAAAAAAAAATAAAAAAAAATATATATATATATAAATAAATAAATAAATAAATAAAACACACACTACATAGCACAATGACTTATGGGGCTGCCATAGATTTTTTTTCCAGGGCTGCTACGTGTCCCCAGTCTGGCCCTGCGTGGGTTAGATCAGGGACTACCCCTCTGGACATATCTCTCACTCTACCACTGAAGATATAGAACTGGGAAGTGGTTTTATGTCAAAAAGGAACTGACAAAACAAATCATAGAGCTCTGCTTCTTTAAGTTACATATGTACTGTACAGCGTCTCTCTCTCCATGAACACATATATAGCTTTCCAAAGTCAAACCTTGGCAGAGTCGGTGATGTTGTCCCAGTATGGGGTGGGAAATTCCAGCTTTCCAATCAAAATTTGATCAAACAAGTCTTCCTGCAGATTATTCTCACTTTGAAAGAAGCACATGGTAATAGAATAGTCACGCGGGTTCTACTTGGTAAAGTAACAGAATAGTAATCATTAGTAATAATCACAAGCATTAAAAGCATGATCCAAACCACAATCCTGTGTTGCAGGAAATTATAAAAGTTACTTGAGTTTGTTTCAAATCAGGAAAGCAATCTCTATAAAGTGTTTGCTCTGGCTGACATTGTAGATTACTGCTGCCCATTTGTAAATGGTCAGTATATTTACTCTCTTTCTTAATAGTGTACATTTGTGGTTTGCATGGAGATAACAGTTTGGCACAGAATAGGTCTTTAGAGAAAATCATTTGTGTGCTTTAAAATACGTTTCTGTCCCAGCTTAACCCTCTAAGGGGCCAATGCCAGTCTACGCTGTGCTGTCATTACTATTTAATCATTACCATCTCTATACATTGTTCCATCATTCACCGAGTAGGATATATACTTTGGCACAAAAATATTACAGCACGATGCTCCATGCTGGCATAAGGACTCTGGGGACCAGGATTTAATGATGATTGTTATTTTGGGGTTAAAGAAACACTATAGTCACCTAAACAACTTTAGCTTAATGAAGCAGTTTTAGTGTATAGATCGTGATTCTCAGGTTTCACTGCTCAATTCGCTGCCATTTAGGAGTTAAATCACTTTGTTTTTGTTTATGCAGCCCTTGTCACACCTCCCCTGATTCTGATTGACAGAGCCTGCATGAAAAAAACAACACACTGGTTTCACTTTCAATCAGATGTAATTTACCTTAAACAATTGTATCTCTTTCTCTGTAAATTGAACTTTAATCACATACAGGAGGCTCTTGCAGGGTCTAGCAAGCTATTAACATAGCATTGGATAAGACGATCTAAATAAACAGAACTTGCAATAAAAGGAAGGATAAACATTAGATGACTCTTTACAGGAAGTGTTTATGGAAGGCTGTGTAAGTCACATGCTGGGAGGTGTGACTAGGGTTCATAAACAAAGTGATTTAATTCCTAAAATGGCAGAGCATTGAGCAGTGAGAATGCAGGGACATGACCTATACACCAAAACTGCTTCATTAAGCTGAAGTTGTTTTGGTGACTATAGTGTCCCTGTAAATAAAGTACAAGCCCTAACATTCTAGTGATTATAGCAACGGACTGTTTTGACAATTGCAAAGAGCATCATTTTTATTTAACGGAGTATCCATCTAAAATCTAACACTTCTTTACATAAAACCCATCACTTCTTCATGCTTTGAGAACAAACAAAAATTATCTGTTTCACAATACTGATTAAAGTGACACTGAAAACACCACTTCATCTCATAACAGCAGAGAGAAGGGCAGCACAGCATGGGCTAAAAGCCAAGTAATACTTTTCATACCCTCACATGGCGGGGGAGAGACACCTAGATAGGTAGCAGGACGCTACAGCTTTGGGAATAGTTTGTTTGGTGCATTGTATAAATCAAATGGTAGCACCCCCCCTGCACCCCCCACCAAATAATCTATTTCAGATTATAACACAACACAATGTGGTAATGTTCAAGGAGAATATGTCTTGCCATGCTCATTGAGAAGTGTATTTTTCTCTAACATGTTTCTACAAACAATTTATTTATAATCTATGACAGCGTGCATGAAGTGTATAGAAAATTAACACTTAATCTTGAGATTTTACCTGCGAAAAGGTGGGAAACCGCAAAGGAGAATATACGTGATCACTCCAGCTGCCCATATGTCAACCTTTAGACCATACCTAAAAATTAAAATAAAAAAATAAATAAAAGCAAAACAGGTCTTTCACTTTTTCTATTTAAAGTAGATATTAGAACATTAGAATTCAATCACATATGTAAATCTCTGTATGTAAGAACCACTGCCCTGGAAAGCAGAAATGATCTTTTATTTGTTACTACAATCAGGGACGTTTTAGCTGCGAGGCAAACAAGGCATTTGCCTTGGGCGGCATTTTCCAGGGGGAGGCAAAAAAGGCCACCCCCAAATGCCCAGGGCAAATGTCTTGTTAGCCTTGACGTCATATTCCGGCTCCCGGCATCACTCTGCAGCGCGCGAGGGAGCGGAGCAGAGAGCTCAGGGGGAAGTGCTCCCTCACCAGCCCCAGGGAGAGGGAGAACCCACCCCCCCCCCCCAGCATTCCTAAAAGGTAAGGAGGCTGGGGGTTAAATAAAAAAAAAGTGAGTGTGTCTGTCTGTTAGCGAGTGTCTGTCTGTTAGCGAGTCTGTTAGTGAATGTGTGTCTGTTAGTGAATGTGTGTGTGTATTTAGAATTTGGGGGGTGGGTGGGGGTGGCGCGCGCGGGGACGCCTGAGTTTTGGCTTGCCTAGGGCAGCACAAAACCAGGATACACCGCTGACTAAAACACCTTTTATTTTTTAAAATCATATCCTAAATTTAAAGTTACAATGCCCTACTGGTCATTATTAATTTGGTCTCCCTTTTATAAAGTTAGAACATTAGGCAGTCTGGAACAGAGTTCTTAGCTGCCTTAATTACATATGCACTTCGCATAGCTAGCCCATGACAATTGTAAATCCTCTGCCCTATTTATGTGTACACTATCGTATCTGAAGATTTTGAGAAAGAATAAGCTTTTCTCAGGCATCATTTAAAAAGTGAAAGCACCTCATAAATTTTTAAGAATGCACAATTATATACCATTAATCTAATTCAATGTATAATTGATTCAAATTATTCATTTTTCTCTCAATTTTGTATGGGAAAAATAGCCAGGAATAAACAAGGGCGAAGTCCCAATATTACAGATCTGGAGTTGTATTTAAACATTTTTTTCCCCCATCAGTAATTTTAAAGCATATTTAATTAACATATTTTGTTTGGTTTGAAAAGAGACTTATTACACCACTTTAGAATAGCCCAGAAGTGAAAGACAGCTCTTACCCAGTTTCAGCAATGATCTCCGGAGCAACATAGGTTGGCGTACCACAGACAGTGTACAATGGACCATCAACTATAGTAGCCAATCCAAAATCACCAAGCTTTAGAGATTTAGTTTTATCAGGATATTCACAAACCTAAAAACAATAATAATAAAAATAATGTGCAATAAACAAACATTTAATATGAGGTGTAAATCATTTTGTTACGATGATTGAAATGTGTTGCTAAGAAGAGGTTTTCTTATTGTTAAAACAAATGCCTTTCAAATTAATCAGGTCAGCACATTATATAAAAGCTTTTACAGTAGATTAGAAAACAAAATAGTTGCATGCGTATGGGAATGCGGGTAGATAGCCCACAATGGATTAACCAGTTCAATGTAGCATTTTAATTTGCTCACGAGACAGGATTAGAAGATTCTCCTAAGAAGGCTAACTCTGGAGATCGCCTCTACATTCAGCTTAGCATCATTAAAATGATGCTCACAAAATCCTTATTATATCCCCCAAAATGCTAATCAGTGGGTATAATGCCAAGCTTACGTTTTAAATAATCCATTTAGGCTTTTTCTAAAACAGGATTTGCGCCTATTTAAAACCAACACTAGTTATCTTCTTACAAACTGTCAATTTAGTTCAGGCATTTTCCATTTAGCCAAATGCCCATCAAACGTTCCTGTCAGGTGCTAGTCACGCAAGCTTCTGTGCATGTTGGGCACAGAGTAGAAGACTGCAAAACGTCTATTGGACTATATTGATTTGTATCTGCATATGTATTGCAATTAATATATAGAGACATTATGGAGGCTTTTTCATTGACATAAGCATAGGAGGCCAAGTGCCACTACTGTGCAAAAATTACTTGGACAAAAGACATGTACATTTAATTCATTACAATTAAATTCCTAGGGATGTCAATTATTTATTTGTCTATCTCTACAACTGAGTTGTGGTGAGTTGACAAAGATTTTACTAAAATAAACAAAAAAAATAAAATCTAACTGGAGAGGCCATTACATATACTGTCCAGAATGAGCCAAATTATGGTGGGAGGGACCAAAAAAAAAATGCACCTTAAACATAAATTCACTGGAGATGTTGACGTAGATGAGGTTGTTATCCAGAGGTTTCAGGACTTTTACAAGAAGGATGAGGTACAAGGGGACACATGACCATAGGAGACCACTTCAGGTACCTCCAGCTGGGAAAGCAGAGATGGCATGGGCAGTATGTACTAACAGAACATAGTTTGACACCTTATGCCTTCAGGGAAATTATGAAAAGGTGTTTATTACACAACTATGTACTAGCATCTTTTCAGGTCCTAGGGAAATATATTTACCATATGTTTACCTTTGGAAACAATATTACATGTCCTCCCTGGATAGAGAGGAATGGAAGACACCTGGGAGGTCACATCCAAAATTTCCATTTATCCGAGAACATCATACAAAATACTAATAGGGTGATAGCCAACACCTGTTAAATTGTATCCTGTTAGGACCATCCCTTCAGACTTTGGCTAGAAGGATAAGGGGAAAAGGTACCATATGTGGTGAAAGTGGTTGGTTTGTCATGTGAGAAGATTAACTTTCAGAATTTCTAAATAATCCAGTCAATTTATCTACATGGATGAAACCCAATGTCTACTTAACATGCTTCATGTGAACAACTATTGGTACAATGTTACCTCTTTGGATCCTAAATCAATACTTACTTCTGATCCCAGGTGTAGATGTATAGGAACTTTTATTCTGGATTAGGTACATGTGTACATCTGGTTTTCTGGGATAAACACCATTACTTGTTGACCCATCTTCCTTCAAGCTGCTATGCTTATCACCCAAGTGTCCCTTAAAATGAGGAACAGTCTCTATTCTGGGCCCAAATCCCCGTGTCCCACTTTTCTATCCTAAAGTTCCTCTTTTTTTGGATGTATATATTGTTTGAATGTCTGAGTATTTAACAAAACTCAGCAATATACTCCCACTAATGTGTCTTAAATGAAGCCGAGTACAATACAGAGATAACTATACCACAAACAGAGTTGAGGGAAAAAAAAATAGATATACAATACACAGAGCTGGGCACAACATAAAGATACCTATAAAACACACAAAGCTGGGCAGACTACAGAGATACCCAAACAACAGGTAGAGCTAAGATACAGAGAAATAACACACAGAGCTGGGCACAGTAAGGAGATACTCAGAACCTGGATCATTGTTATGGAGTACACAGAGACGCAATACAGAGATCCCCACACAGTACAGGTCTCTGTATAATGCTCCAGCTCTTTTACTATGTCTATCTTCCTAGTCCTCTCTTAGCTATGTCTCTCATGATCTCATCTTCAGTAGTGCTTCTGCTATGATAACTTTAGCTTTTTATATTGCCGCACCTTCCTAAAAGTGTCTCTTTGTTAATTTTAAATATTGGGAGAAATAATTATAAAAAGTATAGGGTAGAAGCGTTAATGGCCATTATACAGTCAACAGCATGTAAGATCTCCATACATTAAGTTAGAAATATGACCATTGTGTAACAAAGCAGTTTTGTTTTCAGTTAAACGAACACTCCAAGCACCATAGATATGCTAAAGCAGAAGTTCATACTCCTACATTAGCATGCCAACTTTGGACATTATTCATAGTTGGGAGCACCAGCCACAGTCCGATAAAGTTCTCTAGTGGCAACCGTCTGACACTGGGAAGAGTCTGATAAATGTGCTTTGCAAAAATGATTTTCATCCAAATTATATCACTCTCAAAGAGTGGGTTACTAAGTTAATTTAATAATTGAAGAATCACCAAGATAATGTAAGCTATTTAAAATAAATAAAAATTAAAAAACACTGTTCCAATCCCCCCCAATATATAAATATTATGATTAGAGTGAATTTCTAATATAGTCAAAACTTTTTCTTTTTTTAATTTGAGGAAATATGTTTGACAAATGTACAATGTGTTCCTTCCAGCTTTTAGAACATTATGAGTAGGTCTCTTAATCTTTTAGAAAGCCATCTTTTAGAAAGTTAAAAACATGTAACATGATAAAGCAATAAAACAATACAAACAGATTTCTAGTTTAAACACATCAATCACAGCTCCGTGCCACTTTTAGTTTTTGCAGCACAATATACATTAGTGTCACACTTCATTGTCACTTACCAGAAGGTTCTCAGGCTTGATGTCCCGGTGGACAATGTAGAGGCTATGAAGATATTTCATAGCACTTGCCAAATTGTACACCATTGCGCTAGCATCTCGTTCTGTATACTTGGTTGAAGATGTGATTGCATCAAACAAGTCTCCACCCTAAAGATAAATAGATAGTTTTGAAGGGAGTTAATATATGATGATTTACAGATCCATCCACAAGAATATTTCAACGTCATTTATCAAACTTCACAACTGTAGTGATTTAAAAATTCAAATCGCAAAATATAGGCTAAAAATTGCAAATCTGGAAAAATTCTACAAGTCCGATATAGTCACAGCTTGACTATTTTACTCTATAGGTTTCAATTAGATTTTGAATACACTATGGAATCCATTCCATAGTGTATTCATAAACTGGCAGAATGGCAGGGGTTATGCAAAAAGATAAATATAAAATCAATTCTGAAACAAAGAACTAAATGTTAAGCAGTCACCTCGGAAACCAATGTTCCCAGTGTTTGCGCCACAATCTTTTCGTAGAATTTCATCAATACTAAAGCAACAGTGTTAGTCAAATTATCAGAATTAATTACTAATTTTGTAGGAGTGTGGATGTTTAAATTAGAATGCATTCTTCAGGATATCATTACAATAACAATCATGTAGCGTTCCAATTTATTATTTTTAATATAGTTGTCACATTTCAAACAGTTTTGCATAGATTGTATATAAAGTGCACACTAAGAATTCAGACCCCTTAAATTTTTAAATTTTTTTGTTGCAGTCTTTTGCTACAATTAAATTATATAATACATGTATACTTGAATCCCCTTGTTTGGCGAAATGCATTGACTGTTTTAAAATAGTATATTTTTAAAAAGAAATTTTTGTTGGTGCACAGTGTAAGTACATATTCAAGATGTTACATAAGGCAGGTGACATGATATATATCAAAAGAGATATGCAAAGATGTTCGATGTTAAAATAGTTTTAAACAGTCTTTTAAACCCCTATTCCGATGGTACACCACCTCAGTACAGCTTTATTGTATGCAAAAAAGACACCATTGGACCACTGCTGGAGGAATTGTGGCATTAGAGGCACATATATACATATTTAGTGGGAGTGCCCCAAAATCAAAATCTTCTGGGAGGGGGATCAGAGAAATATTGGGGCAGGTCTTCCAAACTGCCCTCGACCCCTGGATATAGCTCTTAAACAGATCAATCGAGGACTGGCCTAGACATGGCCAAAAACTGCTCCAAAAAATTACATTGGCTATAGCACAACATTGGCTAAATATACAGCCCTCCCCTAGATCGGCAGTGATTGGGGAAATAAAGGATAGCCACCTAATGGCTACCTCACATCTAGGATACAAGGCACCCACAAGAAATTTGAGAGGACTTGGGGATTATGGAGGGAATGCCCCCTGGCAGACTAACAGACCTGATGGGATGTAGAAATTTAGAACTTTAGACGGGTTGACTTATCACCCATGGCCGTGTGCCTTGGGATGGGAGCTTGTTGTCGTGCTCTCCCTCCCCCTCTCCTTGTCCCCCCGCTGCTCGGCCCACTCTCTTCTTCTTCTCCACCTCCTTTTACTATACTTTTCTCCTCCTCCTCTCCCTTATTCCGGTCCTACCTTCCTACAAGGACCCTCTTTATACACATATAGCGTCCACAGGCATAGATAGCACACGGACGCTCACAATGGGCGCCCTACTGCAGACCAGGTGCTAGGGGACATACTGGCTTCCTGTGAACCTAAGGTGAATCAGTCTCGGGTCCTGGGATACAGTAATGCTCTGTACTATAACGACTGCACATCACACCTAGTTCAGATACAGAGGTCCCTATTAGAACATGATTCCAAACAGCCGACCCAAGGCATTGCCAAAAAATCCTTAATTATCCCATATCCACCGTAAAGTTCTAAAGATGTACCAGGTTCATAACGCCGGTTGCCACCATGTACCCAATACTCCGAATACAATCTGCAACCATAATAATATGCAGTTTAAAATACAAAAATTGACATCACGCATATGATGACCTACTCTACCAAACAGTTTTGTATACCAAGTGTATTATGTTATTTCTGTACTTGCATTGTCTTATGTGCCTCACCTTCACGGTATTACTATTTCCCGAATTATAATGCGTCTTGTGCTCAAGCTCGGTCAACTTATCTTGTCATTTTGTTTTATCAATCAAAAATAAAGAATTAAAAAAATAAAATGTTTTTTAAGCATTAAAGTTTATTTGCCTTACACCTATTTTTTTTTTTTTTTAAATTCTTTATTTTATTTGTGCTTGGAATAACAATAAACGTGCAAGGCCACAACAGCCGTTGCAGGCATAGCATTAGCATTTGAAATTGTGGCAGATCAGACAGCACAGTTTTATATATATAATGTGAGATTAACAAACTATATGACATCCGTAGCGAGTAACAATATGCTGGAACATGAGGTTATCAAATTATGATACTTCAGTAAATTGTAATAAGTAATAAGCGTACCAAGGCATGTAGTGAATGAGCTATGATACCTTAATAGATTATCGTTGGTAATGGCTATGTTAGGCTAGATATGCTCATAAGAGAATACATAGTACAAGTAGCAGGTCGTCAGCCTCACAAACTAGTTGGCATGGAGGTGGCCAGTATCAGGCTGTCTAGGAGCACAGCACTTTAAAAGGATAGGACATATCGCTATCCCACTGATTAGAAGGATAAGTGCTAGTCATGAGCCCTCTCACTGTGCCACTACGGCGGCATTTAGTCAAAGTTTAACCCTAGTCTGTATAGTAATGGCATGTACGCCAAGCTGCGCGCACTATCTTATGTAGGAGTCATGAGTGATATACATGTAAGACTTTGTGGTATGGAAAGTCTCCAGATAAGGCCCTGGGGAGGTTTATGCAGGGTTGTCGGGGTGGCCTATGTGATCCGGGTTGAGTGGGGGGGATCCAAGTAGCTTCTAATGGTGTTGGCGCGGTGGCTGGGGAGCTTATTGGGGGCAAGGGGGGACGTATATGGCCCGTACCCCCTGGTTATGTTACCGTTCTCCGGGAACTTGTGCGGGGCCCTAGTGGATGTAAAAACAAACAATGCAAATATAGCAGAGCTAAGGGAAGAACAGTACAGGGCATGGTTAAAGCAGTGATAAACTTAATTAGAAAGCAAGATTAGTCCTCTAGTCCTCTATGCGCAAAGTCTTATCTGCCAGCGTGTGGTGTGGCTGACTGGGAGAGATCAGGTCGTGGCTTCTGCGTGGATGTCCGCAGGTGGCCTCCTGGGTATGAAGGGGGCTGTGTTCGCCGGGTCCCAGCCTTGCGATGTGGTCACCGTTGCTTTTGAGGTGTTGGTTAATGAGTTCGGTGGCAGGCCCAGGCTCTCCAGGATCGCTGTTGCTCCTTCCAAATCGTGAACTGGGTAAATGGTTCCGCCGTGGGAGATTGCCAGCGTGTGTGTTGTCTTCCATCTGTAGGGGATGTTGTGCGTCCGGAGCAGTGTCGTGAAGGGCTGCAAGGACTTTCGCCATGCTAGTGTGCTCCCCGTGAGGTCGGCAAAGAAGGTAAGCGAAGAGTTCTCAAAGTTGTATGGGGATTGTCCCGGGAGGGTGCCCATCACTGCAGCCTTGTCCTGCCTGGCCTGGAAACGCACAATCAGGTCCCTGGGAGCAGTGGCCGGGGCTTTGGCGGGTCTGGGGATCCGGAACGTGCTTTCTATCATTATCACTTTCGCCTGTCTGGGAGGCAGGATTGTGCCCAGGAGGCGTCTAATAAAGTGCGGTAATTCGGCGTCAGGGATTGCCTCCGCCACCCCTCTAACCTTGAGATTTTTGAGTCGTCTGGAGTCTTCCATTATTGTGAGTTTCTGTTCAAGGGTGGTCTGTTGATTTCTGAGGGTCTGCATCTCTTGTTGCAGGTGCATAACCTCTCGTTTGGTGCTGCGGGATTCAGTCTCCAGGGCCCCCATGCGCCTGTCAGGCCTTTGAGGTCGTTGCGGAGTGCTGTAACATCTGCGTGAATGTCCCGCCGGAGGTCTGCTAGAAGGTCTTGCATATCAGCCTTGGTCACAGGCTGCGAGTCCCTCTTTGGCGAGGTTGGTGCTGGCGTCTGTCTTGGCACCTGTGGTGCTGGTATGAGGAACTCCGCCATCTCCAGAGTTTGGTCATCCGAGAAGTCTGAGCTTTCTTCGAGGTAGGACGCCATCTTAGGTTGTGAGGTCTCATGTGCTTGCCGCCACAGGTCCCCAATGTTCATGCCCATTCTAGGCTTGTCCGCCTTCTGTTTTTTTTGTTTTTCGGCCCATTACGGTGTATGCTGGTTTAGTGTCCAGTTGGCACCGATTTGTTTGGGGTAACTTGTTTATAGCACCAAAAAAGAGGCCTAGTATTGCAGAGCTCGGCTTAGGTGCGACCGCTCCGTTCTATTGCTTGGCTCCGCCGGCTTACACCTATTTTATAGTGCAAGACCATTTATTATTTTCATTTTTTTAGCACATTTAAAACTCCTGAAGTATCTACTCTACATCCAATCTCTGGCAAGGATTGCCTTCAGGAGAATCTACTCAACATTATATCCTTGGTGGTGATCATACCACCCAAGTGCTATCTCTTGAGCAGTGTTACTGCTCTAGTAAATGTGAGTAAATTACCATTTACATTTTTACCTGTTTTTTGGTTTTACTCTGTAAGATGTTGGGGGTATTCCTTACAATCAGTTTGCAGCTTATTTCACGGTTTATATTAATGGATTTCCTACTGCTTATCCTATCTTTCGTATTTGTTGTATCTTTTGCCACAAATGTTTATTTTTTCACACATCAATCTACACTCAATACCCCATAATTACAAAGCAAAATCTAGATTTCTGAAAACTTTGCAAATTTATTTAATATATAAGAATATATTATTTAACCTAATAAACTAAAATATCACATTGGCAGAAGAACTTAGACCCCTTGCTATGACACTCGAAATTTAGCTAGGTGGATATCATTTCTCTGGATCATTTTCTACACTTTGATTGGAATACACCTGTGGCAAATTCAGTTGATCTCACAGCTGTAAATGCATAACTGACCACATGCAACAAAGCTATGATGTAGTACTTGATATGTTTTGTAATCGCAAAGAAAACATCCCTGTGATCATTTTAATATATTACTCATAGCTCCTATCCAATTAACAATATGTACTTGAGCATTATCACTGGAACCATGTACATTTTCAGGCTGTTAGGGGGAACATAAACTCTTCATTACCAACCAATTTTTTTTTCGAAGATAAAAAATATGTATGAAAACATACAAACACAAAGCTGTTTTGTTAATAGTATGCTTGTCAAACGTAAAAATTATTAAATACATTTACACCATTTTATTTATTTAGACAGTATACAATGTCCTATTCTGTGATACTTTATACAGAAAAAAAGCGTGTCAGAATGGATTTGATACAAATATATACAGGGTCAGCACAAATCAGGGTTAGTATGTGCTATACTGTTCAGCAGGAATGAGGTTTTCATTTAGACTAGGAAAAAAAAGTTGGAGCAGAGGAAAAAGGGTTCTTTATAGTTTAAACATACAGATATAGAACTTTCTACTGAAAGATGTTGTTTTATACAATTATTTTTATATTAAAAAAAGGCATAGATTTTTAAAGAAAAATAAAAACAGAATATTTAAGGATATAATTAATATGTAGGTGAACAGGTTGTTGATCCATGAATTAATCTGATTGCCATTATGGAGTAAAGAAACATTTGACTCCTTTTTTGTGACATGATTGGCCATTAATCAAACATGTTTTTATGCCAAACTTGATTGACTATGTATGTTTCAACTTAGTTTGTATCCGTATTTCTAAAATAACTTTTTCAATATTCAAAATTATTAAATATATGTTTTATAACAATCTCTAATGTAGTACAAATAGGCAAATGCATTCACTCACTCACTACCCCCTCCCCAATAAATGTAGAAATAGTATGATCCTTCAAGATTCATTTGCTGTTTGAGAAGGGTGTTTGCCATTTCCAGCCCATTTGGAGACATTACAGGAACTCTGCATCATAACCACTTTATCTTGGTAAATTATTTACTTTGTGTTTACTGTGAATCCGTGTTTATTTTGGCTTCAAAATTCTATTTAGTTTTAGTCATAGTCTTTTGACTAAAAAGCCATTTTAGTTTCAGTTGTATTTTAGTCATCTAAATTGTTTTAGCTTTAGTCAACTAAATCTCCAAAATTGTAAGTCGACTAATTATTCTAAAATTGTTAGTCGCAAAAATGAACACTGCTGTAAACTAAAGTCCAGTGCACCACTTTATCTGCTCTGGCCAACACTTCCTTGTTGCCTGAACAGTGATAGGAGCCCAAAGATAGGCTGAGAGCATCTCATGAGCTCTTTCAACCCATCATTGACACCTATTGCTTGTAAAGTTTGCTATGGCTGTATGAACAGTGCACACTTGTAATAGGCTGAGATCACTGATACTCAACTTATCATTGCATCCCCTCACCGCTCAAGTTAATAAGGAAGTGTTAGCCAAGACAGAAGTGGAAGGGAGGCCAGGGAACCTAGCTCACTGTTAAACTAAAAGTAAACGGTTTAACAGTAAATCAAGGGTTAGAACTAGAGCACCCCAGTCATGCAAAGCATATAAAAGTTAAACAAACCACAAATGGTTAAAAGGTTGAGGCCCTAGTAATTTTAGACCCTGCTATCCAATATTTAATTACAGACGCAACTCAAATTTACAAGGATAAGGAAATGACTGTATTGCCAGACACCATAAAATGTAAGAAGAAAAGCTGAAAGATTTTTGAGAAATTTAAAAACTTAACATTCAAAACAGCAGTTTTATTTTATGTGAAGAAAAGTATTGCTAATTCTAAAATACTAAATCATTAAAACACTATTAAAATGAGGGAAAGCCCCACAATGGCATGAATAATTTGAGTGCCCTTTTCACCCTTCAGAGGAGATGTTCAGTCAGAAGGTCGTGTTTTTGATAACGGTTCTCAAAAGCAATTATTGCATACAGTTTAGAATCCTGTAATCTTATTATAGTGTCTACAGAATGTACATACATGATTAAAGACAATTGGAACAATCCTCTTACCTTTACTAATTCCATCACCAGAAAAAGCTCTGTTGTGGTGTCCATCTCTTCTATAAGCATAATGATATTGGGATGTTTAACTTGGCGCAGTATCGAAACCTCATTTTCGATTAGATGTTCCTGTTTAAAGAGTATGGGATTAGAATGAATCTATTCTAAAAACATGAAGATTATATCTACAAGCAGACTTTCAAGATGCATTTTAATCCAGATAAAATACTTTAGTACTTCTCAAACAATTTGTGATGTAGTACAATAAAAAGTCATAAGCATTGATTGTTAAATGCTAACTCAGTGATAAAAAGAAAATGGCATTAGGTCTTTGTCTAGTTTCACTTAATATCAGCATTATTGTTTGCTAAATGAAATGCCAAGTAGGATAAGTTTCTAGTTCAAACTAGACATCGAAAAAGATACTTTTACACCTATTCATTTTTTGGGAGAAAAAAAAAAAAACAGTTTTAAGACAGACATAGAAGACTTTTATTTGTCTAAATTGAGCAGGATATAATAAAAAGGAATGAAATTATTTATTTACTAAAATGTGAATTTGGGAGAAATAAATGAAATTGACGATTTATTCTAAGAGTAGAGTTGAGCGAACCCGGACTGTAAAGTTCGGGTTCGTACCGAACATTACGTTTTTTGGACCCCGGACCCGAACATATCACTGTATGTTCGGGTTGGAGTTCGGTGTTCGGCGATTTCAAAGCGTTTGACTCGTGTGCCCTTAGAAGCCATCACAGCCATGCCTACTAATGGCATGGCTGTGATTGGCCAGTGCAGCATGTGACCCAGGCTCTATATATGACCGGTAGTTGCATAGCGCCGCACGCACATGAGGTCTTATTAGTGTAGGGAGAGGATGCTGCCACTTTCAGGGACAGATTAGGAAAGAATTCTGCAAACTAGTACATTTGGGGTGTGCACTTCATATCTGAGAGTCAAATAGAAGTGTCAAATACTGCGGTTACATTAGAGTTTTAAAACTTAAAGGACCACTATAGTGCCAGTACTCGTTTTCCTGGCACTATAGTGCCCTGAGGGTGCCCCCACCCTCAGGGATCCCCTCCCACCAGGCTCTGGGGAGAGGAAGGGGTTAAACTTACCTCTTTCTCCAGCGCCGGGCAGGGAGCTCTACTCCTCCTCTCCTCCTCTTCGGCTGAATGCGCATGCGTGAAGTGGTCTGGGTGCCTAGAGTGGTCCTTTAACATTTTTTGGGTGCTAAAAGTACATTAGTGGGGTGCACTTCATATCAGAGACAAATAGAAGCGTCAAATACTGCGGTTACAGCCCAGTTGTAAACATTCTAATTGTTTTTCTGCTAATCTGCTAAATAGTACGTTAGTGGGGTGTATTTCATATCTGAGAGTCAAATAGAAGCATCAACTAATGCGGTTACAGCGCAGTTGTAAAAATTCTAATTGTTTTGCTGCTAAACTGCTAAGTAGTACATTTGGGGCGTGCTCTTCATATCTGAGAGTCAAATAGAAGCGTCAAATACTGCGGTTACAGCGCAGTTGTAAAAATTCTTATTGTTTTGCTGCTAATCTGCTAAATAGTACATTAGTGAAATGCACTTCATATCTGAGAGTCAAATAGAAACATCAAATACTGCACTTACAGTGCAATTGTAAACATTCTTATTTTCTGGGTGATAATCTGCTAAATAGTACATTAGTGGGATGCACTTCATATCTGAGAGTCAAATAGAGGCGTCAAATACTGCGGTTACAGCACAGTTTGACAAATTCAAATTTTTTTGGGTGCTAAATAGTATATTTGCAGCCTGCAGTTCATATCTGGCAGTCAAATAGAACCGTCAAATACCAATATAACAATATTGTAATTCGGGGGCAATACCCTCACAAGTCAAACTGAGAGGTAAGTTTATAGTTGCCTGGATACAATTCTAAAACAATTCCCATATGTCCTTTGCAGAGTTTACATGCTGGAAAAACACGTGCCAACTGCTGTGGCTTTCTGCAGTGTGCAGACCGGCAAGGAGGGCAGGGTTCAGGAGTGGGTGGAAGATGATGTGGAGGATGATGAGGTCCTAGACCCCACATGGAATCAAGGTCATGCGAGTGACGTGTGCAGTTTGGAGGAAGAGGCGCTGGTTGCACAGAGGCACCAGCACAGCATAAGAGGGAGCAGGGTGCAAAAGCGGAGCGGCCGTCCCCTAGCGCTCGTTGGCATGTATTAGCTCGAGAATTACCAGTTATCCAAGTAACAGATGTAGCGATCAAAGGATCCATAATAGAGTTGAGCGAACCCGAACTGCAAAGTTCGGGTTCGTACCAGATTTAACGAGCCATTCGTAGTTTCACAGTCAGGAGGGCAGTCTGGTGACCGGGAACCAGACACTGTCTGGGCGGCGGTCGGATGAGCGTGACCCAGTATGCCTGATGTTGAAGTTAGGAGTCACAGTGTGGAATGGATTAGCAGTGTCTGGTGCAGGGTAACCACAGGTTATTCAACCTGTTTGTCAAAATTATATCTAACAAAAACCAACAAAATCGAAGGTCCTGCAACATCTGTGGACTCGTATAATTGCAGTGAGTATCCATCACATTGATGCAGTCGAGAAATTAGTTCAGTAGGGATGTATTCTGGAAGACCACACTAAGACTCTATCCTGCACACCTTCATTTATTTTTAACTTAACCACCCTGTACATTTATTTAATTTTTATTTTATATATCCTGTGTACATTGTATATTTTCTTGTATTTATATCTTGTCTGTTATGCTAAAGTGTAGTTTTGCTAGCCCTGTATGTAATTGTTTTATTCACCTATATGCATTCCTCTATTTCCCCTCTGATTTGTGACTGACCTCTGACCCCTCCCTTCTCTTATTGATATGTTTGTTTTTATTTGAATATCCATCTCTTCATCTCTGTACCTAGATACATTTCCCCCTCCCTTACCTTTACTGCAAGCTCTTTGACCCTCACATCTCTTTATTCAACAGCCTGATTCCCCAACTTTGCAAGCCCATTCCTTCAGTGAGCAAGCATGATGCCCACCCTCCCCACACCATCCCACCCCATGCTCATTACATTTATAGATTGTCTGTCACGCCCACATTTTAGTTAGGTTAAAAAAGCAACAACAACAACAAAAACAAAACACTGCCTCTTATTAGTACACTCCTGCACTTTCTTAACCCATAAAACATAATATCTTTCCTACCTTCACCTGCTCTTGATATTTGTTATTTCCAATTTTTTATTTTTCACAGTTTAGCAATGATGTGTTTTCTTCTCCTCTTTATTTCCTCAGTCTCCATCAGTATAGAAATCTCTCCTTACACCCACTTCACTCATCCCCCCCATCCACATTTACATATGCCCCTCTCTGCTACACTCCACCCTTCTCTCATCTCATGCCTTACACTCATTTTTCTAGTCTCTCACTCCGACCCACAATCGATCTCATCCTAGACCCCATGAATAAAAAACCCATTCAAACCTCCTGTCACTTTCTCTCCTCCTACTTCTAGCAGCTGGTGATGTCTCTCCCAATCCAGGGCCCTTCACCTTCTCTACACACACTAAGAAAACCAGAAACCCCACAAACCTCATCACAATACCCTGCCCTTTACCCTCACTTACCAACATTCATTGTGCACTCTGGAATGCCCGCTCCATCTGCAGTAATTTAAAATCAAGAACCATACACGACTTTCATCTCAAACTTACTCACACTGCTTGCATTTACAGAGACCTGGCTGTCCCCCTCTGATAGCGCTACTCCTGACTCTATGTTTTGATGGGCTACAATTCTCTCACACTCAACTGTAAAGGAGGTGGCGTAGGCATCCTTCTCTCCCCTCAATGTACTTTTCAACCAATCATAACTCCCCCTGCCCTATCCTTTTCAAGTTTACACTGTCCGCCTATTTAAACCCACTCCTTTAAGAACTGCTATCATCTACCGGCCCCGGTTATCCTAGACTAGACTATTCATTGAACACTTTTCTTCCTGGCTTCCCCACTTCCTCTCATCTAGCACTCCTTCCCTTATACTTGGGGATTTCAATATCCCAATTAACAACCCCAATTGCACTGATGCCTCTCGTCTGCTCTCTGTATCCTCCTCCTTTGGCCTTACGCAATGGTCTAATTTAGCAACCCATACAGCGGGAAACACTCTTGATCTTGCCTTCACCAACCTCTGTACTGTCTCTAATCTCTCCAATATTCCTTTTCCTCTATCTGACCACCATCTGCTGACTTTTGACATTGGCATACCTAAGACTCAATTGACACCACTGTCTGAACATCACTCTCACAGAAACCTCCAATGTCTTGACTTAGAGCATTTCTCCACTAATCTCCAAACTCTCTTTTTAACCTATCTCAAACCTCACCTGTCTTATTTCTGCAACCTCCTTCTACAATTCCACCCTCTCCTCTCAACTAGACATCATGGCACCTTGTACATTTAAATGCCGCAGGCGCACCCAACAACAACCCTGGCACACCAAGCTCACTCGATACCTCCAAAAATGCTCCAGAACTGCTGAACATTGTTGGAGAAAGTCTCACTGTGCATCTGACTTTCTCCACTATAAATTTATGCTGAGCTCATACAGCTTGGCTCTTTCCTCTGCAAAAGTTAATTACTTCAATACCACACTCTCCCGCGAACCTAAACGACTATTTCACACATTTAACGCTCTTCTTTGCCCTGCTGTTCCTCCTTCACCTACTAACTTGACCGCCTCAGACTTTGCAACTCACTTCACTGACAAGATCTCTACAATCAGAGAAGAGATCTTTCTTCTTCCCCTTACAATACTTCCCCTAACTTCACTCCCTCTGCTGTTCTATGTTCATTCGCACCCGCTACATTGGAAGAGGTTTCTGCTCTGCTCCAGTCCTCCCGCCCCACCACCTGCTCCCTAGATCCAATTCCCTCGCATCTCATCCGTACTCTTGTCTTCTTCTCTTTCTCCACCTCTCACTAAAATTCTCAATGTCTCTCTCCCCTCTGGTATATTTACATTGCCCTTCAAACATGCAACTGAAACCCCAATTCGAAAGAAGCCCAATCTTGACCCTAACTCCCCATCCAACTATCGTCCTATGTTGCTACTGCCTTTTGCATCCAAGATCCTTGAAAGAATTGTGTATGTGAGATTGACAAACTTCTTCAAGTCCAACTCTCTGCTAGACCCGCTTCAGTCTGGTTTCCGCGCTAAGCACTCTGTGGAAACAGCACTGACCAAAGTATCCAATGATCTACTCGCTGCAAAATCTCATGGTCACTACTCTATCCTTGACCTGTCTTCGGCTTTTGACACTGTTGATCATCAACAGCTTCTTCTCATCCTCCGCAATATCGGTCTACAAGATATTGCTCTCTCCTGGTGCTCCTTCTACCTCTCCCAGCGATCTTTAGGTGTTTCTTTCTCTGGATCTGCTGCTTCTCCCCAACTTCTCTCTGTTGGTAACCCCCAAGGTTCAGTCCTTGGTCCCCTACTGTTCTCAATCTATACTGCCTCCCTTGGTAAACTCATTCCCTCCTTTAGCTTCCAATATCATTTCTATGCAGGTGACACGCAAATCTACCTGTCCTCTCCTGATCTCTCCCTGTCCCTCTTGACTAGTGTATCTGCCTGCCTCTCTGCTATTTCTAACTGGATGGCTGCCCACTTCATTAAACTAAACTTGACCAAAACTGAAATTCTGGTCTATCCTCCCTCAAGTGTTGTTACTCCTGTGTCTGTCTCCCTCCAAGTCAACGGTGCTACCATCAGCTCCACCACGCAGGCTCGCTGCCTAGGTGTTCTTTGACTCCGACCTCTCCTTCAAGCCTCATGTTCAATCTATCGCCAAATCCTGTCATTTCCATCTCAAAAACATTGCGCGCATCCGCCCCTACTTAACGCCAAATGCGTGGTCCATTCCACTATCCTTTCTCGCCTGGACTACTGTAATCCGCTTCTCAGTGGTCTTACATGCTCCCAACTTGCGCCGTTACAGTCCATAATGAATGCGGCAGCGAGGCTCATCTTCCTGTCAGCCCGCACCTCCCATGCCTCACCCTTCTGTCAGTCCCTACATTGGCTTCCTATAAAATATAGAGCTCAATTTAAAATTCATAATGCTGCTCCCACCTATCTATCCTCCCTTATACACAAGTATGTCCCGTCTAGGCCCTTACAATCTGCTGAAGACTTAAGTCTATCGTCTGTCCGTACTCCCACCTCTGATGCTCGCCTTCAAGATTTCTCGAGGGCTGCACCGTTCCTGTGAAACTCGCTTCCCTCCTCCGTTAGATGCTCACCCACTCCTTCAAAAAATCGTTAAAAACCCACTTCTTCATAAAAGCGTATCAATTAAACTGTTAATAGCTCCTGACTGATTCCTCTTCTGCAACTGTCATTAGTCTAATACTATCCTTACCTTTTTGTGTCTTTTTACCCCACTCCCTCTAGCATGTAAGCTCATTGAGCAGGGCCCTCTGTTCCTGTGTGTCCAACTTGTCTGGTTACAACTACATGTCTGTTCGTCCACCCATTGTAAAGCACTGCGGAATTTGATGGCGCTGTATAAATATCATAATAATAATAATAATAATAATAATGTCATCAGCAAGATCATGAACACGGTGCAAAACTATGTTGTTAAGTGGCACAGCTTCATTTTTTTTTTTTTTTTGCTCAACTTCTCACTTAAAATACATGACACTATTTCTTTTGCACATGGTTTTATTAGAGATTCCCCAGTTCTGTGTGCTTCTCCTGCAAGTGCTATGTGGTAACTCACTCTGTAAGAAGCCTCTGTGGCTTTTTCATTAGCATTTTGAATTTTTTTGCTCATAAATTGTTTACTCTTCTGATACTAATTTAGCTTTCGCTTAAAAAAGTCAATGTCTTTATCTTTGTGACTTGTCTCTGCTATTTGAAGAACAGTAGATACAACTATTTCAGGCATGGTTTCTGGATTTTTAGTTGTAGCATCTTTCTCAGTTTCTATAAGTGCCAAAGAGGTAGAAGTAGTAAAAAAAAAAATTCTGAAGAGTTCCCTGCTTTAACCAGCTTTCCAAATTCATCGTTGTTTATTGGTAAAAATAAATAAATAAATAATAATAATTAAAAAAAAAAACACTTTGAAAAATACACATATCACAGTCTGACTGAAAAGGATGCTGATTTTGATAACCCACTTAGAAAGAACTGAACCTAAGCAGGATTTTTGAGTTAGACTTTGAGCAAAAAGATTTGAACACTGAAAAATACAGTTAACAGTTTCAATGCCCTGACAGAGCCTTTCTATGTCCCTACCTAACAGAGATTTCTATGTCCCTACCTAACAGAGATTTCTATGTCCCTACCTAACAGAGATTTCTATGTCCCTACCTAACAGAGATTTCTATGTCCCTACCTAACAGAGATTTCTATGTCCCTACCTAACAGAGATTTCTATGTCCCTACCTAACAGAGATTTCTATGTCCCTACCTAACAGAGATTTCTATGTCCCTACCTAACAGAGATTTCTATGTCCCTACCTAACAGAGATTTCTATGTCCCTACCTAACAGAGATTTCTATGTCCCTACCTAACAGATTTCTGACAATGTTGCACCTGACAAATTTCTTTTGTCTTTGTATTTGGTTCACAAGAGGAACACCCAGTGCTTATTAACCTCAGAGAATGTTAGTTATACGCAAAAGGTCTGTACTGCTCAAAACATTGAGCCCACCTTCCCCTTCAATTAGTGTTTTACTATTAAGCAGTTAATAGAACCTGGGACTTGGAAAACAGTGTATGGCAAAAGTAGGTGGGTATCACCTCACAGACAACTTGGCCTGGCACTGGATTTAAGCCAAGTTTGATTTTATAGTTCTGAGCTGAACAACTGCAATTGTATCCATGTTCTATCACATTGATTCATATAAAAATAAACAGTAAGACTAACATTTAATAGAAGCCGCTTTACCAACATACGTTTAACTATTTCGATAGTGACCACATAGCAAGGAAGGAATACACCACCTCCATAGCGAGTTGTGAAAGTGGCACATACAATTATTTGTTTAAAACACTGAAGTATGCAGGTCACGTATCAAGCTTATAATGTAAAATACATTCAAGTGATTGCAAAGCACCACAGAAATCCAAAATGTAATCCTCTCATTTAAACTATACACATTGAATTATCACATTTATAGTATTTTATTATCTAGCTGTCAAGGGGAGACAATTCCAAAAGAGGGCTCTTAAAGCTTCAGACTCCCTTAAATCACAAAACTCATATTTCATTATATTATTATCTTCACGCACATATCACTAGTCAACTGAATTAATCATAGTTCCTATTATTATACCCCTCCGCAATCAAAAATGAATATCCTTAATATACTCCCCATATTATCTTTATCTTAACTTATATCTAAAATCCTGAGTATAAAATAACCAAGTCATTTGAAAAGAATCACCCTTGAAAAGACTCAATTGAAATAGCCACCCTATTGGGCATAACATAATACCCCGCTGGCAGATGAGACTCATTAGGAAAAAACCCTACTGGGCATGATTGGTGATGCAAATACCACTTGCAGGAATCATAACCAAGGCTAGAAAAAGCCCATGGTAACACGTTAACAAGATTAAAACATCGACTCTTACATGCGTATTCACAGGCTTTACGCAGACTGGAACCGATTGTAAACAACCCATTATACCTTAACCATGCATGGTTTTCTAAATTGCTTTTCGCATCCCTGCTAAAAATAAACTTGTGGACACCTTCTGGGCAAAAGTTCATTTTCCTGTATTACAGGGACTAACTATTTATCCCCATATAATAAAATTTTTTTTAATATATCACTTGATCTGGTTAAACGGTCTACTGTAAGAGGTAAAGAAGTATAGCAGAATATAAATTGGCTTATCTTTTTTTTTTTTTTTACAAACAAAAATGAACAATATATTGAACAATATTATATTGCCTAGGGCAGCACAAAACCAGGATACACCACTGAGTACATGAATATAAAATTGTCGTACATACATACAGTTTCTATGCAGTCTAACAAATAGCTAAACTGCAATACTTTTAATGAGATGGAAGGAATTGTGGCTGGTAGCCATGACCAATTAGTTCACATCTGTACTTTTCCTATATGTTGAAGTTTGTACATTTCCAGTGTAAAAAGGTTTAAAGAGGTTTATGACAGCTATAACTCTATACATTGTATCAAAAAGTCCTGAATCGAGAATTTTCCAGCAGGCATCCCATATTTACCGATTACTACTGGCCATTTTAGGGTAAAGTGTGCATGCTCAGGTGTGTATTTCTGTGGTTTACCAGCAAGCTGCTAAAAATTCTAGTGGTTGGTATCTGCAGTGGCAATTGCAGAAATGTATCATCAAAGTAGGAAACCTGGTGGTAATCAATAGCCACTACAAGCTACCGGCTATCAAAAATAGCAGCAGATTAAGGCAGCTATTTATCAAACAGGTTGTAAGCAAGCTTAAGGTTGGACAGCTCATGGTAATTTGTAGCGATTACAAGCTATTAGCTGTTGTTAAAGAAACATTATAGAGTTAGGAATACATGCTTGTATTCCTAACACTGTAGTGTACTGCTTCCTTCCAGTCATCCACCGATACTTATTTCTCCACCTCCACAGTGTTCTCACTGAGCCTGATCATGCCTCGTCTTAATGATCTTAGCCAATCCAATACTTTCCCATAAGAAAGCATTGGGAAGCTACTGCACATGCCTATAAGAGCATCTGATTGAAGTTTAAGTCATTTAAGAGGCATTTTAACCATGCAATGTAAACATTGTCGTTTCTGTAAAACGACAAAACAAGGCACACAGACGACATCACTGAGATAAAGTGGTCTGGGTGCCTATACTGTCCCTTTAAATCTGCTGAATCCAGGGAAGGTCACTGTTTAAATGCTAAAACTATGCTCTTTTCTTTTTTTTTTTGCATTATAATACAGCTTTTAAGGCACAGCCTGGCATCCAATGTAAATTTCAAATGATCGTAAACACTAGGATACGTTATAGCCAAAACAGTGAAATAATTGACAGACAGCATTAGAGGACAATGAGAAAAATTAAGTCAATACCTTTCCACAGCATTTTGCTTTGTCTATGATTTTCAATGCATACTCTTTTCCAGTTGATCTGAAAAACGAAATAAAACTAAATTTAAAATTAAACATCAGCACATTTATTTAAGATATTAAGTTACAAACCATTTTAGAACTGTATTTAAAAATCTAATACATTTAGGATGTTGACAAGTATGTACTTCGTATATATTTTTTAAATGAACAAGTGGCCAATTAGCCCATATTTTGTTAATATGCACATACATGTATGAATTAAATAGTTTTAAGAAAATGTATGCGCTACCTATTACGTTGTTCAGTTAGTGGTTCCAAGAATACATGCTCCTCTAATGTTATATCTTTCTCACTCATTGAAGATATTTAATTAAAACTTGTATAGTTACAATAGTTTGATATTTGTTTATATAGCTTAATTCCAGGCTGTATCTACCAAACCATATTAATAGGAATGGATACCATTACTTTGTGTAACATATATATCTCAAAGTGTAACACAAAATAAATGAAACTGCCAAACCATACACCAATCTCCTGCAAATACTCTGTAGTAGGTATAAACTGGTATTTAATATGGAAATATTAAGTGGAGGGCTTCTGGGTGACTATCCATGCAACCAGGACTCCACATGAAAACAGAGGTCACAGTGCAAAAGCACGGTTGAGGCAGTTTTGAACATGGCTTCACAAGTGGTTGGCAGAGTTATAGCTGTGTGTGCCACATGAGTGCAGTGCAGAGTGGCAGTGTGCAGCTGAGGATGCTCCCCAACTTCTATCCCAGGCCTGCACACAGAGTCTCTATGAGGTACATCGGCTGAATTCAGGGGACCAACTCTGTTCTATAATACATATAATTGTGGTGTCATTTCACTGCCTGCTGGCACAGTCTATAGATTGTTGATTGCTTCTGTTTCACCAGTTTTTTAACCTCACTGTATAAGATCTAATAGTCAACCTCGTCTATACCTTTTGGGAGCCAGTACTCTTACCTCTGTTTGCACCTAAATGCATGAGCCTTTTATCTTAGTCTTCTTCCGGACACCTGTAGATTTACGTATAGCCCGTTTTATGCATGTCTTGAGCATGTTCCCTTATACTAAAGAATCCAAATATGCTCACTCAGCTTCTCACCCACATATCCAGTCTCTCGAATATGCCTTAGGCTTTTAGTATAATGTAATTTTCAGCATAGACATGCATGTCACACAAGCATGTATAGATTAGCTTGTTTTCTATGTTGGCTGGAAACCATGAAACAAACCAGACTTTAAAATTACTCAAATGCATTTTATCCCCCACTATTGCACATTTATGTTGATTGGAGCACAGTGAAATATCGTTTACAGTCATGGGAAGGATGTACAATAGAATACTTGCCTTTCTACACACTCTTTCACGACAGCAAAATTCCCATCACCAATAACTTTTCCTACTTTATATTTCTCAAGGATTACAGAGGCATCTGTGTACCTATTTCCATTCAACCCTAATAAAGGAACAAATGTCAGATCAGTGTGCAATCTGTGACAAGCAATTGAACAAGCAAATGCAGTCTGCAATAATATATTATTTAAAGGGAAGCTTTATGCCTTACCTGGCACTTTGCTCACCCACCTCATCCCCAGTACATTTACAAAAACCATAAAAAAAGAGCAACCAAAAAACACAACCACCCCCTACTCTAAAAATAAATAAAAAATCTAATATTTGTAACAGTTGATCAAACAAAATAAAATGGTAATTTCCCATATATAAATAAGCTATATACATTCACCTTCAGGACTATTCAAGAATTCTGGTAGGCCATTAACATTAGAAGTGGATCCAGAATGTGGTGGGATCTGAAAATACAAAATATTCAACTGAAGATCAATAGCTCAAGACAACCAAACCGAAAGATGAGAAGATAAGTGGTGAATGTTTGGCTGCTATTGTTGCAAATAATGTCTTTGTGGGCACTGTAGCTGGAAGCTCATTATATATTTAGCAATGCAAAGCTTATTGCACTCATACTAAAATTGTTTGCCCATACTATTAATCAGTGGGATATGCATGAGGAAAATGTGCTACAATGAATATTGAGTAATAGAAAATTTTAGGATATACATTAATCACCAGTAAGCATGCTTTGGTTTCTGACTAATTCTGGAAGGTGAAATTAACCTAAATGTGGTATACAATTTAAACTGATCTCCTGTCTCTAAACCCATAAGGCTCACATCTTCTGAAATAGGGGTCTGGCAGTTTTGTCAGTACCCATATTATGGTTGTGCTCATCATCGAGCCAAATAAAATAATTTTCATTGGCTGGATTAGCATAAATACAAACAGAAATATTAGTAGAATTACTGAGAAGTCAGAATATTTCTATGTGCTAGATTTAATATCATGCTGGGCCACTCATCCAGCGGGGTTTATACTGGTTCTCCCAAAAAAGGACACTGTGGAAAGGTGAGTGATGGTCCTTAGACTGCCACTAGACCAGGCATAGGCAACCTTTGGCACTGCAGATGTTTTTGACTACACCTCCCATGATGTAGTCCACAACATCTGGAGTGCCGAAGGTTGCCTACCCCTGCACTAGACCATGGGATACCACTTTGGATAACATTTACTTTAACAAATATTAGTAGAAACGATAAAGTGGTGAGTTGGGGTTAGAGTTTTAGAGTGCATAGTAGAGAATACATGAGGATGTATAAAAATGTTAAATAAATAGCACACAATACAAAGCTACACTTGTGAACATGATAAATGTGATGGAATTCTGAATACAAATAAAACATGAGGATATGAAAACAAAAACAAACAAAAAAAATCCTCTGTTAAAAAAAGAAAAACAAAACATTTTTGTTGCATTTGGAATGTAACACTAATCTATTTACATAAATATTTAATGAGAAACTTTGCATTTTAACACGTCCCTATCATTTACTCAGAATAATTAATATTTCATGGAAATGTTCCTCTTCTGAAACAGAAGTGTCTTGAGTGTACAAAGCAGGATTTGTACAGCTGTAGAAAAATCATAAACAAACCAGTTATTCAGATGACAATTGTTTTGGCAGTGTGCTTTAAGATGACCTGTCTAGAGAGGTTCCCCTTCCATTCATAGTGTTCCTTGCAGTCTGCTTATGATAATCATTAGCATTAAATTGCAGCATGTAATCACAATTACCAGAAGAATTAGATTACATGGGATCTGGAATTTAAAATCTAGACCCTCTGTCACAGTGGATGCATTTACAGTACTCTTTATTGTGTATTTTATTTATGGATTGATTTTTTGCTCTGTTGATTACATATGACTATTGACACTTGTTTATTATTCCTTGAGTAGGCAAATACAGCTAACTTTGGCCTTTATTTAATAAGCTTTCCAAATGATTTCTCTACAGAAGTCACCATTAAAAAGTCTATGAGACTTTTTGAAGATAAAATCATTACAAATGTTTTCTAGCATCACTGAATAGTTTAGAGAGCTTATTACATTAAGGCCTTTATAAGAGTCTGACGGCTCTAAGAGCTGGCTACAATCCAAACTCTTCTTAAAAAAATACTAGAGGTAGAAATAAAGAATAAAAGGTAACAGTAAAAAAGTAATCTTGTGGTAACTAGCTGTATACAGAAACAGCTAAGATTTGTTGGTGTCCTAAAAACACAGCAAGAAAATGCAAAGTCATGTAATAGTGACCACAGATAGAGAAACAAGAGACAATGGAGGACAATGTGGCCCTATAATTATGGCACACCTTTGAATGATGCCTTGTATATATGTTCCTTTCAGTCTGACAGGTGAAAGCTATGCAGTTCTGAACAAAACCAGTTCCTGCACCATGGAAAGCTAGGAGCTCAAAAACCACTTGCTTAATGATCATTTGGCCCTAGACACCAACTTGTTCCAAAATAAAGAACTACTGCAAAGAACTACATAGTGTTTATAGATGTACACATGAAAACTAGATTCCTAACGCTGTGTGCACTCATTTGTATATTCTATTTAGCATTCTGATAATGGTAATGCAGCAGGCAAAGTGCATTTGGAAAGGGAAAATCCCTAAATCACTAATAAACGATTTATTTTTGGTTTTGATGTAGAGAAGGATTTCACTGCAGTTCGGGGAGATAGGACTGAGGCACCTGCCGTTCCTGAGTGATCACTCACTAGACCCAGCAGACTCTGCGTCACAGAGGTTTCTGTTGGCACCAATCTAGACTGAAAGGGGAGGAAAGGTGGTGGAGGAATCGAGACACACTGCACGTCAGTACTGATTAACTGTGCCGCAAGGGCAATTCATGGATGTCCGTCGCAGAGGTGTGCCTGCCATCATTATATCAGACCTACTTCTGTTCTGGGCCGCAGCCAAGTGAACTAATCATCTACAAGGACCTATGGGGTTGATAAAAATGTTAGACTGCACTATGACACCACTTGCCAGCTTGCTTCATCTCTTATAATGCCAAAGTGGGGGGCAGAACCCTTGCATTGAATATTTTACTTGTCCCATAGCATGTCAAGCGCACCATCTCTACAGGATGGCTTATATTATACACATAAATTGCTCTTTAGATTTGTTTCTTCTGTTTATATCTGCTCATTTGGTATAAAGCAAAGACAAAACAAGCAATGATAATACAAAAATGACAAACTTGCTGCCAAGTAACAATATAGATACCATCCAAACTCTTAATATGGATTGCTTCACAAAAAGTCAAAAAAAAACAAAACCCAACAACCAATAATATATGCAAGATACAAGGTATAACAAATTACTAAATACTGCAAAACACTATTCTACAGTCCTATCTTAAATTATCCACCATTCTTTGTTTAGTGAATAAATTCCATAGCCAAAAGAGTAAACATATGCCTCTCTGTCCAGTATTTGCTCTGACCTTTGGAAACTAAACAGGGATACTGAGCAATGAATTTGGGTATTGTTCTTCTCCGTATCAAGAGAAAATCTAAGATGCTATCTGAGCATAAAACAAATGGTTTAAAAACAAAATCTGAGCATAAAAACCCCCCACTTATCTGCAAGTACCTACAACCAACACATTTTACAGTATTGTACTGTATGCCAGAGAGCATGTAAACTAATGGAAATAAATGGAAGCATATGGTGTGGGTAAGTGTTAGTTGCTAGAGTTTACAACTCAGAGGGGAGATATAAGTGCTTCTAATAGTAAAGTGGCCCATCCACTGATCCAATCACAAAACAAATGTACTTTCAAAAATAAAATGTAGCTTATGAGTGATTCATGATAGAGGATGTACATTAACTACCAAACAGTCATTACTATCAGTACAGCAGAATGGATTTGAGAACTGTATCTCCCACAACATTTCTCTGTAGCAGATGCAATCAGTGGAAACATCACACAGTGTCCAGTAAATCGACCCAGCCAACTTCCAGTTCCCTAACCTGCACCCATGATGCTCTGTTGCTAATTGATTCTAACCATGGTTGACTATGTATACATGATGTGTTCTTGTAGCAGGTCAGTGTTCTCTTCCTGGTATTACGAGGTTTAGCCTAGCTGATAATCATGAGAATTACAATCTACACCATGTTGCAGACATATATTCCTTGAACACAAGTCTCCTTTAACATTAAGCCTCCTAAAAACTAGGACACTTAACCATAAGTGTCATTTTAAACTGTTAATTTATCAGAAACTATGTAACAATGCTATATTAGATAGTACCATTTCAGCATCACGCAAACCACGCTTGGCATGTAAAATGCACCGCACTAAAAGGTTTAAGAGCATTCTGTGCCACCGAATATGCACTAAACAATGAACTGAAAAACGTTTGCTATATTAAGGCAAAATCAGAAAGTCTTGAGAATATGTTGGACTTCAGAAACCTTACAAAATGACTTAAGTGTATTCAATAAATAGGGATCTGTAGTGAACTGAAAATTGAATAGTCAAAATGTAGAGGGAAATAAATAAATTGAATGAAATAAATAAATTGAAGTTAGCCAACTTTTTCAAATGTCCTGAAGTGAGCAATTCGCTGTACGTCTAGTATTGATTACTATGTAACAGAACATAGCAGCACAGTGTTTTATCCACATAACTGAATTCACTGGAATAGTGTTAATTTGGAAAGCATATGATTTCCTTTAGCGACTGGACACATTGTATTGTCACTGTTGTCCAGGCTTGGAGCGTCAATTTCCTTCCACAAGCAGCAGGGGTTTTTATTGTGCTTCCTTACAGGAAAAGAATGAAAGAAGGACTTTCTGAACAATTTAGCAACCTACCTAATGCAGAAAATACAGGTTTTGCATTACATATGCAGAATAATCTGCGAAGCAAACATACATAAAACAGACTTTTCCAAAAAAGCAGGTTTAAATCCTTTATTGGGTCAACCTTGCAATCTCAGTCATAAGTTAAATACTGATTAAATCAAATTATAAAACAAGTATGCCAATAATGCCAGGGAAGTTTATACAGGGAGTGCAGAATTATTAGGCAAATGAGTATTTTGACCACATCATCCTCTTTATGCATGTTGTCTTACTCCAAGGTGTATAGGCTCGAAAGCCTACTACCAATTAAGCATATTAGGTGATGTGCATCTCTGTAATGAGAAGGGGTGTGGTCTAATGACATCAACACCCTATATCAGGTGTGCATAATTATTAGGCAACTTCCTTTCCTTTGGCAAAATGGGTCAAAAGAAGGACTTGACAGGGTCAGAAAAGTCAAAAATAGTGAGATATCTTGCAGAGGGATGCAGCACTCTTAAAATTGCAAAGCTTCTGAAGCGTGATCATCGAACAATCAAGCGTTTCATTCAAAATAGTCAACAGGGTCGCAAGAAGCGTGTGGAAAAACCAAGGCGCAAAATAACTGCCCATGAACTGAGAAAAGTCAAGCGTGCAGCTGCCACGATGCCACTTGCCACCAGTTTGGCCATATTTCAGAGCTGCAACATCACTGAGTGCCCAAAAGCACAAGGTGTGCAATACTCAGAGACATGGCCAAGGTAAGAAAGGCTGAAAGACGACCACCACTGAACAAGACACACAAGCTGAAACGTCAAGACTGGGCCAAGAAATATCTCAAGACTGATTTTTCTAAGGTTTTATGGACTGATGAAATGAGAGTGAGTCTTGATGGGCCAGATGGATGGGCCCGTGGCTGGATTGGTAAAGGGCAGAGAGCTCCAGTCCGACTCAGACGCCAGCAAGGTGGAGGTGGAGTACTGGTTTGGGCTGGTATCATCAAAGATGAGCTTGTGGGGCCTTTTCGGGTTGAGGATGGAGTCAAGCTCAACTCCCAGTCCTACTGCCAGTTCCTGGAAGACACCTTCTTCAAGCAGTGGTACAGGAAGAAGTCTGCATCCTTCAAGAAAAACATGATTTTCATGCAGGACAATGCTCCATCACACGCGTCCAAGTACTCCACAGCGTGGCTGGCAAGAAAGGGTATAAAAGAAGAAAATCTAATGACATGGCCTCCTTGTTCACCTGATCTGAACCCCATTGAGAACCTGTGGTCCATCATCAAATGTGAGATTTACAAGGAGGGAAAACAGTACACCTCTCTGAACAGTGTCTGGGAGGCTGTGGTTGCTGCTGCACGCAATGTTGATGGTGAACAGATCAAAACACTGACAGAATCCATGGATGGCAGGCTTTTGAGTGTCCTTGCAAAGAAAGGTGGCTATATTGGTCACTGATTTGTTTTTGTTTTGTTTTTGAATGTCAGAAATGTATATTTGTGAATGTTGAGATGTTATATTGGTTTCACTGGTAATAATAAATAATTGAAATGGGTATATATTTGTTTTTTGTTAAGTTGCCTAATAATTATGCACAGTAATAGTCACCTGCACACACAGATATCCCCCTAACATAGCTATAACTAAAAACAAACTAAAAACTACTTCCAAAAATATTCAGCTTTGATATTAATGAGTTTTTTGGGTTCATTGAGAACATGGTTGTTGTTCAATAATAAAATTAATCCTCAAAAATACAACTTGCCTAATAATTCTGCACTCCCTGTATTCCAAGCAAAAAAGTAAAAACATTTGCACATTCAAACTTGAAAACAAGCATTTTGTACCTTTAGACCACGGAAGCTTCCTGGGCTGGTTGGAGACGAACATGAAGATTTTGTTGATTTGGGAGTGGATAACTGGCTGCTAGGAGTTCCGTTTACTGAAATAAATAATCCAAACATTAAGAAATACACAAATTTAAGAGTAACAGTGTAAAATGGTTTCTTTATCATACACACACTCACATACACATGTTTATTATCACGATAATATTACAATTTTAGGAAAAAAGTTTTCAGAATAAATCTTGCTTGTTTGTAAATATTCTTCATGCCATTTGCAAGGAATACCAACACATCTTCAGTTAAAAAAAAAAAGTATATACAATTAAATACGTATACATGGGATAATTGATATTACTACTATTACATATACATACATATATATATATATATATATATATATATATATATATATATATATATATATATATATATAAATATATATATATATATATATATATATATATATAAAAAACCTTTATAAGGTTTGGGAGATCACCAGCAAGGAGAAAGCACAATTTATCCAATGTCAACGCAGCAGTTTGAAGACAAACGGGAAAAAAAAAACCTAGCTTATTCTGGACAATAGAAGAGAGCGTAAAATAATAAAAAAAACCTACATTTAAAAGTATTGGTGAAAAAGAAAATGGGGATTGTGGAATAACTGATGGTTAGCATTTTGTATGCAGTGGTGATAAGTACATGCAATTAAGCACATGTTATATTGAGAAAGATATGCAGAGCTATAAAGTCTATGAATTATTTGTAAGGTTCCTATATTGGTGATGGGAGCCATGGAGAAGTGCTGGTCTTTCAGCTATAAGAAATGGTAAGGATATTGCAAGTAACTCTCTCCTTCCTTAATTTCCCACCCGCCAACCAATACGATGAACCAGAAGAATACTTTGTTGCTGGATCCTTTGAGATATTCATTCTGCAATTTACACAGCTTAAGTGCTTTAAGTGTGGTTGGCCACAGCAGCTCCAGTGCTAAAGGCGGTTGGTGTTAGCTAAACAACATCACTTTAAAATATAAAAATATCACTAGCGAGTGAACAAAAACACTTTTTAACATTTAATTAGGTGACATATATTCAGTTTTTCATCACATGAGAAAATGACAGGATTAACTTTTAGAAGCAAAGATAAACTCCAACACAAAACACCCCCTGACCCCAAAAAACAAAACACAGCATTTCAGCTAAAGGGTCCTCCATTGCTATATAGTGCAGTTATCCATTTATAGGGGCCTACTGGTTGGTTTTAATAGCTTTAGTTTCAAGTCCCTGAATTTCTATGAATTGATAGGGCAATGCAAATATAAATATCTTTTGAGGACCCACTAGTCCAAATGCTGTAAGACGGAGTAGAACATGATGCCTTAATGATTAAGCACAGATGTAGAAAAGAACAGCGTCATGAAACTGGACTTAAGCAAAGCGCTAGCAGGTGAGCTGATCAAACCAAGATAAAAAGCCACAACCACAAGTGCTCACCTGGGGATTTTGTAGAATATGAACTGGTGTAGTAACCACCCCTCTTTCCTGCATTCATTATTAACAAGGGTACAAATACCAAAAAATAAAATAAAAAATTAATAAGAACTAAAGTTCACACAAACAAGGAAACCTATAAAGTCAATTCAACTTCCCTTACCCAGACATGGACATCTTGGCAGTTTTTTTGGTAGTGATCATAGAGGGTTTAAAAATTGTGATACAATTTTACGAAGACATCGCCACAGTGAAACACAGTCAAACGATAGTGATCATAGTAGCTAAATAAAGCTCGATAGATGAAAATATTACATAAAATATGGTTTTAAATCGTGGCCTAGAGTTTGATTGATTATCGAAAATAACCAACTTGCATTATATGTATACATATGGCAAAAACACAACTTTTTAATCATTGCAAAATATTCCAGATATGTAAATGGAATTTCTGAGAGTAATACAATATAGAACTTGCCCTTTTTTTAGCAGATAAGCCTGTGAGGTGTTTTTAAAAAAAAATAAAAAAAAATTGGCGCTATATGGGATAAGGGATATAATAAGGAATACACATTCAGAAATCAAACAAACTTAAAAACTTAGTTAATTCACAGGCACATCAGCAGGTAATTTACTGAAAAAAATAAAAACAAGAGCTGTAAAAATATATTTTTTAATACACTCTACATTTGCTAGAATACATGGCTCAGTGTTTGTGCCTTTAAACAGCCAATGGTTCCAAAACTAACTGAATAAGATAATGCTGAGGGACCAAAAACGGCACAAATGCATCTCACAGAGCATCACAAAAAAACTGTGAATAAGTGCGCAGTGTCAAAACATGGGTATTTTGCTCTGTAAAATAACAGGTCCCACTTTATGGGCAGAGCTTAAAGTGGGACCTGTTATGAACAGGTCCCACTTTAAGGAGAGTCCCACTTTATGGGCCGAGCTTAATGCCATTCCAGTCTAAAGGAGAAAAAAAAAAAAAACAATTGAATTAAAATGCTGTCTGGAATACTAATTATTGTAAGCGGACATTCAAAATGCACGGAAATTACAGAACATGATGCTGAAGATATGAAAGAAAATCCAGACTGGGAGCTCTATCCTATATCACAATGTTTTGTTGGAATCGAAGATCTTCTGATCTCTGGTGCAAATAGGACACTATCCCTTTCCCTACCAGGATCATTTGAGACAAACCCATTAAAATTTGTGACATATGGCAACCCCATTTTTAAGGGAAGAAATGTGCTAAAAGGTAAAATAAAAGTGGTTTTATTGGCCACATGGACTGTTAGAGGATGGCCTTATTGCAGAGGGAAAACTAAATAAAACGGCAACAGGAGTAACATTTAAATAGTATTATCAAAGTATGATTTACACACAAGATAAACAGTTTCATAGAATAAATTAATGTGCTGTGATCATGGAAAGACGTTCTCCATTATAATGTTAGTGCACATTATTCATTAACTTCCCAAATGACATCATAAAAAACAAAATAGAGTTTTATAGAAAACCTAGTTATTTATTACAAAAGCTAAAAGAACGAAGAAGTGTCCACACCTAATGTGTGTTAAACCCGATGGGACACAGCCATAAGCTGGCTTTTTCTTTTTTAATAGACACTCTATAGGCACCCAGACATCTCAGTTCATTGAAGTGGTCTGGGTGCATAGTCCAAATCCCTTAACCCTGCAGTGGTAATTATTACAGTTTTCAGCCACTAGAGGGACTTACGGGTGGTTAGGCGACTTTTAATCACCTACATCTCTGAGGAACGTTCAGCGCCTCCATGCAGAGTGTGGAGATGCTGAACGCCAGTGCAGCACAATGTACACCATTGAACTAGTAAGCACCTATTGTGGCCATCTGAGGTGATACTAAGCAGCAATGTAAACATTGCCTTTTGAAGGGACATGCTGTAGACACCAGAATCACTACATTAGTGGTTCTGGTGGTTAATGTGTCCCTTTAATTATTATATATGGATACTGCAACTATCCGTGATGCTACAAGTTCTCCCCAAAGGGAATGGCCAGTAAACATTTTTTTTTAGTTCACCCACTGAGAAGCAGGTATTTTTGTTAAGTTTGCAAGTTCTTTGACTACCCACAATAAGATGACATCTCTGGTATGAACAACAGGATCTATAAAATATGATTTGTACAATGAAAACATCCCTTTCATTCCCATACCTGTTGCTGGAGACTTGCTACGACGTGATAACCCAGGGCTTTTTGAGCCGGAATGTCTAACGGAACGAGAATATGCAGGTTTCAGAACACGGCACTCTGCAAAGAAAAGCATAAACTGAAGCATCATGCCCAATTAGAACACAGAAGATGCACAGTGCACTTTGCATAAAACAAAAAAACTTTAAAAAGCATTCTAAACCAAGCTAATTTGATTTATATCAGGACAATTTAAACCACTAGTACATAAGACTAGATTTAAATCATGATTTTTAAACGTAAAGATTCATTCTTGCTGGTTGTTATATTTACCATTTGCAACCAGATGAAGATTTAAAAATTAGAATATTATATCATAACTTGATTTGTTATATACCATTAGAAATACATAGATAATGATGACATTATTGCAAGGTGAACCATCTCCAGTTTAATAGATTGGAGAACAACCTAATAGGTTATTATTCCAGGTACCATGAACACTTCAGTAATGTGAACTGGTCATGGTGTCTGCATACACAGCATTTTACTGCAGTGTAACTCCACATCTGGCAGCATCACTGGAACATCATTTGCCAGCCCAGAACAGAGCCCCGGACTGGCTACTGTCACTTTTGTGCATATTTCTATACACAGAAATAATAACAGGTGCTCATTCATTGGCTGAGAGGAGTAAGTTGATGCTCTCTGCAAATCAAATGAGTGACAGGACTGGCATCCAGCTTCTGAAGCTGGATGTCAATTCTGCTGAACTGGACTTTTTGGCACCCGATGGAAACCAATGTAACGGTTTGCCACAATACTGGGGAATGGAGCCAGGGCACTGCTACTGTCATAACCTCTAGAGCGGGCTGTGGGGGTTATGAGGTTTAAAGTAACCCTTTAAAGTTAAGGTGTTCATTGTGTGGACATAGATTTGCAGAACAATAATGGAATTACAGTAAATTCTGATCTTTGTATGTTTATTTAAAAACATGTTTGCAGTTTAAAAATAAAAATATCTGCAGACACAAGTTAAATAACTTGGATTAATGGAATTAGTTTACCAAACATTTAAATAAACAGCCACATGCTACAGAATTAAATTTTTTATGCCAAATATAATTTTGTCTATAACATATCTTAAATAGAAAACTATTATTAGGTGGTTTAATAAAATAAATCCAATGTAAATTAAACATTAATAAACTATATTAATTTAACTACTTTTTAAAATTATTATTTGCATTTATATATAGAGTAGCTCTTTACAATATCATAAAGGGAAATATTTAACAATAGATGAAACAATTACAAAATGTTGCAGGAATAATAAGTCGATGAGAAACTTCAATAGCTAAGAATTTGCGATCTTCTGTAGTAAGCAGCGAGCCTGAGATACATTCACAAATGGTCTCTCATTGTGAAATGGAATGTACCACTGCAAGATATTCTTGCCCAGTTGGCTCTCGATACACTCTTTGGGATAAATGGATCAAAAAACTAACTATGAGATCACGCTTCCCTATTTTCTCCTGCTAAAATCTTCTATAAAAAAGGTATGAAATCGTATCTACCGCAACCAACGTTTAGAGGATATATGCTCCCCCTGCCTTGAGCCCTCTATATTAATCTATAAGAGAAAAGGGATTAGCAGATAATCAATTATAGAAATACACTAAATATACCCTACATCCTATCTACTTGTCTTTGTCTATGTTTTTGTATGTACATCTAAAAAGTAAAAAATAAAATTAAAATAAAGTCGACCCAACTCAAACAAGCTTACATAATATATATTTATATATTTTTTATTTATTTTTTTAGTTACCACTGTGATCCAGAACAAAGTCATCTTGGGCATATCGGTATTTCTCAGGTCCACAGGCAATGAAAACATCATCTTCTCCAAAAAAGTCTTGAAGACATGTTATCTGTAACATTACAAAAAAGGTATTTAGCTATCGATGAGTTATCAAACAAGCTATTTATGCTCACCAAACCTTTAACTAAACAAAAGGCCCACTGGTGTGAACATATTCAGCTATATTGCTGTCCTGCAACAATATTCTAAAATGAGAATACTGCAAAACACATACAAAAAAATAAAAATTAAATGTAGATTTATAGGAAATCTTATTAAAAGCATATCAGATGATTTTTCAACTTGCGGCAAGGCACAGCAAAAAGTCATCTGCAGCCTTTGCAAGCACTCCACTTCTAACCCCACTCAGACTTTCTATGTCCAATGCCAGACTTCCCAATGCAGCTTAATGCGAAGTCTTTGCATGGCAGTTGCTTTTGTCAGTCGCTGGCTCTTGAATATAGCACCACTGAGCTAAACAACCAGAGAGTAACATGACGTGTTTTATAGATAACCAGGGGGTGTAATAAGGTCAATTTATAAAAGGACAGACTCTTGATAGTGAACCCACATCAGCTTGCTGAAGTGTTCTAGGGGTCTGGAGTATTCTTTTTAAATACAAAAAGGATTAAAAGCATACAAAACAGGTTTTGGATAAAAAAACAAAACAAATAAAACCTGCAAGTAAATTTTATTTATGGATTGTGTCTTAAATTAAAAAGTACCTAACATACATTCTAATGATCCCCCCCAATTTTAGGAAGGTGGCACTCCTAATCCTGCACCTAGTGATGTGATGCCAGCTTGTGCAGGAGTGAGATTTCGAAGAGGCAAAGTACATCCTTATGTAGGGAATGGTTACACTTTACTTTATACGGACATCTAGGGTGGTTGGCACGGGGGGAGGGGAGAATAACGTGGAGCAGGGAGTTATGTTTTCCAACTAGATGGCTGCTCACTTCCTTAACCCCTTAAGGACACATGACATGTGTGACATGTCATGATTCCCTTTTATTCCAGAAGTTTGGTCCTTAAGGGGTTAAACTCAACTTGTCCAAAACTGAACTTCTGGTATTTCCTCCCTCAAGTGATGCTACGCCTGTTTCTGTCTCGCTCCACGTTAATGGTGCTGCCATCAGGCTCGTTGCCAGATGTTCTCTTTGACTCCCACCTCTCCTTCACCCCTCATGTCCAGTCTATCGCCAAATCCTGTTGCTTCTAGGCCTCTACTCTCTGTGACTATCCTTTGTTCATACTCACAACTCTGATGCTCGCATTCAGGACTTCTCTAAGGCTGCAACATAACTTTGGAACTCCCTTCCCCTCTCTGTTAGACTCTTACCCAATATCCACTCCTTCAAAAAGATCATTAAAAACTCACTTTTTCACAAAGGCATATCAAACTGTTAATGGCTCAAACCCCCAAAAAAAAAAACACCCCACTAAGTTTTCAATGAGTACTATTCTACCAATCTACTTCCCTATTACTTCCCTTTGTGTCACTTAACCCCACTCCCTCTAGCATATAAGCTCATTGAGCAGGGCCCTCAACCCCTCTGTTTCTGTGCATCAAACTTGTCTGGTTACAACTACATATTTGTTAGTCCACTCATTGTAAAGTGCTATGGAATTTGTTGGCGCTATATAAATATAATAATAATAATAATAATAATAATAATAATAATAATAATAATAATAATAATAAGAGAATAAAGGTTGGAATCTAATTTTAATCTCAAATTGTAAAGCACAGGGGAAGTGCAAGTGTTTCTGAATGGGTCTGCACAAATGGCCGAATGTGTATTTGTGATTGTATGTGTGTATATCTAAGAGTATGGCTGCATGCAAATATACAAAAGTTTCTGCGAATGTGCATGTATGTATGTGGGTTTCTTGGTGTAGATATACATGAATGTGTTAGGTTTGTGTTTATCTTTGTGTGTGTGTAAATGGTTATTTGTGTGTGCGTATGTTAAAGCACCTGCTTGTGCATGTGTGGGTGTATTATGCACGGTGATGGATTGCAGTCTCGATATGTGTGTACTTGTGTGTTAGTGGACTCTTATTTAAATTTTTTGAGTCCATAAGATGATGCTGAATTTGAAATTTTTTTTAAAACTGGGCTGTTATGCCATGAAACATCTCCCAATCAATCACATGACAGCTACCCACATAGTCAGACACCTCACTGTCAGCTACCAACACAAATAACTCATAGCTACACACACACACACACACACACACACCACCCAAACATAGCCAAACACCTCACTCACACATCACTTCCACATACACCCACACATCAAGCACTGCAACGCAGATCGCTCTTAACGACCCAAACATATCTCTCACAGCTAGCCATTACATCACACACACAGACAGCTACAACACTTACAGCCACCCTACACAGTTACCTTACACTCACACAGCCTTTTAGAGAATTTCCAAGTGCACACTAAATGTGCTGTGCACGCCTATGCTGGTATGTTAGTGTGCAGCAGGGCTGTACAGTACAGCAATAATACTAAAAGAATGAGTCTTTAAACAATAAATTGGTCATGTAAAAAAGATACATTGTTCTAAATCACATTTCAGTAGCAAAAATTGTTATTCATAAGACCCACAAATGTCTCAAGAAAGCAAGCTCCTGGCAACAACCCACTCACACTCCAAAAATGAAAGTATCCAACTTTGTCCATTTGAAATATTGGGAGGTATGAATCGGTCTCAGAATACTCATTTTCACAATGGCCAGCTTTTCAATTTTAAACTGTGGTTTTCTACAAGCTGTCTGATTCAATAAATACAGTACTAAACTGTTACAGTGAGGCGGGCAGTATATTATTCAGACTCCAAAGTGGTAAAATACAAACCAACCAACATACAAAATACATCTACCCATTTTAAGCAGATACCATTAAAGCAGCATTCTATGCATACTCCAAGCACCTCAAGGGATATAGCTAGCGAATTTAATAAAGCCATTTAACTCCATTACATTTTATTAGGACAGAATCGCTAAAGGCTGGAATTATTTACAGTGCACCTGGTGTGTGATGCAAAGTGTTACTGAAGCTAGATGAGTGTTCTCACATGTCATAAGTTCATGGAATGCAGATGCAATTTATTCAGTATTTTAGGATGGATCTCAAAATGTTGCTGTGCTTAATCATAAATGAATTTCAGCTTTCAAAACATCCCAAATGTTGTGCTTAAAATTCCAAGACACGCCAACACACACACGACAACTTGCCAAATGTGACAAAGGAATTTCAAACAACAGAAATTGTTTCTTCAACAAGTCCTAAAAAAATCATTACAAGTTATTTATTGGTTAAATCAAGTAGGATTTTGCACATCCTCCTCTGCCTTATTAGAGAATATTTTTTTTATTTTTTAGATTTGCACTTTGTAACCAAAAGCTTGACAAATTTCTACTTCCCATTGTGATGTGCAACTTAAAAGCATAACCTTAAACAAAAAACATTTGCTTCTTCTGTGCCAATTGAAAAAGGAAGTGTACAGACCCTGTCGCAGAGTTCTAATAATATATTCCCCTGCATTCCGCTTGGACAAAAGCGAACAAATAAAACGAGGCAGATTGCCAGTGAATTTCTGAAAACAGCTGACTCAACCCAGCCACTCTGTTTCAGTGAATACATTAACCAGCAGCACGTAGGATTGTGTAAGCTTCCCACTCCAGGGAGCTTAGCTGATTTGTTCAGGCTTTTTTTACACAGTCTTTCAATTTTATACAAGATTCTGACGACGTTTCAACAAATGAGAACAAAAGGGTTTCCAGCTCAATACATTTTGGCAACGGTCACAATTCTAAAATAGTTTGAGAAAATATTTAGTGGAGGCATTTATTAAAATGAAAGAGGTTGGGATGGTTCATCAGTAACAGTAGATGTGATAGAGTTTATAGATCAAAATAGATTTATGTCTTTAGCTCCCTTTAGCTAGAATAAGCTGAGCGTCTAAAAACAAAAGATCTTCATAAAGGGAATTACCACAGTAGAGTCCCTATTCACAACACAGGGCATGAAACAATTCCCTGATTTACAAGCCGAATATGCGTTATCTTCCAGGGAACTTTTCACTTATTTGCGCATCAAACACGCTCTATCTTCGCTAAAAATACACCATAGTGATCCAGAACATCTTACCACATTTGGGCGACGATGTATAACCACTAAATCCATAGGTAAACCCCTCTCTCTGAGCTATTCAGCAATCAATGATGTAGATAGGACCACTAAACATGGCTATATGTTAAAATGGGAACGAGACCTAAACAACACATTCCCCCTACCCATGTGGTTACAGGTAATCCAAAACACACGTGCCTCATCGCACAGCCTATCACATTGGGAGAGCTTTAGTAAATTACTGATGAGATGGTACCTTGTGCCATCCCGCCTGGCCCAAATATATCCTACTGTTCCACGACAATGTTGGAGAGGTGGAGTCGAGGTGGGCACCTTACTCCATGTCTTTTGGGAGTGCACGATACTAACTCAATTTTGGCAACAGGTTAGTAATTTAATACAAGAAATTACAGGGAACTCCATCCCGCTCCGTCCAGAATGCTATCTTTTACACATTCAAGCAGGAACACTGGTCTCGCCACACAAGGTAGTTATCTACCACATACTGTTAGCCGCCAAGACTAGTATAGCTAGCAGATGGAAAAACCAAGATCCCCCCAACATTCAAGAGGTGAAACAGAGAGTCCACACGACATACGAACATGAGCGTCTCGCATTCCGGCTGCGCTCCAAGGTGGACAAACACACAAAACTATGGGTAAGCTGGTGTCAACACGCTCCAGTAAATAGAGGACTGAGGAGTAGAGGGAGGGATACCTCGTTCAGTGACACAAATACTCTAGATGAGAGCACTCGCAGACCACCCAATACCCAAGTAGACGTGCACACAGCGTTCCAGGTTGAGGGCCCTCAGCTGGTAGGGGAGGAGGGGTGCTCTTCCCGTTTCGTGAGCTGATCAGGTCAGGCAGGCGAACCCCCCAAGTTCTCCCTCGATACTCACGTTAGCCTCCATTGAAACTGGTAGATTCTAGACCTAATCAGTAACCTCATATTGGTGTGTAATTGATGTTAGATATATCATCCTTCGTATGATGTCAACTGTGCTAAAGCTTTGTTATGTAACAGAAGATTGTGTCAACTCATTGTTACCCCTTCCCCTTTTTCCTTTCTGTACCCCCTTTACTTGTTGTCAGTGCGACATCGCACAAAAACAATAAAAATTAAGACATTGAAAAAAATAAAAACAAAAGATCAAACACAAACAAGTAAGGAATGCTAGGTTTTATATATTTTGCATTATGTAAGCAAACATACCTTGTCCAAAACAATACACACAATGAAAGAAAATTCAAAAGCAAAACAAAAAATAAAATAAAAATCAAACCCCACCACCCCCCAAAAGTAACCTAAAAACTAGAAGAGACAAGTTTCTGAAGATGACATGTTCTGCTCAGTGTAATTGATACCATACCAGTCTAAAGGTGCTATTATACTGTACAGACATAATCCAAGATTTCACGTAACCTTATCCCAGACAACTCAAGATATAAAGTCATCCATAAGTAACGTAAGGCAAAAGCCAGACATGCAGTGATCTTGTATTCTAGGATGGTATGTATTTGTTTCCCAAAGCAAACCCTCTTTATTGCTTCATCCCCCCCCCAAAAAAAAAAATAGTAAAAAGGAAAATACATCACACACAAAAAACTCTTTTCTTTCACAGCTATAGATATGTAGGTTAGGGTTAGACAATGCCAAAAGTATGCAAATGTATACTATAAATGCTACAAAAAAACAACAACACTTGTTTTATAGTACAGGTGTACTTTGAAGGCAACATTAATCTGTTTGTTTTTAAGCACCATTAGAATAGCCTAAAGGTTATTTTTTCCCCCCAAGGACAGTAGCATTGCCAACCTTACAATTTATCCCATATAGACTCCTTAATCGAACACGTCAAATCCCTAAAGCAAGCATTCCAGCTTCATTAAGTGCTTTAGAGTGTAAAATTACTGCATAGCTTGTCTTTTGATCAAATGGCTAATTTCAAAAGAAAAATAAACATCCAACTGCCCCATACATCCAGGACAATTCCCTTCCTCACTTAAGATGGAAGTCAGGCTTTAGGTTACAGAAGTTATTCTTTCTAGATTATGCAATATTTTAAATACCTCACCTTTTCAGCTTAGAATATTTTATTTTGTGTACTATTTCCCATGCACTTTACTTCTCCTTACTATTACTTGCTATCTAGAGATTCATTGGATTTTTCTCTCAAAGACTTTGAGAGAAGGACTCATTGCTAGAGAGCTCTAATTTGACCATTCCATATTTCTCTGCCAAATATCTGAGACTGTATATTCTGTTCTTCGGCTGTCTGACTTTATAGGCTCTTAAAGAGTAAATATTACAGTAACACTTTTTTCATCATGCAAAGTCCTTTCGAAAAGGATAGTTTTAGGTGGAAATAAGAAGTGTTTATAAATGATAATATAGGGCAGTTTCAGATGAAAAACATCAGGTTTGAAATTTCAAAACCTATTTTGGTACATTACCAGGCAATATAAAGAAAAGATTTCCTTGGGAGCACACCCTAATGAAATATGCTCTGAACACTTATGGACATTCCATTAACAAAGCACAAAGCTTAGAACAGATCACCAGTGAGACTCCAATAAAAAAAAAAAAATTTTAGAAGATAAAGCAATGAATACTTATGGTTTTCTGTAAAGCACATATAAAAGACTCAAGAACACATAACTATAGACTATGAACTTGCATTTTGAGAATCACCTTGCACATACAACGGGGAGATCATTTAGAGCAGTTTGTTTCACTGCTGCATTCAATCATTACTGTATTTATAGTCCTTACAAATTGCAGTGTATTACACTGAGGCTTAAGATATTTCAGCCAGAGACTCAGGAAAAAGTATAATCTCTCTTATTATTATATTGTAATATAATAGAGAAATTAACACTCTGCAGAAATATTGTAAGATAACGCCAGGTTTAACCTTACAACGAAAATGGTCAAATGCAGTTATTGGAAGGATCCCTGTGTGGGTTATTATATGGGCTACAGACAAAACGAATTCAGAAGGCAGTGGAAAATATTTAAACACACACATAATTCTAACAAATAAGTAAATCTATACTTTGGATAGTCTCCATTATAAAGTATGATATCCCACAGGTAAACAAAACATTAGGTAGCGATGATCCCAATTACATGTGGAAATTAGTCCTTTAGTTTTATACACTTCCTTAAAACCTCACTGATTTACAAAAATGAATGCTGATATACAACTACCCCTATTCTTTCCTCACAGCAGAAAATTATACTTCCAAAAATCTTGTGGTACTGGTGCAGTCTTGGATATTCTAGAGCAGAGGTGCCCAAAAGGTAGATCCCAGATGTTTTAAAACTACAGCTTCCATGATGCTGTCATTTTAAAGACATGCAAAGCATCATGGGAGTTTTAGTTCTACAACATCTGGTGATCTACCTTTTGAGCACCTCTACTCTAGCAGAGTACAAATGGGGATCCATAGATGTTCTAACACACATGCAATGACCTGCCATAGGTATCTATTGCACATTGCTCAAGAAGATGCTTGCTCCAATCAGTTGTTACCTAGAAAAGTAGATGGGAAATGGCAATTTATTGCAGCATAAGCTGGTTGAAGCTCTTCCCCTTATCAAATATTATTATAAATCACACTTAAGTCAAGATAGATTGTATTTCAAAAACATTTTAAAAACAGATTTAACTGATATTCACTATGCGGTCTTGTCTACTATGCATAGAACATCTAGTTGCCAATTTATATTCTTATCTTTCCTCTTATTTGAAGTTTTAAGTTTGAGCTTACTCAACATAAAGCATCATTTAAAAATAAACCTACATTTTTTGAGGAACAAGAAAAAAAAAAAAAAGAAAAAAGGTTTTCACATGCTCAACTATGTTGCATAGTATATTTTGCAGAAGCTACACAGGAGCTGTATTTAATTTAAGATACTATTCCTTATTATACTCTTTATTCTAATAGGAATTTGTATATTCTTTAAAAGAACACTATAGCATTAGGAATACAAGCATATATTTCCTAATGCTCCACTGTTAGTACTTTTAGCGTACCTAGTTAGATTCAGGACTCCCCAGGCAGCATTTACACTGTTCAGCATGCACGGACAGGCTATAAACCCCATAACCTCTACATTAACTTGCATTGGTTCTGGTGATTATAGTGTTCTTTAATTTGGTTTGACGTTTTACATGGCCTCTGAAAAGTGCTGCTTTCCACCTCCACTCCTGACAACAGAGAAGTTCATAAGCTGGAACCTCTGTTAGCAATCCTGAGCTTACATTGGCGTGGCGTGTGCCAGCACACTCCTGACACCATAAAGGCAAGCTGTAGTGGCAATGGTGCTTGGAGTGTTTATTTAAAGGGACACAAGAACATAAATACAAACAAGTGTTCCTAATGCTATAGTCACCAACTTTATGACACCTCCAGGCTGAAAAAATAAAAAATAAGTTTAACTTAGCGTTGTTGTGTTGCTCTCCGTGCGGTCGGTCCTGCCTCTTTTGCTGTGATCCTCTATTGGGATGATCTCAGCCAACACAATGGGGAAGCACTGGGGGAGGGGCACAAGTGCGCATGTGAACCAAAGCACTGAACCAATCAAACTCCGGCTCTAGGAGCAGCATTTGATTGAGAACAGTTTAACTCTGTTCTTAACATGGAAGAGCCACTGGAGGTGTGTTAACTTTGCAATTAAAACATTCGATATTTTACACTGGTTAAAACTAGAGGGCCACTGCACCCAGAGCATTCCAGTGAAATTAAGCAGTCTGGGTGTCTTTATGCACTCTAACGATTTCATCTTATTAAATTGGTTCTTGTGCCTGGAGTTCCCTGGATCTATCCACAGCCCAGCTGGCAGTATGGGTAAGGCAATTAGCCCAAGCAGCACAGCGGACTCACATTTAGCATTAAAAAAAAATGTTAACACTGAATAGGACAGCACCAGAGTACTCCAGACTCCTTTAAATTATGGGACAACTCCGGTTTGGAGGTTTCCATTAATGTAACTTTTAGAGGAAGGTATAAGCAAGTCATTACAAAACAAACACACAGACTCTGTCTCTCTAAAGAGGGAGCTGGTAATCCAACAGTTTCCACATGGGCATGCAATCTCTTATTTACAGGCATTGCTGTAATAATTATTTAACTGCTCCTTGAACATAATTTATTCCCTCTTTTATACCTTGTGCTGAAAATCAGAAATCAGTTCTCACATTCATATAATTATGAGGCATAATGAAGCTTGATTAGCAAAAATTAACAACCTGTGATCTTAAGCTGGGCATTGACAGGGACCATGAATTTTAACTTTATTCTTTCATAATGGAACCTGCATAGATCATGTCCCTTTCGATTAAATATTGAAGATGAACGTTTGTTTTCTGCCCACATCCAGCATATAGACATAGGAGTTCCAAATACCTTAAGATGAGGTTCAGACATTTACAGCCATCTTTGCAGTAAATGTGCTAATGCAATTAGAAGTATGCAAGCACCTAAACAAATATGTAGTTGTGAGAATATTAAGCCCTTCTACAAAAAAACCAAACCCAAATGAGTCACATTGCTTTAAAATGCACACAAAAAAAAACCCATAACATGCAAACAGACATGGAGGCTCATATATTACTTTTGTTAAAAAGGTATACACAAATACATTCGGTCGTGGTATGTCTATTAGCAGTATTGTGTGGAGTAATACTTTGTAATTAGTCATTTCCCAGTTGGATATTCTAAAGCAAAGACAATAAAATATTTAGAAGTTAAACGTTTCAGACTAATAATTTGCTGAATGAGCACTACATCCATAAAGAAGATCTCTTTTTATTTTTGGTATAGCTTGCCAAATACGAAGAGAAACAAACATACAAATCATACAGCTAGATCTTTTTACAGATGACCTTTGCTTCAAACTGTTGGATATTGATCATTCAAGTGGATGAAATAGGATGTGATTAATTTGTTTTACATTGACTAGAAAAGCACTGACCTGCTCATGCTGAAGGGCATGTATGGGGATCATCAGGTTTTGTGGAATGCATACATCAACATTAGCAGTGCCCTGCATTGAATACTTCGGAACCTAGTCAATTGTGTACATTAATAACAAATTAAAGCATAAAACCAGAAATAAACTGCCACATAAAGTAAGTATTGACGTAATTTGCTCATTATAAAAGCATATTCAACCTGGGTGTGCGAACCGCCGCCCTGGAACAAAGGCTGGAAACAACTGCGACGGCCCACAATGCAGTCACGGACCGGGTCACATCCCTGACGGTCTGTTTACATGTCATGAAACCACCACAGAAGATCTCGCGAACAGATCGAGACGCAACAATCTACACCTCAGAGGTCTCCCTGAAAAGGGTTGCTGAGGACCGACTAGCAGATGTAGTACTGACCATCCTGAGACCTCTATGCACCGATATACCAGGCAAACTGTGGCACGTTGACAGGGAACACAGAGCGCTTAGGGCTAGACAGGCAGACAACTCAGCCCAGAGATGTGATAATTCGGTTCCAATACTTCCAAACCAATGAAAGCACTTATGGCAAGAAGCAAAGAAGGTCCAATTATACATGAAGGTGCCGAACTGACACTCTTTCAAGACCGGTCACCTATCACCTTACAGAGGCGCAAAGGATGGAGACCCATTACAGAGATACTCTGACAGAGGTAGATCAAGTGTGCCTGGGGGCACCCTTTTCGCTTACTCACTTCAAAAGATGGCCATCCACACGTCCTGTATCTCCAGGGGGACCCAGCAGCCTTCCAACATAGCCTGGGAATCCAGACAACCGTACAGCTACCGACTTCCCCGGACATGGCGGAGTTGCCATGGCATACTGTTGGAAATTAGAGGCCTACAGAACGCTGCCTCCACGTGACCCCTTGGGGTATAGGTACTGGAGAGCATTAATATTGAAGGGGACACGGGGCTAACAGCCCTTGAAATTTTAGTGGGGGGGTGGGGGCCTGGGATGCCTGTAGTGGTCAGCACACTCTGGGACTCTGCTATATCCTACCCTATAGAAGTGCACCTTTATTTCTTAAGTTTACTGCACTAACTTACACGGTTCCAGGTCTGGACATCGGCCGAGCGAGTGCACACCCCTGGGCCGTATCCAGTACTTGTGGGACTCCCTGAGTTAACACGGAGTATCACTTGAAGGTGCATGTGGGTGGGTGATGCGGAATGACTCCCGCTTATTGAGAACAGATTGAGGGAGTTGGAGGGCTGATGCTCAATGGACTGCAGCTCTTCACATAAAACGCTTCTGTATGCTTCTGGTATTTCAGCTGTATAGTGGCTTAATGTTGTTGGGGGTGGTGTGGAGGTGGACTAACCCAACGGGTGATGGCACACACACTCTGTTGCATTCGCAGATCTTGGCCCAGTTCACCTCGCTCACTGGAGTGGACCCGATATTGGGGCCCCTTAGCTCTCCACAAGAGAACATTAAATAGTTATGCTTAGTATGATGTGTTAATGTATGATGGGAGGGTAATGGAAATCTGATGCCATGGGTGGCTGAGAGGGGACTTACACCTCATATAATCACTGCAGGGAGGAGTCAGGGGCAGAGGAGAAAGGTTATACACCCGAACAGAGAGATCCCCTGTCTGCCCACCCTAGCATTCCATACCCCCACTCATATTGAACAGCGGAGTGCAATAGCGTCCTACGAGAAACACATGTGGAGGGCTATAGGGGACAATGGGTAGTTTACAAGTTACAGCCCCCCCCCCCCCATCCAGATCCCTTAGCCCAGGATATGCTCCCTCAACTACATAGCACAGGGGGTTAAAGATCCCGGATGGGAATGAGCCCATCCCTACTACCATAAGATGCCACTGTAAGAGTGATGCCCGCCCCCCAAAAAAAAACAAACAGCCGTCGCTTCAGCTCCCAAAGCAGCTACTGCGACCTACTACCAACACGAACCACCTACCTAGGGAGTGGCCACGGTACAGGAAAGACAGACCCACAACCCCACTAGCTAATAACAGGAACCCCAGAGAAGAGCTCATATTAAAGTCCCCTTGTCCTCTGAGATTCCCTAAAGCAGGGGTACCCAATTAATTTTTCCTGTGGAACCCTTTGACTTCAACATCGTGGAACCCCACCTCCCCCGAGGGAAAAAAATAAATAAATAAAAAATGTGCACCCTTTTTTGTATGTGTCAGTGTGTGTCAAGGTGTCTATATCTGTGTTTGTATGTGCCAGTGTGCATGTGTGCGTGTGTGTGTGTGTATATTAGAGATATAGATATCTATATCTATCTAAAACACAGATACACAGACTATGTATGTATGAGTGTGTCAAGGTGTGTGCATCTGTGTGTCAAAATGTGTGCATCTGTGTTTGTATGTGCCAGTATGTATGAATCTGATACAGATACACAACACACTGGCAGAAAGTGGCACACAGATACACACACCTTGACACACAGTGTGTATGTGCATCTATGTTTCAAAGTGTATCTGTGTTTGTATATCTGTGTTTGTATGCACCAGTGTGTGTATGTGTCAGTGTGTATATGTATCTGACACACACACACACACACACACACACACACATCTTGACTCACAAATACACACAGTGACATATACACACACACACAAACACATTGATACACACACTTAGATACAGACAGTGACACACTCAGACACACATACTCTATGACAGACACACATACACTCATTGACAAGAACAGATACACTCTCACTTACAGACCCCCCAATCCTGGGAGTGGGGGGAGGGGTCGCCGTCCCATGGACTCCAACACTCTCTGCTCAGCCGGGGATCCCTCTCATGGCGTAACTTACACACATCTTCTATGTCCATACAGATAACATCACTTAACGTGAAGGGACTCAATGATTTCTTGTTTCGGCAAATCAAAAGATTAAATTCTGATATCCCCTTCCTACAGGAGATGCAACTGCCCCTTACTTCTCATGTGACTTTGAGAGATCATGTATACCACACTGTCTTTGAGGCTAGAACACTTAGAAAAAGTAACAGAGTGGCTATTGCTATCCACACCAGGTGCCCACTTCAAGTGACGCGGGCTGTCTCAGATCCGGAAAGGAGATTCCTTGTAGTAACCGGCACCCTATTATATCACACTATCCACCTGGTAAATGTTTATGCCACACATGACCAAGTCACGACCTTCTGGGATAATCTGGCAGCTCTAATCCAGAGCCTCCCCCATGGGATTATAATCACTGGAGGAGATTTTAATGCAGCCCTGAGTCCAGCTATAGATAGGAGCTCCACTAGCGGGCAGCCCCAGTCTCAAAGTAGAGGAACACAAGAAACTACTTCATCGTTTCATTTAGAACACTGGACTCCTTGACATCTGAAGGGCACACCATCCAGAAACTAAAGACTACACATTCCCCTCCGCCCCCCCATAATACTTACTCGTGCATAGCTCTGTTCCTAATTAATAACACGGCTGGTCCAAGGGCGACCCGATCACATGTAGGTACCATTACCTAGTCCGACATAACGTTAACGCTGGATAACCTCACCGCCGCCACCCCATGGAACTGGTAACGCAATATCCCCCTACTTCGGGATCGGACGGTGGTTGAAACTGTTCAGAAGGACTTTAGCCTAAACGCAACTGAAGGCGTCCCAGTGTGGGCAGCTCATAAGAGGGTCATACAAGGGACCCTGGTCAAATTAGCTACAATGAAAAAGAAAAAGAAAGAGAAAACTCAAAAATAAAAAGGACCAATTTAATGCCCTAAGCAGGGTAGAACAACACAAACATAATCCCACCCTGGCCATCCTACAAGAACTATGAATCAGATGCTTAGAAGTCCGGGACACATTGGCAGACGATACAGCTATGTCCCTTACGTGGACCAGGAGAAATTACTATGACAAAGCGAATAAGATGGATTCGCTGTTAGAATGCTGAGACCTAGACCGAGACACCCGCACATTACCAGAATCAAGGACAAACAAGGGAACATGCAGACCACCCCTGCAGACATTGCTAGAGTCTTTACTGAATTCTTTGAAACCCTATATAATCAGACTCCCACAACAACAGAATGAGGTAGTGGATGCCACTCGCAACTAACTCACCCAGATGAACCTCCCGAAGCTGTACGAGGAGGCTGCTCAAACAGAGTTAAATAACAGAAGACGAAATTGACACAGCAATATCATCCCTGAAAGGCAACAAAGCCCCACGGACGGATTTGACGGCAGCTACTTCAAGACCTTTAGGAAAGGTCCGGATGAGAGACGATGGGTAGACCTGGAAGTACTTATGACAGTCTTGGATCTCCCCCAATACTATATTTGGCTAAGGAACACAGGGCTTTCCTGAACTCAATACGGATCTGGGACAGATATGCGGTGAAATACAATCTAGCGAAACTTCCTACCCCAGTGATGCCCCTGCTCTGAAACAGAGCCTTCCCTCCTGGCATGAGAGCTTGAGATTTCAAAAGCTTTGAATGTGCAGGTCTCCAACGATTGTGTCACATGGTTGTGGGGGTTAGAATAGTCACCTTTGATGAACTCACCGAGAGGGCAACGCTCAAAGTTGGTGACTTCTTTAGATTACATAGTTACATAGCTGAAAAGAGACTTGCGTCCATCAAGTTCATTCTTTCTCACATATGTTTTTGCTGTTGATCCAAAAGAAGGCAACCTCCAGTTTAAAGATTTTGCATGCCAATTAGAGAAATTGCCAACGCTAGCATTATCTCTCTGGTGCCTTAAGGAATCAATCCACAGAGGCATGATATCATCCATACATACTCACATTACTTCCAACACGACAGAATTGGGTAAACTTACCTATATAAAAACAGTGGGAAACAGAGGGGGTGGAATGGCAGGAAATCTGGGAAGCCAACAATACAACCTCGATTTGTACCACCGCCCAGAAACAGGCATACAAAACTATGTTTAGGTGGTACACTATGCCGGCCTAGCTATGTCAAATGCAAAAAACACCCAACGACTTCTGTTGGAGGAGTTGTGGCAGCATGGGATCATAACTCCACATGTGGTGGGAATGCACGGTGGTGCAGGCCTTCTGGCAGAGAGTGGGGGACCTAGCAGTGCAGATCTTTCACTGAAGAATTGATTTAGACCCTTGGGTCTTCTTACTTTCCAGACAAAAAGATGACTGGTTGAGGTCAGAACAAAGGCTCTCAAATAAAACAACATTTGCAGCTAGACTGGCCTTTGCACAAATGTGGTTTAAACCAGATGCGCCCACTCTGTCCCTAGTCATCTATAAAATTTAAAGAGGCCTGCCTCATGGACAAATTGACAGCTATAACTAGTGGAACCATTAAGAAATTTGAAAAGATGTGGGAGCCTTGGCTGGGTAGCGACTTAAGCGACTGAAATAGATGGCGAGGTGGGCATGTCAAAGTTAATCTCCACTTTAAAGGACCACCCTTGCTGATCCCTTAGTCCCCTGCCATACTGCATATTACCCTGCTAAACACCTGCTGCTCTGTAGGTTCACCTATATTCCTCTGGGGATGCCGTTTGGCCTTCCCTCCCACCGCCTGCCTCCTTCCTCCTTTATGCTCATCTTTCGCTCTGTTTTTTTTTTTCCTTCTCTTTTTCCCCCTCTACCTCTGACTATTCTCTCCTTTCTATCCCTCACTCGAGAAGATTCTAACTGATGCAGATGTCATGGGTGGCTTTTGTAACTATAATTGTTGTATTCTAATCTCTGCCTTTTGACAGTCTTAGAAAGTGATGTTTAACACACTATAATAGTTATTGACTCTTCGTCATGTAATGCACTTTATATTGCAACTTATTCCTTAACGTCAACGAACCAAAAGCCATCCACCAAAAGCGATCTGCATTAGTCTCTGCTTTTACTTTGTTGCCTAGTTAACTTGTGATTGACAAAAAAGAACCAAAAAACACCACTCTCACTTTTTGATCAACTGGTTTTAATAAATACTGAACTACAATTTAAAATAAAATCTGTATTATTTCTTGTCACATTTCTCAAACATATGAGATAATTACTGCTTCAACTTCAGCAAATTTACTCAGGAAATTCTTTAGATAAAAAAAAAATAAATATAAAAAATTTAATGCATAATTTTATGATTCAGATTATATTGTGGCAATGTTTTTGATACACACACATGTTATAGAAAAGAAAAAGTGAGGGGAGGGGAACCCAAACAACACCTATGCAGCATGATATACCAACACTACTTGCAATAGCTCAAAGCAGAGAGACAAATTTGAGGAGGCAGAGGAGGAAATGGTACAAGATATATTGTTTTTCCTTCTCCAAGGGTCAATTTGCATTTTAAAGCAAATGCTATTAGTATTCTCTACAGATTACAACTGAATTATAAATGAAACAAAACAGGCTATATCCAGTTTTAGGATCACATTTAAATAAAACTAATAATGGGTTTGTAAACTATTAATAAATCAACAGACGAGACAAACCCATCGTATATTCACATCTCTTGAATAATAGAAATCCAGATTATTATGAATTCAACACCAAAAAAATTCTGCTATAGTTATTGCATAATCTAACAGTGCATAAAATATGAATCGTTCACCAAACAGCAAAATAAGTCAGCTTGTTATCAGCACTATGCATAGTTATAACCCATTACACTCTCTCCTTCAACTTTAAGGATCACGCAGAAGCCACTTTTAGTTTAGTTTATATTTGAGTTAGTAGAGTTGAGGGTCTAGTTATATTATTTAAGCTATATATTAAATTAAAATGAAGAAAACTATTTTTTTTTTTTTTAAATTAATACTTGAAGGGTGAACTGAACGATCTACAAAATGTCTGTTTAATGGAATCTATAACGCAAGCTTTTTTTAAATGTATTTTCTGGGAGCTCTGTTAACAGTGTTGGAACTAAACAGGATGTGTTGATTATGCTTAGTGATATTGTTTTTTTACACTGCTCTCATGATTTAAGTAGGTTTTTAAGAAACACTGACAAAATCAGGATGCTGTGCATTTTTACTGATAATTAAGTAGCTGTTAAAGATATCACTAAAGGATACACATTTTTTTTTTTTTTAAAAGATGTGTTCTTTTTAAACAATGTTCGAGAAGAGAAGAGCATTTTGCAAATTCTCTTAAGATAGAAGGTAAATAAATTGTACAAAAGGGCATAACAAAAAAAAAAATAATACAACAAATGAGCAAAAGAAAGAAAGGAAAAAAAATGTATGCAATGCACATTGATAATTAGGCAGTTAGTGGTTCCATGTGTAGAAGCAATCGTTTTTCTCCAAAAAAGTAAATAACAAAAGTAATATTTTATATATACACATACATACCAAAATTAAAGATTTGTAAAACAAACACTTATACGCCTTTGTTAAGGGAGTGACGGTAACAAGTGCAATTAAATCAGAGATCACTAATAAGCACCATATATATGCCTCCTGGTAACAAGCCAGAGAGGACATTCAAATGGTCGATGCTGTAATGGTGTCTATACAATAAATAAAATGAAATGATTCAAAGATTGATAAGACAGCAGTAAATAAGATTTTCTGGGCATGCTGTGTATAGTAGACATTATATTTGTATTTAAACATCAAGATCAGGGAATTCACACAATAAAAAAGTGTGCATCTGTAAATTCATCTCCAACCAAAACACAAAGAATATCCTAGGTTCTTTAGAGTTTAGCTTAAAATCTTATTTTTTGATCAAAGCTCTGGAATATACTCCAGGAAAGTTCCAAGACTAGATCCAATATAAATAATAGTCACTAGACTAGGGTATGTGTAGATTTTATTATTTCTGTAAACTTGTTTTGTATTTTGTCATTTGTTAATTCAATAGAGTAACTATCATTTTAAAGGGACACTATAGTCACCAAAACCACTACAGCTTAATGTAGTGGTTCTGGTATATGTAACCTCTCCCTGCAGACATTTTTAGAGGTGCTACCTAACTTGTTACGTATCACATTGCACATTCTGAATGGATTTATCTATGAGGAGATACTGATTGGCTCAGCACAGCGTTTTGTCACACATGCTCAATAGCCTCCAAATGCTTTATGGGAAAGCATTGGATTGGCTGAGATCATCAAAATCTCAGCCACGGAGGCGGAACCAGCTGCAGAAAGGCAGAAAAAGGTAAGTTAACTCATCTTTTAACTCCAGAGAGGTGGGTGTGGACACCTAAACAGTTATTTTAACACTTTAGTGTTAAGAATACACGTTTGTAAAGGCTAAGTTGGTATCAGACTATGAAGTGTCGCATTCCATCATAAACGTAAATTTTTAGTAAGTGTGGTTTGAATTTGTCTTTGTGGAAACTGCAGCCAAATTCTACCACTGCTGGTCAAACCCAGACATTTCGACCTTTACATTAAAGAGTCAGTCTCGACACCATAACTACATCAATAAGCTTTAGTGGTTATTCCAAGAGTCCTCTTGCAATGTCCCAAAGTAAGTAGTCAGTTGATGGTTTTCCCAATTACTGTTCACCTAGGGGCATCCAGTTAGGCCTCTTTCTTCGGGGTTAACTAAAACAAACTGAAATTAATACCACTGTGGAACAAAAATTTCCAGTTTACATATAGCAAAGAAGAGAGCCGGACCACAGTTCCTAAAGAAAATCGTTTGACTACTTACTCCTGGCCTCATAAGCACTACAACACTCTGTAGAGTTTACAGTACCTAAACTTAAATCTTTAAACATTCATGTCCAATATTAATAAAATGCTGACATTTTACTGTAAAAAAATAAATAAAAATAATGTGCTGCATTTTTTCAGGACATCTGGTTCCATACCACCTAAAATTATAGCCGTTTGGGTAAAAATAAAAATTAGAACACAATGGTATTACATATGTTTCACTCACTCACCCACGCTACTTGGATTTGAAGAACAGGGGCTTGAATATAAAACATTCTATAAGAGGTTGTTATAGCAACACAAGTATAATATGCACAGGGCACAACTGGTTTATATTTTAATTTTGATACAATCTAGAACGGAATACTAATATAGATTCTGATACAAATTTACAAACTGCTAATAAAACAAACAAAACAAATATACATCATAATAGGAAATATATAATCCAAGCACCCTTATCAATGAAGTTCTGTTAGAAAAACAGCTTTTACATCAAATGTGTGAGTTAAGAAGAATAAAAGTGGAGACGAACAATGGACTGCAAAACTTTCACTCTGAGCCTCATCAGAGAGCACTGATTTGAATTTAAGAATTTGTCACCATAAGTAACAAACTGGAGAGGAGTCCAAACTGCCCACAGATTTTTTCAAATTAAAAAAATGACAGTGGTGCGTCACCTGCAAATCTAAAGTAGGACCTTGAGAGCAAGTTCACCTATGATGAGAATCCTTAGTGTGTACTACGCACTGGATACTATGTTGCAGTTTGGTTGAACACTTACATGTATTTATCCCACAATGCAAAATTTTAAATCTGTCAAGTTTTTTTTCTTCTTCTTCAAATTTTGATCATTTTTTAAATTAAACTCACTAGAATTACCAGCCTCGGGCAAAAAACACCTCCCTTGCTCTTACTGAGGCAGCTGAGGAGGTTCTTATGCTTCTGTCAGCTCCACAGAGCCAGCATAAAATCGCAGGCGCACTGCTCGAACAGGTGTGCCTTCCGCTATTCTCAGTGAACTGCACCATAGCTCACTGGGAAGCACTGCAAAGCCACAATCACATGCACACAAACACGCATTGCTCCATCACAGAGGCTTCTCAGTGAGAGAGTCTGTGCCAGGTGACAGGGGAAGGCTTTTGCAAATTGCCCTTTTCTCCTATACCTTCAAATAAAACATGCATGTTTTCTTTGGGAGTTCTATCTACTAAATAGTTAAAATTCGATGGAGTTTTCCTTTAATGTAATGATTCTGGTGCAAAATGCCCTGTCCCTGCAGGCCGATAATTCTAAACACAGACTTTTCTAGTAGAAGAAAAAAAAAAAAAAAGCAAAAGAAAAACCATGGCATGATTTTTCTAGAAAACATGGTTTACTGTTTTGTATTGGATAGACAAAGTCAGCATTTGGCCAAATGGATGCATTATTACACACACACACACACGTTATGATACATACACACAGTTACTCACTAAAGTTGGAATACATCTGTTCTTTATCAAATATTATTTGTTACATTGCTGGGACATTCGGACAGCAAAATCTAGACATTGGTCTCAAAACGTATCAGTGCTCAGATTTTGACATACGTCCTCTGAATTAGATTAAAATGTATCTACTATTGCTGCCTTCTGTGAAGCAATCTAAAATATGGGACAAAATTTAGCAAAATCAAATAATCCAAAGAAACACTATCTGAAATTACACAATGTGGATGAATCAGGTTTGCAATCACAAAGTTCCTACTAGAAATGTGCACTCCATTTACTCCAATCTGTCATTAGTATGATTTTAATAACCAACTTCTTGGGAGAAAGGGTTTACTCCATAGAATGGTACATCATACCCTAAGAACTAGAAAATAAAAGTTCAGTTTTCTAAAATGTATATTATAAGATTGCATCTGTATTTGATTTTATTAAGTATTAGAGTTGGTAAATTTTTTCAGATGTGTCAGTTTGGGCCAAATTTGAACCTTGCTGAAAAACCCAGAATAAGTGTACAAGCTTGACTTTGTTCATAAAGGTATGTATACTTACACACATACATATACCCCCCCCCCCCTCCGTACGTCATGGATTGTGTAGGTACAATAACCACTTCTGCCCACTGTAATGGTTTATGATGCCAGGAATCCCCTGGTGCCATCTCAAAATGTTATAACATTTTGGTACGTATGTGCCTCTTGTCCAGTCTCCTTCTGTAATAGCACTAAGGATGTTCCTATTTCTGCATCAGTAATATCAATTCTGTTAGTTTGCATTGAATTTATTTTCTCTACATATATGGACGAAATTGATATATTTGAAGTTTCCCTTCCACAACAGATCACAAATCTGGACCAGAGACGCACATGGAAACCCAGGCAAATGTCAACTTTAGAAAATCAGACTGAAGTGTTTATGGTGCATAGACTGACACTTTAATACACCGCTGGTACATTTTCAATAATCCCTCTTCAAAAAGCATAACGATTGAGAGACTATTATGGTGTGCTAGCTTCCTTTACTGTTGCAGATGCAAGGACCCCTGCCAAGAGCAAACTTGTAATCAATTTCCAAAAGCGCTCCAAAAAAATTCAGAGACACACTTTTATACATTTATTTATTTTTTAACTGGTGCTTTATTAGCAACTTCCTAGTGTTAAAAGTTACAATTAAAATTTGTAACAAGGAGTCTTCTCAGTCAAACCTTTGTGAAAAGTACCTGCGGCCACACTACTGCATAGAATATATGGGTAAATATTTGGCTTTTCTACCCAACTGGCAAAATTGGCGTGGGAGAAAATGTGAGTAAAATCTCCTTACCCATGTTGGGGACCTTAATAGTTAAACACCATAGTGTTCCTTTAATCCTATGTTTAACACCTCATGTGCCCCAAAACTAAATTTAACAGAACTCTAACCCTAAACGCAATAATCATAAAACACCCCCAGTATCCAAATGATCAATTTAACCCCCACTTATCCTAAACAGCCCTTTTACTACAACTTTAACCCCTCTTGAGCACACCCACTGTAATCTAACTCTGTTAACCTGTCTCTAACCTTAAAGGTCACCTGAACAACTTCAGCTTAATGAGGTTGATCAGGTGAGAACTATAGCTCCCTGCAGCCTCTCATGTATACACTGTATTTTCTGAGAAAATACAGTGTTTACATTGAAAGCTAGGAACACCTCCAATTGCAGTCACTCAGAGTGAACCAGAGGGACTTTGGAGTTGATGGAGGCATAATATGCCTCCATACACTCAGATCTGCTGTCAGCAGAGCACAGGGCAGCACTGTGCACAGCATCTTCTCCCTCTGCATGCAGACACTGAACTTTCCTCATAGAGATTCATTGATTCACTTCATCTCTATGAGGAGATGCTGATTGGCCAGGGCTGTGGTTGAATCATGCTGGCTCTGCCCTTGATCTGCCTCTGTCAGTCTCAGCCAATCCTATGGGGAAGCACTGTGATTGGATCAGGCTACCACATGTCAACAGAAGGCTTGTTTTTCTGAGTCTAACAGCATGCAGATTTACAGCTTCTGGCTTGAACACAGTAAGATTTTTACAATATTTATGGAGGCATGAGGGGACCAGGGGGCCTAGATGGTGGTTTTAACACTATAGGGTCAGGAATACATGTTTGTGTTCCTGACCCTATAGTGATCCTTTAACCCAGTCCTTTACCATAACCAAATCTAACATTATCATTACGAGATGCATTCACACAGCTGCATACAATCACAGGTTCAAAACAAAATACACTAGAAGTAGGAATATGCACACATATGCAGTTATCAGATATGTTTTTTTTAGATGGTCTTTGGCTTGCAATGTCCAGTTAATAATTTATTTCATTGTCAGAACAATTACATATGATTGCCTAATGTGAGTTTTCAATAAAACCAGGAAAATAAAAACTACTCTGAACAAGTTCTAGTAAAGGTCAATTTATAATCACTCGCTGGGATTAGGGTTCATGCAGACAAAACATTTGTGACATATGGCAGCTGTAGGAAGAAAGGAGGTTCTACCAGACTAATTAGTTGTTAATAACAAAGCTCAGTGAGATACAATGTATATGCACAGCATTAAACACAGAAACTGATGTGGCTTTAAAGTGACCGACGGTATAAGACATGGGGTATACAACAGAGACATCTCTTTAAATGTAAATAAGCTTGCTTTTTTTAAACAATGGTAAGACTAGAAAATATTTTTTTGAGTATACCACAACCCCACATTTTATATTATATATATTAAAAAAAACTGAGCCACTATTTGACAATTGTGACCATTAGAGTGGTTACAATGAGACATAACAGTGGGAAATCATCGTGCAAAAGAAGGTTATAGTTTTAGAGAAAACAAAATTATACTCGCAACCTTAGAAGTGTAAACCTGTAGATAAAGATTTGTTTGCCACTTTCTCCCCTTTGTAAAAACGTAGACGCCATGTAGTAAACCCGTAGGAGAAGTTCTCAAAGAACTAATTTACCATTTTCATAAGTTTCAGATGAAAGAAGATAGTCTTGGCACTCAAATTACAGTGAGTTTGGTTACATGGGTAGCCTGGCATTACAGGAGTTCTAGGTAAGGTACTATAATAACATTTGCCAGTCCATCTATTAATATTTAAAATCATCATATGCAGCCAAGTGTAACGGTTATCTCATACTTGGTCTCTCAGTCAGTATCCTTTTCAAAGCACTCAGCATCCAGAACTTTCTCTTCACACTTTCCCCTACCTTAATTATCTTTTTTTTTTTTGCCTCGGTCTAATTACTATGGCACATATATACCGCACCAGACTGTGACACTTTTCCCTTCCTGTATACATGTGCTCTGCACTTTTCTTTTCTTTTGCAGGCATCCATTATGGCTCCCTTGTAATTCCATATACCTGAATAAAAGATCACTGCATCTCTATGTGGAAAGTTCCGCATCCCCATGCAGAGCAAGGAGATGCAGGACGTCAGAGCTGCCCCAGGAAGCACCTCTAGTGGCCATCTGAGGAGTGGCCACTATAGATGTTCCTAGGCTGTAATGTAGGCACTGCCTTTTCTATGAAAAGAAAGTGTTTACATAAAAATGCCTGCAGGGACTTCCAATACTCACCAGAACTATAATAAGCTGTAGTTGTTCTGGTGACTTTAGTGTCCCTTTAAGATATATCTGAATGAGCTGCACAAGCAATCAAGAGTTCTCTCTCCCCCTCAGGTCTCCATAAAAATTATTTTTTTTTTAAAAGCATCTTATAAATAGGAGCTTAGTTGCATGAATGGTGCTATATATCCTTGTAATCCTATCTGGAACCACATTGGAAGGAATTATACTATAACATTGTCATAGAAAAATATTTAAAAACAAAAGTGAAAAGTGAAAGTTAAATCACAAATGAAACTAATCTTGTCAAGACATAAGCCCAATACCCAACATAAATGTATTGTCAAGCACCCAACACTAACTAAAATTTACATTTTAAAAAGCTAAATAATTTTCCATGAGAAAGCTTATGACCTATATACACACACACTAAAATTACTGTCTGTTTCTGCAAAATTTTACATAGTACTAAAAATGTTACATTAAGTAGGAAACAATTGGCCACTTTCCAGATAGCCTGTCACCATCTGCCGAATTTCATCCTTTACAATCTTCTACAAGCTTGTCACAGGTCTCCTGTGGTTAAAACTGAATATATTCCTCTTCCAGTAATACCCCCATATGGTTGGGGAAATTTAATCCTATCCTTCAGATGACTTAAGAAGTAAAAAAATAAAAATAAATGTGTATATGTATACACACACTTTTTTTTTTTTTTTTTAACTACTATTACTACTACTACTACTACTACTACTACTACTACTACTAGTAGTAGTAAAAAAGAAAAAAAAGCCAAACAATTAAATAGGAGATCATGTATGTTTCCCCACCTGTCTTGTAAAACACAAAATCAACTAAATAAAAAATTCGAAAAAAAGATTCAGACAGGTTGCTTAGTACAGGCTTTTTTTTTCCCTTCACAAAAAATATTGTACTTTTCAGCCATGCATAATGTCATTACCATACATAAGGGTTGTGTTAAGAATGGTTAAACTGCATAAAGTTTCAAATTGGTGTTTCTCATCATGCCTAAGAAAATCCTTTTATGAAGAGAGATTATACAAGTTCCGGAGATGTCCTTACCGGGAGTTAGTGGCATGTCTTGTTAAAAGGACAATTAGTTTCAAAACGAGACAAGGCTTTACAATGTCCTTTGTGAACCGTGTCAAGTGAAAAAGAGGAGTATCAGGCGCATCTGATATTCCTATGTTCGTGCGGAGATCAGATTAAAATTATTGCCTGCCATTTAACATGTCACGTAAGGTTGTTCAATCCTCAAAGTTGATCATTATCCTACAAACAACATGTTACAAACTATTTGTAAGAGATAACACAGAGATATATTGAATGTAGACTGAAATAGTTTTTCTTCACATGAAAACACCAAAACATCACATGAAACTGTACCATGGGATATAGTCATACATGCAGTAATGACACATGGCCAACACACCTCACTACAATACTATAATCATGCATGGCAGGGCTGGTAAAAATACCAACACACCCACTCCACTCTCTGTGATTTTACACAATCAGAATTTGGTAGCCCAACTAACATGTCTAATACCTGAAAAAAGACAATATCACGGGTAGCAAGCTAGGTACGAACTCAGAAATGGGGAGTTTCAAATGCTTCCATTACTTCTACTGTGGTCATATTATTGTTATGCAAAAGGCAATACATAAAATGTCTACGTATACCCATCATACGTTCAAACTAAATCCAAAAAGAAATACTGGTCACAGACTCCAGGCACCATGACCACTTCAAAATAACAAAGTAGTAATGGTGCTTGGAGTAACCTTTTATGGCGTTTAACATTTCCTCACAACCCAATACGTGCAGCTTGACTGTTGGCTGATCCCAGCTGTCCAATTTAAAACTACACAAAGCAGGTACTCATTTAGCATTCGAATAGAGCTGCTAAGGTTGTTTTATCTGGAACCAAGTTTAAAAAGAAAAGTAAAAAATAAAATAAAAAAAAGTCTATAAATTCTAAACATCTTCTACGAAACTTAAAACTGACAATGCTTTCTTAACCCCTTAAGGACACATGAAATTGTGTCCTTAAGGGGTTAAAAAGGGACAAGCATCACTTGTGTTTGTTTTTTGTTTGCTTGCTGGTTAAAAAAAATAAAATAAAAATAAATTAGAAATTGAATCATTTGAGATTGTCTTTGTAAAGTCCTTGTGAAGAAATCCCTCTTTGTGTTCGGTATTTCTCCCCTTTTTCATTCGGTAGCTGTAACTACCGAACAGAGACCACCTCCCCCAGCTTGTTAACTTTAAAGCATGCCTCAATTGAACGCCACATGGCTGAGAAAACGGCAGCCATCTTTTTCTGTGCGAACAAAGGCAGCGGGACTTCGTCGTCGAGTGTCAAACTAAAATCGGACACTTGACTTCCCAAACACCGGTCCCAACATATGAACGGTGGATCTTTATTTCCCGAACAGCTAGAAGAGCGCTGTTCGGTACTTTTGTTCACTCGTCTGAGGGGAACAATTGCTGCTAAGAGCCAGGGGGAACCATTCATGGAATTATTCTGTTTTTGCATCTTTACGAAATAGACTGTCAAAACTACCCAAACTCATGGAACTGTTTTGGGCAGCAACATCGCGGTTAGCCGGTCACAAAAGACTTCCATACTTTTTGCAAACCCTTGAACCGATCTGGGTGAAATTTGAATATGTTGGTCACCCAGATCGGGGCTATCAGGGGACATATTTGTGGGGATACCATATTCATAAAGGGGTGTTCTAAATATTGGGTAAAACTGTATTTTTTCTGCCTGGAGATAATTAAGTTATTACTTTAGCAGTCTTGATTATCTCCAGGAATAGGGGAGGGAATTGTATGTTTGTGCCGGGAGTGTTTTATGTTTTCCTTGTTAATGATTGGATGTACCATGTCCCTCCCTGTGGGATGTCCCCTTGCACGGGGACTTGCATAAAAGCCAGTGTGTGGTAATTAAACGTCAGTTCTGTTGCACCCTTTTTCTAGTCTCCGGCTGATGTTTGGGTATTCGTATGCTTTACTAAGGGAATCATCTGGTAAAGCTATTGCATTCGTATGGGAATCGTTTATTTTATCTGCCGAAAGGAGAGTTATAATCACTGATGCTTTGGCCGTTCGGAAGGAAACTACCGAATGAATACTAGGTTTCCTTACAGTCCTCTCCAAAGCTTCCAAGTTTATTGTGAATTACATGGACTCAGAACATGCAAACAAACCAAAAAAACCCCCCAAATAATACAACAGATATTGTACATATATTGCAGAAAAGCACGTTTCCAATATATAGTCAGAAAAAAAATAAAAATACACGATAGATCCACCCTTTCGGTACCTTTGCACATATTTGTTATTTAAAGGTAAATTTACGTGATGAATATCAATTTGATATGCTACCAATGTGCTACAAAGTAAGCAGTAGAGAGATTAAAACGAGGCCACAAGCAAACCCAATTAGTTTTAATTTGACAAACAAATTAATGCTGGTTACACTTTAAATGTGTCAAGCAATCCATGAGTCACAGACCAATTATCTCTTCAAGTAGTTTAAACAATACATAATTTTTTTTATATTCCTGAGGCACATTGAGTTCTGTGCTATAATCTGGTTCCTGACCGGGGGCTCAAATCTCAGAAACCGACAAAGAACTATGTAAACACAAAACAAGTGCAATTGATTTAGCTTATTTATTATCATAAAGAGATTAAAATGTGAAGTCCTATGCAGGGGCGTACCTAGAGCATTTGGCACCTGGGGCGGATCCTGTGCTTGACACCCCCTTGCCCCCCCAAAGCCCCGCCCCGAGCGTCAGTTTGGCTCCGCCTCTGATTTTGCTTCGCTCCGCCCCGCCCCACTTTTCCTCTGCCCCTGACTACCATGGGGCACTGTGCGGTCACAGCTCACAGAGCCCCCTCCAGCCAGGGCCGGTGCAAGGATTTTTGCCGCCCTAGGCAAAAGTAAAGTTTGACACCCCCCCATGTGACATCACAATGCCCCACCCATATGATTTGCCATGTTATCTAACGCCAGTGCTGCAGTGCCGCCGTGTTTACATTAAAAGGCCTGCAGGGACAGGCTATAGACACCAGAACCACTACATTAAGCTGCAGTGGTTCTGGGGACTATAGTGTTTCTTTAATGTGAGGTAAATTAGAGATTAGTGCCACGAATAATATACTAGATTGCCTACTTACAACCAGATGAGGATGATGATGGGCTCTAGCTGCAGTCTGGCTCCACTGGTCTGGTGTAGAACAGGCTCTCTGGAGGCAGTTTGTAACTGTGGTCACAAAAATCAATGTTCTGGGATCAACGGGAAGCAGCTCAATTTTTGGGGGGCCCTTTACACAGCTCAAGGTCTGAGTCCCAGGGTCCACCTTCATGTTCCACCAATGAGTTTGTTCACAGGGGGTAGAGTGTGTAGGGGATGTCCTGATATGTGTGTAAGGAATGCATTGTGTGAATCTTTGTTTGTATGTGTAAGGGCTGCAAGGTGTGTTTCTGTGTATGTACGGGATGCATTGAGTGTGTGTAAGGGGTGCATTGAATGTGTGTAATGAATGCATTGTGTGTTTCTGTGTGTGTAAGCAATGCATTGTGTGAAACGGTTGCATTGCTTGTGTATGTAATGCAGTGTGTGTAATGCATTGTGTGTTTTTCTGTGTGATGAATGTCAATCTCTCCCCCCCTTCAATTTCCTTCTCCCCCCTCCCAATTTCTCTCTTTATCCCCCCCCAATTTCCTTCGTTATCCCCCTCTCCAATTTCCTTCTCCCCCTCCCAATTTCTTTTATCCCCCCTCTCCAATTTCCTTCTCCCTCCTCCCAATCTTTATTTATCCTCCCCTCCCAATTTCCTTATCCCCCCCCTCCCCTACCTCTGTTGTAGCATGGCCGAGCTCTGTATGGTCCGTGGGTACAGGGAGCTTTTGTTTCCAGTGTGTACTTCCTGTTAGTCCGGCCGGGTACAGGAGACAGATGCTCCCTGTACCCGCGGACCATAGAGGGCTCGGCCACGCTACAGTGAGGGAGTGACAGGAGGGAGCGCTGATCGCTTCCCTCTTGTCAGCCCCTCTCCTCAGGCTGCGTCCGGGCGGGCAAAGCTGCAGCCGCCTGAGGCTCTCTACAGAGCGCTAAGGCGGCTGCAGCATGAGAAGGGCCGGCGCTCCTGGCGGCGCCCTCTACCAAGGCACCCCCCACCCTGGTGGCACCCATGGCGGACCACCCCTCTGCCCCCCCTTAGTACGCCACTGGTCCTATGCTACTAGACAGGCCTTTAAAAAAATAAAATAAAAAAAATAAATAAAAGTCACACACTACTGCAAGCCATAGCATATGAACCAGGGGTGAGTTTCTACTCTCTAAGGCTACATTTTCACTCTTCAATGGCTAATGAACATTATTAGCCCTGTAGAAATGTCTACGGTTTATTATATCTTTGGTAGTTTTTCTGCAACAAGACTGGCTGTAGAAAAGGAAGAGAACACAGTTTGCCCAGGATATTGTTATAACAGCACATCTTGCCAAGTAAATAATTAGAAACACTGCATACAGCAGCAATGAGATCTCAAAATGACTTACCTACATTAAAAAACAAACAAAAAAACAACAACCCATAAGGTATTTAAGTTATTACCAATTGCAAAACGTAGTATTAGGATCCCAACACACACACACTTCCCTCCATCAAACACATTATTGCTGTATTTGTTTACACATTTATCACTTTTATACACACATGAACCTCTACCTATGGACTACTACTGAAATAGTTAATGGTAACATAGCAATTACGGATTTAGTTAAGTCTAAGATCATGCTCTTCATTATTTGAAATTATTTACAATTTGCACTACATTATACTCAAACATGCAGGGATACTGCAGTTAAAAAAAATGACAATTACTAGAGGAACAGTTGGTACATAAAGAACAGCAGCAGCTAATAAAACAGGGGAGACAACAAGCGGGACAGGAGACTGCAAGGCTAATAATGTTGGTCAACCCTGCTGACATCACTCTATGACCGCTTTGAATTCGCACTGGCAAGGAGCACATTTATGGTTTTTCAGTTACACCTATATTAAAAGCAGCTCCTGCCTTACGTTTACAAATGTGAATGCAGCATTCACAAGAACAAAGATTTCCAAACAATAAAAAGTAGATACAACTGTAAGTGGAGAATTCAGAATCCAAACCAGTGAAATGTACAAAACCAAAACAAAAAGCATTGTCGCAATGTTGCTCTTTATACATAACCCACTATTTATTCAAGATCTTATTTGTCGTAACTACCAGCGTGAAGCCACATGTCTCACCTGCTTTCCATCCAGTGTGCATAATCTCTTCACAATGCCTGAATCCAACTTTATAGCGTCCGTAATATCTGTCAAGACCTGTTCAAAGGAATGGGCTGTTTTTTTATTTAGAAGGATCCTCACTGCCTTTCGTGGCTTCACTCCACTCCGTATAACAGTCACTAGTTTGGGCTTGATGAAATCTTTGCCTTCCTTCATCTCATTCTTCAAAGTGGTTAAAGACGAAAGAGACCGAGCAGAACCAGTCCTTACATTCACAGACCAGCTTGGACTAGAATTTCTGTTGTAGTCCACTTTGCGAAAAGGTTCATTCGAGGCACACACATAGCTTTCACCTGAAATCAATGAGAAAACGTTTGTGAATACAAACCTGTGTTTGAGTTTACAATTTGTTATTTCATATTTGTCTTTAAGAAGTAATAAGACAGTGGTTACACGTCACATTTACAACAAATACAGGACAATTTCACTATAGACTTAAATCAACAAGTATTTAAAGCTAAAATAAGCACACTAACGATTTAACAAAAATATGAAATTTAGAAGGATTAAAAATTTTTTAACTGCAATTTACCAATCTTGAGGCATGATATGTCATAACAAACTTCTTAATGCTTACATATTCCAATTTAAAAAAAAAATAATAATGTAGGTCTTTCCAGGGAACAGGTGAGTTTAATTAAGTGTCCTTTCAAAGCCACTATAATATTGGTCATTAAAACAGGAAGGTTCAAGTTGTAAGTTAATTAGGTTGTGTTTTTAAAACATTATACTATTTATTTTTAAGATTTTCTAGTTTCTCCATTTGTAAACAGTCATGTTATCCAATAAAATAAAACTAGAATTTGAGCTAAATAGTTATAATGGCCCTCTAAAGTCAGTGCAGTGTGGCTATACAATAAAAATAATATATGTGGCATTGGAAATGTGCATGAAAATTTCCAATGCATGAAATTTTTTTATTTTTTTAACATGCAACTTAAAAAGGAATAATCTTAGTACAGCTAAGGCTGGAATTGTGTATCAATATATATATATATATATATATATTTTTTTTTTTCTATGGTAGGAGTGGTTATGGTTATATAGTGCATTAAAATAATTCTTGAGGTTTTCATTTTATGTTAAATTTTGTAGTGGTTTATTCCACTAAAATGATGTACAATTTATGACTTTGCTGACTGATTCTGTCACTAAAAGGGTATTAATTACACGTGACACACACACACACACACACACACACACCACCTCCCCCCCCCCAAAAAAAATAAAATAAAAAAATTTAAAAAAAAAAGTGGAAACTCTAATTGATTAACAGCAAGCAAATCATACTAAAAATGTTGTTTTCAACAATCAGGCAAATTTACTTCACACACCAAAATGCACGTATCCCACATAGTTTAAATGTTTTGTTTCTGTGAAAAATGGTATATACAATGATCTATTTTTCCCTCGCTACGTAACCGGTATATTTAAAAAAAATAAAACAAATTTTTTTTAATCCCTTCTCTTCTATGCAGTAGAGAACAAAAATCAGGAGTAAAAGGTATGGATGGCTACATCCAATATACCACTTTGCAGAACTGTATTTGTCCACTGCGTGCTCCCCTAATAGAGAGAACAGAGCTCTGTAACCAGGTTAGTGAGCCAGTAACTACAGGTGGCTGGGTATATGTACTACTCCTCACATTCTCCCGACTCTATTTACGTCTAGCTTGATACACTGTATTCGACCAAATACTGTGAGCAGCTAAGGGAGAGTAGGTAGTTGGAAGATTCAGTTTATGAGTGACATTCTTCTTAAAAGGTTAACCGTTACTTCTCGGAAATTACACATTAGGATATTTCATTTAAAAACAAAGAAGGTATACAACAATGATTGACAGGGAGCCAATATGCAATTGCCCGGTTTCAGGAGAGAAAGAGGAATAGGTTTGGATTGCTACATTTACAATTGGTCTTTCCAGCCAAAGTAGATATTTGTTTATTATATTGGATATACATTATAAAAAAATCCTGGTAATGGTTTCCCTTTAACATTTTTAAGAGAAAGGTAAAATTTTCTACTACCCACATAAGAAATATAAGTCTACTATGAATCTTACATCAGAAAGTAAATAAATCAGACGACAGGTGATAATGCTATTCTAGGGAAATTCATCATGATGAACAGAAACAGCTGACAACGTGAGGGGAACTAGGAAATTAGTATGAATCAGAAACAGCTAAATTAGGTTTATTGTTACACTTCCAACAGCCATTTCCTACCAGGTCTGGCTACTCAAGTCAAGGAAAGACAGAATGTGGCTGCCTGTGGAGATAAAGTGTAGAAGTGAATATGTCAATACCCTGTCAAGCCACATAGAATGTATTTAATAACTCAAAGATGACAGTTTAGATAGGGGATCGAGAACGCTCCAGTCGACCAATCAAGCACTCAGACAGGGCAAGCAAGGGTTTGGTTCGGTCCACAAGAATGGATATGATGCAGAGCTGGACTGTACAAACACTGCTTCAGTATAAAGCCTGATTGGAGATTCAGCATGAGTGCATGTATAAATTTATATCAGGGCATACAAAAAAGTAAATAAGAAGTCATTTTTAGAGAGGCTGTGAGAGTAGGCACTAGCCCGTCCACCTTTCATACAAAGGCATACACCCAGTTCTTATGCAGTGTACGATTTCCAAACTTTTAGAAAATCAGAGAACTGCATAAAGCAGTCATGATCTCCAGTATTCATCTTAAATGCCATCGACTTGAAGTAATGTTATGGAACTTATTGCAAAGTGTGCATATTCCCCCAGGGATCACTAGTAGAGAATGTTTGCAGCCCACAGTTATAGTTTAAAAAGGAGAAGACATATGTGTAAGCTGTAAAGCAGCATGGGGTGCCATGGCAACAGGAGTGCCAGGAGGACACAGAGTTCACACACTTGTGTCCAGCTCTGCCTTCGCTTGTAGCAGGGGCAGACTGAGCAGTTGGGTACTCAGTCATGGACCCAAAGTGGGGAGAGAACTGATGCCTTGCCCAGTGAGCCCCCGGGTGCAGGGACCCTCCAAAACAGCCTGTCCCCACTAACATCAAGTTAGCCACTGCTGCCAATGGAGTTTGCCATCTTTGGTCACCTGGGCATGTGCACTGCTAACCAAAGGAGATGAAGAGGGTTAGCATGCAGTCACAGTGGTGTAAAGGCATACACTGTGCTGTGTAGCATGCAGACACAGTGATGTAGCAAAGGGGATTCAGAGGATTGTTGGGGTGTCACAGGACCAAATGGGCCTGCCAACATCCAATGGCATTTGGGATGTTACCTAGGCAGGTGCCTGGAAACTGCAGTGTCCATAGTGGGGAAGCAGGAAGAAGTCCCTGCTTACCCACCATTAGACACCTGGTAATGTAATTCTGGCTGCTATTTTCCTCGTCCTCCCCACCTCCACACCCATCATGGTATACCGTAAACTGTGCATGTTTGTATGTCCAAGTATGTGATAGTGTGTATGACTGCATGCAGTTATATGGAAATTCTCATTAGACGCCGGATTCATCATGGAATGGGAAAATTGCCAACAACATAAAAGCACAATAGGAGTGTTTTTATTTTATTTTTTTTAAACTTGCCTCCCCTGCACATTATACACCTCATCAAATGCTGCAATAGTGTTTGCTGGCAACGAGGAACTGTCACTTCGCTGAAAACGTTCATTTTGACTATTTCGTCTTTCAATTGTAAATTCACTTTTAATTCCTAGGAATTCTCACTTTTTTTTTTTTTTTTTACGGTGGGAGGTATTGGATGAGAGAGTGTGGCCAGGGAGGGACACTGAACATTTTTCCCACACAGAGCATCTGAAGGCTTAAAGAGACACTATAGGCACCCAGACCACTACAGCTCATGTACTGCCCCAGGTCCCTTAACCCCTTTTTATTGCAGTTTTTAAGAAAATATACCTCTAGTGAAAGCCACTAGAGGGACTTCTGGGCCGTTCGGCAACGTTTGATCAATTTTTGTTTTCCTGGCACTAGAGTTCCCCTTTAAGATCGGTTATTATTCCCAATAGCAGTTTTATTGCGTCGCAAAACATGTGGACATTAACAAGTATTTGTAGACCTCTGATGTGTGGTATATCCAAGTATAGGATTTGAAAAGGTTTGTATGAAGATGCAACTGAGAAATAATTGTGTGACCTAAAATTAAGAGTGTTAATTTAAAGATTGGCATGTGCTACGCAAAATAGTAAGGCAAGATGGCTCAATTATAACTAAAAAAAACCCCAGCAAATAAATATGTGCAAATTCTTTGCATGGATTTGTTTAAACTCGTCTAACTCCTGGAGGTCTCTTTAATTGCCTGTGAGGTTTAGTGTATCCTCTCTGCATAAAACAAGAGTATTCCACAGGCTTCCCCAGTATTGATGTTTAGATTAGTGAGTGGCCTTTCAATGGAATATCCAATACAATTCTTTAGAAACCCAATGAATTTCTCATCTATGTGCTGAATTATGTAAAGTGCATTGTCATGCTTCTGTTTAACATATTTGTTTTCTATCAGAATGTAACTGTGTAATTTATTTTCTTCTAAATGCTTCTTTTTTTTTGAAAGCCCAAGGTAACAAGTGACTAAGTTACAGACTTTGTTCAAGCCAATGATTTGCTTCCTTCACCCCCCATTAAAAGAAAAAACAAAAACAAAACCAGACAAACACAGGGTGCAAGAGAATACTGAGAACGGACAACAGCTTGAAGGCTACTTCTCTTATTCTCTTTTTGGTGAAATACATTTACTTAGTCTCTCCCTGAGATAAAAGGGTAAATCGGAAGTGGACCCCGTGCTCACTGTGCCTAGAGGGGTGACAGTTACACCTCGATGACAAGGCCAAAAAGCCTCCTTGCAATAAACAGCCTTTTTTTGAATATATGTTTTAAAGAAAAATCCCCGCCTCTCTGTGAAGTGAAACGGTCCAATCATAGCTGACTGGATCACCCAACGGGCTTCCGTGATGATGAATGGGGGAGGAGCACTGGGAAGTTCAACCTGTGCAGGATTTCAGGTACGTTTTAAAAACCCTTTTCAACGTTTAAGTTAAAAGTTCTCTCTGCAGCTTGATCCTCCTTGCCTGATGGGAGAATATCAGAGGCATTGATGGAGGGAATACCGCTATCGGCTGTGTGGTGCCAGCATGCTGTGTTTGCTAGCTTCCAACATCAATTTTGTACAGAATTGGCAGTAGCCAGCCTGGAATTTCTTACAGCTCATGTTAATTTCTGTATTTGCAGCGTTCAAAGCAAAAAGCTGTATGTATAGAGTCCAGGTACCATGACCACTTCAAATAAATTAAAGTAGTTATGGCGCTTGAAATAACCATTTAAGAGGTTTTACATTTCCTAGCAACCCTTTGTGCGAAGCTTGACTGTTGGCTGACCCCAGTTGTCAAATTTAAAACTACACAAAGCAGGTACTTATTTAGCATTCTAACACAGCTGCCAGAAGAGATACCCATAATACAGAAAACCTTTAGTAGCCTGTACATCTACATGACAATAACCTTGAATACTTAAAAGGTAAAAAATATCATATAAAGCCATATTTTGATAAGTCTATAAAAGAGGTGCTTTAACAAAGTGAAATGGAAAGCCTCATTGAAGCATTAACAAAATGTGGCTGTTTTACAATGCTGAGATACACACAAACAGAAAATTTTTGTATTGCTATAAATAAGTCCTGCACATCAAGCAGCTGAATTAAAATGTGTATTATATGTATTTTCACTCAGGGTATGACAATACCCTCCATCACCATTTACAGGGGACACTGGAATATGTCACACTGTGTATAAAGCATTTACAATGATTGAATGGGCCATCTGCACTACAACCACTGTATTTAATCCATTACACCGAATGGTTATTAATGCAGCTGAAGCAATGCCATAATAACAGTGCAGAATAAAGTAGGGTACCATTCCACACCATCCATCCCTGCCCATGGCACACACAGCACTGCCACCACCCATGTGCCAGGTTCAATGTAATGGCCATTATAACCATGATGGTGGGTGGGTGGCTGTGTGAGTAGGTGGACAGCCCCCCAGTGTAAAGCCAGCACAGCCCCGGTACACCTGCGGCTCATTGAGTGCCAGTATTACCTTCCTGTAGCTCCTCCAGGCTGCTGATCTTCCTGCCGCCATCCAGGGTGTAGATGCAGCGCACCCCTTGGGGCAGGCTGACATTGTCGGAAAGGGATCGGGTGAGTTCCATGAGCAGAGCGTCGAACGATCGGAATCTCTCCGAGGACACGGCGTACGGCAGCCCCTTGAAGTATCGGTCCCCGTTGCGGTAGAAGCGGACCTTCTTGGCTTTGCGCTCCGAGCTGAGCGCCTGCAGGGTGCGGGTGCGGTAGTAGCTGCAGTGAGCGCTGTGTGCGGGGCTGGGGATCAGACCATTGTTATTATTGCCGCCCCGGTGCATGGAGCCCGAGCTGCTCCCCGGACCGGTCCGCCTGGACTGCCGGGGCTTCCTGCTCCTCTCCTCGAAGTGCTCCAGCTCGATGCTCCGGGAGCTCGCCATTGTGGTCTCTAGCCAGCCCAGAGCTAATCAATAGCAGCCGCAATCAGCAATGTATGAGAGCTAGTAATGGATGATAATAATGGGAGCAGTCAGATCCAGGAAACCTGCAGCATCTTCATCCACTGACACACACTGCCAGCTATGCTGGGGGAAGGAGTAAAGGGGGGGATCCAATGAAGGAGCTGATGGGGGATCCTGAGAAGGAGCTGATGGGGGGATTCAGGGAAGGATGGGGGGAGATCTCCTCAGGCTGTCAGTGTCACTCCCCCTGGAGTCCTGGCTGGGAGCAGCATGCCATCTGGGTTGAGGAGCTTGCAATCTGTTTCATGGTGAGTGCAGGGAGTCCTGGGCCAATGCAGCAAGGCATTCAGACAATACTGGGGCATGCAGCATAGCTCACCGTGGGGCAGCTCTACTATGGAGACTGTGCCAAGGGGGGCTCAGCTCAATACCCTACTATAGGCAGCAGTGCCCCTTTTCATGCAACAGGATAAATTGCTGGGTTTTCTTTTAAATTTCCCATTCAGTGCAGGCACAGCACACCCAGCCAGCTGCTTGCATCCCAGTGATAATTAGAAAAAAAAAATGTATAGGTCCTCCTCCTACTTTGACGCTTCCTCACAGCAGATAGTACTGACTACTAGAGCAGTAGCAAGCACTCCCCTTTCACACCCCCAGATGATTGGTCCATTTTAGGCAGTGTAGGAGAACCCACAGAAGGCCAAGCCTCGCCCTCTGACATCACTAGCCCCTTTTGCAAAAAAGATGCATCTTTGCTGCAGTCAAAGTACTGTTGTAGTCCAATGAACAGGTCGGTTTTAATCAAGTACACATGAAGCTTTTGTAGTATTTGTTACGCTGCACATTATATATATATATATATATTAAAAGGCCAGTGTTTTATTGACAGTTCTATGGCTATAAAAAAATCAACAGTGTTAGCATATAGATATAGGAAAATAAAGCATCGAGATAATAATGCTGAAAATGTCATCTTGCCAGCAACTGTTGAATTAACAATCAGCTACTGGTCTATAGCTTTGTTTCCATTGTCAGATCCAAATATTTTGCTTGTTTTGCTTTTGTGGTTATTGTTTTGTTGATTACATCATTGCATATCAGGGGGAAACCCAGTTTCCCTTTTTATCTCCTGCTTCCAACACATAACCAAGAAAGAAGGGTTTATTTACTAACCCAGGAACTGAACAAATATCCTAAACATATCTAAGCATGATAAGGTAAAACTTGCCATTTTTATTCTGTAAGGGCATATTGCCTATCACGAGCTACAGCGCATTACCCTTTAAATATTGTCAATTTCACATTTTCTGCAGTGAGATTTGGAGGGTTACCTGTTTTCCAGAAGCACTACTGAATTTAGTACTGTTATGAAGAATTACTTAAACCATTATTTTAATCCTATATAGATATATATCAGGGCAGTGGTGTACACATAACCCATGGGGCCCCGGTGCAAAAATTGATCCGTGGGCCCCCCACCCGTGCTTACTCTGCGCGGGCCGGGGCCGCAACACATGGCGGCAAGCACCTGGTTGCAGGGATTGCAGGGCTGCGACCTCTGCGACCGCGATATGTACGCCAGTGCATGCAGATGCATACACACTTAAAGGACCACTACAGACACCCAGATCACATCATCTCAATGAAGTGGTCTGGGTGCCAGGTCCCTCTAATTTTAACCCTGCAGCTGAAAACATAGCAGTTTCAGAGAAACTGCTATGTTTCACTGAGGGTTAATCCAACCTCTAGTGGCTGTCTCATTGACAGCCGCTAGAGGAGCTTCCGCGATTCTAAGACACTGAACGTCCATAGGAAAGCATTGAGTAATGCTTTCCTATGGGCGGTTTGAATGCGCGCGCGGCTCCAAGGGAGTCCGGCGATGGAGAAAGGTAAGTGCTGAAGACACACACACTCTCACGAACAGACGCATACACACTAGCTAACAGACACACACATTTACTGACAGAGACACACTCAGTGACAGACATACATACACACTCACAAAACATACACTCTCACTGACAAACACACACTCTCTAACAGACATCAAACAGACTCACTAACAGACACACACAGTAACACACTCACTGACACTCACTAGCAGACACACACTCAATAACACACTCACAAGCAGACACACACACTAACACACACACTAACACTAACGCGCACACACATGTTTTTTTTTTTAAATTTAATCCCCCCAGCCTCCTTACCTTTTGGAGTGCTGACGGGGTTCCCTGGGGTCCAGTGGTGTCACCCAGCTGGCAGGCGCGCGAGGGAGCTGAACAGGAAGCAGGAGAGTGCTCCCTCGCACGCCTGCCAGCCTGCGAACACATGGGATGGGCGGCTGCATTGTAACAAAGCTGCGTGATACAAAAAGTGAATACAAATACAAAAAGATAAGTCCTGCACTCACTCCCATCACTCCTGGGCGGCAGCCCCAATATATAGTTAAAAACCAAACAAAAAAAGTTACCTGCGCTCTCTCCATAATCCCTATGTATATTTACATAGGGATTAAGGAGAGAGCGCAGGTAACTCCTGCCGCCCAGGAGTGATGGAAGTGAGCGCAGTACTTATCTTTTTGTATTTGTATTCACTTTTTGTATCACACAGCTTTGTTACAATGCAGCCGCCCATCCCATGTGTTCCCTATTAAGGGTTAATAAGTATATAGGGGTGTATATAAAAAATACCCCTCTCTGTCTCAGTGGAGATATCTTTGACAGAAGCTCAAGGAAGCAAGGTGAAGGGTCAGTGTAGGACCCATTTAGGGGGGTCTGCCGTGATGTTGGCAGGCGGGCATTCCCTCCAATGGCCATTGGAGTAACTAAATGACCTCCATTTGTCTAAATATACATAGGGATTAAGGTAACTTTTTTTGTTTGGTTTCCACATACACACTCACGCTTCAATAGACTTGCTCGCAGACACTTTGACAGGCTCCACTCACTCACTCTAACAGGCTCACACACGCTCACACACTCACTCTCTTACAGGCTCACACACACAGACTCTCTGACATGCTCACTCACACACACTCTTACGCTGACAACAGGCTCCCATGCACACACTCTGACAGACTCGAACACACAAACTCTGACAGGCACTCACACACACACACACACACACACTCTTGACAGGGTCACGCACACACATACACACACTCTGACAGGCACACACACACTCTGACAAGCTCACACACACTTACATTTTTGTTTTAATTGAAACCCACTCAGTTTGCCTACCTTTGGAAAAGCTGAGTGGACTTTCCCAGAGCTCCTCCTTGCTATCTCGCGCTCTGTAATGATGTGACAGAGAAACCCAACATTATGTAATGAAGAACCACTTACCTGTGATGTGAATAGTAATGGAAAGACTTGGGGACAGCAATTGCTGGGAGACCACTTAGGGCACAACTTGAAATACCTTAGAACTTGGAGGAGTAATACCGTGTACATTGTAATAGCAGAATCTGCCAGACACGGGAGCCCTACGAGGGCTAAGGAAATAGTTGTAAACATGTAAGTGACAACCAATATATTCCTTGCAAACAGTTGAGGGGTAACACAAGCGACATAGACTAAATCAGGTGACATGAATATGAAAATACCAGCATATGATGTCAAACTTAAATTAATATCATTAAGGCATATAGCAAAATTTTAATAATGCAGAAACTCTGGAAAGTAAGTGAATTGTGAACCTGTTACATGTATAAACCCCTGTTGCCTGAAAATAATGGGATAGCCCAGAGACAAATGAATGTAGTGATGAACGTAGATAAGTGACTAATATAGCGGGGGCCAAGTTGACAAACCAACTTATATAGGGGAAATGATAGAGTAGAAAGGGTTGAGAACCGGAAAACTATCAATACTGAAGAAAACCAAAAAATTTGCATAGATAACTAGTATCAGTATCAACAAGAATATACGATGAAAATTATCTACAAGGACCATAACGGTGGACAATTCCAGCTAACATGTGTTAACTCTCTGTAACCTTGTCCTTTGGCCTCACACAGTTGTCTATTTCAGCAACTCATACAGCAGGAAACACTCTTGACCTCATCTTCACCAATCTCTGTACCACCTCTAATCTATCCACTGTTCCATTTCCTTTGTCTGAACACCATCTGCTAACATTTGACATCAGCATACCCGTACCCCACCCTCAACTCTCCAATCTTGCAGAAACCTCAACTGCCTTGATCTCCAGCATTTCTCCACCAAACTCCAAACTTGTAATACTTATTTTGTAATATTTCTTTAATTGGAACTCAACTGCAGCATTTCTTGGTTGCAACAACAATAAGGTTCACCTCCTTTTATATTGGTATGAAACTATGGTCACTGTACCTTTAAATATCCATGTAGGTAAAATTAGGCTTTGTAGCAATCCCTTATGAGTAAGAGGAATAATTAGACAAAGTGACACTTTAGTGAGTTTTAGATACTGTGTAATATAAATAATAGTAATTGACTTGTTTGGTAAAAGTATTACTTAACTTAAAGGCAGTTCTGGCACTGGAAGGGTTAATTCACCCAATGAAGGAGAAATTAGAAGTCCGTTTCAACAAGCTGAGAACTAGGAGTGGAGAGTGGGGAAGTCCGTTTTAACAAGCCGAGGTCTGGGAGTGGAGAAGGTAGAATTCAGAGTTACAAGCCGAGGTCTAGGAGTGGAGAAGGTAGAAATCCGTTTACAAGCCGAGGTCGAGAAGTGGAGAAGGTAGAAATCCGTTTACTAGCCGAGGTATAGAAGTGGAGCAGGTAGGATCAGAAGTAGAGCAGCTGATCTTCATGCAGCACCTGTGCGAATAATCCAGCCCTTTGAATCTGGCGCGGTCCTCCTAAGTATCGTGGAGGGACCGCGTCAGAGAAAGGGGCGGGGCTGAGCGCCGTGAACCCGGAAGTGGGTTCCGGCGATAAATTACATGCCATGCTATACCTGACAGTACCCCCTTCCCATGGGGCATCCTCTGGGTGCACTATTTCGGTTTGGAGGGATAGCGTTTGTGAAAGGCAGTAACTAACCTCCTAGCATGTACATTAGATGAATCTTCCCAAGTGTCTTCATCAACTCCATAACCTTTCCATCTGATAAGGTATTGTAAGGAGCCACGGTGGACACGAGAATCCAAAATTTTGTGAATTTCATATTCTTCTTCACCTTGGACAATGATAGGTTCAGGAGTTGTTACTATTTCCCTATAAAAAGGATCAGGGATGTGTGGTTTAAGTAAGGAGACATGGAATACTGGATGAAGTTTAAAACTTGGAGGAAGTTTTAGTTTAACAACGTTATCATTAATGATAGTAATTACTTGAAAGGGACCAAGAAAAAGAGAGCTCAATTTCTTTGAAGGACGGCTTGTGGTAATATTCCTTGAAGAGAGCCAGACAAGATCCCCTACCTTGTAAGGAGGGGGAATTCTTCTATTATTGTCAAAAAACTTTTTCTGGTTATTTTGGGCGAGTTGAAGATTCTCCCGTAATTTGAAAAATAGAGAAGACATAAATTCATTTTTTGATGTAACAGTAGGATTGGATGAAGTAATGGTTTGGATGGGGAATGAAGACGGATGAAAACCATAGTTGGAGAAGAAAGGAGTCATTTTCGTACTAGAATGAATGGTATTATTGTAAGAAAATTCGGCCATAGGTAACCATGTGGTCCAGTCATCTTGGAGGTATGAACAATAACATCGAAGATATTGTTCCAAACATTGGTTAACCCTTTCTGTTTGCCCATTAGTTTGGGGATGATAAGCGGAAGAGAGTTTGCGTTGAATTTGAAGGGAGAGACACATCTCTTTCCAGAATTTGGAGGTAAATTGTGTCCCCCTATCAGAAATAATTTCTTCAGGAAGACCATGAAGTTTCACAATATTGTCAATAAAGACCTTAGACAATTCTACAGAGGAGGGTAATTTTTTTAAAGAAATGAAATGGGACATTTTTGTGAAGCGATCCACAACGACAAGAATAGTGGTGAAATGTTGAGAAGGTGGAAGATCAACGATAAAATCCATAGAAATGGATTGCCAAGGTTTTTCTGGAATAGGTAAGTTAAGTAGTAATCCAAAAGGTTGATTATGTTCTGGTTTAGACCTTTGACAGATAGGACATGTTTTGACATATAATGCAATGGTTCTATCCTGGCGAGGCCACCAATAATATCGTGAAGTTAGTTCAAGTGTTTTCTTTATTCCAGGATGTCCAGCTAGGGGGGAATCATGAACCATCTTAAGTAATTTATTCCTAAGAATGGGAGGAATATAAATTCTATTTTTAAAATAAAATAGACCATCCTTTTTGTTAGTATAGGTGTTTTGGGAAGTTCAAGATCCTTCTGATTCAAATTCTTTATGTCATCATGAAGAGAAGAGAGGATTCCTATTATTTTGGTAGAAGGATAATCATCAGTAGTAGTTTTAGAAGGAATTCGAGAAAGAGCGTCAGCCTTTTTATTTCTATTTCCAGGTCTGTATATTAATTGGAAGTTAAATCGGTTAAAAAATAGGTTCCATCTAACTTGTCTAGCTGTAAGGGTTTTGTTAGTATAGAGATATTCAAGATTTTTATGGTCAGTATAAACTATTATAGGTTGTTTTGTATCTTCCAGAAGATGACGCCAATTTTCGAAGGCAGCTTTAACACTTAATAATTCTTTTTCACCAATAGGATAATTTTTTTCAGCAGAGCTCAAGGATCTTGAAAAAAAGGCAACTGGATGAAGTGGATCTTGTGGAGTCTTTTGTTGAGAAAGAACTGCTCCGATGGCTGCATCTGATGCATCAACTTCAAGAACATATAGGAATGTTGGATTAGGTAGTTGTAGAATAGGTGCAGTTGTAAATCTTTTTTTTAATTCGTCGAAGGCTGTTTGAGCATCTTTATTCCAATTAAAAGGACGTTTACTACTGTTGAGGAGGTTAAGAGGATGTGATACATCCGAATAGTTTCTAATAAATTTTCTATAGAAGTTTGCAAATCCAAGAAAGCGTTGTAATTCTTTTGTAGTAGTAGGAGCAGGCCAATCAATAATACATTTGATTTTGGAATTATCCATCTTCAAAGAATGAGGTGAAATAATGTATCCTAGAAAAGAGAATTCAGTAACCTCAAAAAGGCATTTTTCTGGTTTAGCGTATAATTTATGAGTTCTCAGTCTAGATAGAACCCATCTAACATGTTTCCTATGTTCATCCAAATTGTTAGAATATATTAAGATATCATCTAAGTAGATAATAACACATACATCCAGAAGATCTCTAAAGATATCATTGATAAAATGTTGAAACGTTGCAGGGGCATTACAGAGCCCGAAAGGCATCACTAGATATTCGTAGAGACCATATCTTGTCCGGAAGGCGGTTTTCCATTCATCATCCTGTTTTATTCTAATGAGGTTATATGCGCCTCGAAGGTCGAGTTTAGTGAATATAGTTGCAGTTCTTAACCTTTCAATTAATTCATTTATTAGTGGAAGAGGATAACGATTTTTAATAGTTATTTTATTTAAGGCTCTGTAATCTATAATAGGACGGATGGTTTGGTCTTTATTCTTCACAAAGAAAATACTAGAAGCAGCAGGAGAGGTCGAGGGTCTGATGAACCCTTTGCGTAAATTTTCATTAAGATATTCTTTTAAAATTTCTAACTCCTTTTCAGAGAGTGGATAAATATGACCATAAGGAATAGGAGCTCCGGGTATGAGATCTATTGGGCAATCATATACCCGATGAGGAGGAAGTGTTTCCGCTTCTTTTTACAAAAGACATCTGCAAAATCGGAGTAGAATGGAGGTATAACTGGTTCTACAGTAGTTTGGAGAATAGGAATGTGTTGTAAGCACGTTTTTTTACAGAAATCAGAAGCAAAGGAGATGGAGAAGGGAGACCACTTAATTAAAGGATCATGGTTTTTTAACCAATTAATTCCTAGAATGACGGGATAAAGTGGAGATTTAATAATATCAAATGTAATGAATTCGAAATGTACGTTGTTGGTAATCATTCTTAGAGGGATTGTTTCATCTTTGATGGGTCCTGAGGATATAAATGAACCGTCAATAACTCTGATTGGAATAAAATTGGTTTTTTGAACACAAGGAATTTTATTTTTTGAAACAAAAGAAAAATCAAGAAAAGTTCCATTAGCACCAGAATCAATGATGGCCTCAGTCACGATTCTTTTTGTATCCCACTGTAATATGAGAGATATAGAAAAATAAGTAGATGCTTTTCTTTTTTGAAAAACGTTCAATATAGAGGTAGATGAATGAAGCTTACCACCTTTTGAATGTTTCAGTAGAGGACATTCGGAAATTAGATGTTCATTCGAAGCACAATACATACATAAGTTTAGTTGTCTCCTTCTTATTCTTTCTTCAGAAGTAAGAGGACTTTTTATTATACCTACTTCCATAGGTTCAGTTTGTGGAGGAATTTTTTCAGGTAGTTTTAGAGTAGTGAAAGGTTTTCTCCAGGTAGAATTAGTAAGAACCCTTTCAGCTTTTCTTTCTCTTAGACGTCTATCAATACTGATAGACAGTTGAATCAATGCATTTAAGGTAGGAGGAAGTTCTGTACGAGAGAGTTCATCTTTCACAGCTTCAGATAATCCGAGACGGAATTGATTGCGTAAAGTAATGTCATTCCATTGGGTTTCTGTAGCCCATCTTTTGAATTCTGCAATATAATCTTCAACAGGTCTATTCTTTTGGTGTAATGTTCTGATGGTTAAATCAGCAGTAGTTTGTTTAAAAGGATCTTCATATAATAAAGACATAGCTTCAAAGAACTCATCCAATGAATCCAATATGGGATCATCATTTTCCAAAAAGGAATGGGCCCATGCCATAGGTTCACCTCTTAAAAAAGAGATCACTGAACAGACTTTGGATCTTTCGGTGGGATAAGATCTAGGTTTTAAAGCAATTAGTAGTTTGCAAGAATTCAAAAACTCTCTGTACTTTGTTCTATCTCCATGAAATTTTTCTGGATTACAGACAGCAGGATCACCAGCCGATTGAAGAGCGGCATGAGGAAGATGACCTTGAATGTCTCTAACATAGGTTAATATTCTCTCATTTGTAATTTGCAGTTCCTGTAACCCTTGAGCAATCGTATCCACTCTATTGGTTAGGGCAGAAACTTGAGAGTTAATATCTGCTGGTTCCATTGAAGGGGCTGGATTATTCTGTAATACTTATTTTGTAATATTTCTTTAATTGGAACTCAACTGCAGCATTTCTTGGTTGCAACAACAATAAGGTTCACCTCCTTTTATATTGGTATGAAACTATGGTCACTGTACCTTTAAATATCCATGTAGGTAAAATTAGGCTTTGTAGCAATCCCTTATGAGTAAGAGGAATAATTAGACAAAGTGACACTTTAGTGAGTTTTAGATACTGTGTAATATAAATAATAGTAATTGACTTGTTTGGTAAAAGTATTACTTAACTTAAAGGCAGTTCTGGCACTGGAAGGGTTAATTCACCCAATGAAGGAGAAATTAGAAGTCCGTTTCAACAAGCTGAGAACTAGGAGTGGAGAGTGGGGAAGTCCGTTTTAACAAGCCGAGGTCTGGGAGTGGAGAAGGTAGAATTCAGAGTTACAAGCCGAGGTCGAGAAGTGGAGAAGGTAGAAATCCGTTTACTAGCCGAGGTATAGAAGTGGAGCAGGTAGAAATCCGTTTACTAGCCGAGGTATAGAAGTGGAGCAGGTAGGATCAGAAGTAGAGCAGCTGATCTTCATGCAGCACCTGTGCGAATAATCCAGCCCTTTGAATCTGGCGCGGTCCTCCTAAGTATCGTGGAGGGACCGCGTCAGAGAAAGGGGCGGGGCTGAGCGCCGTGAACCCGGAAGTGGGTTCCGGCGATAAATTACATGCCATGCTATACCTGACAAAACTCTCCTTTTACCCACCCAAATCTAACTTTCCCTAACTCTGCAACCTCACTCTACAACTCCACTCTCTCCTCTCAACTCAACATCATGGCACCTCCTACAATTAAACACAGCAAGCTCCCCCAATTACAACCCTGGCACACCAAGCTGACCCGTTACCTCCAAAAATGTTCTAGAACTGCTGAATGCTGCTGGAGAAAGTCTAACTTTGCATCTGACTTCCTCCACTATAAATTTATGCTGCGCTCCTACAGCCTTGCTCTTTCCGCTGCAAAAGTAAATTAGTTTAACACCCTCATAAGTACACTGTCCCATCAACCAAAACACCTATTTCACAATTTTGATGCTCTTCTTCGCCCTTTTACTACCCCTCCTTCTATCACCTTGTCCGCCACAAACTTTGCATCTCACTTCACTGAGAAGATCTCTACAATCAGAGATGAGATCACTAATTTCTCTCCTTCCCCTACCAATACATCACCCAACCCCACTCCCTCCACCATTCTACACTCATTCGCACCTGCTACAGCAGAAGAGGATTCCCGCCCAACCACCTGTTCCCTCAATTCTATTCTCTCATATCTCATCCGCACTTTGTCTCCCTCTCTTGCTCTTCCTCTCACTAAAATTTTCAATCTCTCCCTTTCCTCTGGCACATTTCCCTCACCCTTCAAACATGCAACTGTAATCCCGATTCTGAAAAAGCCCAGCCTTGACCCCAACTCCCCATCCAGCTAGCACCCAATCTCGCTACTGCCATTTGCCTCCAAGATCCTCGAGAGAGTTGTGTACACCAGACTGACTGACTTTCTCGAATCCAACTCTCTGCTTGACCCCCTTCAGTCTGGATTCCGCCCTAGTCATTCTGTCGAAACGGCTGTGGCCAAAGTATCCAACAATTTAATTGCTGCTAAAGCTCGTGGCCATTACTCTATCCTAATTCTCCTTGATCTTTCTGCTGCCTTTGACACTGTTGATCATCGACAGCTTCTTCGCATTGTCTGTAATTTTGGTCTACGGGATACTACTGTCTCCTGGTGCTCCTCCTAACTCTCCCAGCGCTCTTTCAGTGTTTCTTTCTTTAACTCTGCCTCTTCCCCACAACCACTCTCTGTCAGCATCTCCCAAGGTTCTGTCCTTGGTCCCCTACTGTTCTCCATCTATACTGCCTCCCTTGGTAAACTCATCAGCTCCTTTGGCTTCCGTTATCATTTCTATGCAGATGACATGCAAATCTACCTGTCCTCTCCTGATCACTCTCCACCCATCTTGACTCGTGTCTCTGACTGCCTCTTTCCAATTTCCAACTGGATGGCTGCTCACTTCCTTAAACTCAACCTGTCCAAAACAGAACTTCTGGTCTTCCCTCCCTCAAGTGTTACTACACCCGTGTCTGTCTCAATCCAAGTCAACGGCGCTGCCATCACCTCTACTTCACAGGCTTGCTGCCTGGGTGTTCTTTTCGACTCCAACTTCTCCTTCACCCCTCATGTCCAATCAATCGCCAAATCCTATCACTTCCATCTCAAAAACATAGCGCGCATCCGCCACTATTTAACCCCGGATGCGGCTATTGTGCTGGTCCATGCTGTTGTTCTCTCTCGCCTTGACTACTGCAATACCCTTCTCAGTGGCCTTACATGTTCCCAGATTGCACCGCTGCAATCTTTAATGAATGCGGCGGTGAGGCTCATTTTCCTGTCGGCTCACATCTCCCACGCCTCCCCGCTCTGTCAATTCCTGCTTTGGCTTCCAGTTAGATATAGGGCTCAATCTAAAACTCTGGTGCTTGCTTACAAGTCTCTACATAATGCTGCTCCAACCTACCTCCCTAATACACAAGTATGTCCCATCGAGGCCCCTACGCTCTGCCAAAGACCTACGTATATCCTCTGTCCGTACTCCCACCTTTAATGCTCGCCTCCAAGATTTCTCCAGGGCTGCACCTCTTCTGTGGAACTCCCTTCCCTTCTCCGTAAGACTTTCACCCAGTTTCCACTTATTAAAAAAATCATTGAAAACTCACGTATTCAACAAAGCATATCAATTACATAGAAACATAGAATGTGACGGCGGATAAGAACCATTTGGCCCATCTAGTCTGCCCAATTTTCTAAATACTTTCATTAGTCCCTGGCCTTATATTCTAGTTAGGATAACCTTATGCCTATCCCACGCATGCTTAAACTCCTTTACTGTGTTAACCTCTACCACTTCAGCTGGAAGGCTATTCCATGCATCCACTACCCTCTCAGTAAAGTAATACTTCCTGATATTATTTTAAAACTTTTGTCCCTCTTATTTAAGACTATGTTTTCTTGTTGTGGTAGTTTTTCTTCTTTTAAATATAGTCTCCTCCTTTACTGTGTTGATTCCCTTTATGTATTTAAATGTTTCTATCATATCCCCCCGTCTCGTCTTTCCTCCAAGCTATACATGTTAAGATCCTTTAACCTTTCCTGGTAAGTTTTATCCCGCAATCCATGAACCAGTTTAGTAGCCCTTCTCTGAACCCTCTCTAAGGTATCAATATCCTTCTGAAGATACGGTCTCCAGTACTGTGTACAATACTCCAAGTGAGGTCTCACCAGTGTTCTGTACAATGGCATGAGCACTTCCCTCTTTCTACTGCTAATACCTCTCCCTATACAACCAAGCATTCTGCTAGCATTTCCTGCTGCTCTATTACATTGTCTGCCTACCTTTAAGTCATCAGAAATAATCACCCCTAAATCCCTTTCCTCATATGTTGAGGTTAGGACTCTATCAAATATTCTGTACTCTGTCCTTGGGTTTTTACGTCCAAGATGCATTATCTTGCACTTATCCACATTAAATGTCAGTTGCCACAATTCTGACCATTTTTCTAGTTTACCTAAATCATTTGTCATTTGGCTTATCCCTCCTGGAACATCAACCCTGTTACATATCTTAGTATCATCAGCAAAAAGACCTACCTTACCATCAAGACCTTCTGCAATATCACTAATAAAAATATTAAAGAGAATGGGTCAAGTACAGATCCCTGAGGTACCCCACTGGTGACAAGTCCAAGCTTCGAATATATTCCATTAACTACAACCCTCTGTTGCCTGTCACTCAGCCACTGCCTTACCCATTCAACAATATTGGAATCCAAACTTAAAGATTGCAGTTTATTGATAAGCCTTCTATGTGCAACAGTGTCAAAGCCTTACTGAAATCTAGGTAAGCAATGTCTACTGCACCACCCTGATCTATAATTTTAGTTACCCAATCAAAAAATCAATAAGATTAGTTTGGCATGATCTCCCTGAAGTAAACCCATGTTGTCTCTGATCTTGAAATCCATGTGTTTTAGATGTTCATCAATCCTATCCTTTAACATGGTTTCCATCACTTTCCCCACTACTGAAGTAAGGCTTACTGGCCTATAGTTGCCCGACTCCTCCCTATTACCTTTCTTGTAAATGGGCACAACATTCGCTAACTTCCAATCTTCTGGGACTACTCCTGTTAACAATGATTGGTTAAATAAATCTGTTAATGGTTTTGCTAGTACCCCACTAAGCTCTTTTAATAGCTTTGGGTGTATTTCATCAGGTCCCATTGACTTATTGGTCTTTACTTTTGGCAGCTGAAATAGAACCTCTTCCTCTGTAAATTCACGTGTAATAAATGACTCATTTATTCTTTTTCTCAACTGAGGTCCCTTTCCTTCATTTTCATCTGTAAATACAAAACAAAAATATTCATTGAGGCAGTCAGCTAGACCTTTATCCTCTTCTACATACCTTCCTTCTTTTGTTTTTAATCTAACTAATCCTTGTTTTACTTTTCTTTTCTCATTTATGTATCTAAAAAATGTTTTATCCCCTTTTTTACTGACTGTGCTATTTTCTCTTCTGTGTGTGATTTGGAAGCTCTTATAACTTGCTTAGCCTCTTTCTGTCTAATCTTATAGATCATTTTGTCTCCCTCACTCTGGGTTTTTTTATAATTCCTAAATGCTAACTTTTTGTTTTTAACTATTTTGGCCACATCTGCGGAGTACCACAGTGGTTTCTTAAATTTTTTGCTTTTACTGACAAGCCTAATGCAATTTTCTGTTGCCTTCAATAGTGCAACTTTTAAATAATCCCATTTCTCTTGGACTCCATTTAAATTGCTCCAGTCTGATAATGACTCCTCTACCCATATTCTAATTTTAGAAAAGTCTGTTTTTCTAAAGTCTAAAACTTTTGTTTTTGTGTGGTGTGACTCAGTCACTGTTCTTATATTAAACCACACTGACTGATGATCACTGGATCCTAAACTTTCACCTACAGGAATATCTGATACCAAATCTCCATTTGTTAACACTAAATCTAGTATGGCCTCTTTACGAGTTGGCTCCTCAACAACTTGTTTTAGAAACAATCCCAGTAGAGAGTTTAGAATATGTGTGCTCCTGGCACAAGTAGCTAATTTTGTTTTCCAATTTACAGCAGGAAGATTAAAGTTACCCATGATGATAACTTCCCCCTTCATTGTCATTTTAGCTATTTCCTCAACTAGTAGAGTATCTAACTCTTCAATTTGTCCTGGGGGCCTATAAATCACACCTACACGAATTACTGTGTGATTACCAAATTCTAACGTAGCCCAAACGGACTCTATGTTTGCCTCACTAACTTTTATTAGGCTAGATTTTATGCTATCCTTCACATACAAGGCCACCCCTCCCCTTTCTTGCCTTCCCTATCTTTCCTATATAAAGAGTACCCTGGTATTGCTATGTCCCAGTCATTTTTCTCATTGTACCATGTCTCAGTAACAGCGACTAAATCTACACTATCAGTTGCCATTATTGCCACAAGTTCATGGATCTTATTCCCTAAACTGCGAGCATTTGTAGACATGACTCTAAGCTAATCATTTTTTAACACGCTTGCTACAGGCACCTTCTGTCCTTGTTTTGGGGGACAATTGGATTGATGTTTTATCACCCTTTTGCCCCCCCCCCTCCTAGTTTAAATACATCCTAGCAAAACCTCTGAACTGCTCACTGAGAACATTTGTTCCCTTTTGAGAAAGATGCAAACCATCTTTTTGTACAGCTTATCTCCATTCCAAACAGAGCTACCATGAGAAATAAAGCCAAATCCTTGCTCCCGACACCATTCACCAAGCCACAAATTAAAGTCCCTAATACGCATCCGCCTGTCGCTCTGAGTGTTATGCACAGGCAGAACTTCAGAGAATGACAGTGTGGAAGCAACCTGCCGTATATCATTGGCAAAAACACTAAAAACTTCCTTAACCTCTGAAACCTCATTGCAAGCCAAGTCATTTGTCCCTAGATGGACAAGTACATCCAATTCCCTTCCTGCTTTGCTTGCTTAACAATATTACAGATACGTCTCCTGTCTCTGTGAGCAGTAGCTCCGGGAAGACACCTCACAAGACCACCATTGTCCATCTCCACACCTCTTATAATGGAATCCCCAACAACAACTGCTTTCTATTAGGCCTCACCATAGTCTCCAAGCCAGTCTCCACAACACCACTAGTCTCAGTGCCTCTCTCCACAACACAACTAGCCTCAGTGCCTCTCTCCACAACACCACTAGCCTCAGTGCCTCTCTCCACAATACCACTAGCCTCAGTGCCTCTCTCCACAATACCACTAGTCTCAGTGCCTCTCTCCACAACACCACTAGCCTCAATGCCTCTCTCCACAACACCATTACACTCTGAAAGTGCAGAAAATGAATTATGAAGAGCAACAGACTGTGCAAAATGCCTTTTATCCACAACTCTAAGTCTACCAGATCCTACAGTAATCCATCTGCCTTTCCTAGTTTGTCTCTGCGGCAGTGGCTTTGCAGCAGTTCCAGTCTGAGTTTGTTCACCAGATAATTTACAAATCTTAGACTTCAAAAATACAATCTCCTGCCGCAAGATAAAGAACTGTCTACAGATTAGACAACAAGCAAACCTCCAAAAAGTGGAACGTGAAACAAATGCATAGCAATTGTTACACTGAACTAAGTCTGCCATTCCAATTAGGAGAATAATTTAAATCTAACAAATCTTAACTTTGTATTTATCCTCCTGAATACCTCAGATTACCTCCAGTTTATCTCCAGAATATCTCCAACTACACACTTAGAAGCAACACTCTCCAGAATATCTCCAACTACACACTTAGAAGCAACACTCTCCAGAATATCTCCAACTACACACTTAGAAGCAACACTTAGATGAAGCAACCAAGCTATATTAGCCAAGCTAATGACAACAACCCTTATATAACTCCTAAAATCCCCACCCACTAGGAATGTTTAACGTGTGGGTAGGCCTCTGCTTATTTGCAAACAATAGCTAATTTAAACAGCACTCAATAGCAAGAAGCTAACTAATCAAATGCCTTATAATTACCAACAGGAATTCAAACCTTGTGCAATCAGTAACCTTTTCCTACAGATGAATCTTACCTGTAACAGTAGAAAAGAAAGCTCTTAGCACAACTCTTAGACAGTTGAAGCTTCTGTAAAACTCTCCAGAATATCTCCAACTAGACACTTAGAAACAGCACTTAGAAGTAGCACCAAGCTATATGAATTAATGATGAAACCTTTTTAAACGCTGTGTCAAACTTGGTACAGAGCAATGCTGAAATTATTGGCAGCAGTTCTTTAAGGCTGGTTGTAATTATTGTTAGGAATAGAGTCGGTGGTGTAATGAATCGTAGGCGTCTCCGGTCAACACCCTATAGCTGTATCATTGCCACCAAAAAGAGATGGCTGTATGATTTAAACAATGACAATAATAACCTGTGTCTGGGGGCTAGCATATGTGCCCTTGTGTCCCAGGATAATCCTTTAGACTCTCTGTTGTTGGAGAGAGCCCGGGAAATACATAAAGCTTTAGGTATCCCCGATGATCGTTTAGTTAGTTTCAGTGACATCCCATCTTTTGAACAACATTTAGGCATTACAATTGAAGTACTGTACCACAATCATGGTTCGTGGCACTATTTTCATTCAGACAAGCCCTGTAAAGATAAAGTTGTGTTTATATACCATGAGGACAACCATTATTATGGCATTAAAACAATTAATTGGGGAATCATACTTCTGTGTTTACTGTCACACTCTGTTCTCTCACAAAAATAATCATTCCTGCAGGTATTTTTGTAAGGCCTGTCACAGACAGAACTGTGTAGAAGTGAAAGGGGAAATCCCTAGATGTTCCAGTTGTCGCACCTTTTGTCGTTGCACAAAGAGCTCTCCGTATCTGGAGAGATAGAGTGCAGGCAGAAATCTTATTGTGATTCCTGCGGCCGTTACACAGTAATGTCTGATCGTGAGTGTAAAGGTTTCCAATGTCAGGTTTGCTATGTCACTGTAGTCACGCTTGATGGGCATGTTTGTTATATTAGAAGATACACCCCAGAAGACCCTACTAACAAATACATTTTTTATGACTTTGAATGCATGCAGGAGATCGGTATACATATCCCCAATTATATCTATGCTGCAGAATTAGAAGGGGATAAGTGTTGGGAGTTTCAGGGAGCATCGTGCCTAGAGGAGTTTGTGATAACATTTATAAAAAAGACATTTAGTAGTTACACATTCATAGCTGATAATGCAGGCAGGTATGATTCTTACTTTGTGGTGAATCAACTTAAGGAGAAAATTGCCATCATGTTGTTGGCTCAAGGCGGTAAATTACTTTGTGTGACTGTCGCTAATCTAGGTATCAGATTTATTGATTCCTTAAATTTTCTCCCCATGAAACTAAGTAAATTGCCAAAGACCCTGGGGTTCGTAGGCCGTAAAGGATATTTTCCACACTTTTTTAACACCTCTCAGAATCAGTCTTATGTTGGCTCTATGCCTTCGGTAGACTATTATGGTTATGACCAAATGATGTGTGATGATAAAAAGTCATTTATGACCTGGTATCAAGAGTTCAAAAATGAACTTAAAAAATACTGTATAGATGATGTTAAAATCTTGAAACAGGCCTGTGCCTGTTACAGAGAGAGTGTGATGGAAATGACCAAGAAGGTCCCTTCGGGTCCTGAAACGATCATAGATGATATTGATCCTTTTCAACTCACTACATTAGCGTCTGTGTGCATGGCCATGTACAGATTTAAGTTTTTACAGAAAAACACCATTGCAATTTTACCCTCTGACAACTACCATACAAATCAGAAACGTTTCTCAACAAAGTCTAGTGGTTAATGTATGTTGCGCACAAAGAGGGGATCACCATTCAGCATGCTCTACAGGGCGGTGAAAGGGTGGTTGGGAACTATTATTTGGATGGGAATGCTCTGATTGATTGATGGAAAGCCTTCAGCTTTCGAATTCCAGGGTTGTTTCTACCACGGTTGCCCTGTTTGTTATAATGAAAAGGCTTTTAACACAGTTACAAAGACTACCTATGCTCAATTACACCACAAAACCAATGTTAAAATACATTTTCTAAAAATGCGGGGATATGTGGTCCGTGAAATGTGGGAACACGATTGGTCAAACCTGTTAGAAACTGACAAGGATCTACAGGCTTTTCTTATCGATAAAGATTTTCCACAGCCGCTGGAACCTCGTGATGCGCTTTACAGGGGCCGCACGAACGCAATCAAATTGTACCACAAAGCGGCCCCAGGTGAGAGCATACACTATTATGATTTTACCAGTCAGAAAAAAGAAAGGAAGTCAGCGCCACTATAAACCACATAAATTAAAGGAGCACAGAATAGGCAGACTAGAATGCAATATATATGATAGATAATAAGAAAATAGAAGTCCAGAATAAATAGTCTGACTGGTAGATGAATCAGACAACGAGGTATTTCTTTGTAGAGGTGAATACAGTCTTTTGTAGTGGGGGATTCTTCAGAGTGGTGTAGATGCGTCTTTGTACATCATATGAAATGAGAAAATAACAACTGATGGTATAGTATGTCCCGAAGGGGGTAGAAACAATAAAAGAGTATATGGTCCTACTCACGTTTTCAAGAGCTATGGACTTAGCTCTAGTGTTGATAACGTACAGTGGTATAATCCCCACTTATGGGATACGTGAGGTCTTAGTATTCTTTCTTGATTAGGGAACCATATGTGGAAATAAAAGGAACAACAATGGTGCTCAAAGTATAAAATGCCAGAGGTGAGAAGATAAAAAACCAAGTGGTTACTCACATTTAGTTGAACAGACTAACTGTTCAATGAATACAGCTTGAGTGGTATAATCCCCACCTAGGATTCTTGGGAGTAATATCCTCACTGGAAAGTAAAAACACTTCTGGTGCCGGATAAAAGGATGGTAGTAGTAAAAAAGTAAAATAATAATAGTAATAAAAAGTAAGATGGCTAACTCACAGTAAGAAAGTGGCCAAAATACCTTTTATTTAAAACAATATAGTTTAAAAAACCACAACGCGTTTCGCCCTTAGGCTTTATCAAGTGGAGATTCTTCTGTTCTATACCCTTACGTCAACAAGACAAAATTATATCCCACGGGTCACCCGGTAATCATTTTCAGTCTTTCGAACACTATTTTGGTCTTGCTAAAGTAAAAGTGTACCCGACCCGAGGTTTATATTTTCCTGTTCTACCAGTTAAAATGAATGGTAAACTTATGTTTCCATTATGTCGTACATGCATGGCCATTAACCAAAACACACACTGCGAACATAATGAGGAGAAACGATCTTTGACAGGTACTTGGTGCACTATTGAAATACAGAACGCCCTGATTAAGGGCTACAGGTTGGGTAAAATCTTTGAGATTTGGCATTTTCCTAACTCTTCCAACACATTATTTGAAAAGTATATAAAGGTGCACCTTAGGGATAAATAGGAGGCCTCAGGTTACCCTGAATGGTGTACGACTGATGAAAAAATACGCCAATACATTGATGCTTATTACTCTAAAGAGGGTATTTGTTAAGACCAGAGAAAATAGAAGTAAACCCTGCAAAAAGATAGATTGCTAAATTATTTCTTAATTCTTTATGGGGCAAATTTGGGCAAAAACCTAATTTGCAAACCACAAGCCTTTTATATGATCCTGACAAGCTTTTTGGTTATATATTTTTACCTGAATATGAGGTGTCTTCTTTGTCATTCATAAATGATGAAACAGCCATGCTCAACTGGAAGCACACCCAGGGTTGTCACAGTCCATCTCGCAATACCAATATTTTTATTGCATGTTTTACCACCGCCTATGCACGACTTGAACTGTATAATGTTTTAGACCGTCTTAATGAGAGATGTCTCTACCACGACACTAACTCTGTTATTTTTGTTAGTACAGAGGGTGACTGGGATCCACCTCTAGGGGACTACCTAGGTGAACTGACTAGTGAAATACCCTGTGACACACACATTACAGAGTTTGTATCTGCAGGTCCCAAGACATATGGTTACAAACTATCGACGAAAAAAACTTTTCTAAAGGTGAAAGGCATAACGCTTCATGCCAGTAATGCAGAGTTGATTAACTTTGACAGTTTAAAAGACCTGGTGTTGGACTACCGCTTGCACTCAGACCCTGATGAACAGAAAAGAATAGTGGTACGACAGACCTCCATTGTCAGAAATAAACTCCTTTGGCAGATAGAGACGCGACCGCTACAGAAAACACAAAAGTGTGTATATACAAAAAGATATTTGGTCGACGACTTTACCACTCTCCCATTTGGTTACTAATCATTCACCATGGACACTCGTTTACAACATCCTTTTTCATGCATATTGGCAGGCCCTTCTAATTCAGGGAAAAGTTATTTTGTCAAACAGGTTTTACAGAATGCTACCACATTAATGTCGCACACTCCTGATAACATTGTTTGGTTTTATGCCTGCTGGCAAGTGCTTTATGATGAATTATTACTCACAACCCCAAATATTCATTTTATAGAGGGTTTACCCACAACATTTAATGATGATAATTTGTTTCCCCCTCAGAGTAAATTTGACTATTGTTTATGACTTAATGGAGGCTGCTAGTGAGAGTTCAGAAATTGAGAAGGCATTCACCAAGTATGTGCATCACAGAAATCTGAGTATTATGTATCTGGTGCAGAATGTGTTCTATCAAGGTAAAAAAAAGTCGTACTATAGCTTTAAACACTAAATATATGGTACTTTTTAGGAACTTTTTAGATAAACTGCAAATCACTACTCTGGCCCGCCAAATGTACCCCGGTAAATCACAATTTTTTCTAGACGCTTTTGAAGATGCAACACGCAAATCTTATGGTTATCTACTTGTAGATTTAAGATCTACAACCCTCGAAGAGTACCGCTTAAGAATTGGTCTCTTCCCACCCGACCGACCCTCGGCATATATTTATAACAAATAAAAGTCGATAGTATACCATTAACAGGTCATTCCATGCCGAGTTTCAGAAGCTGTAAGGATGTCTATGTGTATACGTCGCAATTGGTTGGCTTTACAAAGTCTAATAAATGCATCGCCCTCACAGAAAAAGGATATTTTATGCTCAGCGTCTCATGATTTAGTCACTGCTATATGTGAAATAGCTCTTAATACCCTTAAAGGTAAGATACCTTTATCACAACACCAAGTAGAAACACTAAAAAAATGTCTTTTAGTAAGAAGGAGCAGTTGGTTAAACAGTCTGGAGGATTTATTGGCTCTCTGTTGGGGTTTGCTATCCCTCTGCTGACTGATCTTTTGACTAACCGGTAATGGCACACGTTGAGAAACAGTATTTAGTGTCTAAACAAGAGTTAGACCTAATACAGCGAACCACTCAGAGCTCTGAGACCGCTCATAAATCTGTCACTCAGAACCTAGATAATGAGATTATGTCCATTCTTCAAAATAGAAGTGTATCGGATGATGAGAAGATAAAGAGGTATACCACTATATTGCAGAAATACTTGGTACATGCTAAACAGAGTGAAAGCGAAAAGATGGGATTGACTCTTTTCTTACCACCCAGAGAATCCTCCATACCAAAACCCTCTGAACCACATCCTCATGCTACTGAAGCCTCTGATGTTTCAGACGCTGTATTTCGTGAAGTCATTAATAATGTAAATGTCCGCTATAAAAAAAATGCTGAATTGTTGTTGAGTAGAATGTCTCAATTTAAGCACATTACAGCTTGGAATGATAAGGGTGAATTTGTTTATAAAAACACTGTTGTACCGGGATCAAATATACTCGATTTAGTACGTAGTGTTACCCAGAGTTACAATGTTACGGTACGTAAATTACCTCTGGGCTGGGATACTTTTCTTCAGGCTATGGCTGACCTGAACATACTGTCTACAGGGAGTGCAGAATTATTAGGCAAATGAGTATTTTGACCACATCATCATCTTCTTTATGCATGTTGTCTTACTCCAAGCTGTATAGGCTCGAAAGCCTACTACCAATTAAGCATATTAGGTGATGTTCATCTCTGTAATGAGAAGGGGTGTGGTCTAATGACATCAACACCCTATATCACGTGTGCATAATTATTAGGCAACTTCCTTTCCTTTGGCAAAATGGTTCAAAAGAAGGACTTGACAGGCTCAGAAAAGTCAAAAATAGTGAGATATCTTGCAGAGGGATGCAGCACTCTTAAAATTGCAAAGCTTCTGAAGCGTGATCATCGAACAATCAAGCGTTTCATTCAAAATAGTCAACAGGGTCGCAAGAAGCGTGTGGAAAAACCAAGGCGCAAAATAACTGCCCATGAACTGAGAAAAGTCAAGCGTGCAGCTGCCACGATGCCACTTGCCACCAGTTTGGCCATATTTCAGAGCTGCAACATCACTGGAGTGCCCAAAAGCACAAGGTGTGCAATACTCAGAGACATGGCCAAGGTAAGAAAGGCCGAAAGACGACCACCACTGAACAAGACACACAAGCTGAAACGTCAAGACTGGGCCAAGAAATATCTCAAGACTGATTTTTCTAAGGTTTTATGGACTGATGAAATGAGAGTCTTGATGGGCCAGATGGATGGGCCAGATGGATGGGCCTGTGGCTGGATTGGTAAAGGGCAGAGAGCTCCAGTCCGACTCAGACGCCAGCAAGGTGGAGGTGGAGTACTGGTTTGGGCTGGTATCATCAAAGATGAGCTTGTGGGCCTTTTCGGGTTGAGGATGGAGTCAAGCTCAACTCCCAGTCCTACTGCCAGTTCCTGGAAGACACCTTCTTCAAGCAGTGGTACAGGAAGAAGTCTGCATCCTTCAAGAAAAACATGATTTTCATGCAGGACAATGCTCCATCACACGCGTCCAAGTACTCCACAGCGTGGCTGGCAAGAAAGGGTATAAAAGAAGAAAATCTAATGACATGGCCTCCTTGTTCACCTGATCTGAAACCCATTGAGAACCTGTGGTCCATCATCAAATGTGAGATTTACAAGGAGGGAAAACAGTACACCTCTCTGAACAGTGTCTGGGAGGCTGTGGTTGCTGCTGCACGCAGTGTTGATGGTGAACAGATCAAAACACTGACAGAATCCATGGATGGCAGGCTTTTGAGTGTCCTTGCAAAGAAAGGTGGCTATATTGATAAATTGAAGATAAAGAGGTATACCACTATATTGCAGAAATACTTGGTACATGCTAAACAGAGTGAAAGCGAAAAGATGGGATTGACTCTTTTCTTACCACCCGGAGAATCCTCCATACCAAAACCCTCTGAACCACATCCTCATGCTACTGAAGCCTCTGATGTTTCAGACGCTGTATTTCGTGAAGTCATTAATAATGTAAATGTCCGCTATAAAAAAAATGCTGAATTGTTGTTGAGTAGAATGTCTCAATTTAAGCACATTACAGCTTGGAATGATAAGCGTGAATTTGTTTATAAAAACGCAGTGTTGATGGTGAACAGATCAAAACACTGACAGAATCCATGGATGGCAGGCTTTTGAGTGTCCTTGCAAAGAAAGGTGGCTATATTGGTCACTGATTTGTTTTTGTTTTGTTTTTGAATGTCAGAAATGTATATTTGTGAATGTTGAGATGTTATATTGGTTTCACTGGTAATAATAAATAATTGAAATGGGTATATATTTGTTTTTTGTTAAGTTGCCTAATAATTATGCACAGTAATAGCCACCTGCACACACAGATATCCCCCTAACATAGCTAAAACTAAAAACAAACTAAAAACTACTTCCAAAAATATTCAGCTTTGATATTAATGAGTTTTTTGGGTTCATTGAGAACATGGTTGTTGTTCAATAATAAAATTAATCCTCAAAAATACAAATTGCCTAATAATTCTGCACTCCCTGTACAGTTATGGGCAACATATCAAATAGAGACTATTTGGAACAATTGAGATTGCAGAGCCTTCCATGTGAGACTCGGGACATAACACCCCATTTTCAAAAAAGACAATCGTTACCAAATATTTATTCTAGCACCCCGGGGTTAACTACATCTCATGGCTATTTGCTACCTAAGAAGTGCCCACGTATACTAAAGCAGTCTGCTGATTGGTTGAATTTGTGATGTTTATTCATTGCTTTTCTGTCTAAAACATTTGATGATTATTGCTTTTCCTTCATATATTGTATAAGAGCTTTTGCCTATGAATATTGTATTGTTGCTTTTCCTGTGAATATTGTATTGGCTTTTTTTTTGTCTAATAAATATCGTTATATGAGTTACTTTGGCATTTATTTATTTCTCAGATGTATATAAACTTGTCCTCTGGGTTTGTTCTCTACTTTCAAAACTGGCCCCAGACACATCTTCCAAAAACATGTCCAGACTTATCCTCTTTATTCAGTAATATCCCTCCTCTAAATGAAATTCAAAATAAATAAATAAATTAAACATCCAACTGTAGGATGTAGTACCTCATACAACCACCTGGTGGCACACTCTATGAACATTGTAAAGGGTTGTGTCTATAACACGCCGTTGGCGTGGTTTCAATAAATCGACAGGGGCGGGCCATACTGTGCATTGGGTGTGGTTTAATAAAAAAGGGGCGGACACCCATCAACATGCAATGGGTGGGGTCATATTACGCAAGGGGCGTGTTTTCATGAAAGGGGCTGGGCAACCATCACCGCACGGGGGGGGGGGGGCAGAGACATATTGCACAACAGGCGTGGTTTCAGACAAGGGCGTGGTTTCATAAAAGGGGGCGGGCACCTGTCATATTGCGCAACGGACGTGGTTTCATAATAAAGGGGTGTGTTTCATAAAAAAGGGCGGGGCACCTGTCAAAAGTTAGTTTAATGACTTGTACCTCTACTCACTACTTGTGCGTATTAAACTTTACCATCACATGACATAATTATGTATATGTTTTATTCTTGTTCGGCTTGGACAATATGAATATAGGTAAAACTATCATTCATCTATTCTCATAAAAAGCTCTTTATTTGGTAAGCAGTAATAAAGTGGCCACGCTCGGCCACTCAGATTTTATTGGTATTACGTTTATGATATATAATTTATAATTTATTATATATAAGTATCATCCTATTTAGCCCCATGTCAAATAGATGACTATAGCTTTGTTATAAATTCATCGCAATTCTTTCAGACTCTCCATTTGGTAAGCTATGGCCTACATTCGGCCGCATAACTTATTTCCATTTGTCTGTGTTCTACCGCTTTGGAACATGCACTGCCATTTGACGTATTTGATGGGAGGAGTCCAGGAGGCAGGAATCAGCCAAGACTAAGTACCAAAGGGAAAACCAAATTTGTAGTCTAGGTAATCAAGGAGTCAATTCAGGTGGCACAGGTTCAGAGACAATCAACAGGTATGGGTCAGATACCAGATAAATCATAAGGCAGGATAGGCACACTGAAGTTGTAAGCACAGTAGAACTGAGCAATGAGGTAGAGGTAGACTGCGATTAAATAGGGGAGAGGTATCCACCTCTCATATTCTATTGGTTAGAAGGTGATTGGTCCTCTAAACTACTTTAGCTGTACTGTACTTTTAAGAGCACGCCTAGTAGAGAATCACACGTGGCTTCAGTTGGAACCCTCCGCGAGTCGAGGTGTGTAGTGGAGAGCCGCGGCACTGCCTCCACGTGTTGCAGGACCGTATGTTGGAGGTACATGAAGCTGTGCAATCCGGAGGCCTCGGTGTGCACCGAGAGGAGACCGTTGCAGCCGCGGACAGAGACGCAGCAGGGGAGTCACAGGTAAGTGCGGCCGTGAGAGTTCCCGCCTTCTACGATGTCACCTTTGGATAAGGGTGCTGGATGATTCGGATGTGCAGAGTGAAATATTCTGACAAGATGAGGGGCGTGTATATTTTTTGCAGTTTCCCAGGATCTCTCTTCAGGACCATAGCCCTTCCAATGGATGAAGTATTCCAAAGTTCCTCTTCATCTCCGTGAATCCATGATTTCTTCTACTTCATATACAGTCTCTCCGTCTATCATGACAGGATCAGGTGGTGGTATGTCTCGAGTAGGAAAAGTTTCTCTTTGATCAATGAAACGTGGAAAGAAGAATGAATATGGTTGTCAGGATTCTATCCTGACAAACAAGACTTTGTTCAGTTTTTTTCTGTTCCTTTAAAACCAAGTTACTGCACTGATTATGTTTGACCACTAGTGGCCTCCCTTGCCTCTAGTTCTGAAAACTTATCTTATAATCATCACCTGCCTGTACTAATTGAGCAACCTATAAAAGACTACACCCAACTCACCACCAGGCCTTTACATTGAAGTTCATGCTCATCCTGAAACACTTCAGATCCTGGCTCCTGTGAACCAACCTGTGCACTTACCTTCTTTGCTTCAATCCTACTTACTTGCAAAACTGCACAATACCAGCCTGGACTACTCCTCAATCCTGCTTACTTCCAACCCTGCTCAATACCAGCCTGAACTACGCTTTATCTTACCCACCTGATTTCTACCAGCCTGATCCATACAACTTGTCTGCTACATACCTACCTGCAAAACACAAATCTGGACTCTGTCTCAAAGTAATATTATATGGTGTTATTTTCCTGCTTGATCATACTCCTTCTAATTGGGAGCTGATTAATTAAATTTCTCCTTTTCCTGTAATCCTGCAACCTATTTGTTCTGTTTTATTTGTCCTATTTTAACCTATACTTGTATCTGGACTTTTAGATCGTTGAATGCTTTCTGTTCTTTTGGGGTCCAGTTACATTTCGTTTCTTTCTTGGTAAGATGAATGAGAGGTTGGATTACTTTAGAAAAGTTACAGATGAATTTCCGGTAAAAATTTGCAAATCCCACAAATTGTTGGATCTGTTTCTTGTTCTGGGGTGTGGGCCATGTGAAGATGGTAGCCAATTTTCTAGGATCCATTTATACTTTACCTGGTTTAATGATGAAGCCCCAAAATTCCATGTACTCTGTTTCAAATATGCACTTTTCCATTTTTGCATACAAATTGTTCTTACGTAAACGTTTTAGCACTTCAACGACATGAACATGGTGAGTATGTAGATCAGGAGAAAAAAATTAAAATATCATCTAAATAAATGACTACATATTGGTCATGGCGATCAAGGAAAACATCATTGAGGAAATGCTGAAAGGAGGCGGGAGCATTACACAGTCCATAGGGCATGACCAGGTATTCGTAGTGACCATAGCTTGACCGAAACACTGTTTTCCACTCATCTCCCTCACGAACACGGAGCAAATTATAAGCACCCCTTAAGTCCAGCTTGGTGTATATTTGTGCTGTCTGAAGATGTTCAATAAGCTCTGGAATAAGTGGTAGGGGGTACTTATTTTTTATGGTGATGTGATTGGGGCCCCTATAGGGTTCTGTCCTTTTTTCCAACAAAGAAAATCCTGGCTCCCGTGGGGGAAATGGAGGGCCTGATGAAAACTTTTTTCAGATTTCCTTGTATATGCTCTTTAAGGATTAGTATTTATTTTTCAGATAGAGGGTAGATTCTACAAAATGGAATAGGAGCTCCTGGCAGTAAATCAATAGGACAGTCTTATTTTCTGTGAGGAAGCAAGGTTTCTACTCCCTTTTTATCAAATACATCTTGCTATACATGATAGACCTCGGGGAGGATGACTTCTTGTCCCTTTTCCATGTTCTTCTCTAGTATCGAGTGTACGAATCCTTTGTTGTTGTATTTTCCAGGCAGAGTTGAGTGCACCATGGTGAAGAGAACGTCATGGATCCCGCAGGTAAGTGCGGCCGTGACAGTAGTTGTAGTTTCAGTGCATGCAGATTGCTACATGTATACTTTATGTTTCAAAGCGCATGCTAAGACTATGTGCCCCAATCGGTACAAAAGAATGACTAACCAAAATAAACGATAACTTATTCGAAATCAACTTTTTAGACTTAACTTTTTTTGTAAAAAATGGGCAGATACAAAATATAAAACCTTCTTCAAACCAACAGATAGTAATAGTTTTATTGAGTTTTCCAGTTGCCACAACCCTAATTGGCTTAAAAACATTCCTAAAGGATAACAAATTAGACTATATAGGAACTGTACTGAGAAAAATTATTATAAACATCAGCTACAGACAGAAAATTAAAATATAGACATTACCCTATGGATCTCTTAGAAAGATCCCCAAAACAAGTGGAAAAGTGCAATAGGAAAGATCTTTTTAAAAGAAAAGAAACAAAATCAGGGAATAAAGATTTTAATACTGCTTTTATAACATAATATAATAGTAAGGCCCACTTGACTGAGAAGACAATTAAGAAATATTGGCCAATTTTAATTCAAGATGAATTTTTTAAAAACCATTTTATCCAATAAACCATGTATAATTTATAGAAAAACTGAAAATGTAAAATTGATTCTAGCCCCCAGTGTTTTACCAGAACTAAAGAACAAAAAAAGATCTGAAAATAGTTTTTTAAGAGAAGAACCTAAAGGTTTTTACAAATGCGGCAGATGCAGCACTTGTAAATTCCAATCATATAAAACACTAGATTTTAAGAGTAACATCACGGGGGAGTCTTTTAAAATAAAGCAGCTTATAAACTGTCAAAGTAAATATGTAGTCTATTTGCTACAATGTAAATGCGGCATACAATATATACGCGCTATACGTAAACTGCACATACGGTTATTGGAACATTTTAGTGGAATTAGGAAGAAAAATATAAAACATAGCGTACCAAGACATTGTAATAGTTGTAAAGAATTTAAATTTGAAAATTTCAGCTGTATCGGTATTCATTTGTTTAGCCCCCATTGGAGAGGAGGCGATATTGAAAAACGTTTAGCCATGAAAGAAACTGAATGGATTTACAAACCTAAAACCTCAGTTCCTGACGGCCTAAACACAGATTTAGATATTTTCTAATTTTTATTATTTTTTTTAAATTCTTTATTTTTCATGTGCAAAAGGTGACATTCAGGCTCGGTAAGCCACAATAGCTGTATCAAGTGCACAAATAACTTTAAACGTAGGTCAACAATATGGCTTCATGTATACTGCACATTTTATATTTTTAGTTAACGTTGGGCCTAAAGCAGTGTGCAATCGTGGTTCATGAAGTAGATGATGATTTTGCTGTATAGTAGCATGTGTGCTCGTTTTGTCCTTGGCTTGTGTCTTAGTTGCTTGTCTATGGAGAATTGGACTATCTATGGGCTTATTGTGCTTGGTCCACCCATGTGCATTATGCGTGGGATACATGTAAGAGAGGGACAGATTGTGTGTGTTACTGTCCCCTGTAACTCTGGGGATGGGGTGTGTGTGTGTGTGTGAGAGGATAGGCTCTCTATGGCCTGGTTTCTACGTGGGGGCTATGTGATTGCGGGTATGTCTGATATATAGTGGGACTGCGTGTTGTGCCCTGCTATTGCGTATTGAAGGCTAGAGGTGCCTAATGTGTTGGTTTCCCCGCAGTCTCAATCAGCGTGTCTAACATGAGCATAAACAAAAAATAACATGTAATAACAATAGTGGAAGACAGGTAACTTGTGCAGTACTGTAGTCTGGGTCCTTAATTGCTTGGTCATATTTTCTGCCTCAACATATGATTACGGGGCTAAGTATAGTCACCGTGCAATATTCCAGCAATCACCGCTGGGTCTTGTCTGCAGCTAGTGGAGGTTGGCGCGGGCTGTTGCTTGATGGACTGTAAGTCCCGGTTTTGGGAGTGTTGCCAGCTTCTGGCCTTTGCAGTAATTCTCAGTCCCAAGGTGGGGGTGAAGTGGGGTCTAGGGACCATCTTGTTGTTGGGGTTTCTGTGGAGGTGGTTGAAGAGAGGCGAGGTAGTTCATGGCGTTTCTGGGTGTGAAGCTTATGTGGGAAAAAATGCTTGGCCTCGTCATTTTAAATTCAGGTGGTGGGAGCTTTGGTCTGAGCTTTACCTCCTCCCTGTGGGATAAATCGGGTGATCCTTGCCGGATCCTAGCGGTGTGGTGCCTTGGGGTTCCTGGAGCTTCCCCTTCTCGTAATTCCGCCGGTGGCAGTCCCAGTGTGTGCAGTATTGCTTTCGCCCCTTGGAGGTCGGAGGCAAGGTGAGTTGCGTCCTTAAGTAGAATCTGCAGTGTGCGTTGTGGTCGCCAGTGGTACTTAATTTGCTGCGTTTGCAGCAGAGCGGTGAATGGTTGCAGGGACTTGCGCCATTGCAAGGTAGCTCCCGATAGGTCTGCATAGAAAGTTAAGTCCATATTTTCGAATCGGTAGGTCACAGATTCTTTCAGGGCCGCGAGGAGCGCCATTTTGTCTGCTGCGTTTCTGAATTTCACCACTAGGTCTCGGGGTGTTGTTTCTGGCGCTCTCCGGGGCTTGGGGATCCAGAAGGCCACCTCAATGCCATTGTTTTTGGCTTGTTTAGAGGGCAACAGTGTTCCCACTGGCCTTCTCAGGAAGTGTGGGAGTTCTTCTGCGGGGATTTCCTCTGTAACTCTGCGCTCCTTCAGATTGTTCCGGCGCCTAGAGTCTTCCAGTGCTGCAAAGCGGTGTCCCGTTTTGGCCTATTGTTGTTTAAGGGTTTGTATTTCTTTCCTGAGCTCCCCAGCTCTTGTGAGTGTCGTGTGGAGGTTAGTTCTTCTGCTTCAATGTGGCCCACTAGGTCCGCGAGGTCTGCTCGTATTTGCGCTACATCCGCCTGTAGGGCCTTCTGTAGGTCCCCCAGCATGGTTTTCAGCATTAACGCTGTCACCGGTCCCGTGTCATCCGGGTTCTTGTTCGGCTGTGGTGGCCTCACAAGGAGTGAGCTACTGTTGGCTTCCTCTGGGTAGAAGTCCCCCGAGTATTCATCCAGCTCGGCGGCCATTTTGGGTCCTTATGTGCCTTGTGCCAGGCGGAATAAATCGCCTATAGTGGCCCCTGTTTTGTGTCGGTCTGATTTCTGTTTTTTAGTTTTTCTTCCCATATTGGTTGTGGGTGGATAGGTCTTTCAGATATTTTGGTTTTTATGGACTTATTCCAGTAGAATGTAATTTTTTTTATTTTTCACATTTTTATCATGTATTTTTCTGTATCTTCTATTTTTGACATTTTTTTCCACTATTCTGAATGATAATGGTTTATTTATTTGTAATAAGATTAGTGTTGTCGCATTACCTGTTACTAACTTTTTCTCTTTGCTTCTTTTTATGAACGCTGGTTTTGCTACAAATGCTGTGATCATTTTAACTTGTAATTTTTTATATATAATAATTTTATAATATACATTAACAATTTTATTATATCGAATTGCAATTTATAGATTTCTATGTATTTTTATATACTTTTTACGTATTTTGTATTTATATATCCTCCTGATTATCTATATATCTTTTTTGGCTTTGCTACTCATTTAAGGTGATCGATTTAAATATGTATGTTTTTAATATAAGGTATCTTTTGTACATATATGTATTTGACTATGTAGTACGTTGGATTCACATATCAATATCTTGCATGCATTCATTTCTTCTATAAGTATTCTCTTTTTTATATATTCCTCGCAATACAAACTGAATGGCCTTATAACCTGCTGTTTTTTTACACATATTTGCTGTGTGTACGCAATGTATGATATCATTGGGTCACGTATCGGCTTTTTTAATAGAAGTCCGGGTGTTGTCCCAAATGTTTATACCTATAAAGTTTGCCTGCGTGCCATTAAGGAACGCACATGCGCGGCTAACGCCGACGGGTGTGATGTCATCACATTGGTGCACCGTCGCGCATGCGCAGACACAATGAAGGGACGCAACCCGGCATATTTAAACGCCGATTTTAGAAGATTAGATCAAGCTCCTGACGACATCTGAAGATAAAGAGACGGAACGCATTGAGCAGACCCTTACCCCGAAAGGTGTTTTCAGTATCTGGTGGTGAAACTTGTGGACTTACACAGACCATCACTACAGACTGCTATACCTGGGGATCCAGCCTATTTGAGGCAACAGCTTTTTGTGCACATATTGAATGCTTTCAATTGTGCCACATCGTTTGTGAGTGTGTTTTGTTTTTGTGTTTCTCTATTTCCTTTCTGTCTCTTTCTTCCCCCTTCTATTTACCAAAAGAAGTCAGAGGGGGCCGGCCGCTTTCCACGCTGGTGTCGCCGCCTTGCTGGTCCAGGGGCACACTCACAAATGCTGACATAGGAGGACTGAAGGAGGGAGTGTGTCTCTCTATCATGCTCCCTCGTGGTTCCCACAATTCCCAGCACAGTGAGGGAGCATGATAGAGAGAAATGCTCCCTCCTTCAGTCCTCCTATGCTGACAGCTCACTGCTGTCAGCATTAGTGAGTGTGCCGCCGGACTGGCTAGGTGGCCACCTGGCCCGGCGGCACCAGCGTGGAATGCAGCCGGCCCCCTCAGAGTGTGCCACTGGACCGGCGACCCGTGGCACCTACATGAGCAGCCCCCAGGTACCGCAGCCCACTGGGAAATTTCCCGGTATCCCGGTGGGTAAGTCCGGCCCTGGCAGAGATAAAGCACAAGAGACTAAATTATTCCTTCCTGTTAGCCTCCAATGTGGCCATTTAACATAATACTTGCTCCTTTTGATTGAGATCTTGTCTGTTACTTTATAAATATTCCTTTTTCTAGAAGCAATTGTTCCTTTCAGCAGATGGGAACTACTTCTTGCTGTATACATTTTACAAACCTTAAATCCTTCTTTGGCAACCCAAGTTGAAGGTGACTGTAGAGAGTTTTACTGAATTTGTAGTGCTGCAGCTTATTTCCTCCTCAAATTGCCCTAAAGTGCTAGGTTTTCCTTGGATAAAGAAGGAAAGTCGTTGGGGATGACTGGTAAGCATCTCAGATGAACGTCTGGAATTCTTTGTATCAGGATTGCTATCTTCTCGAATTACAATGTCTCTAAATCCCATTCCAACTTCAAAACTGCGTACAAGAAGAAAGAGATTCACAAGCTTGATCTACCTTTCAATATAATTTATTTCTGCTGCCATGCTATAATGATCCTGTTTTTGTATGTTTGAATACAATGTTTGAAACCAATGTAGCAGCACTAGAGGCAGTTCTGCTGTCATAAACAGAATAAGAAGAATTTAAATGCAAATGAGCTCTATTCTGTATTTTAAACCAAATGGCACAGAGCCGTGATCTAAAATACATGAATGATACTTAAAAAAACAAAAATAAGAAAACAAAACTGTATTAATTGTGGACTCAAATACTCTTAGTCATAGATTTATGAATGTTTGTCTGAAGCCAAAATGTACTGGGTATGATGGGATTTAAAAAAAATAATGTTTTGTATTTCTTTATATGCATTGGCAATAAAACATTTAAACTGATAAAGAATTGCTCCTTCAAATATAGAAGAAGAAAAAGGAAACCGGCTGGGAAGACAAGCTGATATTGTTGGAGAATTGACAGGGGAATGTCAGGTTTTGGGCAAAAACTACAAAATTGGAACATAAATTGGTTGGGTAAAATTTTCCTTTTAATTTTCTGGTGCTAAAATTTACAATGTTCATGTCAGTTCTGTAAAGTTGGTATACTGACAGTGGCTAGGCACAGCCAGGGCCGTCTTTAACGCGGGGCAAACGGGGCAGCTGCCCCGGGCCCAGTTGCTCCTGGGGGGCCCAGAGCAGCTGCTCTGTGGGCCCCGCGATTTGCGCAGCCCCTATGGGCCGGGCGGTGCGGCTCCCGCACACTGAGGAGGCTCCCCGGGTGGCCCATGCACTAAGGGCCACCCGGGGAGCATGTGTCAGCAGGGGCCCGGTCGGGCGCTGTGGCGCTTAAACAGCGCGACCGGGCCCCTCTTCCGGTTCTGCAGCCGGCTGGGAGGAAGTGACGTCACTTCCTCCCACCGGAGATAATGGCCGCGCGGGAGGAGGAAGGCAGGGAGGAGGGGAGTTCCAGAGGAGAACTCCCATCTGCCTCAGCCTGCCACTGGACCAGGGAAACCACCCTCCAGGAAAAGGTAAGAACCTGGAGGGTGGCTAAATGTATGTCAGTAGTATGTCTGTCTGTGTATGTGTCAGTATGTCTGTGTGTGTGTGTCAGTGTGTGTGTGTGTGTCAGTATGTCTGTGTCTGTGTCTGTGTGTATGTGTGTGTATGTGTCAGTATGTCTGTGTGTGTGTGTGTGTGTCAGTATGTCTGTGTGTGTGTCAGTATGTCTGTGTGTGTGTATGTAGGTATGTCTCTGTGTGTGTGTGTGTATGTGTGTGTCAGTATGTCTGCCAGGATATATTTGTGTGTCAGTGTATGTGTGTGTCAGTATGTATCTGTGAATGTTTTAATGTCTGTCTGTGTGTATGTGCCAGTATGTCAGTATGTCTGTCTGTGTGTGTCAGTATGTCTGTGTGTGTATGTAAGTATGTCTGTGTGTGTATGTGTGTGTCAGTCAGTATGTCTGTCAGTGTATGTGTCTGTGTGTGTATGTATGTATGTCTGTGTGTGTGTCAGTATGTCTGCCAGGATATATTTGTATGTCAGTGTATGTGTGTGTCAGTATATATCTGTGAATGTTTAATGTCTGTCTGTATCAGCCATTACGTCTGTCTGTGTATATGTCAGTATGCCTGTGTGTGTGTGTCAGTGTGTATGTCAGTATGCCTGTGTGTGTGTGTCAATGTGTCTGTCAGTGTATGTGTCTGTGTGTTTTAGTATATCTGTCAGTGTATGTGTCTGTGTGTTTTAGTATATCTGTCAGTGTATGTGTTTGTGTGTGTGTCAGTATATCTGTTAATGTATGTGTCTGTGTATGTATGTATGTATGTCTGTGTGTGTGTCAGTATATCTGCCAGTATATATTTGTGTGTAGTGACTGTGTATGTCAGTATGTATCTGTGAATGTTTTAATGTCTGTCTGTGTGTGTATGTGCCAGTACGTCTGTCAGTGTGATTGCGGGTTGGACGTAATTGGGGGGTGAGGCAGTGGCAGGGACAGGGCCCATGGGGCCCAAGAAAATGCATTGCCCAGGGTCCTAATCATATTATAGACGGCCCTGGGCACAGCAGTAACCAAACAGACTCTCCAGTCTCACCCTAGGAACAATTACTCAAACAGGCTGTATAAATATGTTGTGTCAATTAACAAGAAAGGTAGTAGGGAGGAGCCGGGCAACTATAGGCCAGTAAGACTTACTTCAGTAGTGGGGAAAGTAATGGAAACCAATGTTAAAGGATAGGATTGTTGAACATATAAAGTCACATAGATTTCAAGATCAGAGTCAACATGGGTTTACTTCAGGGAGATCATGCCAAGCTTACCCAGATTTCAGTAAGGCTTTTAACACTGTCACACATAGAAGACTTACCAATACACTGCAATCTTTGTGTTTAGATCCCAATATTGTTGAACGGGTTAGACAGTGGCTGAGTAACAGGCAATAGAGGATTGTAGTCACTAGAGTATTTTCTAAGCAAGATCTTGTTACCAGTGTGGCACCTCAGGGATCTGTACTTGAACCCATTCTCTTCAATATTTTTATAAGTGACGTAGCAGAAGGTCTTGATGGTAAGATATGTCTTTTTGCTGATGATACTAAGATATGTAAAAGGGTTGATGTTCCAGGAGGGATAAGCAAAATGGCAAGTGATTTAAGTAAACTAGAAAAATGGTCAGAGCTGTAGCAACTGACATTTAATGTGGATAAGTACAAGATAATGTATCTTGGGTGTAAAACCCAAGGGCACCGTATAGAATATTTGATACAGTCCTAACCTCAACATCTGAGGAAAGGGATTTAGGGGTAATATTTTGCATTACTTTCTTTACATAAAACTCCAGCAGCAAGTATTCACTTAAAGATAAACCAATCAAGACTGAGAAACACAGGATATATAAGGCTGAGTCCGCCCATATTGCTCCTCTTTCTTTGCTGCTCCAGCAGGATACATGTCAGAGTATTTGCTCCTGCTGTTTGTTTGTTTTTTACTTTAGCTGTTTATTGTATTTCTGTTGTATCCCTCTGGCTCTTGTCGGTATTATTATTATTTCCAGATACTGTTCCTCCACCTGTCTTCACTCCTTGCCTGGCTCTCTCTGCTCTGTTTCGGGTCTATTGCTGGGTTGTTATTCTGCCTTCCACATGCTGCGACCGGTGTTGCCACAATCGCAACACTTTGATCTCTCTGCTCTCCCCTCTTGGCAGGCCAGGCTGGGGGGTACTCTCCATTTGAGGTAGGGGAGCTTGTGACCTATCTACTGTTTACCGGGACCCGCAAGAGTTGTTCCTGGCAGGTCCGCGCGCCTGCGGAGGCCATCTTGAATCTCGCAAGATTCACGGTGGCCATCTTGGATATTGTTACAGGCCGTGCTGCTGACGCCTGTCCTTACCTGTAGCTGGATTGGGGCTGTCTCCGGTTCTGTGGACTCCACACTCCTTCTGCTTGTCCCTAGGAACATTCTGCTTTCTCAGAATTCTGCAGGAGTCTCAGGTGCTTAATCTCACTGCTGTGTTTTTTTTGCTTACTGCCACATGTGCTGCTGTGATTGCCTTTTACATTGCTATACTGCTCAGTCAGTAATAAATACATAAGCCTACCATACTTGTAATAGAGGGTACGAAGACTTGTGAAGGTTGGATGATGTTACTGTACCATTGCTGTGGCCTGTCAGTGCAGACTGTGTATAATAACTGCGTGCAGGGGTGAGCCCCCTGCGATACTATTGGGGTGAGCCCCCATATACTCTCCCGACTACCTTAACCAGGGCTTCTGTGCCATATGGGACTTGACAGGGGTAATTCCACAGATTAGTGGTACCTCTCTCCACGCATATATTACAGGGTGAGCCTGGCGAATCAGGGGTTTTCTCCTTTGGCTTTTGGAGACTCTCAACGCCTCCCCATATTTACATAGGTAAAACCCCTTTGTGTATTATAAGCCGCTCCTACCGACCGGCTTTTGCAGGCAAGGCCTATACACATATACGGCCTCCAAAAAACAAACCCCCATACTGTATATTGCAAGGGGACCTCTCCCTGACTTACTAACAGGCAGAGTAACAGTGCCCTCTCCTTTACAGGACGACACGTGTAATGATATGTCGGACTTACCGCAACAGATGCAGGACTTCCAGTCCATTATCAGCGCCGTGGTGGCGCCCTCCATGGAAAAGGTCATATCTAAGATGCTGACACAACTCCCTCCAGATAACAGCTCTAGGGGTATCCTACTTCAAGAGCCGGAAGAAGCATTGGGCTCAGAGCTTTCCACAAAGGACCTCCCGCCCCTGCCTAAGCGGCACAAGAAGGGCACCACGGGGCCATGACCTAAGGGGAAGGAACCATTCAAGAGCTCCAAGCAGCCGGCAACAGCCAAACCCTTCTCCCCAATGCCCTCCTCGGACGAGGAGGAGGATTACCAACCAGAGTCCCATGACATCCTGGATGGAGAGCAGAAGATTCCAACTTGGAGCAAGAGGGCAAATGGCAGGATGCACCACCTTCACTCCACAGAGAGTCCTTTGGGCAAGATCCTGTATGTCGTGGACCTTGCCATTGCCCAAGGCACACTGCTCAACCCGAGCGCGATCTTGGAATTGGCCCAGAGGTGCAAATGTCTGCTGGGTAATATAAACACTGCCCTATGCACAGAAAGACGCAGGGCTGCCCTCCTGTGCATCGACACCAATTTGATGATCATGGCCTCCAAAGAACTAGGCCCAACGGGCAACTGCCTCCTGTTTGGAGATTCATTTATTGCCAAGTTAAAAAAGCATGTGTCATTGTTCACTACCCTTAACAAAGCACAGTCATCAATGCGGCAAGTGTTCCGCCAACCTCAAGGGAGAGGTGTTTTTGGGCAGGCATGATCGGCAGCGGGGCTGGCCACCAGCCACTTCTGGTCTACTGGTTCCAGATCCAATACTCCATCATCGTCCTTCTACCCATACTCAGCGCCAAGGGTTACATCCTTCCATAGAGGTGCGACCAGACCCAGAGGCTCTAGAGGCAGAGGCCATGGACAATTTACCACAGGTGAGTACCTTTGTATGTTACCAACCAAATGCTTTCACTGCAGGCAGACTGTCCATTAGTTTTTTTTGCAGAAATGGGAAGAAATCTCCACGGATGCATGTATTTTACAGACTGTGAGGGGTTGTGTAATCGACTTCATTGCTCCTCCACGCCAACCCCACCCTCCACCACCACTTTGGGTTTCTGCGGAATACGTTGCCTTAATAAACAACGAAATTCGGACTCTGGTCTCCAAAGGCGCGGTGCAGTACGCCAGAGACAAAGGCTTTTTATTCAGCAATATCTTTCTGGTTCAGAAAAAGACCGGAGATTTCTGCCCTGTCATCAATTTGAGACATCTCAATTCCTTCGTAGTGCATCAATAAATGGTAAGGATTCATCTGTTGCGAGATCTTCCAATAGAAGGTGACTGGTTCACCCGGTTTGACCTAAAGGACATGTATCTGGTCCTGGTAGAGCCTTCCTGTTTCAGGGTTCTACGATTCTGTTGGCAAAGTTGGTTGGGCCAGTTCACCTGCCTCTCCTTTGGGGCTCTGCTCGGCTCCCTGGTGCTTCACGAAGCTCCTGAAACCAATTATGGCACGTCTAACATCTCGGGGAGTAAGATGCATCATCAATCTAGATGACTTACTGATTTTTTTGCGACTCAGTTTTGCGACTGTGATCTCACCCGAACTTTGTTGTGAACTTCATCGAATCCTTAGGCTTCGTTGTCAACCAAGAAAAATTGGTGTTGAAACCCACTCAAGTAGTCCAGTTCCTGGGGTTCGAGATAGACTCGTGTTCTACGACTGCCTCTCATGAAAATCAAAGCCATTCAGAAAGTCCTTTGAAGGGAACATGTTCCCCTACACCTGTTGGCTCGAGTCGTGGTCCTCCTGTCGGCTTCCATCCAGGCGATCTACCCGGGACCCCTACACTTCCGTGCCATGCAGAGACTGAAAGCTCGCTATGTATGCTCCAGACTCTCGTTCGACCAAGAGGTGGCATCAAAATGTTTCCCTGGTGCTATGATAGCACTGGGAAACATATTTGCTGTGACCTGGCCCCTGTAGTTTTGGCAGGCTGGAGAAAGTGACAGCCTGTCACTTCCGCCCAGCTTTGTGCAGAGAGGCAGTGCGGGAGGCAAAGGAGGCAGCAGAGGCACCATGAGGGGAGGGGAGAGGAGAGGAGGAGGAGCATGAAGACCCCTCACTCACACCAGCCAGCAGCAGGAACAGAACTACATGCAAGCCACCCTCATGGACACAAAAGGTAAGCTAACAGGAGGGTGGCTGTAGATATAAGAAATTATCACATATGTGTGTTTATGTGTATGTTGAATTGTTTGTGTCTGCATCATGGTGTGTGTGTGTCAGGGTGTGTATCTGTGTGTGTGTGCATCTGTGTTTGTGTGTATATAGTCTGTGTGTATATGTCAGTGTGTGTATCTCTGTGTGTGTGTATATATGTAAGTGTATGTATCTATGAGTCAGGGTGTGTGCACACATCTGTTTGTCAGTATGTACATCTGTGTATATGTATGTGTATCTGTGTGTCAGTGTATGTATCTGTGTCATGGTGTTTGCATGTGTCAGTGTGCGTGTATCTGTGTCAGGGTGTGCATTTGTGTGTATGTATATATGTTGGTGTGTGTCGGTGTCAATATGAATTTGTGTGTATGTGTCAGTGTATCTATATGTTTCTGTGTGTTAATGTTTATGTATTTATGTGTAAGGATATATGTGGTAGTGTATGTACATACATCCAAGCAATCAAACATCAACACAACATACAAACACACTGTTGCAATCTAACACAAATATTACATACAAACACACCGCTCTCATCATACTCCAAAATTCTATACAAACACACCACTTCACTTAACCACTGTCACGTATTCATCCGGTTATAAAAATGTGATTAATGAAATTTACTGTTCAGACAGGAAAAGTTGTGCCGAACAACATTACTGTCCTGACAGGAAAAGTTGTGCCGAGCAACAACCAAATCCACAGCAAGGTTTGTGCTGAGCAGCAATTATGCAAATAGAACCTGGTAACTGCCGTCAAAGGCCGATTACACCCTATTAGATCCAGAGGAGGGGTATTTAGGCCCAGTTCTCATCCTGTAGTGGTTTCCCTTGTGGTTGTCTGAGAGCGCGTTATTGTTTCTGGTATTTCTGGTTATTTGACTTTGGCATTGTTTTTGACTTCCCTGTTTTCTGGCATTCCGGACCACTGGCTTTTCCTTATCGTTGTGTCTCTTTCTGTATCCCTTGACCTCGGCTATTCCTGACTATTCTTTGGTACGTTAGTCCGGCCATTCTAAGGTCCGGTATATGTTAACTATCAGTCCTGTGTGTTACACAATTCTACGTGATGGATCATATTGTAATCCTGACAAACACCAATACTACACACAAATGTACATCCGCATTTAAAAGCCAACATTACATCCGAACACACCTTCAATCAAACGCAAACATTACATACAAACACAGTCCTGTATTAAAACACAAAAATTATATACAAGTACCTATTCAACCAAACACCAATGATATACATTATACTATAGCGCCAGTATATGCCACAGCACTGAACAGATATACAACTATACAATTCTGCTTGGAAATATATTGCTCCTTTTTTCCCTTCTGTAGTTCACTTCAATTAATCTGTGACTGGAATGAACATTTATTGACTGTCCCATAACCATCAATATTTTTTTCCCCACTTGATTGGACAGGACATGCAGTCCATATCAATGGGTTGACCTCTTGTCCATCTTGGCAAATTAAGCTGCATATTTCCTTAACCACCCTAAAAAAACTAAATAGCTTCTTCGCCATTCCATCCCACAGCCAGAACTTTGAATCATGAAACAAAACATTGGCTTGCTGTTTTTTTTGGCATCCATAAGGCAGTTTAGAGTTTCGGAATTCAGGTGAATTGTGCTTTGTTTGAAACCGAATGCTCAAGTCTAATATATAGTGCACATTCACTACTCACTATCCAGGTCATTATTTTTAGAATAAAACACCTGTACAGGAAAACATGAAAGGCTAGTTTCAACAGATACTTAACTATGTGCTATAGATACTTAATTTGCTCTTTGACACTATTCAATATCCAGGCAGAACTTCCCTGTTTAATCATTACCAGTGTATAACAGAAACTTATTCTGGTGCTCTGTTGTTAGCCTTTGGGTTTCAGTGCTCAACACAGCTGCTGCTTTCATATAGAGAGGGTGATGTATGGATGCTGTGTCACTAAAATAGTGTGGCTAATTTTACATGTCATCTATTAAGCCTAAGGTTTGAAAAACAACACAGGCTGAATGTACTTTTCTTGGTATATTGTTCTAAATTATTATGTATTATTCTGAGAGGTATGAGTCATGCAGTTAGGTTTTGGAGAGAAAATCAGCTTTCTCAAAAATAAGAAAAATAAATAAAATAAATATATATCCCAATTTCACATGCCAAGTAATCATTTCTTAAATATGTTTCCATTCTTATAATTAAAAGTGAATTCTAAAGGTTTCATTTAAAACTTTAAATGTCACAGGAGAGGAGGTGATGTGTCTAAACACTGTATGTTTCAGTGTGTGTGAGTAGGGAGGCATTCTGTGCATGTGTGTTTCTGTGTATGTGTAGGTATGCATTGTGTACATGGCCGGACTGGGGATACAAAGCAGCCCTGGAAAAAAATCTGTGCCAGCCCCATAAGTCACTGCGCCATATATTGTCGCATGTAATATGTAAGGCTATGTCTTGCCATGACAGATGATTGAGTAATATGTATATATATAAAATATTGGTCCTTTCAGGGTAAAACTTTAAATATACAGTAAGCATACTCACATGCAGAAACAGGCAATTTCACTGACATCTCAATGACACACACAAGCTCATTGATACACAGCCTCATAGACAAACAATCTCACTGATATACATCAGCTCATTGACATAAAAACACGCATGCAAGCAAGCAAGCTCACTAGCAGACGCACACACACAGCTTAATGTAGTGGTACTGGTGTCTATAGCATGTCCCTACAGGCTTTTCAACGTAAACACTGACTTTTCAGAGAAAAGGCAGTGTTTACATTGCTTCAAAGTGACACTGCTAGTGGCAGTCACTCAGACGGTCACTAGAGGTGCTTCCTGTGTCAGTGCACCTACATTCAGGGCCTCCACACTCTGTAGGTGCTGAACGTTCCCCATAGAGATACATTGATTTAATGCATTTCTATGAGGAGATGCTGATTGGAGTGGCGTTTTGCAGCTTGATGATCTCCGCTATAGAGGCAGGGCCAGTCGAGGGGAGACCAGCACGCTGCGTGGGGAAAAAAAAGGTGAGCAAAAACACTATTTAAACACACATATACACCATGACAGACACAGAAACACACATATACCATGACAGATACACACCCCATGACAGACACACGCACACCACGACAGACCATGACACAGACAGACCCACACACACACACACACACCATGACACAGACAGGCACACACCCCATGACGGACAGACACACACACACCCCATGACAGACAGACACACACCCCATGACAGACAGACACACACACCCCATGACAGACAGACACACACCTCATGACGGACAGACACACACCTCATGACGGACAGACACACACGCCATGACACAGACACACACAATGACGGACAGACAGACAGACACACACACCATGACACAGACAGACAGACACACACACCATGACGGACAGACAGACACACACCATGACACAGACAGACACACACACACCATGACAGACAGACAGATGCACACACACCATATAGATAGACACCATGACACAGACAGACAGACACAAACACACCATGACACAGACAGTCAGACACAAAGACACCATGACGGACAGACAGACACACACGCACACACACACACCATACAGACAGCACCATGACACAGACAGACAGACACACCATAACAGACAGACAAACTCACGCTGACACACATTACTAATACCTGCCAGGGGGAGGTCTTCTGGCGGCCGCTGGGGGAGGTCTGCTGGTGGCCGCTGGGGGAGGTCTGCTGGCGGCCACTGGGGGACTTGTACTGGCGGCCGCTGGGGGAGCTGCGCTGGCTCTGCTCTCCGGCCATCGCGCGCTGCTGAATGAGACCGGGGCTGGAATATGACGTCATATTCCGGCACCGGTCTCATTCAGCTGCGCGCTGGGGAGCAGAGCCAGCGCAGCTCCCCCAGCGGCCACCAGTACAAGTCCCCCAGCGGCCGCCTGCAGACCCAGGTGTCTACCCGGCCCCAGGTGCCGACTGCCCACCGGGAAATTTCCCGGTATCCCGGTGGGCCAGTCTGGCCCTGATTGTGTATGTGTGTAGTCTGAAAGAGAGGGTTTGTGGGGTAGGATAGGGGCTGAGAGGGGAGCAGCTCTTTATTTTTATTATATTTATTTTTTGTTAGTATATTTTTTTTGTATATTTTTTCTTTACGTTTTGTGTCTTACACTCCCCTTTAGTGTATCTCTTACAAGCCCCTTGTGTGTCTCTTATCCCCCCTCTTTGTATGTCTCCTACATCCTTCCAAACCCCTTTGCGTGTCTTACTCCCCCAAGCCCCTTTTTGTCTTACTCCTCCAAGCCCCTTTGTGTCTTACTCTTCCCAGCTCCTTGGTGTGTCTCTTTTCTCCCCAGGCCCCTCTATGTGTATTTCTCCTGAGCCCCTCTGTGTGTCTCTGTCTCCCCTAACCCCCTTCCCATAGTGCTCTCCCCTGCCCCCCTTCCCATGGTGCTCTCCCCTGACCCCCCTTCCCATAGTGTTCTCCCTCCCCCCCCTTCCCATAGTGTTCTCCCTCCCCCTGTCTCTTAGAGTTCCCCCCCATCTTTCCCTTAGTGGTCTCTCCTACCCTCCCTATCTTTCCTTTAGTGGTCTCTCCTCCCCCGCATCTTTCCCTTAGTGGTCTCTCCTCCCCCTCTTCCCCCCATCTTTCCCTTAGTGGTCTCTCCTTTCCCCCCACCATTCCCTTTTTGGTGTCTCCTTCCCCCCACCATTCCTTTGTGATCTCTCCTCCTCCCCCCACCTTTCCTTAGTGGCCTCTCTTCCCCTATCTTTCTCTTAGTGGTCTCATCCCCTATCATTTTCCTTGGGGTCTCTCCTCCCCCACCTTTCCCTTAGTGGTCTTTCCCCCCCCCACCTTTTCTTTAGTGTCCCCATCTTTCCCTTGAGTGGTCTCTCCTTCTCCCCAACTTTCTTTTGGTGGTCTCTCCTCCCTATCTTTCCTTAGTGGTCTCTCCCTCCCCATTGTCCCTTAGTGGTCTGTCCTCCTCCCCAAGTGTCCCTTGGTGGTCTCTCCCCAGTGTCCCTTAGTGGTCTCTCCCCCAGTGTCCCTTGGTGGTCTCTCCTCCCCCCCAGTGTCCTTAGTGGTCTCTCCCCATGCCCCTTAGTGGTCTCTCCCCCTCCAGTGTCCCTTAATGGTCTCTCCTCCTCTCCCTCCCCCCTAGTGTCCCTTAGTGCCATCTCCCATTCCTTCTCTGTTATGCCTGCTACCTCTTTGTAGCGTGGCCGGGCTGCGCGGAATGCGATACAGGAGCTTCTGTTTCTTGCACCCCCGGGCCGGTGTGCCCTAGGCGACTGCCTAAGTCGCCTATAGGACGCGCCGGCCCTGCACTTAACATAACCCCCATATTCATACCTCCCAACTCATGCATCCTGAGAAATCTGTATGGTTGGGAAGCTTGCATATTGTCTCCCTGTGCTAGACTTTAATAGCTAGAACCCTAGGCATTCTGTCAACAATAAATAAGCAGAAGCAATAGGGTTGCTTGGCAACTTTGCACAATGGCTTAGTTTAGAACATAGTGCCCTAAAATTAGATTGCATTGCACTACATATTATGATTGCTTGTAGTAGAAGTAGTGGTCTCTAATCTTTATTGTAAATTTAAATAGTAATGACTATCTGAAACACCAGCCTTATGAAGTGATGATATTTAGGGACCTCAAATTATATTTATGCATACATATGTATGTATGCATGTATGTTTGTGTTTACGTGTACACATATTCATATGCAAATGTCACACTAGTATTATAAGGCTTGACATTCGTTCACGATTTCTTAATTATACCTCAGAATACGATTACTTTACTGAAAGGGTAGTGGATACATGGAATAGCCTTCTAGCTGAAGTGGAACAGGTCAACACAGTGAAGGAGTTTAAGCATGCACGGGATATTCATAAGACTATCCTAGATATTTGATAAGACCAGGGACTAAGGAAAGTATTTAGAAAATTGGGCAGACTAGATGTACCGAATGGTTCTTATCTGCCGTCACATTCTATGTTTCTATATTTATCACCCTTTCAATGTTTGTGTAAGTGATACTGGCAATGGTTAGGCAAATAATTACCCAAACCAGTCTTACACTAGGATCAATGATCTGCCATCTGCCATTCCCACAGAGGCAAAGCAAGGGGAATATCAGGCAATCCCTGACTGCTGGTCTGTATCCCTTAATACCTGACGTCAAAGTGTCTAGATCAGAAGTTCCCAAACTGTGTTCCCGGGCACCGAGGGGCGCCTCAAAATTTTTTCCCGGTGCTAAGATAGCACTGGGAAACATTTCTGCTGAATAGGGGTCCTGTCGGGAGCCACAGCCCTTTAAGACCACGACCAGGCCCCTGTAGTGTCGGCAGGCAGGGAGGAATTGACAGCTTATCACTTCCCCCCAGCTTTGTGCAGAGAGACAGTGCAGGAGGGAGAGGAGGCAGCTCCAGAGGCAGCATTAAGGGAAGAGGAAAGGAGAGAAGGAGCATGAAGAGAAGCTCCAGACCTCTCACTCCCACCAGCCAGAAGCAGGAACAGAACTACAAGCAAGCCACCCTCCTTCACACAAGGTAAGCTAACAGGAGGGTGACTGTAGATATAAAATATTATCACATATATGTGTTTATGTGTATGCCAGGTTGTGTGTGGGTGTATGTGTGTGTGTGCCAGCATGTGTGTGTATATAGTTTGTGTGTATATGTGTCAGGGTGTGCATCTGTGTGTCAGTGTGTGTGTGTACATCTATTTGTCAGGTTGTGTATCTGTGTTTGAGTGTTTGTCAGTGTATGTATCTTTGTGTCAGTGTGTGTGCACACATCTGTGTGTCAGGATGCACATCTGTCTATATGTATGTGTATCAGTGTGTCATGGTGTTTGCGTGCGTCTGTGTTATTTTAATAGATGTAAATAGGAGTTTCTTATTCTTTTGATGCAGTTGTATTTTTACAGGTTTGACTAATTGGCCATGCTGGTTATCAACATATTTATTTTGTATTATGAATGTTTATGAAGACATGGTATGCATATTGACTTGTAAATTTCTTGCCTTAAATCTGTACAGGTGTGAACAAATTGAAACAACACCCAAAAAAGGAGTTTAACCCTGTAGTAATTAAATCACAATAACAATGGGGCTGTCAACCTTGAGTAAAGTGTGGATAACTGCCAAGGATTAGAATTTGTCACCTATACAACAGGTCTAACTACTAACAATTCTAACTAGAGGAAGTTCCAAAAAAGCCAACTTATTATTGCTGCATTTATGATCATAACAAAAAGGTATTAAATGTGTTCACACTTTGACAAACTCTAAAGCAGAACACCGACTTGGATAATTGGACACTTCAAAAAAGGACAACAGTAGTCTCAAAAAACCCAAAATTAATGGAACACCACGGAAACCAAATCTTACCAAAATCTTTATGTAGTTTCACGAACAGGGTAAGATTTACATGTCGGGTGCTTGTAGCCACAGAATTCTAAGAAGTCCCATGCAGCCCCAAAAAGACATAGCAGATGAAGTGAATTTAATTTGACTAACTGAAAAACGCAGGCATACAAACCGTCTTTAAAAAAACAAAACATTCTCATATCTGACAACTGACGCGACATTAAAACTAATAAAAGCAACATGACCATAACATATGATATCTCCATAATACATATTATGATTTACAGTGTTGCTATTATTCTTTTTAATCTTTTCATATTCTGTCTATACTTGACAGTTTTTTTTTTTGCCTGTGCTTAAATAGTGCAGGCTGCCAGCCCTGATTTCTCTGCCTGTGGCTTTAATTTCTGTTGTCCTAGAGTTCACCCATGCTTGTATTGTGTTACTCAAGGCTGGGGTTTGTGTTATTTTTATGCCAAAGTGTTGTGTTTCATATCGAGTTATAAGAAAGAACTAAATTATAGATCTGTTTTTGTTGTTGTTATTCTGAAAATACTAATTACTTTCAAAATATATATTCATATGATGATCCAATAGTAATTACACAAAATAAGAATCTTGGGTGTGAAACTGTGAATGTTTGCCACATTAGCATGCTAGGACACAATATACGTTTTAGTAATGAGCTATTCATAGTACACACCCTATGATTACAGTATCATGATGTCATATTTTAGTAATATTTACTATGGGAGTCACATTATTCAGGAATGTTTTTGGAAATCTCAAACAAAAGACAACAATAGTGTCTGATGTTGCTATGGTTATATTGATTAAATTCACTATTGTAGTGGGAAGGTGTCTCAGTGTGAGAGAATCAATTGGATCTCTCTTAGGACCTGCAAAAAAAGCAAGCTCACAATAAAAACTCAAAAATAGATTAGTAAACAAATTAATAACTGCTACAGCAACAACACAATGGAACACCCCACAGGAATAAAAACAAACATATTAGAAGTAAAAGGTTATAAATGTAATAATATAAGGAGGGACAACATTAAATAGTGATATACGTTTTGATAAAGGAAGGTACAAAAAACAGTTGGAATGAGGTACATGTTACCATATTATTATGTATTACATTTTTGGATGTATGTGTGCATTTTGCACAATTAGTTACAAAAGTCATTTCATCTGCATGCATATGTGTTCAGCAAAGTTCTCGAGGGGTTAGCAGAATTTACCTTTTGTCTCTTGCCTGTGCAATTGAGGATTGACCATTGTGTATTGTGATTCTATACATATGGTACTTTTGCAAATAATTGTCTGTATACAGAGACTCTGAAAAACACAAATTTACCATCAGCTGTTTGTTTAACTTGTATTAAACTGTTTGAGCTACACTTTGACAAAGCTAAAATGTGGATCCAAGGAAAGCATATACATACATTTTTATATTTTGATCATTGTATATCTTGATTAATGTGTTACATCTTTCCTTGGATCCTTGGATCCACATTTTAGCTATGTGGAAGTGTAGCTTGAACAGTTTAATTGAATTTAAATAAATTTGAACTTTGGTCCTCAACCGATTGTTCTTTAAAAGTGAAAACAAATGAAGGAAAATAAGAAAAATATTATATTCTGTACAAATAGAACTGCATGTTTTTCTGCTCAAAGTCTGCTTGGAGACTTTTTCCAAGTCATTCAAAAGCACAGTATTGTTGGCAATAACAATACATATATTTTTTAATATCTATCTCTTTATTAACAGTTTTATATATACAAAGAACAATATGTCACGATTCGGGGAACCAAACACGCCAACACACACACACACACAAAGTGCCGTACCGGACCTTAGAGTGGCCGGGCTAAGCACACAAAGAATAGTCAGGAAACAAGCCGAGTAAGGGGAACCAGAAGACAGAATAACGTGAAACAAGCCGAGGTCAAAGGGTAGGAGAAAGTCACAGAGTCGGATAACAAGCCAGAGAGTACGTAACCAGAAGCACAAGTTCAGAATCAATACTAACAAGCAAAGACCACAACAGGGCGAAGAGGAACAGGAAAGGTAAGTATATAAATCCAAAGGTTAATTCTGATTGGATAATTTCCAATCAGAATTAACAATCACACGTGGGAGATATCTAAACCTCCCACTGTGATTGAGGCACTGTGCCTTTAACGCCGGGTCAGGTGACTGACCCCGGCGTTGGTTAAAGTGGGCGGTCTCCCAGCGTGCAGCGTCATGCATGCTGCCGCTGGGAGACACAGAGGAAGAGGCGGACGGCACCCGTGGGAGAGAGGATGCCGCCCGCCGAGCACACGGCTGAAGGGGGACCGCGGACGGCTGGAGGGTGAGTGCCGCGAGCGGACTGCAACCTCCCCTCGCAGCCGCCCGCGGGACCCTGACACAATACATATACGATTATATAGATAACAATATGTGGAATATGTACAGATACATAATTAATTGCATTTATATGGTCAAGAGTACACAAAACACAAAATAGAATTTCTTTTCTCTACCTCGATTCTATTGGTTTAATCTTTCTACCCAGGTACACAGTATGACAAAAAATAAATAAAAAAGAGGAAGCAAATATACATTCATTCAATAACATAATTATTTATTGTCTCTGGTATCTCAGATCATGGTGTGCTCCGACTATTCTATTTTTAGAGGTTTCTGGAGTATTTACAATTGTAATAAATGTTGTTCTCGCAAGGAAGAAGTTTTGAATTTACTTTATATTGCGGATCGTTTTGACCAAATCTTATCATATAGAGCTTTTGTCGAAACATCTTTATTATAAAAGTATTTCTCTACAGATGCCTGGAATTTAATTTGAGTTTCAATCTCAGACCATAATGGAACAGTTTGTATTCTCCAATGTATTGCTAAGCATATCTTGAAGGCCAGTAATATATTTATATGAAATATGGTATGTTTGTCTGTAACAGGGAAATCTAAATGCATAAGAAAAGTTATTGTATGGGAAAATCCAATATGTCTGTAATAGTTTCTAACCTTTAATTTTTAAAGTTATCCAAATAAAAACACTGGAATTGTGGTCCTATATTTTGTTGACATCTCCAACATAGGAGTTTGAAATTTAGCTATACGAGTGGGAACCAAGTACCATATGTGAGCCAACTTATAAAACTGTTTGGGAAGGTTAATACAGTGAACTGCTTTTCTAGTCCTATTCCAAGCTTGATGCCAATTCTGTGTCGACAATAACAAATTTAAATCAGTTGCCCATTTTTGGAAAGCTTTAGGTTTGTCAATTATTTTTGTGTTAGCAAGAATATTTGAAATTTATGAAACTAGATTTTTTTCAGGGTGATATATCAATAATATCATCCCATATATTTAAGTCTGATATAAAATTTAAATAAAGAGAAATATATATAAAAAGGATAATATAAATATATAAAGGATATATATAAAAAGAATAATAGTCCAAATTTTGGTATATACTATTGATAAGTTCAAATGAGTGAGTAGTAGTAACAGTACTTGGTATATTCCTCTTTCAGGTCCCAATAAGTCTTTGGAGATAGAGAGTCCAATGAAAGACTGGATCTTCTAGTCTTTAGGAGGGTCTTGATTCGAAGGTGAACATGGAAAATATAAACCACAAAGACGATCCAATAGTGTAGACTGTTTGTTGTAAAAAAATAATAATAGTAGATAGGTAATACACTCACCTATTTTAGAGCATAGACTCGCTCTAGTGTGTTAGGCGTTCAGTGGCGTTTATCCCCCACTGGTAGGATATAGGTGAAGGTGATTTCTCGGTTGTAGAAAGGAAATAAAAACAAAATATAGTGCTCACTGAATATCAATGAGATAAGATAAATTAAAAGAATAAAAATACTCACATTTAAATGAGCAGGATAGACTGCTCAATATATTCGCATAGGTGGTATAATCCCCACCAAGGATTCTTGATCGTGAGTAGACTCCAAGTTAGTAAATGACCAGGTGACAGGAGATTTTAAAAATAAAATAAAATAAAATAAAAAGGTATATGGCAAGATTGCTATAAAAAAGCCACTATTCCTTTATTAGTACAATAAAAAGTATATAAAATAGCCAAAACGCGTTTCGCCACACAGGGCTTTATCAACTGGCAATATTAAAAATCAACCTGGTACATAGATACTTATATAACCTTTGATAAAACATGCTTATTCAAATTTTGGCGCCAAAATGACGTCATCAATACAATGTGTAAAAAGCAGAATCATAAAAACATAAAAATACAGAATGCATGATGTTTGTAATACAATATATGGAATAATCCTTGTTGTTTAATAAAAAAACGAGTATTAGAAATTAAAATAGACGGTAAAATAAAAAGAAATAAAAAATCATGTGATCGCAATCTAATGCGATCACATGGTGGGCACTAGAGCAATATGGGAAATGTAGTATCATAGGGGGAAGCGAAGGAGTTTCCCCCTATGATACTGTTTTTGCCATTTCCTTTTTGAGGCCTTTAGAGGGAACCTCATAATTATAGGTTGCAGCTCTCTACTTGACCATATCACGCAGCGCTGATCCGTTCTCTACCTGATATAAAATTTACTTGGAAAATATTTTGATCCTCATATAGTTAAATAATTATTTTGTAGGTAAACTAAATATTCTCACAACATCAGGAAATAACATAATTTGATCTAAATTAAATAAATCTCCCAGCCTGTTAATGCCTACTGCTTTCCATGGTCTTAAATCTAAATCTGTGATATATAGGGATACAAGTTTGATAGGAGTATGTTTAGTAAAAATGTTATTACAGTTATATCTCTTTCTAATTTTATGTGCTGATGATATAATGTTCTTTATTAAATGACCCTCGATTTGCATTTTTTTTAAAAATAGATTGGGAGAGGGCCAGCATAATAAGTATGGTTTACAAATTCCTATTTTTAATTTTTCAATATTGTACCAACCTAGATTAGTCTCCTTCCTTCTCTTCCAAGCTAGCATATGGAAGAGTTGGAATGAGTCATGATAACGATATATATCTGGATATCCCAAACCATCTTGTAACATACTTCTCTTAAGAATTCTACTAGGGATCCTAGGTTTTTGGATTCCTAGACAAATCTTGAAAACGCCAGATCGAATTTTTTTAGAATAGAATTTGGTATAGTTCTGAACAAGTATAGAAGTTTTGGGAGTACATAGGATTTCAAAACCACAAACTTCCCCAGCCATGAGATTTCTAATCTCTTACATTGAGTCAATAATATATCAAGTTCCCCCCACAGGGTTTCATAATTCACTGTAATAGTTTCTAATATCTTAGGTCTGATCACAATTCTTAAATAATCCATTGACTTTTGATATATATCAAATTGGCCAATATCGCCTATATCCTTCTTCTGATTATCGGTCATATACAATGTCAATATTTGGGTTTTAGAAAGATTTCATTTATAATTAGATAGTAAGGAAAATAAATATATTGCCTCCAAAAGGGCTGGTATCGAGGATCCTGGAGAAGAGAGAGAGAGGAGAACATCATCTGCATATATCATGATGACATGCTCTTAATGGGCAATCTTTATACCCTTAATTTCATAATTTTTTCTTATATAGGCAGCCAATGGTTCAATTCATAAGGCATAAAGGAAAGGTGCCAAAGGGCAACCCTGCCGAGTGCCATTTTGAATGTTGAATACGCTAGAGTATATATATATGGACCTCTGACTTTCGCAGTTAGATTCATATAAAGAGCCTTAACTTGCTCTAAGAACATACCATCTATACCAAACACCTGCAGAGTCTCCAACATAAACCTCCAATTTACTCTATCAAATGCCTTTTTGGCATTGTGAGCCATTAAAATAGAGGGAGTTTGTTTAAGATGGATCTCCTCTAGAATGTTGAAGACTCTGCAGGTCTCCTGATCTACCAGGCATTAATCTAGCCTGCCTCCCCTGATGGTATGGGGGACTAGTGATCCCCTTGCCAATGCGAAGTAGCCAATGGTACACGGGACTCCAAGTAGGTGATGATCAAAATCCAATTATTTTATTTTTTTAAAAGGAGAAACACACCATAAATATAAAAAATAAGAATGCTATGGACGTGATATGCAGATGGAACGCATATGAAACGTGGAAGTAAGAGATTGCACATACTTCCGGTTCCGTTTTTTTTCCTGAACGCGCTCAATTTGATTAAAAATTTTTTTTTCCAAAAGTGTTATCAGCTGAGAGAAGCTATCCTTGGATCAATGGAGATCTGGATGATTGAAAACACCCACAGTATTGACCAATTGGACACTGGGGCTAGCCCTATTTAAAGGGATTGTATTAAGGGGGGAGTAGGATGTGTTATTTTACAATTTGTTATATTGTATGTGATTTTATTATTGTTGCGGTCCCTGAAGAAGTTCTTATCTAAACGAAACTCATTGGACCTATTGCGGCATTCTTATTTTTTATATTTATGGTGTGTTTCTCCTTTTAAAAAAATAAAATAATTGGATTTTGATCATCACCTACTTGGAGTCCCGTGTACCATTGGCTACTTCGCATTGGCAAGGGGATCACTAGCCCCCCATACCATCAGGGGAGGCACCCTATGAGCCCTTATTTCTACGTTATCTTGTGAGTGCATTTAATAACAGCGCAAGATTTATTGTGCATACTGTATTACACCATTTTGTTTTTATACAGGGAGTGCAGAATTATTAGGCAAATGAATATTTTGACCACATCATCCTCTTTATGCATGTTGTCTTACTCCAAGCTGTATAGGCTCGAAAGCCTACTACCAATTAAGCATATTAGGTGATGTGCATCTCTGTAATGAGAAGGGGTGTGGACTAATGACATCAACACCCTATATCAGGTGTGCATAATTATTAGGCAACTTCCTTTCCTTTGGCAAAATGGGTCAAAAGAAGGACTTTACAGGCTCAGAAAAGTCAAAAATAGTGAGATATCTTGCAGAGGGATGCAGCACTCTTAAAATTGCAAAGCTTCTGAAGCGTGATCATCGAACAATCAAGCGTTTCATTCAAAATAGTCAACAGGTTCGCAAGAAGCGTGTGGAAAAACCAAGGCGCAAAATAACTGCCCATGAACTGAGAAAAGTCAAGCGTGCAGCTGCCACGATGCCACTTGCCACCAGTTTGGCCATATTTCAGAGCTGCAACATCACTGGAGTGCCCAAAAGCACAAGGTGTGCAATACTCAGAGACATGGCCAAGGTAAGAAAGGCTGAAAGACGACCACCACTGAACAAGACACACAAGCTGAAACGTCAAGACTGGGCCAAGAAATATCTCAAGACTGATTTTTCTAAGGTTTTATGGACTGATGAAATGAGAGTGAGTCTTGATGGGCCAGATGGATGGGCCCGTGGCTGGATTGGTAAAGGGCAGAGAGCTCCAGTCCGACTCAGACGCCAGCAAGGTGGAGGTGGAGTACTGGTTTGGGCTGGTATCATCAAAGATGAGCTTGTGGGGCCTTTTCGGGTTGAGGATGGAGTCAAGCTCAACTCCCAGTCCTACTGCCAGTTCCTGGAAGACACCTTCTTCAAGCAGTGGTACAGGAAGAAGTCTGCATCCTTCAAGAAAAACATGATTTTCATGCAGGACAATGCTCCATCACACGCGTCCAAGTACTCCACAGCGTGGCTGGCAAGAAAGGGTATAAAAGAAGAAAATCTAATGACATGGCCTCCTTGTTCACCTGATCTGAACCCCATTGAGAACCTGTGGTCCATCATCAAATGTGAGATTTACAAGGAGGGAAAACAGTACACCTCTCTGAACAGTGTCTGGGAGGCTGTGGTTGCTGCTGCACGCAATGTTGATGGTGAACAGATCAAAACACTGACAGAATCCATGGATGGCAGGCTTTTGAGTGTCCTTGCAAAGAAAGGTGGCTATATTGGTCACTGATTTGTTTTTGTTTTGTTTTTGAATGTCAGAAATGTATATTTGTGAATGTTGAGATGTTATATTGGTTTCACTGGTAATAATAAATAATTGAAATGGGTATATATTTGTTTTTTGTTAAGTTGCCTAATAATTATGCACAGTAATAGTCACCTGCACACACAGATATCCCCCTAACATAGCTATAACTAAAAACAAACTAAAAACTACTTCCAAAAATATTCAGCTTTGATATTAATGAGTTTTTTGGGTTCATTGAGAACATGGTTGTTGTTCAATAATAAAATTAATCCTCAAAAATACAACTTGCCTAATAATTCTGCACTCCCTGTATGTTCTCTCTATAGATTACACAGCCGTATCCCGATTCTGTTAGTGGTTTTTTTGTACTCTGTAAAGGACGTTTGTTGTGGATAACGATCTCGGGAGGCTGCACATTAATTGAAGCTAAGTAATTTGCACTACTTTTTATTGACATTGTGGTGTTTACATTTGTTTCTTTTTATTAATCCAGCCTGGATTGGATCAATAAGTTAATGAATAATTCGATTAAGTCTTTGGGCTAGGATCTTAGAAAAAAGCTTTATGTCTAAATTAATGAGAGAAATAGGCCTACAGTTGTTAACTTGTGTTGGATCTTTCCCTGACTTTAAGATAGGAGAGATACTGGACTCCATCTCTAAAGGTAAACCAGTATTTCCCCAAATTATGTTAAACATTCTACTTAGAAGAGGATTAATAACTGGATCAAGAATTTGAAAAAAGTGGAAAAGCCGTCCGGACCCAGAGTCTTCCCTTTTTTCATTTCCTTTATTGCTGATGAAATTTCTGATGTTGTAAAAGAACAATTTAAGCTATCTATTTTTTCTGGGGATAAAGAGGGGAGATTCAGATCCTTTAGGAATGATCTCATTTCAGTATTTTAGCCACAGAATCCGGAAGATTATAAAGTAATTTATAATATTGGCTAAATGTCTTTACTATCTGAGCTGGTGAGATACAGGTATTACCGTCAAAAAGAATTTGTTTTATTCTAGGTTGATGATTTTATATTTTTAATTTCTTGGTCAGTTCTTTTCTAAGTCTATTGTTGTTATAATACCAATTCCATTTTAGACGGGATAGTGATTTCTCTGCATTTTCTTGTAATTATTTTGTAATTTTACCCTGGATAATCAATCAGTATCTAATCTGTCACCTCCTTAGTGGTGTTAACTTTATTTTGTCTTTCCAGTTTTGCCAAAAAAATGTGTAATTCTGCAATATCTCTATCCCCCTCTCTCTTCATCCAGGATCCCTGTTTTTATCAGATATCCTCTTAAAAAGTATTTCAAGGTGCACCATAGTGTACTATCTTTGACTTCCCCATTATCATTAAACTCTAAGAAATCGTTAGCCTGTTTAATCAATTCTTGTTTGCTCTCCTTTGATTGTAATATATATTCATTCATTTTCCATTTAGACCGAAAGCTATATTGATGGTTGCCTTTAAAACTTAAGAGCATTATCCGACCATGTGATATTTTCTATTCTGGAGTTGATAGCCATATCCAAGGTAGGACCAAGCATCAGAAAGAAATCAATTCCTAAATATGAACTGTGTAAGGAGGGTCCAACATTCCTCTGGATGTTGGACCCTCCTTACATCATAAAGATTATTTTTAAAAAGAGAATTTTAATTTTTTTTTCCTTAGTTCTAATATTATTTTCACATTTACGATCTTTGATTAGCTTAAAGGAACACTATAGTCACCTAAATTACTTTAGCTAAATAAAGCAGTTTAAGTGTATAGATCATTCCCCTGCAATTTCACTGCTCAATTCACTGTCATTTAGGAGTTAAATCACTTTGTTTCTGTTTATGCAGCCCTAGCCACACCTCCCCTGGCTATGATTGACAGAGCCTGCATGAAAAAAAAAACTGGTTTCACTTTCAAACAGATGTAATTAACCTTAAATAATTGTATCTCAATCTCTAAATTGAACTTTAATCACATACAGGAGGCTCTTGCAGGGTCTAGCAAGCTATTAACATAGCAGGGAATAAGAAAATCTTAATTAAACAGAACTTGCAATAAAGAAAGCCTAAATAGAGCTCTCTTTACAGGAAGTTTTTATGGAAGGCTGTGCAAGTCACATGCAGGGAGGTGTGACTAGGGTTCATAAACAAAGGGATTTAACTCCTAAATGGCAGAGGATTGAGCAGTGAGGCTGCAGGGGCATGTTCTATACACCAAAACTGCTTCATTAAGCTAAAGTTGTTCAGGTGACTATAGTGTCCCTTTAACTGGCTTTCTATTTTTGTCAAAAATACTATTTAGATCACCTCCTATTACCTACAAACCTTTAGTAAGTTTCTATATAGCTTCAATAGAATGATTTAAAAATTTTACTGAATATTCAGATGGTGCATATAAGCTAACAAGGGTGTACATCATGTCATTAATATGACAATTTAACATTATATATATTCCTTCATTATCTGAATCATGATGTGTATATTCAAATGTTATTTTATCAGAAACAATCACAGCTCAGATCCGCAAAAAGGCTATTTTATATTGGAAAAAAAAACTAGAATCCGTCCTTTCTAGAAGATTATAGTAACCTCTAGCAAATATATATATATATATATATATATATATATATATATATATATATATCTCAAAAGTGTCAAAAAGTGTAAAAAAAAAACTGTAAAGGAGAAAAATCCACAACTATTACATCACCTCATCTATCTCACAACTCTTAATTTATTTCTAGATAATTATATCACATTCATATTGTTTAATTATTATATGATTTCTATTCTGTGACTGTGACTTTCGATCTCTAAGAGAAATATCAATTTATGTAGTGTCTATATAAAAATTATATACAACTTCTATTCTGTGGTGGTGATTATACATTACCCAATTTATCAAGTGTTCATAATTCTATACTGTGCATTAGTCAGGTCGGATAAGACCTCTAACATACTTATAACCCACAAAAAATAAAATAAAAATTCAAGTGTTCAAAATACCTTGCATGCACAAGAAGCACTCTTATCAAAACCTCTTGTATACATATTTCCTTGCACATTTCAAGATTGTTTAAACAAAAATGTTTAAAATTAAAAAAAATAAAATAAAAAAAATCCTCCCCCTTTTTTCCTTCACTCTTCTTTTCATTTCTCTCCCTTAGCGGGCAGAAGGAAAAAGAGAGAACTTTTTTTTGGTTGCTTATAATTTTACTCCCCATGCTGTTAATTTGTCTTTGACTTTCTGAGGGTCTGAACATATATAGGTTTTCTCTTTATATGAAATACGTAGTTTGATAGGAAAACTCCATGAGTAAGAGATGTCATTTTTACGTAGACATGCTGTAAGTTCCTGATATTTCTTTCTCTTTAATCTCGTTGTTAATAAGAAATCCTTAAAGGTAGACAGCGTTTGGAATCTTGGATTCTTTGAGGGGTTCTTTCTCATCTCTCTGGTCAGCATCTCTTTAATTCTACAATTGGCAAAGCAGATTATCCCATCTCTAGGACTGCTTCTGCTTGATTGAATTAGATTGGTTGGCTTCGTAGTCTATGCATTCTTTCTTTAGGTATTGGGCCATATCATTTTGGGTCTAAGTAAACAGCTAACAGTTCCATTAAATATTCTTCAAGGTTCACAGCTTCTGCTGGTATTCCTCTAATTTTTAGGTTTTGTCTACGAGATCTATCTTTGAGATCAGTCAGATTTGTATCCATTTTAGTAGTATCTGCTTTTAGCGAATCATGTTGGTTTTGAAGATTATTCAACTTTTGATACACTACTACCATTTCCTGGGATTGTTTTAATAAAGAATTTCTTAGTTGAACCATTTTTTTCTTAATAATCTGATTTTTTTTTTTCAAGATCTGATTTAATTTTATCATATAATGATTCTAATGCAGCAACAAGGCTTGCTTGAGTGACATTTACCAATTGCTCAGGTGAATGCTCAGATGAGCTTGTTTCCATACATTTTTCGGAAAATGATTTTTCTGATAGTGTGGAAATATTCATTTGACTGTTAGGGGAGTAAAAGTTGCTAAGAGATTGTGATTTATTTTGTTTAGTTGTGTTCTTTATTTTCTCAGCTTTTTTTGCTCTTTCCTGTCTTATCTCCTTTTGGGGCCATCTTAGAACCAGGATTTTAAATTCAGTTGTGGAGGAAACTTGTTTTATTTTTTTTCCCTCTTTTCGACTTTTTTTTCTTTTTTTTAAATCCTTTTTTAAGCAATCTCACCCCTCTTTTGGCTTTTTAACTTTCCGTTCTCCCTTCCTCCCCCCTTTTTTAATTAGTCACTTGCCTTTTATATGACCATCACATTTCTAATTCGGAAATAGTTTTATCAATGCTATATCTTGAGGTGTTCAGCCTATTATAAGCTGTTTGTTTGTGAACCTCTATTCCAAATTTGTTCTGGGCTATATAGACAGTGAAACTGTATTTTTTAAATAGTGAAACAGCATGTTTTTTAATTGTCCAGCTGTATATAGTTACCTCCACAGACAATTAGCTGGCATACATGGCATACATGGAGCCCTGCACGTGTCTCAACCAAACCTCCTCCCGGACAGCAGCCCGCCAACTCACTGGTATATAACAGCCAAACTTGTCTCACATGGGTTTAGTGGCGAATCTCCGATAAATCATTCAGGCCACAGGAAGCCCCCCCTTGGATCTCAATTAAACCTCCTCCTTGGTTATAGTCAATCCGTTTTTTGGAGTATAGTAGGCAGACTCGTTTTCTGTGGTTTTCGCAACGAGTCACGCTCGGGTCCCCAGAACTCCAATCAATCACACCAGACTCCCCAGTGTTCGTACAATTCATTCAGCCAATTCAAGCCCCTCTTTCTCTGCCTGCAGCATTCAGGGACCACGATCTTCTGCACTCCGACACGCCCCAAACATACGTGCCGTGTCATTTACGTCATGATGTCGTAGCAAAAATAATAATTTTAATTTTAAATGTGGCTGCATCAGCCGGTACATCTTTTTTTTTTTTTATAGTGCTGCTCCAATGGGAACCCTAGGTTTGATCAATATACTGGATAACAGGTGTTGAGGTTAATGTTTTTTAACAGAGTACTGCAGTTTCCATTACAATCTTTTGGAAAAGAAATCCTTCAATATAAAAATGTTTGGTTTGTATTTGTTAATGTGCAGAACGCCACACATGCTATATGCAAAAAGAAGTTAAAAATTATATATTGTGGTTCAAAAATATATAATTAACAACTGCAGTTTTGCAAACAACTCAGATTTTTAACATAACTTTAGAGGAAAATAAAATCAAACAGGAACAAACTGTTAAAATGTTAGATTGAGCCATATTTCCTCAGACAGGTTAACATCAGCCAACAGACTATTCATTAGTTCCAGAAATAGTCATTTCTGCTATTCTGAGCAAAATTCAATATTATCTATACTTGTAATACACTCTGTACATCATTCTATTTTTGCTGTAAGGGAGCTTGCACTTACCCTTGCGGTCTTCCAATCATGTGGTATCCTGATTGCTTGTCTATGAAGCCTGTCATGGAGTCTGTGAGACTGACTGTTGTGTTCCCGCCCCCTTTTATGTAGCGGAACCTGCTCACTGACGTCATAACATCACGTTGATTTATCTCAAAGTCAACGCCCCCCTCACATTTTTGGTTATTGAATTAACGTTCCCAATGTATAAATAAGAGTGTTTCCATGTGTCCAGTGCCCTATTGTGGTTACTCCTTAGATTAGTTCTTAGTGATTCTGATTTTCTGTGTTTCTGACCCAGCTTTCCTATTGACTACTCTGATTTCTGGTACCCTTGACCTGGCTCTTTTTTCTTGTTGATCCGATCTCTGCTGTCCCTGGACTTTCATTTGTCTAATGTTTATTCTGTTACTCTATCCTTCATAAAGCCAGGCTACATCTATGAACCAGTAACACATTAAAGTCTCTAGTTTTGTAACTGAGGTTATACTCTGTGTGTTGGGATTTATATCTGTGACAGGGCACCACTGACCTCTGTCTCACCCCTGGAATGTGGATGTTTACAAAATCCAGGAGTTCTAAGTAATAGAGTGCAGCAGCAGAGGGACAGGCGACCACTCGACACTATATCCTATAAAAATAGATGAGGTGGCATAATGCGTGGAGTATTCCTTTGATACTTGGTGGTTTAAAATAAAACAATAATTTTTTTTGTGACGTTACTCTTGGAATTGTAAATGGCCACAAAATATAAATTCTACAAACAAATATTTTGCCACAAGTAGAGCACGTGTGTGAGCAAAACACTAACTCTGCTACTGCATTATGTACAGCTTTGGTTTAATAACTTAAAAAACATCTGTCTTGCTATATTAAAAAAAACTGGTAAAATTCATTAGTATCAACTTTATTTTTCTAAGCTTTCTCTACCTCTGTTTTTAACTTTTTCTTTTTTTGTTAGGTTTGACTATTGCATCTAACAAAATGTGCCCTTTTCATTTTGTATTTTAACTCCCCATGGTTTTGTCTTTCATCGCCATGGTTACTAAACGTGGAGCTAAATGCGCATTGGCTCGTAATGACAGAAGCTTAGTTTTCCTCTCCTGTCTCCTTTTTCATAGTGTGTATTCACTGAATGCATTGAAAGCTGTTAAAGAGTTTTAGAATCAAAAAACAAAGGATCTCTTTTCTTTCATTTCTAGTGGCAGTTATAAAGAATTTGCATGAAATTAAAGGTTGTTGTTTTTTCTTTTTGCCTGTACAATATATCTTGAAAAATGTAAATATTGCAGTATTTTTAAGTTGGAATGTTAAAAAAAATAGTTGTGTTGGATTTTTAAACATTTGCCGCAATAATATATTTTGACATATTAAAGGTCTTTTTACACCATAAAAGTGGTCATCTCAATAATAAATATGTTATATTTCAGATAAGGGATTTTTAGTGTTTCTAATTACTTCTCTCTTTAGTTATAAACCATTTCAATAAAGGGATACTCTAAGCACCTATACAAATTTAGCTTAAAGGAACACTGCAAGCACTACACTGCAGTGTGCTAAGGCCGTTTGTAAAATTAAGTACACATGCTAAGGGTAAACCTTATTTACAAGCAAAGTATAGTTAATAGAGTGACAACTATATTCATTTAGGTTTATTCATTAAACAACAAATTTTGTCTCGATGGAGAATATTTGGTAAAAATGGACAAATTCCAATCGGAATTCATCTCTACTATAGCCAATTCTTGTTGAAATTGTGTTAACCAAATCTAAACCCTATATAAACTATAGGATCTGTAACATTTACACTGACGTAACCCTTTAAGGACACATGATATGTATGACATGTCATGATTCCCTTTTATTCCAGAAGTTTGGTCCTTAAGGGGTTAAACTAAAAAATGGAGCACAGATTTAAACTTAATTGGGAATGAATGCATCCGGTTGGATGCATATTCATAAATTATCATTCACTAATATATATTCCCTGATATGAGCAGAGATGTATTAGTACATACCATGATAATATAAGGCTTGATATATTTCCTACAAATTCCATAAGAGAATCAATATGCATTAAGGTGATTGAAGAAAATATCAGCCTGAAATATGTGTAAATGGCTATGAAAGAATAGTATTCATAATCTAAAAAAGGTTAATTTTTAATGCATGGTGATGAAATTATTTTATGAATAATCCTTAATGTTATATGAAATCTTTGTCTAGCTAGAAATGATCAAATAATTACAACCAGCTTCTTGATTACTCATGGGTCATCAATTCCCCTAGACATTTTAGTACATACAATGAAACTTAAAGCTCCAAACTAGGATTCCTGGGGACAGAGAGTTATCTACTGGACATGTACCAACAATACGTAAACAAATACTGGGGCAATGTGTAAAACTTCTACCAATCAAATGTGGGTAAATAGCTCCAAATTATACTTTTTGGACCCTGTCCTTGGATAAAGAAAAAGAGGATAAAAGAAGTTATATCTAGGCATGAGGGACTCCTTCTCAGGTCAACTCAGCAAACACCATTAGCAGACATTTGTGCCATCAGAGTGGTAGAGCCAATTAAAGAACCAAGACCTCGGTATACAACAGCCTTCACTCTAGCAACCATCTTGGAATTTCACTAGGCGCTGTCTTCCACCATAACACATATTATGTTATGAATTTATGTTATGTTATGAATATGAATTTAATTTCTCTGGCGTTATAACCATTTTCTATAGGTAAGATTTGCATTCAATAATACTGAAGTACTTTCCATTTTGGGAAAGTAATATCAGCATATTCTAAAATTTTAACCTTTTTCTGCAGAGGGTTCTAAGATTAAGAGTCTGTGTGGAACTATTGTTTTCTATTAAAATAGCTAAGCTTTAGACATGTACATGTACTTCCGAAGGTCCGAATTTCCGAAGTGTCGAAGTGCCGAAGTTGCCGAAGTTCTTAAGTGTCAAAGTGCCGAAGTTCCGAAGCACATTATTGCCTAAGAACTAATATACTTACCCAGTGGAAGAATGAAGAATGTTACACTGTATACAATTTTAAATAAAAAGTATACAAACATAGCCAGGATTCAGCTGTAAGCATTTGCAACACTTACAACAATCAAGTAACATACATTCATATAAAATGTAAGTTACTTGGCCAGTCAATGTAATGACAGGAATGAATAAGTAGATAACTCCCTAATTCCCACGGTATTAGGGAGCTATCTACTAAAAGGCTGAAAGACCTAAATTGGTCTTTCAGCCAAATTTACTAATACTAAGTAAACATTACTTAGTATTAGTAAATTATGCCCCTACTCGCTATACTGTGAGTAGGGGCATGTCTATTAAACAGTGAGCAGCCTTTAAAAAAAAAAGGCCCTCCCCCCGGCCCCCACCCGCGACGCGTAAGTTGGGGATTTTAAACTAAAGAGGGAACCTATTGACCCCCAGCCCCCACCCGTGAGCGGCGGGTGCGGGCCCTAAGCTAAAATAATGGGGGGGGACCTATTGTCCTCCCCCTGGCCCCCACCCCTGAGTGGCGGGTGGGGGCCCTAAATACTAATAAGGGGGGGAGACCTAATGTCCTCTCCCCTGGCCCCCACCCCTGAGCGGCGGGTGGAGGCCCTAAATAAAAAAATAAGCCCCCCTCCCCCAGGTGACTAGGGCAGTGTTTCCCAACCCAGTCCTCAAGGCACACCTACCAGTCCAGGATTTAGGGATTACCCAGTTGTGTCTAAGGTGTTTTTTTTCTTCTTTGTAAAAACACCTTAGACACAACTGGGTAATCCCTAAATCCTGGACTGGTAGGTGTGCCTTGAGGACTGGGTTGGGAAACACTGGACTAGGTGTCCCCAAATCCTTAGTCACCCCCCTCCCCAAAAAACTAACCACTACCTACCCCCCTCACCCTAAGAATAATGAGGGGGGGACCTTTCACTACGTACCTGTAAAAAAACAAAAACAAACTTACCATTTGATGTTTTCTTTCTTCTAAAATCTTTTTAGCCCAAAAAAGGCCAAATAAAAAGCCATATTAACCGACGCACTTTGAAAAAAGCCTTGCCCGGCCCTGCAATTAAGCTCAGAGCACTCTGATTGGTGGATTTAAGCCAACCAATCAGAGTGCTCTGACAGGTAAATGAAGAGACTGACAGGTATGTCTCTACATTTACTTGTCACAGCACTCTGATTGGTTGGCTTGAAATCCACGAATCAGAGTGCTCTGTGTCATTTTACACAGCGTGGGAAAGTTCTTTGGAATTTTCCCACGCAGTGTAATTTGACTCATAACACTCTGATTGGTTACTTAATCCACCAATCAGAGTGTTATGAGTAAAATTACACAGCGTGGGAAAATTAGAAAGAACTTTCCATGTGTAAAATGACACAGAGCACTCTGATTGGTGGATTTCAAGCCAATCAGAGTGCTGTGACAGGTAAATGTAGAGACTTACCTGTCAGTGTCTTCATTTACCTGTCAGAGCACTCTGATTAGTTGGCTTAAACCCTAATTGCAGGGCGGGGCAAGGCTTTATAAGCCTTCCCCTGCTCTGCAGAGCTCAGTCTATGCAGAGCCCTCCATGGGTGACGATGGATTATTTTTTTTTGCGCTCAGTTTTTTTTTTTCAAAGTGCATCGGTTATTATGGCTTTTTATTTGGCCTTTTTTGGGGCTGAAAAAAAGAAGATTTTAGAAGAAAGAAAACATCAAATGGTCAGATTTATTTTATTATTTTTTTTACAGGTACTTGGGTCCCCCCTCATTATTTTTAGGGTGAGGGGGGGTAGGTAGAGGTTAGTTTTTCTTGGGGGAGGGGGGTGACTAGGGGTTTGGGGACCCCTAGTCACCTGGTGGAGGGGGGGTACTTTTTTATTTAGGGCCCCCACCCACTGCTCAGGGGTGGGGGCCAATGGGGAGGACATTAGGTCCCCCCTTATTAGTATTTAGGGCCCCCACCCACCGCTCAGGGGTGGGGGCCAGGGGGAGGAAATTAGGTCCCCCCTTATTCTAATTTAGGGCCCCCACCCACCGCTCAGGGGTGGGGGCCAGGTGGGAGGACATTAGGTTCCCCCCTTATTAGTATTTAGGGCCCCCACCCACCGCTCAGGGGTGGGGGCCAGGGGGAGGACATTAGGTCCCCCCCTTATTATAATTTAGGGCCCACACCCACCGCTCAGGGGTGGGGGCCAGGAGGGGGGGACATTAGGTCCCCCCCTTATTAGTATTTAGGGCCCCCACCCACTTCTCAGGGGTGGGAGCCAGGGGGAGGACATTAGGTCCCCCCTTTATTCTAATTTAGGGCCCCCATCCACCGCTCAGGGGTGGGGGCCAGGGGGGAGGACATTAGGTCCCCCCCTTATTCTAATTTAGGGCCCCCACCCACCGCTCAGGGGTGGGGGCCAGGGGGGAGGACTGTATTCATGTGTGGAATTCATGTGTGGAATTGTTATTAACTGTGCATAGATTTGTGTGTCATCTGCATATAAATGATAATGGAAGCCAAAGGAGCTGATGAGTTTACCAAGGGAGGCAGTATAAATGGCGATATTCTAACATCCAGACCGAGTGCTAGAATGCATGCTGGTCATGGACCAAGCTAACCACCTCTGGCTCACATCTTCGTTCGTTCTCTCAGCTGGCTTGGAAGAGCAGTGTGTAGGGATGTTGTTCCCTGATGGGGCTTTTATTTCTGTTAAACTGTGTTTTTAATCCATGACAATAAATATCTTTTCATAAATTGAATACACTATTTTCTTCTGCTTTTTATTTTGCAGATGCTAACTGAGGAATACTTTAACTCCCTGACCATTCACTACCTCTGCTTATGGTTTAAAATGATTTCAGCACTTGTGATTAGTGATGTCCCGAACGGTTCGCTGGCGAATAGTTCCCGGCGAACATAGTGTGTTCGCGTTCACCACCGATGGCGAACATATGCGATGTTCGGTCCGCCCCCTATTAATTTACTAATACTAAGTAAAAATTACTTAGTATTAGTAAATTGTGCCCCTACTCGCAAAACCCCGAGTAAGAGCATGTCTATTAAACAGTGAGCAGCCTGCGCGGCGGGTGGGGGCCATATTGATAATGATGGGGGGGGGACCTACTGCCCCCCCCGGCCCTCACCCCTGCGCGGCGGGAGGGGGCCATATTGATAATGAGGGGGGACCTACTGCCCCCCCCGGCCCCCACCCCTGCGTGGTGGGTGGGGGCCATATTTATAATGAGGGGGGACCTACTGCCCCCCCCGGCCCCCACCCCTGCGCGGGTGCGGGTGGGGGCCCAAAGTAAATCCCCCGGGTGGGGGCCATATTGATAATGAGGGGGGACCTACTGCCCCGGCCCCTCCCCTGGCGGGGAGGGGCCATATTGATGTGAGGGGACCTGCCACCCTGCTTGCGTTGGGTGGGGCCATATTTATAATGAGGGGGACCTACTGCCTTTTACCCTCTTGGTGCGGGTGGGGGCCCAAAAAATCCCAAGGTGACTAGGGGTCCCCAAGCCCCTAGTCACCCCCCCCAAATAAAAAGTCCCTACCTACCCCCCTCACCCTAAAAAATAGTGAGGGGGGAATAAAATAACTAACCTGTAAAATAAAAGTAAACTTACCATTCGATCACAGTGCTCTGTGTCATTTTACACATCGTGGGAAAATTGAACTTTCCCACGCTGTGTAAAATGACACAGAGCACTGTGATTAGATGGCTTGAAATCCATCCAATCACAGTGCTCTGTGTCATTTTACACAGCGTGGGTTCTTTTGAATTTTCTTTAGAATTTTCCCACGCTGTGTAAAATGACAAAGAGCACTCTGATTGGCTTAAACCCACCAATCAGAGTGTTCTTAGCCTAATTGCAGGGCGTGGCAAGGCTTTATAAGTCTTCCCCCGCCCCCTGCAGAGCTCAGTCTGCGCAGAGCCCTCCATGGGTGAAGATGGATTATTTTTTTGCGCTCGGGATTTTTATTTTATTTTCAATTCGACGGTTATGATGGTTTTTTATTTGGCCTTTTTTGGGGCTGAAAAAAGAAGATTTGAGAAAAAAGAAGACGTTGAATGGTAAGTTTACTTTTATTTTACAGGTTAGTTATTTTATTCCCCCCTCACTATTTTTTAGGGTGAGGGGGTAGGTAGGGACTTTTTATTTGGGGGGGTGACTAGGGGCTTGGGGACCCCTAGTCACCTTGGGAGAGGGGAATTTACTTAGGATCCCCACCCGCAGCCCAGGGGTGGGGGCCGGGGGGGAGGACAGTAGGCCCCCCCCTCATTATCTTTATGGCCCCCATCCGCCACCCAGGGGTGGGGACTGGGGGGAGGACAGTAGGTCCCCCCCCTCATTATTTTTATGGCCCCCACCTGCCGCCCAGGGGTGGGGGCCGGAGGGGGGGTGGACAGTAGGTCCCCCCCTCATTATCAATATGGCCCCCACCCGCCGCGCAGGGGTGGGGGCTGGGGGGCAGTAGGTCCCCCCTCATTATCAATATGGCCCCCACCCGCCGCGCAGGGGTGGGGGCGGGGGGGACAATAGGTCCCCCCTTATTTTTCATTTTAGGGGCCCCACCCACCGCTCAGGGGTGGGGGCCGGGGGGGGACAATAGGTCCCCCCCTTATTGTTCATTTTAGGGCCCCCACCCACCGCTCAGGGGTGGGGGCCGGGGGGGGACAATAGGTCCCCCCCTTATTGTTATTAGGGCCGCAGGGGGGGACAGTAGGTCCCCCCCTTATTGTTATTAGGGCCCCCACCCACCGCTCAGGGGTGGGGGCCGGGGGGGACAGTAGGTCCCCCCCTCATTATCTTTATGGCCCCCACCCGCCGCCCAGGGGTGGGGGCCGGGGGGGGGAGGAGAGTAGGTCTCCTCCCCCCCCTTCAACCAGTAAGAGTCCCTGTGGGTTTTAAAATTCGCCTGCCCATTGAAGTCTATGGCGGTTCGCCGGGTTCGTCGGGTTCGCGAACATTTGCGGAAGTTCGCGTTCGCCGTGTTCCTTTAATTGGATGCTCCAGCCATTAAAATGTAATTTGTTTTAAAAAAATTATAAATCAGTTGCAGGGCCTTTCCAAATATAAATCAAATAGTCAATGTACGTGCGATAGAAGACTAGGTTCGCCACTCTTGACTCTCATAAAAGTCCACTTTATTACATGCACTTTTGACATAGTGCACTTTGGAAATATATTCCATGTTTACATAATATATTACTCTGTGTAGTGTGAGATTCACTTAATATTTCACAAGTTTTAAAGACATAGCGCTTCTTTTTTTTTTTTTTTTTTAAAGAATTTAGGCCTCAATTTCATATTGTTGGATAAACTTTTCAGATGATTTAATATTTTTGGATAAACTTTTAGAATGATGTAATATTTTGAAAAATATTTATATTTTGTAATACTTATTTCATATAATGATATATCTTTTTTATATATATATTGACATTTTAATATAATTTTTTTTTTTTAAAGTTTATTCAAACAAATTATTTGAGAAGCTTATCCAAAAATATTAAATTGAGGGCATATTTAGATATTCATACGCCAATATTTTACTGCAATGCAAATTATGCAATTTGAACTCTTTATTAATAGAAATGATTCATACACAAAATGCTTGATAAATTATATGTACATTCCAGTTCTGCCTGTTGTTTAATAAAAATAAAAAGTCAAGACAATTTAGAGCTCGCTTGCACCATCTGGTGTACATAAGTAAAATGGTGGACCAATATGCGAATAACAAGTCTATTTATCCTTTGTATGTCCAGATAATAATAATAAAAATAATAATATGTATATACTGACAACATATTTTGCAATGCTTTACGATTATAGAGCAGTGGTATATAGCAACAAGTAATTGACAAACAAATAAATGTTAACAGGCACAAAAGGTGAAGATCTGTCTGTCTGTCTGTCTAAGGAAGAGTACACTGGTAGCTCTTGTGATAATGCTCTGTAATCTGCTTTTATTGCAGCCGTATAAAATTATATGTTGCGCGTTTTAAGTTTTAGTCCAAAAGCAGGACTTTTCTCAAGACATATAATAATACATTGTAGCATTTAAACAGAAGGGGTTATGTCAGGTCCCCTGTGTCACATCCTGTTCCTAGCTGCGGATCATTCTGGCAATGGCTTCTGGTATCCAGTACTCTTTTTACAATTCTTGTTTAGTTTTTCTTGGTTTTTCTGGTTTTTTAGTCTATGTCTGGTTTTCTTTTTTTGCTGGGATTTCTGTAATCCATCCCTGGGATTCCCAGTCTCCAGGTTTCCTTTAAATGTTTGTTTTATGTAGTCACACCCATTTGTTTTCCATTTTCCTTTTGTTTCAGTGTGGACCTGCAGCAGTGTTTCAAGTCTGCACTTTCTTGCAGGTAAGTACTATGTTTGTTTTCTTTGGGTGGTTTAGCTTGCATTAGGCAAAGTAGAACCTGCAGAATATGGGGTATATTGGCGTTGTGGCAGGCTTATGCAATGTATGATCATATAATGTAACTAAAGCCCCATACTTTTCATATATAGTGCTTAGTTATGTCTCCTCTTGTTTTGCCTATTATATCTTGTCTTGTTTTATTTTGTCTTGTATTCCCAGTTCATGTACAGTCCTGTCCTGTCTTGTTCTTCCTCATGTCTTGTGTACATGTTCTGGGTTCTGCTTTTTGTCCTGCTCTGGTTCTGGGTTCTCCTAGTTTTGTCTTGTTTTCATGTATGGTGCCTATCTCTAGTCTTGCCTTGTTTCTGTACTGGATACATCCCTGCTGCAGAGCCTCCCTATTTAGCTCCTGGGAGTTCTGCTTATTTCCATGCTCCTAGTTCCTGGGATCCGCAGTAGCTGCATCAGGGCTCTGGTATGTGGCTGCACAAACGCTGGTGCTCAACACCAGGGGGCGTGCGGTTACCCTGCACCACACCCAGCTAATCCACCTCCACACTGTGACTCCTACTTATCATCAGGCATACTGAGTCCCGGTCCTCGCACCGCCACCTGTACAGTGTCTGGGTCCCGGGTGCCGGACCATCACCCTGACATCGCTGGTGACCTTTCTTACCTCATCACCACGAGTGCCGTCATCTGGTCCCTGTCTGCGGTATGCAGCTGTCCCCTCCACCGCGCTCCAGACTGGCAGTGTGTCTGATGCTGCACGCTCCAGAGCAGCATCCTTATATGTGTGCCGGACCCGGTCATGTGACCCAGCACACAGTTATGACCTCAGAGACCACAAGGGAAGTAAGAAACTCCCACGTGTTATGGTTAACACTAATTGGAGGTTAGCCAATCAGACACACCCTATGTGTATATAAGCTAACCTCACCCTTGCCTCAGTTCCCTGTTGTGGTCTTTGGTTTACCATTGAGCGTTACACTGTATTTGGATTCTCTGGTTACCGATCTTTGGCTTGTCTTACGATTATTCTGTCCTCTCTATCCCTGACCTCGGCTTGTCTCTACGCTACTCTGTCTGTCTGTATTCCCTTGACCTTGGCTTACTTTGACTATCCCTTTTGCATAGTCCAGCCATTCTAAGGACAGGTATTGCAATTCTCTTTTGTAGCGGTACTTACCTTACCCGGGGGCCGGCTGAGGTCCTCACTTCCCGCCGCGCGCGGCTCTCGAATGAAGGCAGGCACGGACCGCGAGATGTGGTCACGTGTCCCGTCTAGCTCTAAGAGCGTGCCGCGCGTCTCGGGCACGCTCTTAAAGGGGCAGTGGGAGCCAAAAGATGAAATGTGCTCCCATTGGCCCCTGTCATCCCACATTCCCCAGACACTCACATTTTGGGGGCGTGGATATGACAGGGGCCAATCAAAGTAATGTTTAGGGTATTTATACTTACCTCTCCCTTAACTCCCTGCCCTATCGTGGTTTCTGTTTCAGTTCCCTTTAGCGCTTGTTGTGTTCAGTTGTGATTTTCGTGCTTGACCTTGGCTTTGTATTTGACTCCGTTTATCTCTCTCTCCATGTTTTGTCTTGTTTACCGGCTTACTGACTACTGTGTACCAGACCTTGGCTAGTTTTTGTTCTCGCAGTCTCTTTGTTCCCTTGACCTCGGGCTCATTCTTGACTCTGTTCTCTGCTATACGGCGAGTCCGGCCATTCTAAGGTCTGGTAAGCCGTATCTGCTCTGTCGATTGTTGAACTAAATCTTGCGTGTAAGGGTAAACTACCGTGACATTATGATAGGGCCATGGACCCCGCAGATTTAAGTCAGCTATTGGCTTCTCATGAGGCTAAATTTACAGAGCAGGATCACCGTATCGATCAGATAGCTCAGGCCCTCCAGACACTCTTATCTAGAACTACTCCGGTAACAGTACCAACTCCTCCTGCACCCCTTGTTCCAGCTGTATCCACCATGCCTAATGCTTCTGCACATTTAACCCCTCCACCCAGGTATGGAGGGGATGCTAAGTCTTGCAGGGGATTCATTAATCAAGTGGAATTCCACTTTGAGATGTATCCACGTTCCTTTCCCACTGATAAAGCACTTTAGTGGGCAAATCCTATCTGGGAGGCTAATGGACCTATGGTGCATAATTTCGATAGCTTTCTTACGGCTTTTCATAGAACCTTTGGCACAACTAAAAAAGGTCAAAGAATGCTGCCAGGGCATTAATGAGAATTAAACAGGGTTCTAGGTCTGTTGCTGATTATGCTATTCAGTTTCGTACCCTTGCTTCTCAGGTAGATTGGACCAACAATGGGCTAACTACAGCATTCATGGAAGGACTATCTGATACCATATTGGATGAGGTAGCAGCTAGGGATCTTCCTATCCCATTAGAGGACCTTATCGACTATCTCATTGATATAGACAATAGGATTCATGACAGACTCTATACTAAGAATAGGAAAAGACGTTTTGTTACATTAAATACTCCTAGAGTTGCTAAACCTGAGAGTTTAAAGGTATCAGAGGAAGAACCCATGCAATTAGGGTTTGCCAAACTCTCTGATGCTGAAAAATTGTATAGGAGAAAGGAGGGACTTTGCCTATACTGTGGTAAGAAGGGTCATATGCTAAAAGAATGTCCCTTGCTTCCGGAAAACTATCGCACCTAAGGCCATATAGGGGACTGGCCTTGCGTGTTATATCCAAGTCCCCAAAATTGCCTCTTAATCAACTACTTCTCCCTGTTTCTCTGCATCTGGAGAATAATTGCATAGCAAGAAACATACTAGCCCTGGTTGATTCCGGGGCATCTGAGAATTTCATAGACTCTAGATTTGTTAGGAAAAACAAAATACCCATTAGAGAGAAGACACCCATGGCCGTTGAGGCCATAGATGGTAGACCATTATGCTCCCCAGTTATCACACATGAAACTGAACAGTTGCATATGTATACATTCGGTTTCAGGTCATCACCTCTCCTTCCTCTCACATTGTGTTAGGGTACCCATGGTTACGTTCTCACAATCCCATTTTTGACTGGGAGTCAGGACAAATAGTATCTTGGAGTGAAACCTGCCAAGAGTCTTGTATAATTAAAAGCACCCCTTTGAATTCTATTAATGTTCCTACTCCTCCTTTGTCTACTATTATACCTCCTCAGTACATGTGTCTTAAGTCTGTCTTTGATAAGAGGGAGGCTGAAAAATTACCGCCTCATAGACCCTACGATTGTGCTATTGATTTATTGCCTGGCACTATACCTCCCAAAGGCAGGGTGTATCCTTTGTCTCCACAAGAAAATCTTGTCATGGAGGAATATATAAAAAAATTTATACAAAAGGGATTTATAAGGAGATCCTCTTCTCCGGCAGGGGCAGGGTTCTTCTTTGTATCGAAGAAGGAGGGCGATTTAAGACCTTGTATTGATTATAGGGGCCTAAATAAAATCACTATAAAAACGCTTACCCTATACCATTAATCACGGAATTATTCGACAGGCTTAAACAAGCTACTGTGTTTACTAAATTGGACCTTAGAGGTGCATACAATCGTATAAAAAAGGGCCATGAGTGGAAAACTGCGTTCAATACTAGGAGTGGTCATTACGAGTATACTGTGATGCCATTCGGTCTTTGTAACGCCCCAGCAGTGTTTCAAGAATTTATTAATGACGTCTTACGAGAGTTCATTCACTCATTTGTCATAGTATACTTGGACGACATATTAATATATTCAACAGATTTACATACCCATCACATGCATGTTAAAACAGTCTTGAAAACCCTTCTTGTTAATGGTCTTTATTGTAAACTAGAAAAATGTTTATTTGACCAATCCGAAGTACAGTTTTTAGGTTATGTAATTTCTGCTTAAGGTTTTCGTATGGATCCCCAGAAGCTTTCTGCTGTTATGGAATGGCCTTTACCTCAGGGATTGAAAGCCATTCAGCGTTTTCTTGGGTTTTCTAACTATTATAGACGCTTTATTAAAGGATTTTCTTCTATTGTAGCGCCTATAACACGCATGACTAAAAAGGATGACAATACTCGTGTCTGGTCCCCAGAGGCGCTTGATGCCTTTGAATTTCTTAAATCCACGTTTGCCTCTGCTCCTATTTTACAGCATCCCGTCCCTTCTTTGCCTTATATTCTTGAAGTTGATGCTTCGGATATTGGGGTAGGTGCTGTCTTATCTCAAAGAGAATCACCTGATAAGCCATTACATCCTTGTGGCTTCTTTTCCAAACAGATGTCCAAAACCGAAAAGAACTATGACCTAGGCAATCGAGAACTCCTTGCTATTGTTTTAGCACTTAAGGAGTGGAGACATCTTTCAGAAGGTACTAAGGACCCCATCCTCATTTGTACGGATCACAAAAACCTTCTAGGCAGGCCAGGTGGTCACTGTTCTTATCTCATTTCAATTATATCATCACCTACAGACCAGGTGATCGTAACACTAAAGCTGACGCTCTGTCTAGACAATTTGAAACTACCGACAAACAAGAGTTTGATAATACCCCTGTCATTCCCCCGGACAGAATAATAGCTACTACGGTTCTATCTATTTCTTCTTCACTCTTACAAGTTATACAGGCTAAACAAAACATGGCACCCAGTGAGAAACCTACTGATAAACTGTTTGTTGATGTTCCCGAAAGACGGGACATTATGTCATTATATCATGATGCCAAAACTGCTGGACATCCTGGGGTTTCTAAAACCTTAACAGCAGTTTCTAGATATTTTTGGTGGGCTTCCTTATGCAAGGATATCACCGATTATGTTTGGGCATGTATTACTTGTGCCAGTATGAAGTCTTCTCATAGAGTTCCTTGTTGGTTGTTGCACCCGTTGCCCATACCCGAGAGGCCTTGGTCAAATCTATCCATGGATTTCATTGTTGAATTGCCTCCTTCTAATGGCAAAACAGTCATCCTGATGATAGTGGATCGATTTTCTAAGATGGCTTATTTTGTGTCTCTTGTCAAATTGCCCTCATCCAAGGAACTTGCTTCTATCTTCGCCAGGGAGGTGTTTCGGTTGCATGGCATTCCTATATCTATTGTATCCGATAGGGGTAGCCAATTCATTTCCAGATTCTGGAGAGCTTTTTGTTCAGAGATGGGTATTTCTCTCTCGTTTTCCTCCGCTTACCACCCCCCAATCTAATGGAGCTGCTGAACGTGCCAACCAGTCTCTAGAGCAGTATCTTCGTTGTTTTGTATCCCACCATCAGAACAATTGGGCTGACCTGCTTCCTTGGGCTGAATTTGCGTAATAACGCTGCTCATGAATCTTCAGGTAAAAGCCCTTTCTACGTTGTTTATGGCCGGCATCCTGTTGTTCTTCCAGCTGCATTCTCCTTACAGGGCATGCCAGCTCTGGGTGAACATTTAGCTGGTTTATGTACTACTTGGGAGCAGGTTCAGCGTTCTTTGGTGGACTCCGCTGGTTGCCAAAAGGTTCAAGCTGACAAACATTGCAGAGCGGCTCCGTCCTATGTCTTGGGGGACAGGGTTTGGCTTTCCACTCGCAATATCCGCCTTTGTGTGCCTTCTATGAAGTTGGCCCCCCATTTTATAGGTCCTTTCCGTGTTTTGCAGAGAGTTAATCCTGTTTCATATGCCTTGGATCTTCCTAAGAACCTGCGTATTCCTAACGTCTTTCACACCTCCTTGTTGAAGCCCCTCCTGTGTAACCGCTATACCCAGCATGTTCCTCCTCCTCCTCCTGTTTCTGTGGAGGGTCATGAGGAATTCAAAGTAGCTGCTGTACTTGACTCTTGTTTTCTCAGGGGTCGACTCCAGTACCTGGTGCATTGGAAGCGTTATGGGCCTGAGGAACACAGTTGGCTTTCCACTGACGCTGTTCATGCTCCTCGCCTTGTGCATTCCTTCCATTCTCGTTTTCCTGCCAGGTCTGGTCCTCCCCGCCCGGTGGGCGTGTCTTCGGGGGGGTACTGTAGCGGTACTTACCTTACCCGGGGGCCGGCCGAGGTCCTCACTTCCCGCCGCGCGCGGCTCTCGAATGAAGACGGTCACGTGTCCCGCCTAGCTCTAAGAGCGTGCCGCGCGTGGGAGCCAAAAGATGAAATGTGCTCCCATTGGCCCCTGTCCTCCCACATTCCCCAGACACTCACATTTTGGGGGTGTGGATATGACAGGGGCCAATCAAAGTAAAGTTTAAGGTATTTATACTTACCTCTCCCTTAACTCCCTGCCCTATTGTGGTTTCTGTTTCAGTTCCCTTTAGCGCTTGTTGTGTTCAGTTGTGATTTTCGTGCTTGACCTTGGCTTTGTATCTGACTCCGTTTATCTCTCTATCCCTGTTTTGTCTTGTTTGCCAGCTTACTCACTACTGTGTACCAGACCTTGGCTAGTTTTTGTTCTCGCAGTCTCTTTGTTCCCTTGACCTTGGCTCGTTCTTGACTCTGTCTATTCTGCTATATGGCGAGTCCGGCCATTCTAAGGTCCGGTAAGCCGTATCTGCTCTGTCGATTGTTGAACTAAATCTTGCGTGTAGGGGTAAACTACCATGACATCTTTGTTGTGTCATGTCTGCATGTTTGGTTTCCCTACTGAATGTTACACTTTCGTTCTGCCAAAACAAGCTCTAATGTGTTGAATCAAGTACCTCTCAAGACCTCTAAATGTGTCCTGCGGTATCAGACACTAAGACGTTAGCAGCAGATCCTTTGAGTCATGCAAATAGAGAGGAGGGGCCTCCGTGTATCAAATTTGTTGTTTCAGCACATCTCACAAAAGCTCAATCAGATTGAGATCTGGGGAATTTGGAGGCCAAGGCAACATGAACTCTGTCATGTTTCTCAAAACATTCCTAAACAGTTTTTACAGTGCAGCAGTGCATTAGTATGTGAGACGAGTCAAAGTAACTTCAACATGAATGCCAGAACCCGAGGTTTGCCAGCAGAATATTGCCCAGAGTATAAAACTGCGTCCACTGGCTTCACTTCTATGCATAGTGTATCCTACTGCCAACTCTTCCCCAGGTAAATGATGCAAACGCACCTGGTCATCCACCTGATCTAAAAACACATAATTCATCAAGGCAGGCAACCTTCTTCTGTTGCTCCATGGTCCAGTTCTGATGCATATGTCCCCATTGAAAGCACTTTCGCCGGTGGACAGGGGTCATTTAGGGCAGTCTGACTGATCTGTGGCTTTGCAGCCCCATATGCAGCATATTGCGATGCACTGTGTGTTCTCACACCATTCTGTCATGCCCAGCATTATGTTTTTCACCAATTTGAGCTACAATAGTTCTTCTGTGTGATCGGACCAGACCGACCAGCTTTTCTTCCACGTGCATCAATAAGTCTTGGGTGCACATAACCATGACACTGAATCCTTCCTTGCACCACTTTTGGTAGGTACTTATCATTGCACACAGGAAACACCGCACAAGAATCGCCATTTTGGAGATGCTCTGACCCAGTCATCACTATTTGGCCCTTGTCAAAGTCGCTCAGATCTTTGTGCTTTTTTTCCTGCTTCCAACACTTGAAATTCAAGATCTCACTGTTCAAATGCGGCCTAATATAGCCAAAGACAACTTCAAAATAAATTTAAAGGGCTGTTTGCTCTTTGACAGGTACGCCCCCTGCTGTCTGGAAATAAAATTAAAAACCATTAAAACAGTGTAAAAATAAATATATACTTGGATAATATATATATTTATTATATATGATCTAAGCATATATACACACATATAAACACATACACATACACTGTCTAGTACACTATTACACTGCCTGACAACCCAGGCCTTAATCGTGTTTGTGACCAAGTGGCTACTAAAAAAGACTGGACATACCCCATTTGCAATACCTTGGGTTGTCTACTTTTACAAATGGTATGCCATCATGGGGGTAATTCTTATTCCTGGGCTACCATATGGTCTCTAAGGCATAAAACCTGTACATAGGGGGTACTGGTTTACACGTGTATTATGTGTATTTTATTGCAGTAAAAGCAAACAGTATTTTGACATTCACAGTTAAAATGTCACGTAGAACTAATAACATTAACAAAAATCTTATTTTCTCCCATTTTTTTTATATTTTATTCATATTAAATTATGTTCCATACCTAAATATTTGATATTAAATGAAAGCCCTGTTTCCCCTGAATAAAATTATATATATAATAAGTGTGAGTGCATTTAATATGAAAGAGGTGAAGTATGGTTGGACAGACAGAGCGCAAATGCCAGGTTTTGTTTACGTTTTGATCACAACTTGTACATTTGGCTGCGGTCTTAAGGGGTTAATAAATAAACTCTCATATGCAGAATTTTGTAAACAAGCACTTTCCTCTTTAACACTATTTCACCCTTCAATTTATTTATTCACCTTGTCCTGTTCATAATATCTCAAAAATATTGATCAAATCAGTTTTTTTTTCTCACTTATGATTCTGTAAAAATGTCTATTTAATTATATTATCCCGTCCTGGCACTCGGTAATGAGTTAAATGTTAAATGTCTAATTATATTATTACATCCTTAAAGCGACACCCTGGGCACCATAACAACTTAATTGCTGGCACCTCTTTGCACCATTATAACTGGATTCCTATGAAGTTATTATGGTGCCTGGAGTGTGCTTTTATCATTACAAACCAAACAAAAAGGTTGTCTCACACCTTATACACACTAACACTATATTTTACTATATTATACTATTATCCCAAATGTTCTTATTATTCAGCAACACCCTTACTTACAAAGCCCTCCACAACTTCACTCACTGATGTACATCTACTCTTATTACCAAGAACACGCCTATTTATCGCCTTAGCTCTTCAATAACCTAGCTCTCTCCACATCTTGTTGAATCCTCACTCTCCATTTACCAGACTGCTATATTATAAATTATAACTAACCCATACTCAATATACATAGCAATGCAGAATGTGCTTGTTATTTATACAGATGATAATAATTTTGAGCAAAAGAAGCCCTGTTAGAATGTAATTAACATGGATAACTTTTTTTTTTTTAATTGCTTACTCCCTTTGTTCAATATTTTTCAAATGTATTCAGTTAATCTCTAGTTAATGTTTAGTGAATAATTTCCTAAGAAATACATTGAGGATAAATACTAGGATTAGGAAAGTCAGCTATGCACCAAGTGAACTTTGTAAAAACAACTCAAAAAAAGGTAATTAAAATCACATGTTAATTTACCATGGTATATTCTGATTTCCAAACTTTGCCAGTCTATAATTGTGAAGACTTTTATTTTAAAATTCACAGAAATAATGTTACACTTTTTTACTTTAGAAGCCATTGTGTTGAAAACCAGAAGGTGGCAGTATTGGTGAGTAGAATATTAAGAAATCCAATATTAGCTCAAATATGTTTTTTTGGAACTGGAAAGAAGCAAGTCAAAAAAAGCATTGCATTTACAGTAAGATCAGCATCGCTCTGCAGTGTTGTAAAAAGCCTGTCTTATTTTAAAAATGTAAAGATGAAATGCTACAGTGCTAAACCTACAACTAATTTAAATATATATTGTAATAATTTAATGTAAAAGTACAGGAATGATACTCTGGTAGGTTTAAGTTGCAATGAATGGATTGAGTGAGTTAAAGCAGGGTGGAAAAGATGAAATACATAATTTGTATTACCTTTCAAGATATTATATTTAGCGAGGGGAGAGGGAGGGTGGGACGCTTGTGTCCTGTGCAACTGTAATTTAATTTAACAGTAGAACAAGTCATACTTGTACTTCTCTGTAAACGCACTGTAAATTGGCTTAAAAGCCGGTAAATTAAAAAATATGTAAATCCCAAATATACCTGTACATTATATTTTTTTTTAAAAAGGTAATGTGCTTTTTTTTTTAATTATAACTGTAATATCACTGAATTACACACACAAAAAAAAGCTTTACATCATTTATTAATTTAGAATGTCTTTCTAGAAATTTTTTTTAAGAAAAACCTCCACGTTGCCTTGTCGACCATGATAAGGCCATGAAACCAAGAGTATACCATTCAAGGCAAGCTGGTATTTACACTTTGCCAGGATGAAGGATCGCATATTTGATTAACCAGCTCTTTCTGAACATTTACCATTACAAACACATTTTACAATTGGGCAACACATATTTAATGTATGGAAATGGCATTCATTCATCGCAAATTACCCCAAAACATCCAAATCACCAATCACATTACTCCTACGGTGAGGAGATAAACATGTTGGTTAAAACAAGTGAAAAGGTTAGATTTACTGTTAGAGCTATAATACTGTCCTGGACATGGACTAGATGAGCAAAGACATTGTAACTCTGACATCCGACTGTAACTTCTATTCCTTATCTTACCTGAGCCTTATCAGAAGGTATCACACACTAATACCATTTTGTCTCTGAATTATCTGGCAGACATTCCTGTTGATACTCTCAGTTTATGTAAAATTGATACATATGTTGCATTCTCAATTCTGTCAACGTGCTGTTTGTAATACATGTAATTGATTAGAGGAAGGCAGACGGATATGCAAAGTTCCCAGCACTAAGACAATACGATGCATCTGTGGTTGGAATTTACCCAGGTCAAGTTACTTATTATGTATTTATGTCCTGAGGAAACTGAAATGAACTGAAACGTTGACAACTATATTGGAATAAACCGAGAAGTTATTTGTTTACAAGTCCTTGAGTGCTGGCTTTTTTATTTGAATTTTTTATATATATATATATATATATATATATATTATTTTTTCGACTGATGAGGAGACAGAAGCAGGACCTAAAGATTCAAGATGTTAGGAACACAAATTAATTTGGAATAGTCTAATTCAGACCTAAAGCACACCAAATTTAAGTTAGTTTTTCCATGCAAAACTGTGTGGTTTCCATGCAAAACAAGGCAACACTGTATTTTGCATGGCTGCCATCAATTATTGCAATATGGCTGTTAATTTGGTTACAGGCTTTTCAGATATGTAATAATGTGTCATCACTGTTACAATATGCCATTATATAGTATACCAGCAGAGTGCACTGTTGAACTCTCTTTTTTCATAATTAGTGTATTATTGTATTAGTTTGTTGCCACAATATGAACTGAGAGTAATTTCCTTTCTTTTGTTTCGTTATAAAACCGACTAAATCAACTTATTGGCCATAGACATTGTATTATTGATTTTGCCTTTTATAATAAATAGTATTTAAATTAATGTGCATTACTATAAAATTGTTGCATGGAAATAATTGGAATATGTCTAATTTTGGTTACAATATTGCTATAAAATTTATATGGTATGTCATATCTTAGAGTACCATGGAATGGATGTCAGTGTTAGGTAGAGAACATGTTATTAAGGGAAGAATGCTTCCAACAGATCATAAGTAAATTATAGATTGTAAGCTCATTGGCTACCTTGCTGAGTGCTTTGTATACAAGTGCTACAAATATGAAAGTCCTGTACGATGGTTCTCTTTTGCTTTTGTACCCGTGAGTCTAATTATAAATCAATCTGTCTGTAATAATACCTTACAATATCAACTATTTTTTTTATAAAAATACCATATACATAAGTAAAATAAATAGTAAAAGTAAAATAATGCTCAAATACATATTCCTGACACTTTAGCTTGCTGAAGTGCTTTATGAGTAGTGAATCTGTCCTCTTTTTTTATTTTACAAAAGTTCAGATTTCAGTAGAAGTGACTTGCAAATGCATTATTTATTTATTTTTATTTGGACAGTAGAAAGTTCTTGTCAGGGGAGTAAAAATGAGACTAACTATTTCCATGTGAATTGTGTGTAACTAAATGAGACTTACATTTCAACAATCACACAAATATGGCCATGTGTCTCTTTATAGATAATATCTTATCTGTATTATATGCTCACCAAGTGAAAAGGAAATTCACAGAAAAAATATCACTTGTTTGTAGATGATATTTTTAGAATTAAATCTGTGCTGCATCTGTAGTTGTGTTCAATGCCCTATGTCCATTCCCGGACTGCATCAATCATGCCAGAATGACATGGTGGCTCTATACAGATGAAATTACTAGCAGATATATATCTTAAATATTAATCTCTCTTGAAGCTTTTAGTTTTATCTCCATAAATTATATCAGTACCAGGGAACATAGGCGTGCGCACGGGATGTTCTGGGTGTGCCAAGGCACACCCTAATCCCCGCGACACGCGCTATGTGCATCCCTCCGTGGGCCGGTGAGGGAGATCAAAGATCTCCCTCACCGACCCACAGGCATGGAGGGAGGCAGGAGAGGACCCGGGGAGCTCTTGCAAGCAGCTCCGCCGTGTTCCTCTCGCGAGGTCGGAGCATTGCCGCGGCTCAGATCTCGCGAGAGTGAACTCTAGCCCCCTGTGGGGCTAGAGTTCACTCTCCACTGGACCACCATGGATGGCAGCAGCACGGTCCCCCCTCCCTACATAAGGTAAGAAGGGAGGGGGGATATTAACTAAACGGCCCCCACAACCCCACACATTACACACAAACATACAGCACACACACATACATCACCCTTACACACACAGCACACACACACTAACAGCACCCACACACTAACAGCACCCTCACACACACAGCACCCTCACACTAACACCATTACACACAGCACCATCACACTAACAACACCCTTACAAACACCGCACCCTCACACATACACACACAGCACACACTAACAGCACACTTACACACACACAGCACCCTTACACATACACACACTAACAGCACCCTTACACACTGCACCCTCGCACACACTGCACCCTCGCTCACACAGCACCCTCACCCACACACACAAGCGCACACACACACAGCACCCTTACACACACAGCACCCTCACACACACACAGCACCCTCACACACACACTAACAGCACCCTTACACACTAACAGCACTCTTACACACACACAGCACCTTCACATACACACACAGCGCCCGCACACACAGCATCTACACACATCACCCTCACACAGCAGTGTGTGTGTGTGTGTGTGTGTGTGTGTATATATATATATATATATACATACACGCGCGGCGTGTGTGTGTCTGCTTTAGGGTGCACACCCTTATACAATAGGCTGCGCACGCCTATGCCAGGGAAGTTTATGTATCCATATTTATTTACTCTGACAAATCATAGTGTGTGATCACTGAATGAAATGCAATCAGGAATGTGGATTGCATTATGGTAGCACAATGATGCATGCAGCACACATGCTGCAAATAATGCACACATCATGAAAAACAAAAAAATACTAATCCGCACCACCCTTATGTGAAAAAAACAAAACAATTAAGCAAATAGATGCTGGATCCAAGAAAACCTACTCTCTTCTTGGGTAACCGCAAAAAGTAAATAAAAAAGAAAGTAGGAAACTTGAGAAATTGTAAATTTGTAATTGAAAACATTTGGAATTTTTTTTTTTTTTTTTTTTACAATAAATGTAATGGGTACAGGGTACCAATGTATATAAATCCCAAAACATAAAAGAAAAAAAGTACACAGTACTGATAATAAAGCTAGAGATTTCATGCAATCCATAGTACAGAGCATAACAGTGTAAATATCTAAATACCTGGGCTTGTGGAAGTAGAGCTAGATTTTTTTAACATATATTATTAACTGTAGATGCTGCACAAGGGATAGCGCCCAAGAAATATTAGTATAGTGATGTCTAAAACTGACTCAAAACATCCACACACAACTGAATATTTAGTGCAATATCATACCATGTCCTCAAGGAGATCTTCTTAAGAAATGTCAAAATATTTAAAGTATTGTGGTAAGACCTCCGATCCAGTACCAGCACTTTATTTGGCCTACCTCAATACAAAAAGAAAGTGTCTCGATCCTCCTTTTCCTACAGATCACCCCAATTATGGAACGACCTCCCACACACTTTCAAATCTTACCCAGGCCTGAAATACTTTAAGAGAACCCTCTGTACATATCTCAAAACAGAATGCACCTGGCATGGTTGATTATATACACTGCTCAAAAAAATAAAGGGAACACTTAAACAACACAATGTAACTCCAAGTCAATCACACTTCTGTGAAATCAAACTGTCCACTTGGGAAGCAACACTGAGTGACAATGAATTCCACATGCTGTTGTACAAATGGGATAGAAAACACGTGGAAATTATAGGCAATTAGCAAGATACCCCCAATAAAGGAGTGGTTCTGCAGGTGGTGACCACAGACCACTTCTCAGTTCTTATGCTTCCTGGCTGATGTTTTGGTCACTTTTGAATGCTGGTGGTGCTTTCACTTTAGTGGTAGCATGAGACGGATTCTACAACCCACACAAGTGGCTCAGGTAGTGCTGCTCGTCCAGGATGGCACATCAATGTGAGCTGTGGCAAGAAGGTTTGCTGTGTCTGTCAGCGTAGTGTCCAGAGCATGGAGGCGCTACCAGGAGACAGGCCAGTACATCAGGAGACGTGGAGGAGGCCGTAGGAGGGCAACAACCCAGCAGCAGGACCGCTACCTCTGCCTTTGTGCAAGGAGGAACAGGAGGAGCACTGCCAGAGCCCTGCAAAATGACCTCCAGCAGGCCACAAATGTGCATGTGTCTGCTCAAATGGTCAGAAACAGACTCCATGAGGGTGGTATGAGGGCCCAACATCCACAGGTGGGGGTTGTGCTTACAGCCCAACACCGTGCAGGACGTTTGGCATTTGCCAGAGAACACCAAGATTGGCAAATTCGCCACTGGCGCCCTGTGCTTTTCAGAGATGAAAGCAGGTTCACACTAAGCACATGTGACAGACGTGACAGAGTCTGGAGACGCCATGGAGAACGTTCTGCTACATCCTCCAGCGTGACCGGTTTGGCAGTGAGTCAGTAATGGTGTGGGGTGGCATTTCTTTGAGGGCCGCACAGCCATCCATGTGCTCACCAGAGGTAGCCTGACTGCCTTTAGGTACCGAGATGAGATCCTCAGACCTCTTGTGAGACCATATGCTGGTATGGTTGGCCCTGGGTTCCTCCTAATGCAAGACAATGCTAGACCTCATGTGGCTGGGGTATGTCAGCAGTTCCTGCAAGACGAAGGCATTGATGCTATGGACTGGCTTGTTTTAAGGACATTACATCAAAGTTGGATCAGCCTGTAGTATGTTTTTCCACTTTAATTTTGAGTGTGACTCCAAATCCAGACCTCCATGGGTTGAAAAATTTGATTTCCATTTTTTATTTTTTGTGTGATTTTGCTGTCAGCACATTCAACTATGTAAAGAACAAAGTATTTCAGAAGAATATTTAATTAATTCAGATCTAGGATGTGTTATTTTTGTGTTCCCTTTATTTTTTTGAGCAGTGTATTTCCTACCTGTTCTATGTTAAATTTTGTATATATACTGTATTAATATTGTTTTTGTATTTTATTGTACTCTATTGTATCAATGCAATGTTTTGTGGACCCAGTACATACTTGAAAACGAGAGAAATCTCAATGTATCTTTCCTGGTAAAATATTTTATAAATAAGTTGCCTTCATAATAAAGTATTGGGAAAAAAAGAATTAAAAAAATCAACAAATATGCAAATTGTGCAAAAAGAAGGGGAGATATTCTTATCCCATAGCAAAGTCCAGAATCGGCTACTTTCAGAGTCCTATAGCCATATAAAGAGCAACCCAAAAAATAAGAAAAAGTAAAAATAGAAAAACAAAACAAGGGTACATCTCACCCAATCATAAAGAGCATATTTGAAGATTCCTATTGTCCTGTTTTGTGTGGATTGCAGAGTTGTATCGTAATGGCTACACAGCAGAGAAGTGTCCATTGGTAATACTGGTGTTGGAATGCCAAGTCTTCTCTAGAGGCAGAAATAAGGCTTCCTGGTAGTTCATATAAAGCTTTACGGCAGTTGCTGCACTATCATCACAATATCGGGTCCCAGTGGAATGCAGGTCCAGGACTAACATTGACGCACTTTATTCCTCTATCCTGTAGATCTTGACCACCTTATTGTAGATGCCATAAACTACTGCTCTTTTGTGGGAGTTTTTAATCTTTTTTAGCACTAAACCAGAGAGTTTTTAATTGAGAGCTCTATGGCTGTTCATTTTATATTTCAGATCACAGTGAAGATCATGTTACTTTAGATCTATTGCTGTGATCTAATAGTGATTTTATATCATCTTGCACTTTTCTATATAGTGAATTATGATGTGCCAGTACCAGATTATCAAAAAATATTTTGGTGCCTATTATAGGTTATAATATATCAGCCTTGGATTCTTTGCAGCTCCTGTTACGCTATAACAGGAGTTATGTATCCTGATAGCTAAGACATAGTTGCACAAAGACATTGTTGCACTTAAAGGACCACTCTAGGTACCCAGACCACTTCAGCTTAATGAAGTGGTCTGGGTGCCAGGTCCTTCTAGGGTTAACCCATTTTTTCATAAACATAGCAGTTTCAGAGAAACTGCTATGTTTATGAATGGGTTAAGCCTTCCCCCTAATCCTCTAGTGGCTGTCTCATTGACAGCCACTAGAGGCGCTTGCGTGCTTCTCACTGTGATTTTCACAGTGAGAGCACGCAAGCGTCCAAGGAAAGCATTATGAATGCTTTCCTATGTGACCGGCTGAATGCGCGCGCAGCTCTTGCTGCGCGTGCGCATTCAGCCCAGGAGGAGGAACGGAGGAGGAACGGAGGAGGAGAGCTCCCCGCCCAGCGCTGGAAAAAGGTAAGTTTAACCCCTTTTCCCCTTTCCAGAGCCAGGCGGGAGGGGGTCCCTGAGGGTGGGGGCACCCTCAGGGCACTATAGTGCCAGGAAAACAAACTCGTTTTATAGTGGTCCTTTAAGTTCCAAATCTGTTATTTCATGGACTTTCACTTGATGAAATTTACACCCAGACATTATTTTTGAGTGGGATTTGATACAGTATTCTGTGTATTTGTTATTATCTACAATTCAGTTTATCAATCCATAGTTTAACCCCTTAAGGACCGAGGACGGTTCAGGACCGCATTTTTACATTGCCGACCGGTGATGGTCCTAAACCGTCCTAACGGTCAGAGGTACTTACCCGATCGCTGTCGTTCCCCCGGCGGCGATCGCCATTGCTCCCGGTGTGGGGAGACTGCCTGCAGCCCAGACAGTCTCCCCATGGCAGATTAGGACCCCTGGGGCCATGTGATCGCTCAAAAGAGCGATCACATGGTCACAATAGGTGTCCATGTGTCTGCCTGCAGGGGGACTGCCTGTGCTGACAGGCAGTCTCCCTGCTAGTGTAAAATCATTAAAAAATAAATAAAAGATAAGGTTAATAAAAAAAATTATATATGTGTATATAAATGATATATAGACATATATTATATTTCTATAATATATGTCTATATATCATATATATATATAATGTCATACTAAGTGTATTTTTATATTAATATGTACATATATTAATATAAAAATACTTATAATTAAATTACACATGTGTGTGTATATATATAATATATACAATAACTATATATAGTGTATATATATTATTATAAAATACAAATAAGTAATTTAAATTGAATTAAAAAATGTAAAAATAATAATAATTTTTAAAAAAAAAATTAGATATCTATATGAAATTGTATTCTAACTGTATTTTGATATTAATATAAATGAAATTGTGTATATATATATCTATGTATATATAAATAAAAATAATACGAAATATACATATGTCCATATACAAAATTACATAAATAATTATATAAATATACACGTAGACTTCAAATATATAAATATGCATATATATTTAAATTGTACGTGCGTATTTATGTAATATTTTTACATAATTAAGTAATTTTATTGATTGCAATTTGAGGGACCTGCCTGCCAACCCAGGCTGAAAGTCCAAAGAATTTAATTTGCTAGCACTGTATTTTACCTTGTAACGTTCTACGACACCCTAAAACCTGTACATGGGGGGTACTGTTTTACTCGGGAGACTTCGCTGAACACAAATATTAGTGATTCAAAACAGTAAAACATATCACAGAGATGATATTGTCAGTGAAGTGACTTTTTTTGCATTTTTCACACACAAACAGCACTTTTACTGATGATATAATTGTTGTGATACGTTTTCCAGTTTTGAAACACTAATATTTGTGTTCAGCAAAGTCTCCTGAGTATAACAGTACCCCCCCATGTACAGGTTTTATAGCGTTTTTGAAAGTTACAGGGTTAAATATATGGTTCAAATATTTTTACATTGAAAATGGCCAGACTGGTTATGTTGCCTTTGAGAGTGTATGGTAGCCCAGGAATGAGAATTACCCCCATGATGGCATACCATTTGCAAAAGAAGACAACCCAAGGTATTGCAAATGGGGTATGTCCAGTCTTTTTTAGTAACCACTTAGTCACAAACACTGACCAAAATTAGCGTTCAATTTAGTTTTTTACTTTTTTCACACACAAACAAATATGAACGCTAACTTTGGCCAGTGTTTGCGACTAAGTGGCTACTAAAAAAGTCTGGACATACGCCATATTGACTACCCTGGGTTGTCTACTTTAAAAAAAAAATCTGTACATGTGAGGTGTTATTCAGAGATTTCTGACAGATAATAGTGTTACAATGTCACTACTGATAAATTTTAAAAATGTACTTATAGCCCTATAACATGCAAAAAAATATCAAAAAAGCATGTAAACACTGGGCATTTTTAAACTCAGGACAACATTTTGAATCTATTTAGCAGTTTTTTTTCATTCGCTTTTGTAAATGAGTAAAATATTTTTCATGTAAAAGTCAAAAAACATGTATTTTTTTTCAATTCTTCATCATATTTTTTCATTTAAAAAAAAATTAAATTACATGAGATTATATAAATAATGGTATGTAAAGAAAGCCCATTTTGTCCTGAAAAAAACAATATATCATTTGTATGGGAACAGTAAATGAGAGAGCAGAAAATTACAGCAAAACACAAACACCACAAAAGTGTAAAAAGATGCCTGGTCGCAAATGTACAACATCGCAAAAACAGTCCGGTCCTTAAGAGGTTAATATAATTTACAATTTCACTGTTTAGGCAACCGTCCCCCCTTTTTTCAATTGGGGGCAGTACTTTTCCTGGACGCTTCTGATTGAGCGTCTGATGTATTTTATGTAATGTACTTTTTGCACTGTTTGTACAAGTTATCATAGGGTTGTGTTTATGCTTTAGTATTTTATTAGCCCACTACCCTTTACCATTGGAGATTGCATTTTTTTTCAATTATTTGAGCCATATTTAAAGTTTTTATTACTATAGCCTTCTCACAAGTTATCTTCTGGTAAGTTTAGGATTTAGTATCCTATATTTCCACTATATTTTCCAAGCCATTATGGGGGCTCATCTATACTAGTTGAGATTAGTTATGAGTTTGTGTATAATTACACGGGGTGTAATCCTATAGTAAGTCTTTGTTCATTACCTACTTTCCACTCTATCAGGCAATTTTTTTCTGTATCTTATTTTGGTTTTCCAGTTCACATCAGGAAGATTAAAGTCACCCATGATGATAACTCCCACCTTCATTGTCATTTCAGCTATTTCCTCAACTAGTAAATTATCTAATTGTTCTATTTGTCTTGGGGGCCTATAAATCACACCTACACTAGTTACTGTGTGATTACCAAATTCTAATGTAACCAAAACAGACTCTATGTTCGCCTCACTAACTTTTATTAGGCTAGATTTTATGCTATCCTTCACATACAGGGCCACCCTTTGTTGCCTTCACTGTCTTTTCTATATTAAGAGTACCCTGGTATTGCTATTACCCAGTCATTTTTCTCATTATACCATGTCTCAGTAACAATGACTAAATCTACATTATCAGTTGCCATTATAGCCAGAAGTTCATGGATCTTATTCCCTAAACTGCGAGCATTTGTAGACATGACTCTAAGCTTATCATTTTTAACACACTTGCTGAAGTCACCTTCTGTCCTTGTTTTGGAGGGGAGGGGAGGCAATTGGATCGATGTTTTATCACCCTTTTGCCCCCCACTGCTAGTTTAAATACATCCTAGCAAAACCTCTGAACTGCTCACTGAGAACATTTGTTCCCTTTTGGGAAAGATGCAAACCATCTTTTTTGTACAGTTTATTTCCATTCCAAAGAGAGCTACCATGAGAAATGAAGCCAAATCATTGCTCCCGACACCATTCACCAAGCCACAAGTTCAAGTCCCTAATCCGTATCCGCCTGTCGTTCTGAGTGTTATGCACAGGTAGAACTTCAGAGAATGACAGTGTGGAAGCAACCTGCCATATATCATTGCCAAAAACACAAAAAAAGTCCTTTACCTCTGAAACCTCATTGCAAGCCAAGTCATTTGTCCCTAGATGAACAAGTACATTCAATTCCCCTTCCTGCTTTGCTTGCTTAACAATATTACAAATATTGTCTCTGTGAGCAGTAGCTACAGGAAGACATCTCACAAGAATCCCCCAACAACAGCTGCTTTCTATCAGGCCTCACCATAGTCTCCAAGCCTGTCTCCATGGTACCAGTACACTCAGTGCCTGAGAATATCTTCACAACACCACTACACTCAGTGCTTGAGTCTGTCTCCACAACACCACTACACATGGTGCCTGTGCCTGTCTCCACAACACCACTACACTCTGTGCCTGTGCATGTCTCTACAACACCACTACACTCAGTGCCTGAGCCTGTCTCCACAACACCACTACACTTGGTGCCTGAGCTTGACTCCATAGCACCACTATACTTTGTGCCTGAGCCTGTCTCCATAACACCATTACACCCTGAAAGTGCTGAAAATGAATTATGTAGAGCAACAGACTGTGCAATATGCTTTATATCCACAACTCTAAGTCTACCAGATTCAACAGTAATCCATCTGCCATTCCTAGGACGTCTCTGCAGCAGTGACTTTGCAGCAGTTCCAGCCTGAGTTTGTTTACCGGATACTTTACAAATCTCGGACTTCAAAAATACAATCTCCTGCCACAATATAGAGAACTGTCTACAGATTAGACCGCATCCAAATCTCCAAAAAGTGGAACGTGAAACAAATGCATAACAACTATTACACTGAACTAAGTCTGCCATTTTAATGAGGTGAGTAATTTAAATCAAACAAATCTTAACTTTTTTCTTTTTCTTTTTTATGTCCTCCTGTATACCTCAGATTACCTCCAGTTTATCTCCAGAATATCTCCAAGCACACACGTTGATGCAGAAACCAAGCAATGGACACCATAAACTTAATCAAATAAGTCATTATAGTGAAAGTAGATCCTGGGTGTCATCGTACCTTAAGGAAATAAACCATAAGAAAAGTTTAGAACCTGTCCGTTTTGCCCCCTGGTTTCTAGTGATGACCAAATCTTCAACGAGGAAGCCTTGAACTGGGCGCCACTGATAGGCTGAGATTGACTGCTGATGAGAAAGTTACATGCTGATGGGTGCCCTCTTCACAACTTTGGGGTTAAACTGTTCAATCCTTTAAGGTAAGACAGCGCCTAGAACCTCCTGGTACCATAACAACTTCATTGAGATGAAGTTGCCATAACAACTTCATTGAGATGAAGTTGTTATAGTGCCAACAGTGTTCGTTTATATGTGCATAGGAATTTGAAATAGTGTACAAGTAACCTTTTTGGATTGGTTTTGTTTGTGCATTTTGGCTGAATACCATAATCCTTTGCCACTGCCCACAAACAGGGGCAGGGTTGACACAGGACTAATTAGTTTTATTCACATTTTCTGTTGTCTATGTGACAAAGAAAAACTATTCTTCTCTGGCCTTTGCCCAAGTGGAAAAATAAAAATGTGCACAATGTGAGGTAAACAGAATATTCTCCATTTCCCTGTATCTGAAAACCTATTGCACTTTGCAAATGAACACATTGGGTGAAGGAATTTCTTACAAATATTTGCAATGGGAAAGTCGGAAGATGTTTTAACATTGAACCACAATGTTTTGCCTTCACAATCGTAATGTATCATAATGTAATTACAAGGAGCTTTCAATCATGTTGCAAGGGATTCACATTTTTTATATGTCTTGCTAACTTGAGCAAGGATACTCACACAAAACTATATTAAATCTGAAGCCATTCTAAAAGCTTATTGGCCTTGCAGGTTAGCACAATCATATTGAAGGAATATACCCTTCAGTCTGCAGCAGTAAAGTTAGAAAATTAAATTCCTAAGGGATTTAACTTTACTGAAGATATTATGGCCTTTAAATTAATTATAACTTTAAAATGTCACTCAAATGTTTTACTTATCTTTACTTTAGTTGCCTCAATTTCCTTTTCAAATTAAACTTGTCTTTTTTATTTATTTTAATATTATGATATATGGTGTGGTTAAAAGCAGTAACAACTTCTCCTTACAGATTGTTCAGTTGAAGTAGAAAATTACAAAAAATATTTTCGTGGATCTATTTAAAATATGAATTAACAAGGCGTATGCACATTAAGATATTGTATAATTTTAAAAGTGTTTAAATTTAATTTGTGCAAAGTAATCCTCCGGGCACCATAACAACTTCATCTCATCTCTAGATCATGTATAAATAAGGAAAATAGAAAAAGCGGTGCAAATAACTTTTGAAAACTCAGATTGAAGGTAACTTTGAGTGGGCTAAATGAATTGCATAATTACATAATTACACAAATATGGTATTATTTACTGTCAGGTTTGCCATTTTAAGAAGACATTTATACTATGTACATACCGTACTATCACTATTTAAACTGCATATATATTTAGTTTAAATGACACAATGACAATTTACTAAACCCCGCTGAGTACTAGCCTGAGACACTATATGTAATTATACAGAGGGCACATATGTAGCAGTCAGGTTTACAGCAAGAGGAAAATATATTAACACTTCATAATCTTAAATGAATACGAAACGAGGACATAAGTATTTAATTTCTCTTCAAAACAACAAAATTATAAGTGCGCATTTACTTAGAGAAAATAATCATTTAGGAAAATGTGTTTATTTTGGGAATTTCCAGACCTGATATACAGCAGATCGGTGGTAGCTTCAGTTTTTCCCAAGATCCATTCCCTTTATCCTGGGCCGACATGGGGAAATTGGATATTCCTGATGCAATCCCTAGCACACAGGGCCTCAGCGCCCAACTACCAGAGGAAGACCTCTCTGCCCCAGTGAACAAGGGAGGTTTTAAAGCCCTATTGCAAAGTATCACGGCACTCTTAAATGCAGACGTGTGTGTGTCTTCAGGGAAGAACTCACAGTTGTCACTTCCAGAGTTCAGGCAACAGAGGAAAATGTGGCCTCCATAACCCAGAGGCAAGCAGGTACCTCAGAGCAGGTACACCGACTTCAGGCTTCTCATCAGGCCAAATAGGCCAGACTAGACAACTTAAATGATGCACAGAGGCGCAGCAACTTACAAATTTAGGCCATCGCTGAAGCAATCAACAGACAAGAACTGCCACACTTCATTATGTGCCTCCTGACTACTCTCTTACCTTAATGCAAAACCAAAGGTGTCCAAATCCACAACTGCTTCTAGATGTCTAAATCTACTAGGGCTCTATCTGAGGCCTCCAGTGATGTCCTGGTTTGCTTTCCCCTGTACCGGGATAAGTTGGCAGTTCTTCAGGCTACGTGGGGCAAAACACCCTACTAGTTCGAAGACATGCAACTGGTGTTCTTACAGGATCTATGTCAAGCCACCCTGGACTGGAGAAGGTCCTTCACACAGATTACAAAGACCCTAAGATCAGCAAACATTGCATACAAATGGGGTCCTCTCCGTACACTCAAGTATGGCCACCCTTACCACCTTACCGTTCCAGCCGAAACTACTTGCTTATTGTGTATATAGTTGCATATAGTTACATAGCTGAAAAGAGACTTGCGTCCATCAATTTCAGCCTTCCTCACATTTATTTTTTGCTGTTGATCCAAAAGAAGGCAAAAAAACCCAGTTTAAAGCACTTCCAATTTTGCAACAAGCTAGGGAAAAAATTCCTTCTTGACCCCAGAATGGCAGTCAGATTATTCCTTGGATCAAGCAGTTATTACCCTACATTGAAAGATTATATCCTTGAATATTCTGTTTTTGCAAGTATGCATCTAATAGCTGTTTGAACATCTGTATGGACTCTGATAAAACCACTTCTTCAGGCAGAGAATTCCACATCCTTATTGTTCTTACAGTAAAAAAACCTTTCCTTTGCCTTAGACGAAATCTTCTTTCTTCCAGTCTAAATGCATGACCTCGTATCCTGTAATACATATGTAAAGTCCGGTTTGTGAATAGATTTCCACACAATGGTTTGTATTGGCCTCGAATATATTTGTATAATGTTATCATATCCTCTCTTAGGCGATGTTTTTCTAAACTAAACTATATTAGGATCAGATGCCAAATTGCACAGTTTTTAAATAATATTTTCAAACATGTTGCTAATTTTCTTGGATGAGGATGAGTCATTTTTATACCCTCATTATTTATCAAAGGCTCAATTTTAGACTGTGAGATCCTGTGTCGTAACTTGGAAGCTAGTAATGATGAAGCGTTATTGCCTTTAGCATAAAACGTTTGTTTTAGCCTCTTTAGCATCAGGGCTGTGTGATCCAGTAGGCTTACATTTATTTTGAATTTGACATAAAGTATCTCTCCAGCAAGGGACGAAGAAGGATCAAATTTATTCACCAGATTTAAATTGTATAATTTAGTTTCTAAATCTTTTAAATTCTTTGATCTAGTTTTCTTCAAAAAGGAAGCTCGCTGAAGAAAATGACCTCTTATAACAGCTTTATGAACGTTCCATAAAGAAGTAATATCTAGATTTGGGTCAGAATTTTCCTTAAAATAATTAATAAGCTCTGTTTCGGCAAGGGACTTATTTTCAAGATCAGTGACTAAATAGTTACGTCATCTCTATTGCCTATCTGGGTTAGATTGGAAGGATTATTCTAGAAATAATACTATGGGGGCATGGTCGGACCAATTAACATCCAAGATGTCCGAACATATCATAAGAGAAATAACATTTTCTCCTGTCAAGAATCTGTCAATCCGAGAATACATATTGTTGATAGGCGAATTGAAGGTGTAGTCTCTCTCTCATTCATGTGGAATGAGCCAACAATCAAATAGGCCTTGTGAAAAGCAAAATTTGGAACAAAGATTCGCTAATTTTTCAGTACAATAATTTTTAACGGGGCAGTTAGATTCTCTAACTATATCAATTATGTGTCTAACACGAAATTGGTGTCTCCACCGATAATCAGTCTGCCCTCGACATTTTTGGACACTTTGTTAACAATCTTTTTCAAAAAATGAAATTGATTAGGAATTAGGAAAATATACATTTGCCAGAATGCATTCCACACTATTCAATAAGCCTTTCCTAATCACATATCTACCTTCTCAATCAATCAAAATGTTAGCAGTGTGACATGCTACATTTTTATGAATAAATATTGAGACACCTAATGCCTTGGTGCAAAATATAGAATTAAATTGAGTGGGATAATCTAAAATGAGTGACCAGAATCACACCACACAAAATCAGGAAGCCTAGAAAGCCAAACGAAATTGCAAAAGACTGACCCGACTGAAAACCGATCTGTACCACGTACATGTATATTAAAATTAACTATGTTTACAACATAGACAAATAAAGGAATGCAATTAAGATATGTCAAGTATAAGTATAGAAACTGTGTGAAGGGAAATGAAAAAGAACTTGGAGAAAAACATAGAGAATAAACAAAATACAAAAGAAAAATAACAGACAAAAAAAATGTACAAAAAAATAATAAAGTACCAGAGAGGGGAAAGAAACAAAATATTCCCTCTTTATTAATAAAAACAGGCCCATGTTTGGGGGTGAGGAAAGGGCTTGGGACACCAGCAATTATTGAATATTTAAAAAAGAGAATAAATGGAAAAACAAAAAAATTTAATGATAAAACAGTAAAGAGAAAGTGATGTGTGAAAAATATATAAGAATTTAGAGAAGAAAAGAGAGACTGTGAAGGAAGAGATGATACAAAACAAAATGAAATGTAAGATAGTTGCAGGGCAGTGAACAGACCACAATGAAGAACATAAATTATACATCATAACATAAAAGAGTATAATGAAAAGGATACCTTAGTGTCCATATTTCCACCACATAGTTGGTTACAAATTAACATAATAAGAATAAAGAAACCATAAAGAGATCAAAAATCAAAAAATATATAAAAAAGGAAAAAAAAGAACCAGAATGATTTACTTTTGCTTGACTTAAAAATCAAAAACTATAAGTAACTTTTTATTTAGAAAGAACAAAAATGAAAACATTGAATAATTAACTATCTCTCCTAATTTTTCTCCGAGGTTTTGGAATATGTTGATCAGGTGTTTCGGGAGAAGCAGGATAACTACACTCTTGGAGATTGCTATATTCACACTATACTCCCCAGAGTAAGCTCTTGTTAGAGCTGTTCTTGTTCCTGCTACGCTCTCTGGAAGAAGAGAGGCCTGCCCACTGGAAGCTGGATCCTGGTCTTGGGCCCAGGGTGGGTGAAAGACGGTGAGCTGCATCGCTGGAAGTGGGGTCTGCAGAGCTGATGGTGTCGGTTGGAGTCCTCGGCAAGTGCTAGGAGCATCGATTGGGGGAGGTACTCAGTCTGAGTGCCAGCGTTCCGTCACACCGGGTAATTCTAGCGTGGCTTTACGTTCAATGCCCAATTTTTGTTTTTTGCATAAATTACTGTTCATTTGTTCCTGGTCATAGTCCTCTGTAAAATGTAATTCCCAATCTTTGGATATAGAATCTTTTCAAGTGTGTCCATTATTTCAGAGTAAAATACAGTGTTAGTTTTATTACACACTTTTCCTTTATTAGGGATATTAGAATATTTTGTATGAGATGTTGCTGCCTTGGATTTATGTGAGATCAAGCTACATTCACTTACCAAGTGAGCTGTATTCAGTATAATAGTGTTATTTCCAGTGTTAGTATGTGGTGTATCTTTATAAGGAGCTTGCATGTGATTTTCGTCTATATTAGCTTGTTTGGGAACTCCTGAACTCATACCGTTTGCATGTTTCCTAATAACCTCTATACTAGTTGTAATCACAATCCTTTGCCTTCGTGTGTTTTGTGGTGAAACTCCTGAACGGGTCTTGTTCATATGGCGATAGTCATTCTCAATTGCCGTCTGTGTATGTAAAGTGTTAGGAGAAACTCGAACAAGATTCTTTCTGATATAATGTCTCAAGCCTGTAACCAACTATTAGTTCTGCTCTCAATGGTGATTTTAATGGCCATTTTTGAAGAATCTAAATCGTGTGCTGAATGAATTAATTTTTTATCTAAAAGTGATGTATTTGTCTTTTCTGTTTAAGTGGAATTATTCACTGGAGGTTTTAATGTATTTTTTCCAGTTAAGTGTTTGTCAGGTGTCATTGGTGTCGCTGCAGACTTAATGTGTGCAGCTCCTTGATTTATCCATTTTGCTCTTGCATTTTTATTTCTCTCTCTTCTTTTTTCAGATTTTCTTTATCTTCAATATATCAGTGGTTGAATAGTATATTGTACCTTTAATAAAATTGAGCTTTAAGGTTAATTATCACATTTAATTTCTCTGTGTCCCAGAAACTCCCCTAGAAGGCAGCCACTTCTGTTTCTGGCTAAGCCGCGCCCCCATTTTTGATTGTACATATTATTAAAAAGAAAAGGCATAAATCACCACACAGAGTAACTATGTTATTGATAGAGCTGCATATCCAACTTGCTGGTTTATATTTTGATTGATGTATGTTGGAATCAACTGAGATAATTTAATATGAGGTAACTGATCCTGTAAATTTGAAGGAAAGGATTTTACAGTGATTAGTAACCCCTTAACTTTAAAGGGACACTATAGTCACCAAAACAACTTTAGCTTATCAAAGCAGTTTTTGTGTATAGATCTTGCCTCGGAAGTTTTTACGCAATTCTCTGCCATTTAGGAGTATAATCATTTTTGTTTATGTTTATTCATATATCATTCTCATCCATTTCTTCTACCACAATCATGCTTTCAATCAAACTCTCAACAGTCTTCCTTAATGTTCTCTTATTAATTATTTATTTTTGAATCTACTGGCCATCCTAAAATGGTTCAGGGCTGGCATGAGGGAGTACAGACACACCCCAGTTATAATGTTGCAACATATTTTAATCTGAATTGAGCAGTGAAACTTACCCATACACAGTACTTCGATCCCCTCAAGGTTTTAATATAGCTATGTGTCTTCTATTGAGCGCAATGGTTCATCAAAATTATGTAGGCTATTTTCAAGCAAAAGGTATACACCAATAGGCAATTCAACTCATGCACTTAACTCAAATAGCCAGTTCTGCTCATTAGCAAGAAAATGCAATGGTCCAAGCATGAGTGAATTATAGTAAAGGTCAGGAAAACCCTATTGTGGTAGGTGTATCATTATCAGATTTGTAATGATATATTCACCGGGCCTAAAACTGCTGATGCTTCACCTTGGCTGCTTTGAAATATTAGCAATGCATGTGACAAGGTTTTTCCTTCTTTGATGCTTGTTTTATATGTCGATTGGTCTCACAGCACATAAATTTGAGGAATTGCTCAAAGTTAGTTTAGCTATTCCATCTCTCATGGGAGGAAGCCTTGCACAAAGAATTTGGCTTGCTTATATTTCTTTTATAAATTTGACCTTTTTAAGTAAAGGTTATATGCCATTTACAGCAAAAGGATAGTCAGTATGCTATTTCTCAGCACAATTTGGCAGGTTTCTCCTATGACTAATGTACACATGCACCTTCATTTACAACTTTTTGTTTTTTAGTTCTGACTTTTTTTGTTTTTGATCAGTCTGTTCATGACTTTTATTTGAGTTTGTGACATGATCTATTTCTTTGTTACAGAAGGATGGAGTGAATTATTCTGGGTACTACAGGGATATTGAAGGCTGGTTAATTCTTACTTAGCAAATAAGCAGAAAGTGTTTGTGGCAAAAGAAAAGTTATTTTCAGGCAAACATCTTCTGGTTCTAATTAATGCAGTTGTGGTTATAATATGGCTCTCCAGTATTTAGAGTATAACCACCAGCAGTCTCATTCATTCAAAAGCAGGATGAGCTTGTTAGGAGTTTCCCAACAACGTTCGGTGGCTCTCTGATGCACAGCTTTTGGTTAGTTGTGAATATTAAATCAAAGAAATAAACCCAACACGACTGAATAATTTGTGACTGGGGGCGTGGCTTGGGCACCGGACAAGATGGCTGCTTAAGGGAAGAGCTCCGCTCCACCTGATCCCTGTACAGCACTAAATCATTAGCGACACATGCCAAATGGGCCGCACTCAATGCCCGGAAGCTCCCCAGACACCGAGGGGTACACAGGAGGGCCCCCTTCACGGGTATCTCCAACCGCAAACTAGTGTGAGCGGCGAGGCGGAAAGCCCCAAAATGGCACCGGCATCCTCGTCGGGCTCCGATAACACTGCCCTGGAACGGAAGAACTGAGGAGCCTCACCGCATTCATGGTCACTAAAGCTGACCTCCACATCCTCACAATCACCATACAGGAGACACTGAGGGCAGAAATGGCAGGTATAAGATCGGAGGTGACAGCTCATGCGGTGCTGCATCCAGACGCTTGAGCAGACCACTGAGGCCCATACCAACAAGCCCACTGCAACAGACATGGCAGTAGGCGGCCAGGGGGAAGTTTTACTGGCGTTGGATAAGGATCCGCGGAGTACCCGAAAGTGAAAGGGAAGAAAATGCAGAGGAAATCCTTTTCCAAACACTGCTACCAGCGACTCCCCCCCCAACGCTTTGAATTTGAAAGAGCGCACAGGGCACTAAGACCTAGATTGCTAGAGGATAGCCCGAGAGACCTGATGTGCTGCCTGCACTCTTTTCCGGTGAAGGATTGCATCATGAGAAAGGCCCGCGAGCGACCTACATGGCCCTACAGAGGAACGCAGGTCTCCTTCTACAATGACCTCTCCCCCATTACCTTAGAGGCTCGCCGGGCACTTAGACCAGTAACAGCGGCATTACGTGACCACAATATCTCCTACAAGTGGGGGTTTCTCAGCTAATAATTGCAAATGTATATGTTTACATCTTCTATGCAAACGATCTGCACGATTATTGTGTTCTCTCTCCCTTTATATATACCATCATTTATTGGAAGATTCATCATACATCCAAATAGTTTGTATACATTTTTTATTTTTCTGTCTATAAGTGGTATTTTGCTCCACTCACTGTCACACAAGTGGGGGTTTCCGTTCGCCCTGCTCGCACGCCACCAAAACCGATGGGTTCCACTGAGGTGGCCGGAAGAGGAATTGGAGCTACCGCCTGTGACGGTAGTCAACTGGATTTTGGGGCCCGTGGGACCCCCAACGGGACCCCCAACGAGACCCCAGAGAACAACCAGGAGACGCGACATACGATCACCACCGGGACATGCGTATAATAAGTGAGTACTTACAGACAGATACGGCGCCACCATGCCGCTCACACACCCGGGGACTCTAAATGGCTCCATCATCCGCCTCTCACATAGGCAACCCAGGAATGCTTTGACATTAGTGCACCGGTAATATGGACACATTGCCCTGATCAACCCCCCTGATGTCACAAGCTGGCATTGGACCCGGATCACTGGGGCCCCTGAACACTTGGGGTGGGTTCACTAGCGGGTCTTGGGGAGGGGGGAAAGGGATCTGCAGCTGGGTATGGGACCTCTTGCTCACTCTATACCCCCCAAAATTTAAAGTCCTGGAGAGGGAAGACTCCCCTCGGACGATTGCACACGGACCTGTTATTGGGGTGGGGGAAGGGGAACGGGGTGGGACGGGTCTTGCCTGCCCGGGACCAGGCGCAAAGCAATACCACGTGAGGAGCAAACCGGGTATCCCCCCATCATAATGGGGGATGATGCACAGGGTTTTGGCCTGCATGTGCAACATCAATCCCTGAACGCTTTGGGACTCATGGACACTATTCACGGGACGAGTGGGGAGGACCCAAAGACCTCCATTGGGCCTCCCCCACCTCATGGAGAGGCTCCCTATGGTTGTCGGGGCCCGTCCCCTACCCCACACACGGTTTGACTCCAGAATATGCTATACACCTGTATTGTGTCACAACATGTTAGCATACCTACGATAATCACCACACAATTCTAGCACCTGAACACTACAGGTGGAATGCTAATACAGCAGGGGATAGGACATCCAGGGGGGAGAGGTGGGGGGAGGATGGGGGGACCCACTCCTTGCTTGAGGGATAACTGGGGGGAGGCAGATAACAACACCTGTTATAGAGGGGACGAGAGGCAAGCTCACAACACCCGAACAGACAACCGACCCCGACACTAGGACACCTCACTGAGCACTGGGATAGAGAGATAATAGGCAGGGCAAGGTGGGGGGTGGGTTCACCTGACATTCGACACCATCCCATGGCACAAGTAGGTGGGGCAGATAGACGGGGATCAGGGGCACTGGGTACCAAGGTTATCTCTGCCTCCGACAAGGTCACAGACTTAGCAACGACAGGCTCTCTCCCCCATCAGGTGGGCTTCCTGCTATACCTGAAATGCCAGCTGTACCCAAACTTGATACCACCAGCCACAACTCGGAGTCAGCTACTATGGGGCATGAAGACTACACTTTTAGACATGCCCCGCGAGGGGGGGACCACGGGAATCGGGGTCTGGGAGATAGAATGAGACATCAGAGAACACAGGGGAAGACTAAGGGGGGGTGAGGGACCACGCCTCAGCAGAAGACACCCACACACCTAGGATGTTATTATAGGGCGGGGTTGGCCGGGGGGGGGGATGGAAAATCAGAGATGAGAGGGCATACGTTGCACCTTGGATGTGGGGAGTGGGGGGCACAGTGGAATGTTGAGTTTAATGTTGTTACCCAGTTCATAATGGCTGCAAAACTGCATGCAAGTTTGAATGGAAAGACAACAGTTGTGTCTCATGTTACGCAGAAGGAAGGGAAAGGTGGGGCGGGACAAACCAACCTTTTTCTTTTGCCGCTTTATCTTTGGACGGGGCCGAGTCTGCATCTCCTACCCTACACTCAGGCTAAATTCTCTGCGACTGGACGGTGGGCACGGTCGCCTCCCGGGCTGGTTACTGGGACAACACCCCACCGCGCCCAGCTGCTGCTCGAGTGCCCTCTAGACAGGAGGGAATAGACACGGGATCCACGAAATCCCAACAAGGACCCCGCTTCTAACTACACACCTCACCCACTCACACTCGTCACACACGCATCCACACCACACATTTACACGCCTCCACACACCACTCCCGACCACCTTTCCCTACTCACATACCCGCTCTCTCCTGACCTTGCCCCCACCCCCCCACTCACTCTCCTATCCCCCCCCCCACCCTATCCTTGGTCCGGGCTGGGGGCGCTTGGTCCGGGATTGCTCGCTGCAGGGGGCGGGTGGGCCCTCGCGTCCGAACCCATAGCATTGGAGTACGAATACCAGTCACCAATCAAGAGAGATGGCATACCGCAGTGCACCGATATCGATGCTCACCCTCAACTGTAGGGGCTTTAATGCCCCGGAAAGAAGAACTCATCTACTGAAAGAATTAAAGAAAAAACACATTGCGGTGGCTATGCTCCAAGAAACACACTTCAGAGATGGGGCAGCTCCTCAACTGTGCAACAAGTCGTACCCTAACAACTACTTTTGCAACCACCCTTCGGCCCGCAAATCTGGAGTGGCCATATTGATCGTGGCAGATCTTGAATTTAAGGAATTAGATAGACACCAGGACGTACGGGGGGCGTTTCCTCGTCCTGAAGGGCATTATAGCGGATAAAATATACATATTTGCTACGATCTATGTCACCAATAGACACCAAGCCACATTCCTGAAAGGAACACTGACCAAATTGCGAGACTTCACGGAAGGTACTTTGTTGGTAGGGGGGGACTTTAACACCCCCCTGGATCCGACACTGGACTCGTCCTCAGGCCATAGCTGTATACCCCAACGCAACATCCGATCCATTCGGAACTCCTTGAATAATCTGGGCCTGGTCGACTGCTGTAGGGCCATCAATCCATCCAGTAAAGATTTCACACATTATTCTGCTCTCCACGACCGTTACGCACGAATTGACTATCTCTTTGTCAAACAAGAGGGACTCTCCCGCCTAATCAAAGCAACCATCGAACCGGCAACTTGTTCGGACCACAACCCGGTCCGGATAGACTTAGTCACCTCTGTTCCGCCCCTCCACTTTTACCTGGCGACTGAATGAAGCGCTGCTCGTAGACCCGGTAAACAGGGAACAAATCGGACAGGCCCTGGACCTCTACTTCAGTGAAAATGACAAGGAGGAAGGAACGTCCCCCATAACATTGTGGGAATCTCACAAGAGCGTAATTTGCGGTACGCTCATCCGGATAGCGTCTCAGAAAAAAAAAGCCGCCACCCGAGAAAGGGCAAAACTTTGAGACCATCTCAACTTTAGAGTTACAACACAAACGGCATCACCTCAACGCAATCTACAGTGAGCTCATGGAGGCCAGACGAGCATTGAGAGACCTTATAGTGAGGAGGCACCTTCGTGCTCTACAGAGCACGAGGTGCTTCTTTTACGCCCATGCTAACAAGGCGGGTAAGTACCTAGCCCAACTCCTGAAGGGCATTAGTCCACGAACACAAATCCGCAGCTTACGCCTTAAATCGGGCGCGATCTCCCCCTTCCCTCAGGAGATAGCAGATGAATTTAAACACTTCTACCAATCCCTGTACAACCTTCCACCACCCATGGGGTAGGAACGAAGGCAGCACAACCAGACCCTGCGGACCGCATACCTAAACACCAACATCACGGAGGTAACCTATCAGCACAGAGGAGCTAGCCTTCACCCTGAAGAGCGCTAAAACCGGCAAAGGCCCGGGACCGGATGGCTTCTCCGCTGGTTACTATAAAAAATTCGCCGGGAGACTTCTACCATGGCTCACGAAGGCTCTCAACGCAGTGGTGGAGGGGGGGAGACCGGAATCCCTGTCCGCAGCGATAACCGGAACTAAAACCAGGGAAGGACCCACAATGCTGTGGTAGCTATCGACCGATATCCCTCATAAATGTTGATACCAAACTGTTTACGAAGGTGCTCGCAACACAATTACAACCCTACCTCCCGAACCTGATCCATGTAGATCAAACTGGCTTCATCCCTGGGCGTGAAGCGCGAATCAGCACCCTACGACTCTTCTCCATCCAACATCTGGCGAGGAAGAGGGGGGAACACCTTCTGCTGCTATCGACGGACGCGGAGAAGGCGTTCGATCGGGTCAATTGGCAGTATATGATTGCCACGCTGGAGGTGATGGGCCTAGGACAAACCCTTCGGACGTGGATATCGGCCTTATATAGCACACCACGAGCTTCCATGAGGGTCAACGGAGCCCAGACAGCCGACTTTGCAATACACAACGGTACTCGGCAGGGATGCCCCCTCTCCCCACTGTTATTCTCCCTGTCCTTGGAACCACTCCTGCAGGCGATCCGCAGGGGTACGAAGGAGGGGGAACGACTCATAAAGTGGCGGCGTATGCCGACGATTTACTCTTCTTTATTAAGCACCCCCGAATTACTCTACCAAACCTGCTGATGGAATTTGATCCCTATAGTGAAATATCAGCATTTAAGCTCAATCTAACAAAATGTGAGGTACTGAACCTTACATTACCCACAGCTGAATACAGGATGTTGGAATCCGACTTTGCGTTTAGATGGTGCCATGGCAAAATGAAATACCTGGGCATCTGGGTAACCACAGAACCTGGGAAACTCTACGAGAACAACTTCCAACCCCTTCTACACATAATAAAAACTGATTTGGCCAGGTGGGCCTTCCCACACATAACGTGGCATGGGCGCATAGCTGTGCTTAAAATGAACGTGCTCCCCAGGGTGCTATATCTCCTGCAGACAATACCCACCATGCCGCCGGCGACCTTCTTCTCCTCCCTGAAAACCGCGGTGATCCGCTTTACATGGCGAGGTGAACGCTCCAGACTGCGACACGACATCCTATGCCTGCCCAGATCCAGTGGGGGATTAGCCCTGTTGGACTTTAGAAAATATCATCAGGCCATGGTCCTCCAGCGTATTTTAGACTGGCATCAGAACCCTCCCTGTAAGTCTTGGGCAATGCAGGATAGAGAGGCCACGGAGGGCATGATGGAAACAAAGATCTGGGGAGGAGACCTGCAAACTCAGGAGTGGGGGGGGAAGAGGAAGGGCCGGTCACACAAACACTCCGGGGATGGAAATCCTTAAAGGAAAATCCAAACATATCACCTACACCTAGCCTACTGCTCCCGGTGACGCAAAACAGCAAAATTGGGGGAGGCCTGCCAGCCAGAGCATGGGGATTCCTGGGTGAAGGGGACTGTATACCCATAAACCGGGCCCTAAGCGCCGACGGACTTCGAGATCTGGACACACTCCTGGAGGGGAGACCACGGACCCTCGTGACCACCCTCAGATATATGCAGCTGAAACACTATTACACAACGCTGACACACAGAGAATGTCTACATAGGGAACTGACGTGGTTCGAGGGCTTGTGCGAACAAGGCACCACAATGGAGCATGCAGTTTCCACAATGTACCAGCAACTAATCATGAACGACCAGACAACCGTGGACACCTTCAAGAGGCAATGGAAGGGGTCCATGAATAAGACATTCACCATGCCACAATGGGATAAGGTCCTGATATGGCAACACAAGAGCTCCATGAGCTCCTACTACCAAGAGGTCGGCTACAAACTGATTTTATCTTGGTATAGAACACCTACTGTGATCCACCGAATATTCCCGGTGGTACCACCGACATGTTGGAGATGTCAAAAGGAAAGCGGCACGCTGATACACCTGTGGTAGGAATGCCAAGACATACTCCCGTACTGGGACATGGTGAAAACAGAGGTGACTCTGGTGCTGGGAGATATACCGGACTGGTCGGCAGAACTAGCCCTATTACACATCTGCATTACACATCAGCAAACAATCTCGAGCTATGAGAAATCAATCCTTCGACACTTATTGAACGCAGCCAAGGCATCCATCCCGGCTTACTGGAAACAAACCGCCATCCCGACGAAGACAGAGTGGATACAACGGGTGGAAGACATACAGAGCGCAGAGGCACTCCATGCCTCCTTAACGGGAAGGGAACTCAAGCATGTAGAATTATGGAGCTCGTGGTTCATGTACATCGCTCGATACTCTCGTGGGGGGGCGCTCCCGGGCCCAGGGCGGGCGCGGAGACGGGCGTGGGCCCCTCGTAGTGCGAACCACCCACCTCACCTCATTCCCCCCCCACCTCCTCCCACCCCAACCTTACCCAGACACATGAGAGGAACCCTGACATGGAAAATGTAAGGCACGACACGGGTGCGCACACACCGACCCACCAGCGAGGGACAAGACACAACACACACACTTCATTAACACAACCAACAGAACGTCACACATACCAACAGAACATGAAAGAGTAGAAGCAGACGAGGCAAAGGTCGCATGTAGAAGGACATCCTCCCTGATCACAAACATATTGTCAATAGTACACCGACAAACATTTCCTAAATTGTTAAGGACTTGATTTTCCTCACCGGAGCACAGGGACGGATAGGCCAGCTAGATAGAATAGGGTCATATACCACAGGGTCTGATGCAGCCCACCTGTCTAAGTATGGTAAACCTCGAGCTACAAGTCACAGGTGAACATACAAAGTTAGACAGGAAGCAGAATGCTATACCCTTTGATATACATCAGAGGAAAAGGAGGAAGGTAACTGATATGCTGATCGATGGAAAACCTTAGGGCTACGACCCAGCCCAGGAGCATAACTACAACCAAGCTCTTATGATCATACTTACCACATGAGTTTTGTGTTTGTGCCCTCTTTTTGATGAGGACCTGCGCGTCCCATGTGAACAATCTCTTTGTTATCTATTACCTCTGTTACACTTCACTAAAAACAGATTTACAAAAAAATAATAATTTGTGACTGCTACACCAACATAAAAAAAGAGTTGGTTGACAATATTGAGTAGCAACTGGCCCTTAAGAGATTAAGCAAGATGAAAAATCCAAACATATTTTAAAGGAGTTGGTTGTGTTCTCCATAAAGTTTAAAAAACAACAACATTTTGACAAGGAGATGCAAAAATGTTGTGAAACATACTTTATATAGCAATTTCTTTGTCTGATTATGTTAATTTTTTTAGATAGATAACATGTTTCTCTAATTTGAAATAGCTATAAATGTTAAAATGTTCTTTCTTATTAAAAATCCTAATTAATTTCAAATAAGCGGAAAGCAGAAAATAAGCAGAAAGTGTTCGTGACAAAGCAAAAGTTATCTTCAGTCAACCATCTTCTAATTCTAATAGCTGCAATTGTGGTTTTAATATGGCTTTCCAGTATCTGGAGTATAACTACCAGCAGTAACTTCCATTAATTAAAAAAAAAAAAAAAGCATTTCTCAACTCTAAGCACCAACACCAATGCAGCCATCTGAAGTGGCTATAATGGAGGGATCATGTCCCTGTATCTTTTTAGAATATAAGCTCTGATGTAATTTGGAGCTTGTAGATCCACCCCTGACTACACTACTGGGTAACTGATCTCACTGGTAAAAAAAAAAGATTAATTTTATCCAATATGTGAACAGCGTTCGCCAATCACACACTGGCATAGTGCAACCGTAATGTCATTAATTGCCTCATGTAGCGGCAGACCTAACACTGGTCCAGCTGTACTGGGACCTGCAAGTAGGATCACTTGATGGGCATGTGTCATCAGCAGTGGCGTACACACAATCCACGGGGCCCCGGTGCGAAACTGATCCATGGGCCCCCCCTGACAGACACACACACAGATACATACATACATACAGACACAAATACATACAGAGACACATACATACACACAGACACATACACACATACATACAGACACACAAACATACATACAGACACATACATACAGATACACACACAGACACATACATACAGATACACACACAGACACATACACACATACATACAGAGACACATACATACACACAGACACACATGCACACACACATTCAAAGACACAGGCAGACACACACACACATACATACAAACAGTGTGTCAGTGTGTATATCTCTGTGTCTGTGTAGCTGCATGTATGTCAGTATGTGTATCTGTGTGTCAGTATCTGCATGTGTGTCATTGTTTGTATGTTTGTGTCATTGTGTGTATGTGTATCAATGTGTGAAAGTGTCTGTTAGTCCACGCATTGTACAGTGCTTTGGAATTTTCTGGCACTATGTAAATAATAATACAAAAATAATAATAATATGTATATGTGCATACATCTCAGCCGCCAAACACTACACACAAATGCACGCCTGCATTCAAATGCCAACCATACATCCATACAACAGACTTTTCCATTTACTCCCACTTACTCCATAGAAAAACACGATTACATTCCATCACAAAAACACAGCTCAGTGCTAAATGCAACCCTGCACGGTTGGATAAATAGCAGTAGTTGTACGACAGATGGGGAATCTACCTTTGGCAACCCTTGTAATAGGTGGGACAAAAATACACCTTGCCCCAGGGTCCTATCTATGTTAGTTCCACCACTGGCCTCATGCATTCACACCCCGTTCAAATAATAAACTTTACGCCTGGGTGCAAGAATTCAGGATAACTGTAATTTGTTTCATTATAAGTGGACATAAATATACCTACTTATCTTGAAATACAATATAACCCTGCTTAATAAACATGTGAAATTCGTTTAGTACCGAATGTATATTCGGACGATTTGTACAATTCAGATTGCTGAACCAAAGTGCTGAATTGCCGTAGTTCCGAAGTGCTTCAGATTTCTGAAAAGTGTCAAAACAAGAGAGAGGGAGGAAAAATTACGGGAATTATGACGGGAATCTTGACCAATAAGCTAATTCCTGGCACTGGGAGCCCTATAGATGTGTAAGTGGTTGTGGTGGCAATCCTGGCACTGGGAGCCCTACAGATGTGTAAGTTGTTGGGGTGGCAGTCCGGACACTAGGTGCCCTACAGATCTGTAAGTGGATGTGGTGGCAATCCTGGCACTGGGATCCCTACAGATGTGTAAGTTGTTGTGGTAGCAGTACAGGCACTGGGAGCCCTACAGATTTGTAAGTGGTTGTGGTGGCAGTCCTAGCTCTGGGAGACAGGAGCCCTATAGATGTGTAAGTAGTTGTGGTGGCAGTCCAGGCACTGGGAGCCCTATAGATGTGTAAGTGGTTGTGGTGGCAGTCCTGCCACTGGGATCCCTACAAATGTGTAAGTGGTTTTGGTGGCAGTCCGGGCACTGGGATCCCTATATATGTGTAAGTAGTTGTGGTGGCAGTCCAGGCACTGGGAGCCCTATAGATGTGTAAGTGGTTGTGGTGGCAGTCCAGGCACTGGGAGCCCTATAGATGTGTAAGTGGTTGTGGTGGCAGTCCGGGCACTGGGATCCCTATAGATGTGTCAGTTGTTGTGGTGGCAGTCTAGGCACTGGGAGCCCTATAGAAGTGTAAGTGTTTGTGGTGGCAGTCCTGGCCCTGGAGGCAGAAGCCCTACATTTGTGTAAGTGGTTGTGGTGGCAGTCCGGGCACTTGGAGGTAGGAGCCCTATAGATGTGTAAGTGGTTGTGGTGGCAGCCCAGGCACTGGGAGCCCTACAGATGTTTAAGTGCTTGTAGTGGCAGTCCTGGTACTGAGAGCCCCCTGCCCATTACTCTAATTGGCCACCTTTTAGATACATAATCCTTTCACATAAGTAAATGTTTATGCACAGCACATGATTTCTACTTTAATCCCTTTAGGACAGCGTGCATGCTATGCTGTCCTTAGGGACCTGGCTCTAAACGCTGATGGGCCTTCCTGGGCCATGTGATTATGAGGTCCTTGCAAGGACCTCACGATCACATGGACAGAATAGCCGTCTATAGCAGTGCCAGCAGGGGTAGTGCCTGTAATGACAGGTAGTCCCCCTGCTGCCTGTAAAAAGTAAAATAAAAGTTTAAAACAGTTTAAAATAAAATAATATATACTTAGATCATATATATATATAGATATAGAGATAGAGATAGAGATATATAGATATATATATGATCTAAGTATATATATATATATATATATATATATATATATACACTTTTACATACATACACACACATACACTGTCTAAGTGTATTTTAATATTAATATAATTATATATATATAAATATCAAAATACACGTAGAATGATATTGATTAAATATATATAATTATAATTGTATATATATTTATATGTAATATATAATAAATATGGAAATACGATAAAAAAATAAAAAAAAATACAAAATAAATCATTTAAAAAAATATATATATGTAATTTTCGTTCTAACTGTATTTTGATATTAATATATATATTAATATCAAAATACACGTTGAATAAAATAATATACATATATATATATATATATATATATATATATATATATACATACATAAGTATATACTATCACTATTTATACCTATATGTAAATAAAAAAAATTATAATAGATATATATATATATTTAATTTAATTACACAAGATCCAACGCACTCACCCATCCACTAAACAGCAACTTTAATGTTGAAAGATTTTTGTTTTTTTAAAAACACCTAACCTAGGCAAAAATAATGGGGGTTTAGACACATTATATGATCACACACTGCATAAGCCTGCCACACCGTTAATGTACCCCATCTTTGGCAGGTCCTACTCTAACAGCTTATTGTCTGCTCTTATGAGATTAACCCACTTACTTGGGTAAAAAAAAATTCCATCTGGGGCTCTCTGCAGTACAAGGCTAAATAGGGCCCTGGGATGAGGCACCTGTGACAGGGAGGGGTGCACCCACATGGAATTTTTTTCCCCAAGTAAGTGGGTTAATCTCATAAGAGCAGACATTAAGCTATTAGAGTAGGACCTGCCAAAGATGGGGTGACAGGCTTATACAGTGTGTGATCATATAATGTGACTAAACACCCATTATTTTTGCCTAGGTTAGGTATTTTAAAAAAAAAAAACAAATAAAATCTTTCAACATTGAAGTTGCTGTTTAGTGGATGGGTGAGTGTGCTGGATCTTGTGTATTGTATAATTTGGCCCCCAGCAGCACCCCCATTTAGGCATGTTCAGGCGAGTGCAGCCAAACCCTCCCTTGTTTCATATATATTAATTCTACGTATATATTTATGTAATATTGTTACATAATTAGGTCATTTTATTAATTACAATTTGCAGGACCTGCCTGACAACCCAGGCAGAAAGTCCAGAGAATTTAATTTGCTAGCATTACATGTAACCCTCTAACTTTCCAAGACACCATAAAACGTGTTTTACCCGGGAGACTTCGCTGAACAGACATATTAATGTTTCAAAACAGTAAAATGTATTACAATGATGATCAAATATTTAGCTATGAAACATAATTTAATATGAATAAAATATAAAAACAATGGGAGAAAATAAGAAATGTTGTTTTTTTTAGTTCTACATGACATTTTAGCTGTGAATGTCATAATACTGTTTGCTTTTACTGCAATAAAATACACATATTTGTATTCAGCGATGCCTCACGTGTAAAACAATACCCTTTTGTACATGTTTTATGGTGTTTTGGGAAGTTACAGGGTCAAATCTGGCATGTAAAATTTTCAGTTTTTTTCCCATTGAAATTCGCCAGATTGGTTACAATGCCTTTGAGACCGTATGGTAGCCCATGATGGCATACCATTTGCAATAGTAGTCAACCCAAGGTATTGCAAATGGGTTATGTCAAGTCTTTTTTAGTAGCCACTTGGTCACAAACACTGGCCAAAGTTAGTGTTAATATTTGTTTGTGTGTGAAAAATGCAAAAAACTAATTTGAACGCCAATTTTGGCCAGTGTTTGTGACTAAGTGGCTACTAAAAAAAAAGACTGGACATACCTCATTTGCAATACATTGGGTTGTCTACTATTGCAAATTGTACACCATCATTGGCTACCATACGGTCTCAAAGGCATTGTATATATATATATATAGCAACAAATATTAGCTGCACTCACGGTCTGTGATAAAATCTTCAATTCTTTATTGGATTCATTTTAAAATTAGATCTAATAAAGAATTGTAGATTTCATCACAGACGGTGAGTGCAGCTAATATTTGTTGCTATCTGGATACGCTTGAATCCTGGCTTGCACCTGGCAATTTAGAAAATGTCTGCTTGTGTGCAGGGTTGAAAAACTGTTTCTATATGTATGTGTATGTATGTGTATGTGTATGTATGTGTATGTGTATATATATATATATATATATGTGTATATGTGTGTGTGTGTGTGTGTGTGTGTGTGTGTGTGTGTGTGTGTGTGTGTGTGTATATATATATATATATATATATATATATAAAATTATATTGAAAAAAGATGCACTCTTCGGTCTCTTTGAAAATAATATATAAACAGTCTTTAATCCATAGAAGGTTTACAGGTTGCTTGATCAACGTTTCGACCTGTTCGGGTCTTCCTCAGGATCAACATGTAAACATAAAATCAGAATATATATAGAAAAAGATAGTGTACTCACCAGTTGTGATTAACTCCCTCATCCCTTCAATCCGAACCCAGAAGTGAAAACCAGAAGTCACGTGACGTGCAAAATTACGTGAGAATGTGATTCCAGTGAACGGGGTTTCTAGGAAACCAATGGAAATATTATAGAATTGGTCTCATACCTGTCCGTATATTACGTGGATTATGAAGTATATGTGGCTATTTGTTGAATTGTATGTGTGAAAACAGCGTACAAAATCTACACGGAATCACTGAGTACATGTGTCAGTGAATAATATATATACAAAAATATTGTGAAATAAAAAAAGTGTCATACATGAATAAACAAACGTGCACCGAAATATCTAACAGCCAAAGTGAAGCAGATTTGTGTAGTTAGACATATACATAGATAACACAAAATTAAAACATAAATGCCTGCCATGGACAGAAAGTAAGGTATATATGTTGTATATTATATTTTACATAAACTGTCTACTACTGTTTATTCATAAACTTAAAGGCAAAGGAAGGAGCAGATTAAGGAGTCATATTATATAAATATTAAATATAACACAAAATGACTCTCCAAGAAGCAAAAAAGCTTAAAGATATTGATATTTGGATATCATTAACTAAAAAAATGATATCCAAATATCAATACCTTTAAGCTTCTTTGCTTCTTGGAGAGCCATTTTGTGTGCATCTTTTTTCAATATAATTATTTATTAGCGTGAGATTGCACCAGGGCACTTCTACTATTTATTATATTAGTAAGGGTGAGTGCCATTATTTGTGGTGTGTGTATATAATGTACATATATATATATAATTTTTTCAATTATTTTTTTATATATAGGTGTGTATATATATAGTGATATATATGTATATACTTATATTTATAGATATAGTATTTTGTTTTACGTGTTTTTTGATATCAATGTATACATATTAATATCAAAACACAACAAAAATAAAGCGCTAGAGTGGAATGACCACCCCTCCAAAGAGAAGACGGGTGGATATTCATTCCACCAGAGGATATCCCTGCAGAATTAAAACTTCATATATAAATGGTATAACCGTTATTTAAGCCGAATATACATACAAACAAAAATGGTGACTGTGATACCAGTGAAAACAAAAGTAAAACATGGAACTACACCTTTAAAATCTGGGTAAAGTAGATCGAAACTGTCACACAGATATACCAGTAATAGGGTTAAATAGGTAAGTTCCAGGAATCAAATCCTATATATTAGGGAAAAATTATTAGTACAATATGGGAGATAGGTGCCTGGTTAAATCTCAACTCTCTCTATCTAATACTAAGATATGAACTTACAGCCTCTTTAACTGAACCCTCTCTGCCTCTAACGACTACCCCCACCCCTCTAATACAATCACTTCTCTTTAGAGTCTTCTTAGGTGCAGGATAGATGTTTATATGTATCCATTTACAATGTTACCGGTGTACGAGTGTTCCACTTAGTAACTATATCCAAGTACACACAGATTGGTGATTAATGTGTATAGTGCCCTTACAAATGTAATTGAGTTAAAAATAAGCAGCTACACACTCTAGTGGATACTCTCTTATCCCCACTAATTATAGTAATGAACCAAAGTGAGCTTAATACAATCTGGATATAACGTCCAGACTCCACTAATCAAATGAGTGGAGCGCTAAAGGTATAAACTTACCCTAAAATAGGGTTACATCTCAGATGTATATCAGTACATATAAAGGAAACAAAAAAAAAAACCACAATATAGTGTAAATCCACAGGTGGTAATGTATTTTGGTGATAATTCAAGTAGTCAAACTCACATTGATCAGAGTAGTTTATCTTAGACTTGGTCTTTATGAGTTACAAACAAGATACAATATATATTAGATCCTGACATGAGATTGTACATTGTCTTTTGGAGAGTATAGATACATTTCTCTCACACTAAGCTAGTGTACAACTGAAAACACACACCACCTCTATACCACCTCTTTCAAAGATTTAACCAGGCACCTATCTGTATATTGTACTGAGAATTTTTCCCTAATATATATGATTTGATCCCTGGAACTTACCTATTTAACCCTATTACTGGTATATCTGTGTGACAGTTTCGATCTACTTTATCCAGATTTTAAAAGTGTATTTCCACGTTTTACGTTTGTTTTCACTGGTATCACAGTCACCATTTTTGTTTGTATGTATATTCGGCTTAAATAAAGGTTATACCATTTATATATGAAGTTTTAATTTGGTTGGGTGAATATCCACCCGTCCGCTCTTTGGAGGGGTGGTCATTCCACTCTAGCTCTTTATTTTCGTTAGAATTGTAATTTGGGGTTCACGCCCCTGGATATCTCCGTAACCTTAAAGGGATATCAGTACGGACTTTGTCCAGCATCGTAATCCCTTTTCATCTCTTTTTCTAATATCAAAATACAGTTAGAATGAAATTACACATATGTATTCTTTAATGATTTATTGTTTAAGTTTTATTTTTTAACGTATTTACATATTTTTTATTTTACATTATATATAAACATAGCAGCTTGCAGCTTTTTATACTAGGGATAAATGTAGGTGGAGTTAAAGGTGGTTATTTATAATTATGTTTGGTCTAGTGCAGCATATAGTGCTCTTTTATGTTTTCACCCACTGAAGTAAGTCATGTCTTGCCTTGTAATGGTGCTGTCCATGACAGTAGTAAAAAGAAAAAAAAAATGTTTTCTCACATACAGTAGGTTTTCCAAAAATAGATACAAATAGTGAAATTACCTTGGTATTTGCTATGACCTTGATAGCATTACTAGTAGTACAGCTTACTGAAAATGACAACAGAAACAACAGAATACAAAAATGATGTCCATATTTGAGCATAATGGATACATTAAATATAGTTAATTCATGTATTTTTATAATAAATATATTTAAAAAGTGTTGTTGCAATATTTATCACTCATTGGAATGTTAAAGTGGCACTGTCATGCCGAATCCTGTATTTTTTTTTTTTTTTAACCCCCCTCCGGCCTCCACTATCTCTAACTGACCCCCTAGTCACCCCCAAATGCCCCTAAGCCCCCCACATTACCTATTTTTTATTCCTTATTTTCTGCCCTAATCTATATTCAGGGCGCAGCCATCTTTGTGTGGGTAGAGGAAATCCCTGTGGGACACGTCATCAGCCCACACTAGACAGACTGAGAGATTCCTGCACATGCCCAGTGAAACACTTGGACATGTGAACGGGAATTTCATCTATTCATTCATTCATCCATCAGACAGACGAATGAATGAATAGAAATGTCAGACGAACAAACTAACACTGTGTATCAGTGTTCGTTTGTTTGTTCAGTTTATCACAAGGAGGGAGCTACCGGCTCGCAGTTCCCTCCTTGTAATATGTAAAGATAGAAGCGGCAGGGAGCAGTGCTCCCCACCACTTCATAAGCCCCCAGGTCCCCCCTCACTCTATGGGGGTCAATATGACCCCCATAATAGCACAAGGGAGATTAAAATCTCCCCAATGCCCCTACTCGCTACACCGCGAGTAGGGGCATGTCTACTAAACAGTGAGCAGCCTGTGGCTGCTCACTGTAAAAAAACCCCCCCCAAAAAACTATTGGCCCCCACCCCTAAACGACGGGTGGGGGCCCTAAAGTAAAATAAGGGGGGAGACCTAATGTCCCCCCCGGCCCCCAACCCTGCGCGGTGGGTGGGGGTCATAATGATAATGGGGGGGACCTACTGCCCCCCCTCGGCCCCCACCCCTGGGCGGCGGGTGGGGGCCATATTGATAATGATGGGGGAGGGACCTACTGCCCCCCGGCCCCCACCCCTGGGCGGCGAGTGGGGGCCATATTGATAATGAGGGCTCTGTGCAGACTGAGCTCCGCAGGGCGGGGGAAGGCTTATAAACACTCTGATTGGTGGGTTTAAGCCAATCAGAGTGCTCTTTGTAATTTTACACAGCGTGGGAAAATTCAAAATAACTTTTCCACGCTGTGTAAAATGACACAGAGCACTGTGATTGGATGGCTTGAAATCCATCCAATCACAGTGCACTATGTCATTTTACACAGCGTGGGAAAGTTCTTTTGAATTTTCCCACGCTGTGTAAAATGACACAGAGCACTGTGATTGGATGGCTTGAAATCCATCCAATCACAGTGCTCTGTGTCATTTTACACAGCGTGGGAAAGTTCTTTGGAATATTCCCAGGCTGCTCACTGTTTACTAGACATCCCCCTACTCGCGGTATAGCGAGTAGGGGCAGCATTTACTAATACTAAGTAATCTTTACTTAGTATTAGTAAATGTGGCTGGAAGACCAATTTAGGTCTTTCAGCCTTTTGGTAGAAAACTCCCTGATACCGTGGGAATTAGGGAGTTATCTGCTAAGCGGCTGCAAGATGCAGCCACAGCAAGAATAGGATCGGAGTTTCATTCATTCGAATAAAATTGCGATCCGAATAAAGTGCCGAATTGCATTCCAAAACAAACGAACATACTGTTCTCATTCAGTTAGAACGCAATTCAGCAGTTTTGTGTAAAATGACAGGAAGCATCGTGGGAACACATAGGAAAGGTAAGAATTATGGGAAAATTGCTCTGATCAGCGGAAATGAAGCACACTTTGCTCCTCCGCTGGTCAGAGCTGGTCAAACGGAGGAATCCTCCATAAGGCAAAGAGTCCCTATTTTGTCTTATGATTTTAAAGAAAACCAAGAAGACAGGAAGAAAAGAAGAACAGATCATGATAGAGGGGGAGAAGAGGAAGAGATTGAGGAAAGGTAAGTTCGGCATGACAGTGCCGCTTTACTGTGATGCTAACTGTGAAATTGTAGAGCTCACTCCTCCCCCATCCCTGACTGTAGGACTGTTATAACTCATTAAAACTTAATTTACTGTTTGGAAAGAGAAGGTGACTGGCATTTACAGCACACTTGCATGCAATAAACAAGTGACTTCTGGCAGAGAAATGTGTTCTTCTACAGGCTGATAATTATTCTTAGAGTAACGATGATGAATGAGGTTTTATGGAGTAAATTTTCAGCATAGTGCATTAATGTAATAATGTATATATTTGATTTTGGAAGTGAAGGTTAATAACAAAAAGGTTAATGATTGTTGGCATTAAAATTGGGATTACCATCTGTAATCCCAAAAATTGGGATTACCATCTTTAACACAGTAAAGGAGTTTAAGCATGCGTGGGATAGGCATAAGGCTATCCTAATTATAAGATAAGACTAGGGACTAATGAAAGTATTTAGAAAATTGGGCAGACTAGATGGGCCGAATGGTTCTTATCTGCCGTCACATTCTATGTTTCTATGTCAATAAATAAAAACTAAGAAGACAATTTGACATATCTGTCAAATTTGACAGAAGTCAATGTATGCATATCTAAGTAGAAAGGCTTTAAGTAAATGTGGCATTTATAAGCTGCTGATAACAGCAAAAGGAAAAAAAGTAAGTGTACCTTGGAAATATTTCTTTAGTGAAGTTTGCATTGTTCCAAAAAGGAACTGTTTCTATTTTATTGTTAGACTTAAAGGTTTACACACCTTTTTCTTTTTCAGTTATTGCTTTTCATATTTGAAAAATGTTTTTTGTTTATACTAACTATTATTATCTTTTGCACGACTGCCACATTAAATAAAGAATAAAAAACCCCCACAAAGTTTATTCTCTAAAAATATAATGATAGTGAATTGAAATCCATATAACTAAATTCTAGGCATGTGCATAGGGAAAATTTTCGGTTCGGTTTGGCATTCCGAAATACGGGACTTCGGCAATTCGCAACTTCGGCACTTGGAACTTTGGCATTTCGGAATTTCGGGACTTCTGCACTTCTCTTGCAGCCGCTTAGTAGATAATTCCCTAATTCCCACGGTATTAGGGAGTTATCTACCAAAAGGCTGAAAGTATTAGTACATTTTGCCCCTACTCGCTATACCGTGAGTAGGGGCATATCTATTAAACAGTGCCTGTGGCTGCTCACTGTTAAAAAGGGTCCCCTCTCCCGAGTCCCCCCCCCCAGGCCCCCACTCATGGGCGGCCCTAAATTAGAATAAGGAGGGACCCAATGTCCTCCCCCTTGGCCCCTACCCCTGAGTGGTGGGTGAGGCCCTAAATACTAATAAGGGGGGGACCTGTTGTCCTCCCCCCGGCCCCCACCCCTGAGCGGTGGGTGGGGGCCCTAAATATTAATAAGGGGGGATCTAATGTCCTCCACCCTGGCCCCCACCCCTGAGCCCTAAATACTAATAAGGGGGGGGGACCTATTGTCCTCAACCCCAATCCACCAATCAGAGTGCTCTGTCATTTTACACAGCGTGGGAAACTTCTTTGGAATTTTCCCACGCTGTGTAATTTGACTCATAACTCTCTGATTGGTTAGTTTTTTTTGGGAGGGTGGTGACTAGGGGTTTGGGGACCCCTAGTCACCTGGGGGGGTAACATTTTTATTTAGCGCCTCCACCCCAGAGTGGGGGTGGGGGCCAGGGGGGAGGAATATAGGCCCCCCCTTATTTGTATTTAGGGCTCCCACCCACCGCTCACAGGTGAGGGCCAGGGAGGAGGACATTAGGTCCCCCCCTTATTAGTATTTAGGACATTAGGTCCCCCCCTTATTAGTATGTAGGGCCCCCACCCACCGCTCAGGGGTGGGGGCCGGAGGGGGGGACATTAGGTCCCCCCATTAGTATTTAGGGCCTCCACCCACTGCTCAGGGGTGGGGGCCAGGGGGAGGACATTAGGTTCCCCCCTTATTTTACTGTAGGGCCCCACCCACCATTTTAGGGCCCCCTTATTAGTATTTAGGGCCCCCACCCACTGCTCACGGGTGGGGGCCAAGGGGGAGGACATTAGGTCCCCCCTTATTCTAATTTAGGGCCCCCACTCACCGCTCAGGGGTGGGGCCAGAGGGGAGGACATTAGATCCCCCCTTATTAGTATTTAGGGCCCCCACCCACCGCTCAGGGGTAGGGGCCAAGGGGCAGGACATTAGGTCCCCCCCCTTATTTTACTGTAGGGCCCCCACCCGCCATTCAGGGGTGGGGCCGGGGGGGGGGGGCAATAGGTCCCCCTTCAGGTTAGAAGCCTCTACTTGCACGGCACGGGTGGGGGCTCGGGAGGGTGGACCTTTTATTTTTTTAAAGTGAGCCATAGAGTAGGGGCATAATTTACTAATACTAAGTCATCTTTACTTAGTATTAGTAAATTTGGCTGAAAGACCAATTTAGGTCTTTCAGCCTTTTAGTAAATAGCTCCCTAATACCGTGGGAATTAGGGAGTTATCTACTTATTCATTCCTGTCATTACATTGACTGGCTAAGTAACTTACATTTTATATGAATTTATGTTACTTGATTGTTGTAAGTGTTGGAACTTCGGGACTTCGACCATTCGGCTATTCGGTAATTCATCTATTCGGACATTCAGAAGTACCCGAATGTCCGAATTGCCCGAAATTCGTCCGAATTAACATTCGGACTAAAACAAATTGCACATGTGTACTAAATTAGACCAGATTAGATCTGGAAAAATCTCCAAATTAACTATAGACTCTGATTGGCTTTTTTTTTTTTGTCTGAATTTTGGAATTCAGTTTTCAATGCACAACCATGCAGTGTAAATAAAATCCACATAGACAAATCCATCTTCACAGTCAATGCTTTATTGTGTTGGAAACAAAAACAGAGAATTAGATAACACTAAAAAACAAACACAGAGAATCAGTGAACACTAAGAATAGGATACAAACCTCATTAGCCCTTTGGTTTGTCCAGTGACATAGTAACAGGGAGTGGGATGTGGTCAGGCGGCAGCCATGTGTGCGGAGCACCCCCTTGCCACCAGAACAGGAACCTACCTACTGGTGCATTACTTGTAGGGGTACCGTGCAGAAAGTGCCTGTTCTGCGGCTGAAAGTGGTAAGGTGACTGCTGGTCTAGGTGCCTAGCTCCCTCATATGTTCTTTTGGGAGCTGGGATGTGACATCACCCCAGAACTGTGAGGGGTGGGACAATCAGTGCAGACTGATCCCAGCAGCTTCCCACAGAACACTAGGGATGACATTTCACTCTAGATCCTTTTAAGCATAACAAAAAGGAGGCTGTAAAAAAAAAAGGGGGGGGGGAGGTGCATGGATGTAAGTATGCATGTGTACAAATCGGTGTGCGCATATGAGTCAGTGTGTGTTAATGTGTCTGTGTATGTTGGTCTGTCTGTGTGTGTGCATGTATGAGACTGTATGTGTAAATAGTTTGTATTTAAAATAGTATTTGTATTTAAAATGACTGCTGAAGGCGCCTGCTGAAACGCAGTATGAAGTCTGAAACATGATGTCTGTCTGTACTCATTGTATATCCAGCAGAGAATCTGCAAAAACTGCGGAAACATGATTAGTCTGAATTGCGATGTCCAAGATGGATATTTCCAAATGTTCGACTTGTGATATGCTGGCGATGCACTACAATAAATTTTCAAATTTGCATCAGTCATTGGGGAAATTTGTTATATTATGCCGTCACCACAACTTTTTTTAATATTGAGCTATATGCTGCCAGAAAGACTTCAACTCCTGGACCAAAGCCGACACAATTCTGATGAGAGAAAAAAGGTCAAAACTGCTAATTTGCATATTTAGCAGGGCATTCTGGAAGAATAGTGGAACATGATTAATCTGAATTGCTGTGTTCAGGGTGAATATTTTCCAATGGTATGACTTTTGATATATACATGATTCTGAACAGTAAGTAAAAAAATAAATTAACAAAAAAACTACATCAGTTTATCTTGGATTTTTTTAAACTACTTAAGGACCAATGACATGACATCATCACAGCTCTTTCTCTGAAGACCCTTTGCTGGTTTGCAATTCCCTCTTTATTTAACAAATGCAGATGTACACAATCCTGTTACCATTACACGAGTAGTACATTCTAAGTTAATACAGAACCTTAAAGGCTGGATTGTTTTGCCATTGGTCCTTAAGGATTGTGACCAATCATTTTGTGCATTCTTTTGCAGAATCAGATATAACATGCAAAAAGTAAACCATATGGTTTACAAAAAAGCAATATCTTCATGCTAATAAAATGGTAAATGTACTATATATAGTGTGCCAATTGTCAGATCTATTGCAACCAGGACCTTAGCTCTTCCTGATGAATTGAAAATTAGTAGCAAATAAGTTATTCACCATACGCTTGAAATGAGAAAATTAAGGGCATCTTTTAATTCATTTGCAATAATTTCACAGATTTATGTTAGTGAAGCCCAGAGAGCTTTTGATAACATCTGTTTTAGTAAATAAGGCTAACAAAGGTAAGTAGTACAGCGCACAACAGAATATCCCTTGATAAACAGTGCGGGTCTTTTTAAATGTGTGATGTGCTCAGTGCTAATAATCATACAAAACGCAATTAAAGAATTCTGATCTTTTACAGAAACAATATGTTTACCATTTTATATGCTGTAAATATTCTCACTGAATATCAAATCCACACTTCTTTGTTATACAATCCATTCAAGCAGTAATATTCTTTGGAGGGCCAGGGTATTGAATCATATATTGAAACTAGCTATGAGTATTTCATTAGCAAACAAATTTAGTAATTTCTGTAGACTTATGGAAAGTGCTATTAAACCCTGGGGAAACTTCTGGCAGCAAAACAAATTTTTTGCTATGCATCTCATTTACATAAATTTAATATGTTGTTAGTCTATACTTGTGTTTGATAGTCACTGTTCAAATGTTCAGTTAATGGAATTAAAACTGCAGCATTGTATAATGTAGTGTTGTGCTTAAGGCATGTCACTGTATTCTAGTAGTATTCCTACCTAGGAAATATTCATGTATAAAATATGTAAGGAGCCAGCTGCATTTGGGAGATAATACTAAATTTTTATAACACATTTTCTAGGATTGCCTTTAGTTTATAAGATTTTTATTATTGTAGCCATGATTCTATTTTCTTTATATACATAAATAGGTGTATATATATATATATATATATATATATATATATATATATATATATATATGTGTGTGTGTGTGTGTGTTTGTTCCTGTGTTGTCCAGAGATTAAAGTAACCTTAAAGGAACACTATAGAGTCAGGAACACAAACATGTATTCCTGTTAAAACCATTTAGATGGCTTGCCCCCCCCTTAACATGTAATAATACTCAACTTATTTTGAGTGTGGCTCAGGTCCACCGATGCTGCCCCCCCCACCCAACGATCTGCCTCCTTTACTAACATTATCAGAATTCATGATCACAGCCAATCCAATGCTTTTCTTGGCTTAGATTGTCAAGGAGGTGGGGTAGGAACAGGGCCAAACACTGGCTTGACTGATCAGCATCTCCTCAAGGAGACATTGAATGTCAGTCTCTAGCGGCTGTCTGAGGAGTGGCCACTGGAGGTGTTCCTAAGATGTAATGTAAACACCACATTTTCTCTAAAAAGGTAGTGTTTTCAGCAATAGGCCTGCAGGGACATAATATAGACACTAGAACAACTACATTATGCTATAGTAGTTCTGGTTTCTATGGTGTCCTTTTCAACTAACCCTAGTCGTAACCTAATACTAACACCATCACTAACTCCTCCATGTGTTTAATAAAATCATGACTTTACTTCATGTAAATAGTAAAATCTTGGAATTTGATTACAGACATGGAGGCATGTTATGCAGTTTCAAAGCTGATCAATCATCAGTGAAGAAAAATGTTCGATAGAACGACAGTAAAAGTCTCGAAACGTAGATTTGTTAGACCAATCGGCTGCCTTCAGGGTATCATCCAAACGACAGCCTATCGTCGAAGCCTTGGAGGCCATATCCCCACACACAGAATGGGATGAAATGCTTGAGACATCTATCCCAGCTCTAGAGAGCATCCATCTGGTCAAATGGGCCAAAGTGGGAGATGAAAGGGGAAGATGTGGTTTCTGAAGAGAAATAAATAAAGCACTTTCCTGGGGAGATCAAAGAGGAGCCGTGCAATCTAGATATTCTTTCAGACATAGTACTGGACACAGATTAGGTTTGTTAGGAAATTCTGGATAAAATCCTTGTTTGTTTGATGACTTAGTTCTCTAAGAAATGTTGAAAGAAGCTCCACATGGTTGGAAGGTGATGGCAGTCCAGTACAGAGCCCTGACATCTGAAACCCGTTTACTTGAAATTAGGCAAAGGAGGATGAGTAACTTCGCTGAAAGTTGTTGAAGTGAGAGTTCTTGATTCACCGGCCAATTGTCCAAGAAAATGAGGACAATGTTGACATCTCAAAAGGCAGAGCATCTAGCCGTTGGAGGTCTCGACAATCGAATCCCTTTTTATAAGGTGACAAATAAAAGGGTGATTTCCACCTGTAATTCCCATAAAACCTTGGTGTCCTACCAATATCGCTGATCTATGTACATTAATGGTGCAGTACGCCTTACCTGTCTCGAACATGCATGTGAGGAAATGCAGTATCTTATTGAGAGGGGCAGATATGGGATCCACCTCCCTCACCAGGCACCAGCTAGTCCATGATCTCCACGCTGAGTGGTATGCTTTTCTAGTGCCTGGTGCCCATACCTGTGACAAAAGTTTGAGAGTCGACTGTGGAACATCAGAAATGGCCCAGGGTCCCCAGAAAGGAGTAAAACCATTAGGCGTAACAATCCTCCGACCACTAGATCGTGTGAGTTCCCATGCGGATCGGTCAGCAACTCTGGTAGGTCCGGGAGCAATCACGTGAAATCCATTGACATCTACAGAAGTCTGGAGAACCATGACTGTGTCCTCGATAAGGGGGTGACTAAGACCATGGAACATCTGTGCCGCCTGAGATGGATGAGGGTCCGAGGTATGAGATTGAATGGTGGGAACGCATAATGCCTTGTTTGTGGCCATTTCTGCATGAACGCATCGACCACTAGGGCTGCTGGGTCTGGTCTCCAGCTGTAAAACCTCAGAAGCTGTACGTTCAATAGGGAAGCAAATAGGTCGACGTCCCCACAGTGCCCGCAAGTGATGAAAGGTTTGCCTGTCTAGCTTCCAGTCCTAGAGGTATCTGGAATTCCAATCCACCGTGGAGTTGTCCATTCCAGGAATATGTTCTGCAATCACCGAGATGTTTGGCGGAGACAAAAGTGCCAAAACTCTTTGGTGAGGAGAGCTAACATGTTCGATTTTGTGCCACCCGGGTCATTTATGTACCTCACTACTGACACAGTGTCCATTTTGAGTAGGACACAACAGGTGATGTTGGTGGGAGTAAGGCTGCAGATGGCAAAGGAACCCGCAAGACGTTCCAAGCAATTGATGTGAAGCAAGGATTCCTCCTCTGATCACCTGCCGCCAGTGGCACTATTTCTGTAGCATGCTCCCCAGCTGTGTAAGCTGGCGTCCAACTCTATAATCAAGTCTGGTGCCGCTCTGAATATCGCCCGGCCATTCCAAGCATCCATGTGGGTGAGCCACCAAGCTAGTTCCTTACTGGAGTCCACATCGAGAGTGAGATGCGTTTCTTATGTGTGGCCTGTGCGTAGGTAGGAGCCTTTGAGTCTCTGTAGTGCTCGATAGTGTAGTGGCCCTGGAAAAATTGCCTGGATGGATGAGGTGAGCAGGTCTACTCACTCACGAGTGCTAGTTGCCGCACTGGTAAGTCTGGGGCCCGTACTGTTCATTTGATCTGGGTTGTATAGGTGTGAACACTAGGTCTAACTGGTAACCCTATACAGTCTGGAGGACCCACCGGTCTGATGTAATCATGTGCCACACATGGGAAATCTGCAACCCACCCGTACCTGGGAGGAAGGGGTAAACACTTACCATAGGGCCATCGTCCTGATGCAGCTCCTCTCAAGACCCGTGGTGGCCATGGCCGTCCTCTTGAGGGGAAAAATGTAGACGGTTTATATTCCGGGGAATATCTCGGGAAGTGAGAGGAACCTCTGGGGGCTGTAAATTGTCCCAGATAGCCTCGGCCGGTTGGACGACTCCTGGATCTCCCTGCCCCTCCAAAAACCTTGAGCGTGAACACCCTTTTCAAATTGACCTGTGTCTTGTTAATTGCTGTGAAAGTCTTCACTAACATGCCCAGATCCCTAACGAATGAGTCCCCAAATAGCATGCCCTTTGCAGCTGGACCAGGCTCAGTAACGGCCATATTGACCAATTTGGGGTTAATATTCAGTAATATGGCCTTGCGGCGTTCTGTTGCCATAGCTGTGTTGGCATTACCCAACAGACAAATTAGGCGCTGTACCCACCTGATAGCCACATCAAAATCCATGGCAGTTTCCCCTGCCTTGGCGGACTCTAAGAGCTCGTAGAGCTTGGACGCTGGGCCAGTCACCTCCAGGATCTTATCCTGACAATTCTTGAGTGAGAACTCCAAACCTTTTTTGGGCTTCCATCTCGTTTTTCCCTAAAAACTGGGAAATCTTGAGGTCCACTTCTGGGATTCTACAAGCCTCATCGGACATGATAGGGTGGGGGCATTCAGCTTTAAGTTCTTGGCGCCACTCCTTAGATAGCGGTCTGCGCATGCATAGTGCCAAATAGTTTCCAATGTGAGTCTGTGGTTCCCACTCCGCGGAACGAGGTTTGCGCTAGTTATCCGGGTCGAACAGGGGTTGTCCCGAATGCGGCTGTTAAGCCGCGGGCAAGGAAGGGAGACCTCAGGTGATAGGAGAAGATCAGATACAAGAGGGGGCAGAGGGAAACCCAGGGAGGTCCCCAAAGAGTT